>JALMGJ010000010.1:29536152-30271985 GCA_023362775.1 Charina bottae
GCTGGCTCTTCGGCCAACAAACGGAGATGAGCACCGGCCCCTAGAGTCGGACACGACTGCACAAATGTGCGGGGGGGAACCTTTACCTTTACCTTTACTGACATGATTCAAGCTACAGGTCCTCTCCTCCTTCTTCTTCTGGATTCTGACCTCATGATATTCTCAGGTCTCCAACTCTGGGTCAGATTTGGCTTCCAGAGTTTGAAAGATGGTCCTAGAACTATCACCTCTGCAGATTCAAAGTTCATGGGATGTGTGATTTCCAAGTTGGACAGAACATGGAACACACTAAAATAAAAACAGATGGGAAATAAACCATCAGAAGCAATCACTGACAGAAACTTTCAGTTTCCAAAGGCTATAATGTAAGAGTCCAGCTGGCTGATTCCATTTATTGCCACTTCTTAAAATACAATTGTCTTCCATTTTTAATTGTGCTATTGAATCAATAATTGCTTGCAAAATTTCTACAGTGTTCCAAAGCTGCTGCTGTTTTGCTTTGTTGGGAAGTTCCATTTCCATTGCCTTTATGAGACATTAGCAAATTAACAATATTTTTTTGCAGTTATTTTTTAAAAAAAAGAAATACTTGCATCTGTATTTGCTAGTCGGCATTGTAGAATCCCACTGACATCTCTTTTGAAGGAGAATGTTGATTTATTTATTTATTTATTTAATTTATATGACTGCCCATCTCCCCCCAACGGGGAACTCTGGGCGGTCATATAAATTGGAGAATTGGATTTGGAGAAAAAGGCACGTATTTGAACTCCCTACAGTTGTGGAATGGCAAAAGAATCTGATAAAAGAAGTCAATCATTTACTAGAAAAGCCAAAATGACCTTAAGCGCTTCTTGTCAGTTTAAGGATTCAGCATAGTGTGCTGAATTACTTTGTTTACTGTACTCAAACCATTGTTTACTGTGTCAAAAAGGCAGGAGGGATCTATGAAACAAAACATAGTTTCATACACACCTGTCAAACATAAAAGTTTCATTGCAAAGAAAGGGAGAAGGTGGTGGTGGGAACCAAAGTTTGGATGAAGCTGCAGCGCACAAAAACCTGGAAGTCTGTCCATCTGTCTGTCTGTCCGTCTGTTTGTCTGTCCGTCCGTCCATTTCTCCGTCGGTCCGTTTGTCCATCAGTCCGTATGTCTGTCGGTCCGTTTGTCCGTCCGTTTGTCTGTCCGTCCGTCCGTCCGTCTGGCTGGGGGAATTCTGGGGGTTGAAGTCCAGACTGCATTAAGAGCCTTTTGCTTTAAGAGCCTTTTAGCTAAAGCATGCTTGAAATAAGCAGATGTTCTGTCCACCCCTCGCCAGTGCCGAGAGGGATTCTCTTGCTTATTCTGCTTTCAAGACATTCCGGGCAGTGGTGCTTGTATAAACAGATCTTTGAGCATGCAGCAGGCATCCCCACGTGGCTGGCTTTGTTTTACTCTGAGCCGTGCATCCAGAAAGTCTAGTTAATAACGTGGAGCAGCTGGAGCAATGGAAACGAACAGGAAGCAAGAAGGAGTCTTTTTGGGAGAGGAATACAGGAAAGCTAGGTCATCTAACAGACATGTGAAGAAATGAGGCCATAAAAGAGTGTTGGTAGAAAATGTCCACTGGTGTGTATTAAGTGGCTTTATTTTCTTTATTTTTTTCTTGAGGATTTGGGATCAGTCACTGCCACTGGGACTCTGACTTCTTAATTTCATTTTCTTTGAAGGATGGATTGATTCAGCTGCTTCTCCCCAAAAGCTTAAAATTAATATATAGATGCCTTATACATGAAAAGGGTACATCCCAAACATATTTTGTAAGCCAAACATATTTTGCTCAAAATTAAACTCTCTGGCCATTCTTACCTGCCAATTTTGAATTATTCTGTTCCTCCTTTGCAGGTTTACAAGAACCCTGGAAGACACTGCTGTTACCTGTATGTTCACAGTTTATTCTCCATAGAATTGTCTAACGGAACACCATATTCATTCACCTTATTGAAGAGATAATAAGGTGATGAAGAATTCAGTAAAACAAGGAAGGAAAGCTAATCATGTGGAGCAAGATGTGCTGTGAGTTTATGACTTAAAATAAATACATATTAAGGAAAAGAAACTAGATTCTTAATCTTATCTGCAATTGTCATGTTTACAGATGGAATTATTATGATCAATTCTTCTTGCTCGACAACTTCCAAAACCGTATGATGCCTCAAACTTCTTTTCCAAATACATTCAATGAGGGGTGTATATTTACCATGATCAGTAGAAGTTGACCATTAGGTAAAATAAAGTCTTCTTCAAGTTATTTATTTATTTATTTATTTGTTGAATTTCTATAACCGCCCATCTCCCTCTCAAGGGGGGACTCTGGGCGGTTCACAACACAATATCAACAAAGTACAATAAAAACCGTGATAAAAATACAAATACAATAAATTACAATAAAAATACATTAAAATCCAAGAGGCAGATAGTTCTAAAGTGACGTTGACTATGATTAAAATATTTTAGATATCTAAGGTGGCTCTAAGGGATCAGCCATCCCCAGGCTTGACTGCTTTCCTTTTTGCCCCAGGCGAGATCACAGAGCCAGGTTAAGTTAAACTCAATTTCAGGTAGTTTGCTTGGAAACAATACAGAAGCACTTCCTTTTAGGAGGTTTTTTCAATGAGCATCTCTAGCACACAGTTCTAGGCATTTCTTTGTGATCTTCCCTGCAAATACTAACCAGGTTGGACCCCACCTAGCATTTTCAAGCTCAGCCAAGGTCAAATAGTTGCTGCCTTAGTCCTTTAACTAAGGACTATGTTAAAAAATAGAGGGGCGTGGTGGCTCAGCGGGTAAGACGCCAGGCTTGTCGATCGGAAGATCGCAAGTTCGGAGGTTCGAATCCCTGGTCCCACGTGACGGAGTGAGCTCCCGCACTCGCCCCAGCTCTTGCCAACCTAGCAATTCGAAAGCATGCAAATGCAAGTAGATTAATAGGTACCACTTCGGTGGGATGGTAACAGCGTTCCGCACGTGTCATGTGGCCACATGACCGTGGAAGCGTCTTCGGACAACTCTGGCTCTTCGGCTAAGAAATGGAGATGAGCAGCGGCCCCTAGAGTCAGACACGACTGCACAAATGTGCGGGGGGAACCTTTACCTTTACCTTAAGTTAAAAAAAAACACATGGTGGGACTTAGTTGCTAACCGCTGGATGAGTCCCAGCAACCCTGCTGTTGCTATGCTTCTTCATGCTGAGCTCATTTTGGTTAACTGGCAGAATAACTTTCCATAAACCCCGGATAAATATTAATGAAGTTTTTAAAGGGAACTTTATTGAAATGCGGGTGGATTTGCAATATTCTCCAACAAATGTCATTTGCTTGGCAAGGAGACTAAAGCGGGCAGAATCCTAATTAGTCAGGCAACAGAATGTGTGTGTGTGTTCAAGCATCAGAGATAAAGCCACATGCCTTTATTAAAGGACCGCTCTTCAATTTGGCATGCGTTTGTGATCGCTTCCATCCCACATCCCAGGCAGGTGTGTGAATTGATTTTGAGGATGGAGCTCTACTAAAGAATCGGTTTCACAATCTGGGCTTGCCAAATGCTCCTTGCTAATATAATTGCAACCACAAGAACTACAAAGATTCCAGGTCTCTCCTCTGCCAAGCCCAGGACTGTATCATATGGGACCTGGATGCTTTAGAAATGCTGCGGGGCGGGGAAGTGCTTTGGAATTTGGGCACACAGGAGCACTGCGTCTCTCTGCTATTTTGTTGGCCTGCTTCAAGGAATTAGGAATTTGGACTCTTAATCTGGGGGAAATTGCCTTCTTGCGCTGCACCACCCGATTTGCAGGAATGCCTGTTTTCTAGCATGGATTGAATCTTCAGTAAATAAACATGGCTAATTACCTTTCCTCCCTTCCCAAAAAGCCCTGGATTAATTAACTGCATTTAGCAATGTGCACTCACAACACTGGAAGCTCTACAGGAAAAATAAGGCAGCCAGAATTCTTCAAAACATTGGCTTTGCAGGGAAAATTTTACTTTCCCCCAATTTCTTACATTGCAACCTCCCTCAGAATATTGCCATGGGATCTGTTTGTTGGTTTATCGTGACAAATGACTCCGTCTTTGCATTACGAGACAGAAGGGGGAATTCTTGTTCTGCTCAGCTGCTCAGACTTAGCAAAGACAAGGCCAGAGTTGTAAATCAAGAACTTATTTGGCAGTGACTGCAAATCTTTGGAACTCCCTTCCCATGGAAGTATGCATCATTTTTCTCTGCTTCTCAGTTTTCAAGTTAACGCCAAAGACCCTTTTTCTTTGTATTACAAAGGGACAATGATATTGCTCTGGAGCCAAAAAACAGCAAAGATAAGCACATTTATCTGTAGAGTATTTATCAAACTGTTTCCTGTTATGATGCATTTGAAAAAGGACAACCTGTGCAAGAAGGAGAAGAACAAGGAGAACGAAGAAAGTCTTGTTCCAAGCTGTATCTCAGATGATACCCTTGTAGAATTTCTGATGAAGTCAGTTGCACTGATTTTGTTCAGTAGGCCATTAGCATTAAAGGGAAACAGAAAAACCCAGGAGGGAAAGAACCACGTTAGTCCTTGGCCACAAAATAGAAGAGTCCAGTAGCATATTCAAGGCTAACCAACTTTATCAGGACTTAAGCTTGCCTCCTATGGAGGTTTTACTCCATCAAGTAAAGCCAAGTTTCATTGCAACCTTAACTAACTGCTTTGGGTTGATTGATAAGCTACCAGATAGTATGAAGGTTGTCCACCTCTGCAGATTAAGGTTGTGTTTTAGGTCAGTCCCAAGCATGCAATTTATATGCAAGGCCCAAATGGTTAGAAGCTCACCATAAAACAGAATCCACTTCAGGGTAGTACAGTACTGGTTGTAAGTTGGTTTTTTCAGCACCATTGTAAATCCGAACCATCACTAAACGAATGGTTGTTAAGCAAGGACTACCTGTATGATAGCTGCATTTCTAGCTGCTTGCTGGATTAGGCATCCAAAGGA
The DNA here is from genome assembly GCA_023362775.1 of Charina bottae. Classification (NCBI taxonomy): domain Eukaryota; kingdom Metazoa; phylum Chordata; class Lepidosauria; order Squamata; family Charinaidae; genus Charina; species Charina bottae. The sequence goes on from JALMGJ010000010.1 coordinate 29,541,169, forward strand.
ATGAGTTGAGAATATAGGAAAGGAAATTGCTTGACCTCAAAGGCCAACCTGTTGAATGTTGGCATCCAAATGGAGGGGATGAAACTTGGTGCTGATAGCTAAAAATTCACAGACAGAATTGATCTGATGAAGGAACCAGTCAAGTAGAACGGAAAGATCTCCCTCGGCATTCTAAAGCATTTGGGAGGGAATTAAAATTGACAAGGTACGGATCTGTCTTCTTCATATTGATTATGTCAGTTGCTAAAATTAGGATAAATGGCTTTCCTTGTGGGCTTTTTTTAATTATATGTAAAAGATCATTTAGGGGGTGGATGAGATATACTTCAGAGACAGCAAGTGTGATGTAGTGGTGAAGGTGCTGAACAAGGACTGGGGAGACGCAGGTTCTGGTCCTCCCTCAGCCAGAGAAACTCCCTGGGTGATTTTGACCAACCACCCTCCCTTAGCCCTTGACTGGGAAGTAACTGACATAATCAATATGGAGAAGACAGGTCCATATCTTGTCAAAGCATCTTTCTTCCACCCCAACTAGAGCAGAGTGATGGATTATGGTCCATAACCTTCAATGAAGAGACCTTCAACCTGCGGTGGATTGATATGGGCTGATCAATGTAATACGTTGGAGAACCTACTGAACACTTTATAGTGGTTTGTGAGAAATGTGGTTGCAGGTGAAAAACCCAAGATACTGGCTGCGACACACATAAAATAGGCAGGGCTTTGATCGTAGGACATGGTCCTCTTCTTGCTTTTTATACCCCCTCTGCAGATACACCTTTACTGATTGTATGTTCTTCTGTCCACTTTTAGTTTGACATAGTGCTGGGAACAGCAGTATATAAATAAAATTATCATCATTGTATGCTCTTGTGCCCATCAACTTAGGCTGGTATTCTTGTCCTGTCTTGTAGTTCTTAAGCTTTACGGTTTTAAGTCTGTTGCTTTTTGTGCAAAGGGCTTACTGAATTGTTTTAATTGTTCTTGATTTATTGTAAAAATAATTAAATGTTCCCTGCTTTGGGATTTACTTTTAAGTGTGAAGAGTGGCATTAAAACAGCAAATGCACACAGAGAAAATCACAGTCACAATAGTAAAAAGCCAACAATCCTTAACTTTTCAATTCACCAATACTTAGTTGTGAAGTGGGGGATTCATACTGAGTGAAATGGTGATCTTTTTCAGGGAAGGGAAGGGAGAGTGAGCAAGGGAACAAGAATCCAGGAATTGTTGGAAAAAATAAAAGGTCTTCTGAGAAATGTCTCCCCTCAGTTGGCTGATAATCCGTTGGGAACATGGCCGTCAAGGGAGGATTGATGGTCCTGCTTGTTGCAGTCACCCGATAAGGAAGTCTGCTCTTCAAACCTAAATGGAAGGTAGCAAAAACTATTCCAGAAAAAAGATACAATCACAAATAGCTTTGTATTTTGCTCATTTATAACCCTGATAACACTTGCTTGTCTGACTTGGCTTCCCACCACGCAGATGAAATGCAAACAAATCTCAAATATCTTTCCTCCTCAAACACAATCATTCTCAAGATTGCAAAGGGCATCACACCAGCATACGATGGTTATATGAGTGTGGGTATGTTATTACACCTTTTTTTAGTTTATTTTAAAATCTTTTTGAGTTTAACTTGGGAGGGACCTAGGAAAGTTCCTAGTTCTGAGCTGGATCACTGCCTTCTTTAGCCCAGCATTCTTGAGGAGACGTGTGTGTGTGTGTTTGTACTTTCAGACTTGCATGATTCTGTCAATGTAGCTTTACCATAAAGTAGAATTAGCTCACCTGATTGTGATTCCTATCTGGATTACCCTGCGAGGCCGACATCCATCTTGCAAGTATGAAAGTACAATTCTCCCGCCATCTTCTTTACAGCCCGAGAAACTAGGGAGGGTCCCTTCTGAGCCTCTTTCTCCACCCGTTATGCAGCTGTGGGCTCTGCCCTCTCTTATCTGGCCGTTCCCTTGGCAGCATCTCTTCGCCCCATCTCCCAAGGTCTTTCCCACATACCATTACACAATGTTATATACATGTGAGTATGAGGAGTATGAGCGTGTGTTTGTATTTGTTATATCCTGTGTTTTTTCCACTGGTTCTATTCAGTTGGATAAAAGAGATTTTGCTTTTGAAATTTCTTCCAGAGAATGAGAGAACTTTGGTGCAATTTTGATGGGGGTGGGGTGGCACCAGTCCAGTGGTGTACTATTCAAGGAATATGCATGAGCATTGGATTGTGCTTTGCTTTTCATTGCCCAATCCTTTCTCCACTGATCTGCAGCTTCTCTGGCTTCTCACACTTCTATTTAACCCCAGTCGAAAACATCAAGAGGAAGCTGGTTTGTGGGGTGGGATGGAGTTCAGAAACAAGGGTAATTAGAAAGATTACAAGGGTAATCAGATTCAGAAACAAGGGTAATCAGAAAGATTTCACAATGATATGTAAGGATATTTAAAACAAAAAAGAATCACCACCAGCTGAAGTCCTTTCCACCATCTCCAACAATAACATGAGCTCAAAAAAACCCAAAGAGAGAAATTCCAAAGAAATTCTCAAGCTCACTGAGAATGAAGCAGAAAAACGGGAGCCTCTTTTTTGCAAAGGAAGAAAACCTTGGGTAAATTGCAAGGCAGGTTTCAGCGCAACCTGGATTCCCACCTAACTTACTTTTGCCCCTTGGTGTTGGATCGAGCCCATAAAGATTACACCTCAGGGAAACATTCCACAGATGTTCCTCCCATGGCCGTGCCTTCAGCTGATGATGTTCTATCAGCAGCTCCTTAAAACAGAGATTTGCATCCAGAAAAAGAAAATATGCAAAACACACACCAAACCAAACAAAACCCCGCCATCTGTAGCCAGATAGTCTATTAAGCAGGTGGCTATTAACATGCCATGTTGTGTCTGCAAGAAGATGTTAGCTGTAGCTGCAAACGGGGCAGAAATGATGGCGGGGGAATCACGGCATTACCAAACATATAAACAGGCGTCAAGCTGGTGGAGCAGCAAAAAGGTCATGCAGCAAACAACAGAGATTCCCAGGCTTCTAAACTGCAGCTGCTAAAACAAAGCTACTCTCAAGTTACTGTTTTAACGAAGAGCCAGCCTCTCTGCTCAATCGCCGGGCTCAGGAAGCCCTGCTTTGCCCATTGGAAGACGGCCAGCAATGGCTTAACGTCCTTGCACTTCCCTTGTCGGGGGAAAGAAAAACAATCCACTATAAAACTCAACTGCTATACCCTAAATCAATTATGCATGATCAATACTGTTACGGGAGATGAGCAGAGGAGGGGAAACGTTCCCCTCTAGCTCATGGAAGAAATGAGGATGGGGATCGGTGCTCTGCACTTTGTCCTCCTCCTCCTCCCTCTCCTCCTCCTCCTCCTCCTCCTCCTCCTCCTCCGAGTATTCACACAAGTGGTCCTTTGGACCCAAACTGGGGATGAGAGTTGGCAAAGGTTACCTGATTAAAATGGTTACCCAATGTCGAGGGCATAGGGAATGGCCTTGAGTGACAGGGGGAAGAGCTGCCACCAAGGCAATGATCCAATAGGTGGGCCTTGAGCCTGGGCCAAGAAAATAACTGTAATGGTATGTGGGAAAGACCTTGGGAGACAGGGCGAAGAGATGCTGCCTAGGGAACGGTCAGATAAGAGAGGGCATAGCCCACAGCTGGATAGTGGGTGGAGCAAGAGGCTCATAAGGGACCCTCCCTAGTTTCTCGAACTGTAAAGGGGATGGTGGGAGAATTGTACTTACAGACCTGCAAGAATCTTTACAATAGCTTTACAACAAAGTAGAATTCTTTTATCTGGTCATGTTTACCGTCTGGTCTACCTGGTAAGGCTGACATCAATCTTGAAAGTATGAAAGTACAATTCTCCTGCCGTCCCCTTTACGGCCCAAGAAACTAGGAGGGTCCCTTCTGAGCCTCTTTCTGGCTGGGGAATTCTGGGAGTTGAAGTCCACACATCTTAAAGTGGCCAAGGTTGAGAAACACTGCACTAGGCAGAGAACCCCCACACGCTCTGTCTTCAGAAGATGACGTTCTCAAAGGCTGAATGATGGAAGCTGCTGGTCTGGGACGGAGTCTGAATGGATCCAGGGCAGGGATGGGGGGCAGGTTGTCTCAGTTGTGGCCTGGCAGCATGGGTTCTGATTCTTGGGGTGCTTGTCCTGGTCCTTGTGGTCTTCTTTCTCATCTCACGAGGGTTCTTGGGACTGAACAGAAAACCATGCTATAGATATTTGACTGTTTTGCTGCTGAAATGTGATGCGCTCTACATGTAGCCCCAACAATAGTCTATATGGGAGATGACCAGGGCACGAGTGACTGTTCGAAGGGCCTCTCGCTCCAGGAAAGGGTGTAACTGGCGCACAACACGAAGTTGTGCAAAGTTGAAATCCAGTGGTAGGATCTAGAAAAGCATTGGGCTCCACAGAAAGGCAGTTTGGAGTTTTGTGCGCCCTCACGCTGAATTGTTTGCCTTGCATGATTTCCTTTAAAAAGCAATTTAATTGATCCACGGGATCTTTCATTCTGCTTTCAATTTAATGACTATGTCAGATGATCCCAGCTTGATCAGGCCCACACAAAAGTCCATTTAGTCCAGACAGTAAACGGCTTTGCATGAATTCTTCTGTTGCCCTGAAATGAGCAAGAATGAAGGTCAGGCATGATTAAAACTCCTACAGGATATTTCTTCAACAGTGGATTGACAATGTTCATGAGTCATCAATTAAGGACAGAAGCAATGAGGCTTTGTAACCGAGCAAACAATACTTAGATGAATGAAAGTTTCACAGGGCATGAGTTTACGATTGGTGTCCTCCGGAGGGACATCGCCATTTTATCTCATCTTTCTTGGCACTCTTCCCTCTTCATTCCAACCCTTGCACGAGCCAAGAAATATAATTGACACATCATAGCAACCTCTCCAGGGCAGGGACACTCATCCTTTTGCTTCCTAATCGTTTCATCGCAAGTTGCCAACAAAGCAGGGGTTTAGCAAAAGACACCATGTGGTGCCGAGATGGATGTTTTGGACTTCCATCATCAATCAGAAAAAGCACCAGGTCCAAGGCAGCATTTGACAAGCCAACTATCCAATTAAGTCAGTATAGAAACTGGGCTGTGCAACGTCAACCGTCTTGGATGACCGCCTGAACGAACAGGTGTTCGATTCTTCAGCTCAAGTCTTGGATATGGAACGGTGGGGGAGAAAGGGCAAACATTTTAGAGACTGATCAGAAACCAAGAGTCTTGGGGCACCTTAGAGGCCAACAGGTTTATTGCGGCATAAACTAGAGTGTAGCCTAGATGTTATCATTTGATGGAAGGGGATGCTAGATCTTGAAGGGGTGAAGCAGCTGCCCTTGGAGTACCACAAGTTTCTTCAATAATTTTGTCACTTCCTAGGTCCTTCATTGGAAGTTTTTAATTATCCATACAGTTCAGCTAAACAGAAATGGCAACCAACCACCTTTTATGGTTTACAGAGCCCCTCCCTGCCCCACTTCTATTGCCGAGAGCAGCTTTTAACACACTCCCACGGAAGTGTGGCTTTGTCATTTCTGTCTTTGTTTTTGTCTTCCTCTCCCAAATGCTGGCTGGCTGGAGGATTGCTTGCAAACAAGATTTACCACATCAGTGACCATCTGATGGTCGTAAGTCGAGGACTACCTGTAATTGAACTGAATCTTCCTTCCCCTGTTTTACTCTGTGGTCATTTTTTCATGTATTCTGATCCTCCTGACAACCAAGTCGGACTTTAGCAAATTGCCCTGCACTGCAATTCTGGAACCTCATTCCCACCTTCCAAGAACAGAACTGAACTGGTGTTTAAAGATATAGTAGTTAGTACCCTTACAATTGAAAGGGAAAGGGAAGGAGAATTAATGAATGAATGAAGGAATGAAGGAATGAAGGAATGAATGAATGAATGAATGAAGGAAGGAAGGAAGGAAGGAAGGAAGGAAGGAAGGAAGAAGAGGAGGAGGAATGTAGAGATGGGGAGAAGATAGATTGGCTGGATTCACTCATCAATTACTTATCTTGTCACAATTATTCTTGATATTTTAATCTATTGAAAGGATGAGTTCTGAATGCCACCATTAGCAGTGCCCATTTCAGATGCAAATACACCAAATAGTTTTGCGATGCTCAGAAGTGCTTTAAAGGCCATAAAGCACCCATTCCGAGGCCGTCGTAACTTCGGACCGTCGTTAAGCGAACGGTCATAAGTTGAGGACTACCTGTAATTGAACTGAATCTTCCTTCCCCCGTTTTACTCTGTGGTCATTTTTTCATGTATTCTGATCCTCCTGACAACCAAGTCAAACTTTAGCAAATTGCCCTGCACTGCAATTCTGGAACCTCATTTGCAACAAAACATTATTTTTCTTCGGGGTTTTTATAATTCCACTTTAAGAGCAGAGAGCACATCACCATCACCATCACCATCACCATCATCATCTCCATCTCCCCTTTAGTATTTGGTGATGTTTCAAATTTGGTGTATGCTCTCAAATGAAGGATCAGCTGTTTGCAGAGATGCCCTCTGATTTATCAGATGTTCACCCTGTAAAGAACGACATTGGATTATGTTGCTCAGCGCTAATCACCAAAACCAATAGAATCTGGAGATCATAAGAAATTGTTTCATTTTACTAGGCTTGCAGGCTGCTCCAATCATCAACTAACTCTGAGTGGCTTACAGTTTGTGGAACTAAGCTGGCAGAATCTGATCCAAGTTTCCTTGCCAGTCTATGGGAAATTGTGTGTGGGTGTGATTGTGGGTGTATCTCCCCTCTTTCTACACGGAGAGACACCGCATCTTTGAATAAACATGAAATTGATGAAATTTTAATTTCACCCAGCATCTTAAAAAACACATGTACATACATGTGTAAACGTACATGATGTACATTCCAATACAGTGGGTGAGATTTGACAATTTATTTATTTATTTATTTTATTTGTCATATTTCTCTACCGCCCATCTCGCATACGATGACTCTAGGCAGCTTACAGATGATAAAAATGACGTATCACTAAAAACAATACAATATAAATACAAAATACAAAATAATACAAAATAATACAAAATAATACAAAATAATACAAAATAATACAAAATAATACAAAATTCAAGATGGCGAATAAAGAACTTATCCTTGGCACCATCACGGTGCCAACCACCCCCAGGAATGGCTATCCCCCCTCCCACCCCAAGCAAGGTGGCACAACCAGGTCTTCAACCCCTTCCGTAAGGCCGGGAGAGTGGGGGCCTGTCTTACCTCCCGGGGGTAACTTATTCCAAAGGGCGGGTGCCACGGCAGTGAAGGCCCTCCTCCTGGACCCTGCCAATCAGCAATCCCTCATGGACAGGGTCCGTAACATGCCCTCTCTGCCTGACCGGGTGGGACGGGTCAATGTAGTGGAGGTGAGGCGGTCCCTCAGGTAACCTGGTCCCATGCCATGTAGGGCTTTAAAGGTGATAACCAACACCTTGAATTGGACCCGGAAGCAGACCGGCACCCAATGCAGCTCACGCAGCAACGGTGTTATATGTGTCCTCCTTGGGGCTCCTAAGACTGCTCATGCAGCCGCATTCTGCACCAGCTGTAGCTTCCGGATACTCTTCAAGGGTCGCCCCAGAATTTCCCAGCATTTATTTGGACTTGGGGCTATAGCATGCCAGTTTCACTGTTGCCTTAAAAAAAATTTTCTGTGGTCTCCGACATGAGTCAATGTACTTGGAAAGCATAATACCTCTTGGCATAGTTTTTTTTCCGCACAAAAGTCCCTCCCGCCCCAAAAAACCATGGAAGAGCATTCACATATGTGAGTCTCTGCCTTCAGAAACGTTCTTCGGATTGTTTCTTTGGCCCGACAGGTCAAGAGAACCAGACTGCCCATCTGTCGACCAATGCATCAGGGATCCCTAAAATTAGATTGACTCAGCCAAGGATCAAGGAAGGTTGTTCCTTCTTCAAATGAGATGCTTAGGGATAAGTTACCGGGGATTCAGAAACAGCTTATTAAGAAGCCCGTCCACCACATCTTGCACGCACCACCTTTAAAAAGACTGCAGGGTTTGTTTAGATCTCCCACTTTCTCTTCAACCTTTACCGACTTTGAAATGCAAATGACCGCCCCAAAGCTTATCGTTAGCTTACAGCATAAACTTGTTAAGACGACCTGCTTGATTGGGATGGAATCTGAAGGTGGCAGCAGGCTGAGATATATCAGGAAAGCAATTCAAGGCAAGTCTGAGATCTTTATGTTTTGCAGAGGGCCACTGAGATGGAGGATAGGGAGGCTGTTTCAAGATGACCCAAGATATTCATGTTCATTGACATCTTAGAGGCAGTGTGCATCTTCAACTCCGTATCTAAAATGTTCACAATGACACAACAATCAAGATGGCACTGGATAAGCAATATAGCTTTGACCGGAACCAATTTACCACCACCTTACATGTATGTGTGATCAATATCATTACGTCATTTCATAAGTGTGCCTCTCCTGCAATGATGTCACAACATCCTTCCATAACTCTACCATCTCAACAATGATGTCATGAGGCTGGGTCATCACTTTGATATCATTATGGTTTGTTGCATATGCTGCTGCAGCCATAGTGAGTCCACAAGCAATGGACATAATTGAAATATTTTGGAGACACCTTCTCATCACAGCAGAAGGGAAGCTGTAGCAAGCAAGATCCTTTATCTTCTGAATGTTTGGTAGACATCCAGTAATACATACTCCAGGTAAATCAGCATGGTTTAAATCAGCAGTAGGCATGTGATTTTTCAGGTTTTGTTTAATTTCAATTGCTATCAGTCCCATCTATCCTGGCAAGGAAAGATGGGAGTTATAGTCTAGCAGCACCCAACAGGGCTGCTGGTTGCCCACCCATATCCTAAATAATCCCATGGAAAATAGATTACTCAGCAAGGAAAATCAAATCACATGTTAGGTAAAGGTAAAGGTAAAGGTTCCCCCTGCACATTTGTGCAGTCGTGTTCGACTCTAGGGGGCGGTGCTCATCTCTGTTTGTTAGCCGAAGAGCCAGCGTTGTCCGAAGACGCTTCCAGGTCATGTGGCCGGCATGACACAGGTGCAATGCTGTTACCATCCCACCAAAGTGGTACCTATTTATCTACTTGTACCTATTTATCTACTTGCATTTGCATGCTTTCGAATTGCTAGGTTGGCAAGAGCTGGGGCGAGTGCAGAAGCTCCCTCCGTCACGCGGGGCTAGGGTCTCGAACCTCTGAACTTGCGATCTTCCAATCGACAAGCCTGGCGTCTTACCCGCTGAGCCACCACGCCCCTATAAATCACATGTTACAAAAGCTTTTATGATGCTACCAGAAATTGTATCTATCATCTCCGACCCATCTTTCTGCCATTCTGCTTTGCTTCCTAGCAGTGAAAAAGGAAGTCCACATTTCTACTGTCTCCAAACGAACTTCAATAATCCAAAGCAATGACAGAGGGCCATGCTGGACAATTGGACAGCATGACAAGCCACTGGATTGCAAATGGAAGCTTCTTAGTGAAGAAACATCCTCCCATTTAAGTTGATGGCTGGGATCCTCCTGGACTGGAAATAATATAAAATTGTTTCCTTTTCCAGTTGATTGAACAGCAACCTCTTGCTGAGCTCTGGAACGTTCCAGTGTCTGGAATATTTCTGGTCTTGATTCCTGCTTTGATTCTGTCTTCTAGTTTGTCCTTTTTTTTCTTTTGTTCAGTCCTGGCAACGAACTTGTCCAACAGTTCCTTCTCTCATCAGGCTGCAGCCCAGTTTTGACGGGCAATAACTACATCTGCTTTTCAGTCTGACATTTGCTGGAGAGGTCTTAAATAAACAGAGTAAGCCTTATCACCCTCAGCATTGCATTAAAGCAGCTGACTATTTGCCTATCTACTTCATTACTCTATTACTCTATTCACCTTTTTAAACTGTTGGGTAATAAGATAGTGTGTTGAATTATTAGAAATGCAGAGAAGGCTGGCAAAGCATTGTAGTGATGTGGCTAAGGTCAACATTTACTAGTTCAATGTTTTGCTGCCTTTATATCCTTGTATATGAGAGAGAGAGAGAGGTTGTGTATAATATAATATGGACTGCACAGTTGGTGCAGATCAATCCTTTGCCCAGAAACACTCATAGATTTAGTGCAGAGCTTTCCAAACTGTGTGTCGGGACACATTAGTGTGTCGGCTGCAGTGTCTGGGTGTGTCGCGGCTGCTGCTGCCTCCAAGCCCTGCCAGGATTCCACACAGGTCCTAGTGCCTGCCTTATGCCTCGCTGCCTCCAAACCTGCCCTGCCAGGATTCTGCACAGGTCCTAGTGCCTGCCTTGTGCCTGGCTGCCTCCAAACCTGCTGTGATTCCGCGCAGGTCCTAGTGCCTGCCTTGTGCCAAGAACAGATTGTAGGAACCAATTGGACATAATTGAACTGACAATTCTCACAAGGCCAAGAAATACTATTATTATTTGTTAATATCAATGTTCAATATATTTTGTAGCTATCCTTTCATCGGAAGCCATTTCTCTTGCTTCGCTTCAACTAGGTTAAGTGGGAGAACAATTTGGAAAGACATCAGACATCAAGCTCTGGATCTGAATAAAACTTTATTTTCTGGGAACTTCACAAGAACTTGGCTCCCCCCACCTTTTCAAATCCAGCAAGCTCTATTACCATTTTCAGTAAAACCATATCTCCTGCCAAATGATATATCTTTATCCATCTCACTGAAAAAGCTGTTTGATTTCCACTGCTGGTGGTTTATGAATATATGAAAAAAAAAATAGAAGACAGGAAATGGAAAGAGAAGGGAAAACTAACAAATAACACACACACACACCCCTACACATGCTAATTGGTTTCAATGTTGTGGCAAAACTCAGCTTGGGCTGCTCCTCAATCAAATATGCCAGAGTTGAGTTTGGCTTTTAATGCAGATATTGTAGCCTGCAGGAGTTAAAAATGAAACTAATTACATTTAATAATTCAAGGGGACTTGATATGCTCCATTGTTACTCAGAAACTAATTACTTCTTTCCATCCAAAAACCCTCCTTCACAGTATAAATAAAAACGGGTGTCGGCAATATCATTCAAAATGAAATACAGGGACGTATGGATGAAGGTCCTTCAGAAGCAAGGAGTTTGGAGAGGGGTGGGCAATTTTTTTCTGATGAGGGTCACATTGTCCCGGGATTGGTACAGTGGGGAGGGCTAAAACAAGTCATAGATGGAGACACCTGCTCTCTTTCTATAGCATTTTCTCTTTCCCAAGCCAGCTGCAGGTACAGTGGTAGATAACTTCCACCAGAGTATGATTACTCTCATGTATGGGAGAGTCCTCCCACCCCCCAATTATGCCAAAAGTTGCATCCAATTAATTGCCTACTCTTGGTGTAGCCTTCTATGGTCATTGGACTGTAACTCCCAGGATTAGATCCCATAGTATAGTATATATACAAGAGTCCCTTGTATGGGAGATGGGCGGGGAATAAATTAAATAAATAAATAAATAAATAAATAAAATATTCATTCCACCAAGGTCATCCCAGAAGAAGCTACTACACTGTGCCTCAATGTCAAACCAGGAGTGTGAGTTAGCAAAACCTATCTGCCTTCAAAACTGCAATATAAATTTGAGAGTGATTATTTCAGAATAAGAGAGAACATGCTTTGTAACAACAGGTACTTTGTCTACCTAACCTTGTCTTCTCAAAGCCAGTGTTTTGCAGATGTGCAGAGATCCAAGTCCCATCATTCCAGGGCTACTCTACTGGAATGACCAGTGTCCTGTACTTCAAGAAGATGCTGGATTGGGGAAAGTGTGTAGAGCAGTGTTTCTCAACCTTGGCCCTTTTAGGAGGTGTGGACTTCAACACCCAGAATTCCCCAGCCAGCCATGCTGGGTTTAAAGGTTCCTTTGAGTTAAGCTTGACTCTTGATGACCATTTAGTTTTCTAGGCAATCACATAAAAGTGGTTTTGCTATTACCTTTTTAGGTAAAGGTTTTCCCCTGCACAGTCGTGTCCGACTCTACGGGGCGGTGCTCATCTCCGTTTCTTAGCCGAAGAGCCAGCGTTGTCCAAAGACGTTTCCGCGGTCATGTGGCTGACATGACATACGTGGAACGCTGTTACCTTCCCACCGAAGTGGTACCTATTCATCTACTTGCATTTGCATGCTTTCGAATTGCTAGGTTGGCAAGAGCTGGGGCGAGTGCGGGAGCTCACTCCGTCACGCGGCGCTCGGGTCTCGAACTGCCAACCTTCCGATCAACAAGCCTGGCGTCTTAAGCACTGAGCCATTACCTTTTTACAGCATGTTTTTTTAATGCATTAAAAAATGAAATGGGGACAAGAACCTGAGAATTCTGCCAAGAACTTGATTCAAGCTGTATCATGTTACTTCTGCTCTACAGCAGATGACCGTTTGGGCCCCTTTTGGACAGGATGCAGGGCCTGTCACCCTTCCAAAGTCATGAGTAAATGGCAATTTCTTAATGGAAAAACTCTTTTAACACTTGGTAACTGTGTTGATTAAAGGCAAAACTGAAGTACTTTGGCCACATAATGAGAAGACAGGATACCCTGGAGAAGATGCTGATGCTAGGGAAAGTGGAAGGCAAAAGGAAGAGGGGCCGGCCAAGGGCAAGATGGATGGATGATACTCTGGAGGTGACGGACTCGACCGTGGGGGAGCTGGGGGTGGCGACGGCCGACAGGAAGCTCTGGCGTGGGCTGGTCCATGAAGTCACGAAGAGTCGGAAGCAACTGAACGAATGAACAACAAAGCAAAATGAATTGAATAAATGATACTACATTCCCAGCCAACTATAAGGAAGGCTGAGCGAAGGAAGATAGATGCTTTTGAACTGTGGTGTTGGAGGAAAATTCTGAGAGTGCCTTGGACTGCAAGAAGATCAAACCAGTCCATCCTCCAGGAAATAAAGCCAGACTGCTCACTTGAGGGAATGATATTAAAGGCAAAACTGAAATACTTTGGCCACATAATGAGAAGACAGGATACCCTGGAGAAGAAGCTGATGCTAGGGAAAGTGGAAGGCCAAAGGAAGAGGGGCCGACCAAGGGCAAGATGGATGGATGATGTTCTGGAGGTGACGGACTCGACCGTGGGGGAGCTGGGGATGGTGACGGCCAACAGGAAGCTCTGGCGTGGGCTGGTCCATGAAGTCACGGAGAGTCAGAAGCGACTGAATGAATAAACAACACAACAACTGTGTTGATTAAATTTAATTATGTTGAAATATAAATTAAAGCAACTTGAGCTGTTTCCATGGCGCCTCCCATTCCTTTTAGGTCCTGGACCTGTTCACTTTTTGAGAGTGTAGCTCTTACATGGGGTTCAAAATGCTTTTCAAAAAGTTGAGCAACCCTGCGCTAGAGATTGCATAAGCTGATCAGATGGCTCACCAGGCTAGAACATTTCCTAAAAAGAAGTCTTTGCATTTCATCTCTGCGCTAGGGGAAAAAAAAAAGACCTACCACATTGATAGAGCCAAAACTTATCTTCATATTTCCCTCCAGCTTTCCTTAATTTCTCTTTGCTTGTTAAGGTCATTGACACGAGAACAATTTTTCTAATAAAGCTTTATTATTCCAACTTTCAGAAGAGCCCGAAATGGATTGTTATTTTAAAAAGGAAAGATCGTGCAGAGCAATATAAATTGGAACCATACTTTGAAAAGCAAAGAAAAACAGTTGATTTTTTTAAAAATCACTTTGAAAAAATGCCAGAATAGCTCATTTAATTTGTGTTATAAAGTCTGCCCTGATCACATCCTGATAGAACTTTATAAGGACACAAAAACTGACTTTGCTAACAGCCAATCTGAACCGGTAGGTTAATGACAGGATTCCTTTTAGATGCCTGACCTAAGTACATCAGCAGTTTGTTAATTCAGTACACAAAATGTACACAACAGTACATTAAAAACCCTTCTTTTTTCCCCCATTGAATTGCAGAATTGGAAAGGTCCATGTGCCTTAGGTAGGTAAAGGTAAAGATTCCCCCCGCACATTTGTGCAGTCGTGTCCGACTCTAGGGGCCGGTGCTCATCTCCGTTTGTTAGCCGAAGAGCCAGCTTTGTCCGAAGACGCTTCCATGGTCATGTGGCCGCATGACACACATGGAACGCTGTTACCTACCCACCAAAGTGGTACCTATTCATCTCCTTGCATTTGCATGCTTTCAAATTGCTAGGTTGGCAAGAGCTGGGGCGAGTGCGGGAGCTCACTCCGCATGCAGGGCTAGGGATTCGAACCTCCGAACTTGCGATCTTCCAATTGACAAGCCTGGCGTCTTACCTGCTGAGCCACCACGCCCCCTATTAGGTAGGGTACCCTATTAGGTACCCTATTAGGTAACCTATTAGGTAGGTTTACCGTATTAGGTAGGGTAGAACTGTAATGTTCCCAATCGCTGGTTATCCAGCCTTGTGACTGACGACCCCTGGGAAGACCGATTCTACAATCTTTCTGAACACCTGACCTTATTCTCCAATTATTTTACCACCAAATCTTTCTCATAATGTTCAACCAAGGTGTCCATCCCTGCAGGTCAAGAGCAATATCCCACTATTTAGGTGCGACTAGATTCAATGGTGTTAAGAAAACAGATTATTTTTCATGGTTCAGTATTTGCTTCAAATGTACCCCTTAATACACAGTAGAACTTGTTAGAACAATCCTGTGTGTGTGTGTGTGTGAGTGTGTGTGTGTGTGTGTGTGTGTGAGAGAGAGAGAGAGAGAGAGAGAGAGAGAGAATTCGATGAGACTGTACTGCAGAGCTTTCCAAACTGTGTGTCGTGACACAAAAGTGTGTCGCCACACACAGCGTGGTGTGTCGCCACACAACCCGGAAGCGGCGGTGCATGTGTGTATGGCAGTGGCGGCAGCGGCACGGTATCAGTGCTTCTGCGTTTTAGCGGAGGCTGCCGCCGCTGCTGCCGCCACCGCACACACGCACGCCGAGCGCGCTGCCGCCGCCACTGGTGTGTCGCCAGTGGCGGCACTTTGGAAAGCCCTGCTGTACTGTTTTATTTAAAGTCCTGCCAGGAGTGTGTTAGCCAGAGAAATGGCATTTCCTTTTCTAACAGTTTCCCTCCACCATTTCCCTTCAGCTCAACCACCAGGACATGGGAATACTTCTCACAATGAACATGCTAATCACGCTCAGCAGCCACTCGTTAACATTTCAACACAACAAAAAACCCCACCTAATCTCCTATAACTTAGCTCTATAAATAGAAAACAAACATTGCCACTCTACCTGGGCACAGAGAGATCACTTCTGTCTGTGCTCCTGTCCTCTGAAGATGCCGGCCACAGATGCTGGCAAAACGTTAGGAACCACAACTTCCAGAACACAGCCACACAGCCCGGAAGACCCACAACAGCCATCGAACTCCGGCCATGAAAGCCTTCGACAATACAGTTTCTCTCCTGTTGGTTTCAGTGGAAGCTAACTGACTCACATCACCTCTATAAAGCTGGCATAAATTCCCCCATTCTAAGATAAGCCTTGGGGGCATTGGAGGACTTGGATGTTGTGGTTCCATAAGAAGAACAACAATGTCTTCTTCCTTCATCCCATGGAGCACCTTTCGTGACCTCTAAGACTGGTGGGTTCACCACCTATACTGCCTAACAAGCAGCATATCAAATACCCATAGGGCCTTGACCATCCTATGCATGGTCTGGATTGGGATTCTAATGCAAAGCAAAATATCAATCAGCACCTATAAAAGTGCTCAGTTGGAGTCTAATCGTTGCTGAAGGAGTATCTGCCTGCTGGACAGCTCCTTTTAATTTAGGTTCTTAAGCCTTAACCAACACTACTACGGCTAAGGCAGAATTTATGTTCCTTGGCAAGATTGGCAAGAAAAGGACAATTCATCTCAAAGGAAGCTTACGTGTGCCAAGAGTAAGTTAGGACTGTCTTTCTTCCAGCTGTTCAAGGGTTTGCATGTCATAGGAGCTGACACTTGATCACCTTCTAAACAGCACCCCACCAGCAGCTTAAGCGTTGAGATTTTGACGGATGGAGTCAAGATCGGAAGTACTTGACTCCCAGGTAAGGACCTTTTGGCGGAAGACCAAATTGTGGGTGTGCCAATCGCCAAGAGAGACTGATTGCATTTGCCAGGAAAGGTCGTGGCAGGTTTCACTCTACCCTTTTGCAAAATGGGCAGTTTTCTTTTTATACATGAGTTTCACTTTGAGAAGGTCAGTGTTCCCAATGTTTTTAGATGCAGAAGTAATTCAGCTCAACGGTGGATCCAGTCTCAATGTTGACTCATGTTCCACATTTGAGGCATACAACAAGAATGAAGTATTTTATCAGGAGCTTTTCCATAAGGTATGTGGGATAATAATCTACAGTAGCCCTTTTCAGAATGGTAACCTAACTTTAACCCCATCTAAAGAGTCTCCACTTTTTTGCTCAACTTTTTAATTTATATTTTGGCTGTTGCATCAGGTAGCATCCTTCAGAAAGTGGACCACTCCCCAAAAGGACTTAAAACAAACTCCCAGGATACAGATATATCAGCTCATAAAAGTTAAATGGCTGCTTTAGAAATATCAACCCACCCTCTGCCTTCTCCAATCCCTTCTCACTCTTTCTTGGGACTTTGGGGGAGTTTAATGTTCAGTTATTTCATTAACTTCAAGAATCGTGTGCAGAGAAGATAGAAGAACACTTTTAGTATCAGTATTAAACTCCAATCCCAAAATGCTAGAAGGAATTTGGTGGCAAAACTAATGCAGAGTGGCTATAAATATGTAGCACAAAGTGTGTGAGACACACCATTCCTTATGTATTTGCTTCTTTGATTTGGGGGGAGGGAAGGGAAGTTGGTGAATGGATGAAGAAGGGAAGTTGGTGAATGGATGAAGAAGGGAAGGGAAGGGAAGTTGGTGAATGGATGAAGAAGGGAAGGGAAGGGAAGTTGGTGAATGGATGAAGAAGGGAAGGGAAGTTGGTGAATGGATGAAGAAGGGAAGGGAAGTTGGTGAATGGATGAAGAAAGGAAGGGAAGTTGGTGAATGGATGAAGAAAGGAAGGGAAGTTGGTGAATGGATGAAGAAGGGAAGGGAAGGGAAGTTGGTGAATGGATGAAGAAGGGAAGGGAAGGGAAGGGAAGGGAAGGGAAGGGAAGGGAAGGGAAGGGAAGGGAAGGGAAGGGAAGGGAAGATTGGAGACCAGTTGGTGCAGTGACCCTCTAACTAAACACTAATGAGGACTCATGAAGGTAAGCCAATTCCTTGTGCATCAATATCTCTACAGGCACCTCCCTTGGAGCTCATCATATTCCCTGACTCATCTCCTGGCTTTAATTTTGTTTTGATCCTTTTAATTAAAACAAATTAAATGTGAAGCTGACATGTTGCCAAACAAAATATCACCCTCCAGCTTCATTTTTTTTATTCCTCAGAATGCCTCAGAGCCCTGCATAGACCCCAAAGGCAATCTCAGAAAAAATTTAAAAAACGGGAAGCCGCAGCCCATTGTTTTGTTGAGAAATATACCGGGGGGGGGAAAAAAATCTGGATCAACTGGGTGAGGTGAGAAGAAGCAACCTTATAGGTTCGCCTTCTGGGAAATTGAGATTGTACAACTGACCATGCCCTCCTGGCTTCCATGTTGTGAAAAGGCACAGGCTCTTCATGGTAGCCATTTTTTAAATTACATGTGCACCCCAACGGCCCCTAAATTTGCCTCTGTCTTTCTAGCGCATAAGTGAGCAATTCATTGTGCAAAGAGACTCACAATGAAAGCTTTAACTTCAGCCCACTCTGGTGAATCACGGTTTACTACCCTGTTTCGATCTAGAGTGTGGCTACATCCAAAAATTGAATAACTCAGGTATGTTATAGGATGTGGGGGGGAAGTGTAAATCATCTCACAGTTGCAATTATGACATGGGGGTGCTAGTTAGGCTCCCCCTGAATTTTATCCCATCTCCCAACAACAATCCAAGTCCCCCTAAGTACCACAAAGTTTGCTCCATCACATCTCAGATCAACTTTCAACCCATGCATTGAGAAGGAACAGGATATTTTTAGCTTGCCTAAATCCTGTGCGGTGCAGTTTGTATTCTCAGAGCCTTTAAAAGGGTGCTTCTAGTTCTCATGTCATAAGATTATGTTTTATGTAAGATTTTGTTTATGTAGGATTAGTTGTTAGTCATGTAAGATTATATATTTGTATACTGTTAATATTATTGTATTATTGTTATTGCATTCTATTATATATATTGTAAACCCCTACAGTCCAACTGGACTATGTACATTTCATAAACAAATATATCAAATAATTTCCATAAGAAGTTTAATTTCATTTTAGTGAAGATAAAGTATGGCTTGAGTTGAACTGAACTCATAGTAACCACATGGACAAGGACATGTAGTCTTCTAAGCAACAATATGGAAGTGGGATTTTTTTTCCTGAACTTCCTAGTCTAGCCTAGGGATTGCCCTGGGATGTTCTAGTGGCCTTCCAGCTTTTTTGAGATCAGCCAAACTTCGCAAGGTGTTGCCATGTCTAAAACAGCAGGACACATTCTTTATTTTATGAGTGATCAAGTCCCCCTCTACCCTGATTAATGCTTCTATGTATTACATGGGCCATTTTACACCCTTTTTGTTACAATGGGTGGGAAACCTGAAGATTTCCAAATGGTACAGGATGCCTACTCCCATCAGCTTCAACCAGCAGGGCCAGTGATCATGAATAATGGGAACTGGGATGTAACAATTTTGGTAGGGCCACAGATGCTTTGAATTTCCAAAGATGCCTTCCTGCAGAAAAAGTTTGGGGAGTCCTAATGTATAAAGAGGATTTATGGGGACAGCCAACCAAGCAACATCTCCCTAGAAGACAACTGGGGAAAAAAACCACTTTTGTCACTAGATCAACTGATAAGTGAAAATTATCACTTATAATTTGGGGCTTCCTCTGTTGATCTTTCAACATATGTCTAACAGCAGAAATTGCAGCCTGGAGAGGAACGACGACAACAACAAAAAAACTCAACTGAATCTGAAGGATAGGAAACAAAGATGCCCCAGTGAACAGTTATTAGATTGAAGCCTCATTGATGTGACAGTATGAACATGAAATGATAAATGCTTTTAATATTGTTTCATTGCAAAACCTATGATGCTGGAAGCATCATGGCTAATACTCCATCTAAAAGTAAAGTTGGGGGTTCAGTGCCAACAGGATTAAAGGAAAAATACGGCCACGGAGAAACAAGAGGAAGGCACCAACATGGAAGAGGACATTCCACATTTGCAGAAGTACAAAATACTTATTTAAATACCATCAGAAAGTCCAAAAACAATTCAGCAACAGTTGGAGAAGGAAATCAAGAGGGGAAGATCTTGATTTAAGTGAATTCTACCCTACAGAATTCTGGAGGAACAACAGGTTCACTGTAACCCTGAATACAGTATTCCTCCTGGGGGTGAAGACAGGAGACACTCAACATTTCATTCTAGAGCAATGTTTTTCAACCCTAGCAACTTTAAGATGTCTGGACTTCAACTCCCAGAATTCCCCAGCCAGCATGGGGAACCCATTGTCACCTTAATAGAAAATACTGGTATTATACATCTTGGGAGGTTGATTGCCATCAGAATCACTGGGGCTCATTGAGTGCCAATGATCCGCTGCCAGTGTTCTGCTGATAAATATGAATCATGCTTGGTGTGGAACATCTCTTCCATTGGGCAGAGAAATTACGCATTTTAAAGAGGTAGAAGACTTCTGCTCTAGGTGACCTGAGATACAACAGAACCCTTCCATAGCTAGCCATCCCTCTCCCACCCACACACTTATTTAGTAACCTTTGACGCCTAGGCAAAATGTTCCGACCATGGAGGAAACTTGATGAGCAGAGCTGTTGTGCCAGAATTAGGCTGACCATTTATAAAATGGCTCGTGAGAAATGGACACCACCTTTTAAATAATATCAAATGTATTTTCCAGGCAGTTGCTTCAGGAAAGACCATAAGTAGAGCATAGGGACCTTAACTTATTGCTTGGCCTCACTTAATGTCAGCATTTGAGTGATGACCAGCTGATTCCACGAAAAGAGAGAGGAGAATATGTTGGGCTGGTCAGTCCTACCATGAAGTAGCAGATGTTAGGAAGTGGGAACAGAACATTGGAAGAGAGAACTGTGAGCTGAATCTCCTCTTCTAAGTTAACCTTCTGCTTCCAGGTTGCATCACCGGAAGAAAAGAAAACTCAACTCACAGTTTGTACTAGGAAGCTAAGAGTCACCAATTGCTCTGAATCTCAAATATCCAGGGCCAGCCCCTGACAGAGCTAATGGAAAGGAGACAGGATCTTAGTCTTCTGACTTGCAATGGTTTCCAAACTATTTGTAGTTCCATCACAGACTGCTGGATATCTCAAATTTCAAGTAAGGAATAGAGATTTCTCTCACTGGTGATGGGCTGGGCTAAACCTCTGAGAAACAGTGGGAAAATAATGGGGAAAAAATGTTAGACACTGTAGATTGGAGGGTAATCTCTTGGGAGCTTATCTCATAAATGGCAACTCAGTCCAGGTGGTGAGAACCCTGAGAAGAAATTATTCAAAATGCTCCGAGAGACACCATCTGCACGAATTCACTATAAATGACAGTTGGGAATTCCCTTGCCCTTTCCAAAATTTTGTATTCCCCCCGTACTAGTGCTGAAGATACATCCTTGAAATCTGCGTAATTCTTGCTTCCTTGATCTTGCCCAGCTGTAAGAATTTTGACATTACTGAGGCACTTGGCCCAGAAGAGAAAGGAAAATCTTGGTCCCCAACTGCCCTCTTCAAGAAAGGCCGGCATCAAAGACAGCCGGGCTTTGTTTTTCTTCAAGAAAGTAAGACGCAAACCTTGACAAGCAAATCCCTTGGGAAGCTGGCTGAGCTGACGGTACTTCTAAAGGCCTTGTCAGTCAGAGAAGGAAGTCGGGTGAACTATACGTCTTGATAAGCGTCTTTTCCTCTGTTGCTCACATATGATCCCTCCCTAAACACTCGAGCATAGAAAACTGCCTTATGCAACTTCAGACTTTTGGTTTGCTTACCTCGGCATAGTCCGTCCTGAGTTGTTGCACTCTTCTAAGTGCCTGGACAGGAGAGCGGTTTGGGAAATACTGCAAGTTCAGCAATACGGACATTCTTCCATTATCTGGGAAACAGATAGCTTGTTCTCCTGTTCATCCAAGATTGTCACCAAGAGCATGAAGGAAACTGTATCCTAGCAAAGTCAGAGATAAACTGGGTCCTAAATGTGAAAATCTCGCTGAGATTTCTGTAACCTAATCCCTTTGACCTTTTAATAAATCTTGGTTTGGGTGGGAATCTTGGTTTGGGGTACTTGGCTGTCAAGAGTTTGACATGAGAGACTGCTAGAATTTTAGAGTGGGTTCTTTTTCAGATGTACCTGAAAGGGAGCAGAGGGATTTCTTCTGCCACTAACAGTAGGCTTTTTGGAAGCGGGGGAGGAGAGCAATGGCTATTGGAGATCTCCCTCCCATACACATGGCTTTCTTGAATCATGGGTAACTGGCTTTCCTTTCATTCAAGCTGAGTCATTTCTAGAAACCTTAACATCCCACGTATTTCAAAGAATATACAGGACATTGCTTTTGAACATCTGGCTACAAATGGACTTTCTTCTGTGATGGGGTCGCATCCTTCTTGAGTTGCTAGATAAGGAAGAGGGATTTATTTGCACATGCCTGGGATGAGCAGAGCACCACTGGCCTAAAACTGTGGGATGCATGGGGCAACTCTTTGTGTAGTCCCTGAGGTATTATTTTTTTTCTCTAGAAAAATTAAGTTTCTGCCTATTTCTCTGGTACGTTCCTTTTTGCACCACCCTTTTCAGCTAAAAAATTCTGGAAAGTGTGGGCTTAGACTGGCACAGACATCCTAGACTACCCCTGATGTTTTTTGCTGCTGGGTGGAAAAAGTTGCCTGCGTTTTTTTCCCTAGCAGTTCTTATTTAGCTGGAGAAACGCGATAGATTCCAGAATTAATTGTCATGGGGCCAACCTTAGCTTGGCTCTGTTCCATGTTCAGCCTCCGTGCATTCTTCAAAATCACTGTCCGTAGGATTTCCAACTTGCTAACAAGGGTAGAGGAAAAGTAGCTTGCATAGCTTAGAGATGGATGGCCAAATCATCTTTTGCTCCTTTGAGTTGCAGAGGCATCAAGTTCAGAAATGAACTCGGTCTCCTAGGGATCCATAATTCTTCTCCGTTGGGCTAAGAGGCCATAATTATCATTATTTAGATGGCTGTCAGCAGCAGTCTAATGAGATCCAGCATAAAGTTCCTTCCGAAGAGGCGAGAGAGAATTGGCAATCTGGTTTGAGCTGAGCAAGCCAAAATCATCTCACAGTGGTTGGCTCCCTAAAATTATAGAAATAACCTCAGTGAGAAAATGAACTCTCTGTAACTCCCCATACTGTGTGTGTGTGTGTGTGGGTGAGCCCTTAGTGGCTGTGGGTCACTCTGAATCCTTTCTGTTGGGTGCAGGACTGTAATATAGGCATAGTAGTACAGGTGTAGTACAGGCGTACAGGCATCTGGTGCAAATCATGATGGATTGCATAATTTGTGTCATTTGCATGACATGACAGTGGCCAGGTCCAGGTGAGATTTTCCACTTCTTGGATTTGGGTAGCGGTGGTGGTTTTTTCAGCTGTGTGATGCTCATTTTAAGGCATCCATTCCAGTTTCCATGGGGTTCCTATTCATCTAAACTTCTCCAGAGAGCAGACAGACAGAATATGCATTGTCAGATTGAATAAATGAATAAAATTGCAGGAAACAGTGCTGTCTGTTTTCAGCAATCTTGTTCTGGGTTTCCAAAAAGAATATTGAGGGGCCAGATTGGCCAGCCTTGAAAACTTTGCTTCAATTCTCAGGAAATTTTTCTTCTCTGCGAGAAGCAAATGCAGCTGAGCCAGAGGCAATGCAGAATGTCTAATGCTGATGTTCCAGAGTCTCTCCCAATAAAAAGGTTCAGCCTGAATAAAACTCAGAGATGGGGTGGAGGGAAGAATTAATGCAAGAGAGAAGCTACTTAGAAAGTTATCCAAAAAGGATCAGGGAATTTGCCAAAGAGAGTCAAGAAATGGAGCTACGAAGGAAGCAGAGGTAGAAAGATTAGTTGCTTGAGGATGTTTCCAGTCCAGACACAACACTTCACAAAGGTCCCAGCTGCAGTTCAGGAGTTTACTGTAAGGGGGAGTTGTACAGAAATTCTGACCGGTTCTGACCTTCCCACTGAGGCCATCAACTCACGGGGAAAGGGTGGAACATGGAATCTGCGCTGGGAAGTGGTCTAAGGAGAAGGAATCTCCTCCTATTCTTTGATTCAATCAGCAGTTTATTTTCAAAAAACAGAAACAGAAAAAAGACACACTCATCACCAGGGACAGGGTGGGGTGGGATCTCAACAGGACAATGAAAAGGTGAGGGAAAGATCAATCACAAGGAGCAATCAGATGATGCAAGGACTTCAAGCATCTGTGGGAGAAAGCTGTAATTTCAGGGGAATCCATGTACAGGGGGAAAAGACAACTAAGGTAGCTATGAGTACAAATGATTGGGAAAGTCACTTTTTCCAAAATTTAGACAAGAACTGAGCCAACTGCATCTCCCAAACTAACTCTAGCTAACTAACTAACTAACTAACTAACTAACTAACTAACTAACTAACACACTCCTCATGGGAGGAACAGGGCCTCCTTGGGGGAAGACCTCCCCTCTAACAGAGGAATATATCCCCATCCTAATCTTCATCAGCCACTGCTTCTGGGGTTTAGGGTTTTCTTTGACTTCAGAGATCGTGAATTGGGAGATGACGGAGGCCCAGTTCTGCTCAAAGTAGCTGATAGTCTACAATTTGCCAAGTTCTGCTTGTACTCAAGGAAATGAAAGTAGTACTTCTGAGAAGACCTTCTTAATCAGTGTGAGGGAGGGTGGGGTTGGAGATCTTTTAGCAGAGGTGGGTAATCGGTGGCCCCCAGGCTGCAAGGGAACCCTCAGTATCTTTTTGTGGCCCCTGGCCAACTACCCAAGGGAGTGGCCGTTTAGTCAATTACAGCTCTCAGTCTGCAGGCTGAATCTGCAGGCTGAATGTGAGCTATTCGTGATTATTTCTGCAGGCTGAAGATAAAACTTTGCCAATTGTGTGGGCTGGTGGCTCTCCAGGAAAGAGTCTCTTCTTTTTCTTGGAGGAGAACAAGAATTAAAGCCAACTTGCTAACTTGTCTTAAAGATTTGATACAAAAATGACCCTTGGAGTTTAAGAGTAATTACAACCTTTTCCCTTACCATGTATTCATGGTAGAGTAATGCTATTTTTCATCTGCCCATGAACAATACAGTAAAGTTTAGATTCTCAGTCAAAATGAGACCTCTATTTTAAAAAAATCACATAAACAAACATTGTTCTCACCATCATAGAATGAAATATTAAGAAATGGGACAGGGGGGTTGTTAAGTTAGAGGAAGTACCATCACCCACAAAACTTTATTCCTCCCAAGGCCATCGATGAGGGAGGCCAAATCTAATCATAATTCTCAGCTTTATTTCGTTTCGGTAGATATCATTTTATTTTCCTGTTGCCAATAAAGTTAACAATAAAAGCGTTCCACGCGCGTCATGCCGGCCACATGACCGTGGAAGCGTCTTCGGACAACGCTGGCTCTTCGGCTAACAAACGGAGATGAGCACCGGCCCCTAGAGTCGGACACGACTGCACAAATGTGCGGGGGGTACCTTTACCTTTACCTAATAAAGTTAAGCGATTTGGACAGCCACTCTGGAGCAAACAATGTACATTACGGACTAGATAGAAACCAAATACAGTAGATAGAAACAAAAACACGAGGTAAAGCTTGAGGATAGCCCAATGATCAAATTTTACTTTAACTAAATCTCCTGTGGCTCCTATGGCTGCGAGAGCTGGACCATAAGGAAGGCTGAGCGAAGGAAGATAGATGCTTTTGAACTGTGGTGTTGGAGGAAAATTCTGAGAGTGCCTTGGACTGCAAGAAGATCAAACCAGTCCATCCTCCAGGAAATAAAGCCAGACTGCTCACTTGAGGGAATGATATTAAAGGCAAAACTGAAGTACTTTGGCCACATAATGAGAAGACAGGATACCCTGGAGAAGAAGCTGATGCTAGGGAAAGTGGAAGGCAAAAGGAAGAGGGGCCGATCAAGGGCAAGATGGATGGGTTATATTCTGGAGGTGACGGACTCGACCATGGGGGAGCTGGGGGTGGCGACGGCCGACAGGAAGCTCTGGCGTGGGCTGGTCCATGAAGTCACGAAGAGTCAGAAGCGACTGAACGAAGGAACAACAACAAATCTCCTGTTCTTGCCTGTTCTTCCACAGGATCAAAACTTACCTTATTAAAGTAAGTCCTCTGAGGATCAAAGGAGTTATCCAACATGAAGGAAATCCCCAAAGCCATCCTGGCCACATTCCAAAGAGTTTCATAGTCAAGTTGCTGCCTCATTCCTCCCTGCCAAGTTATTAGAGTAAAATTTCTCTACTTCAGGGAGTCAAATCTGAGATCAGAACATTCTCCCATGTGTTCCTTTATTTTAGAATGGTTCCACATGCCACACCCTGTACAGAACTGAATGAAGAGGGTCACCCTTTATCACTCAGATCACACATATTCCAAAACCTTGTCATTTCAGGGGTATTGATTGTGGGCAACATTCAATAAGACATGGATGTCTTTTGTTGGCAATTCTGCTTGGGCACTGCGTTTTCGTACTACTCAGATTTCCTTAGATTGATTCAAAACAGCCATTTTTTATGTGGCACGTTCATCAAAAAGTAGGAAAACACACACACACACATATATATATTGATCTTTGAAAGTGCTTAAGTATAAGGTAAAAAATATGACAAAGTTAAAAAAAATCAATATGTATAAATTAAAGCTCCTCTTGACTCTGTGGAAACAAAGAGGACTACAGACATTAAGAGGTTTTAAATGGACATCTAAAAACCTCAGCACAGCAGATGACCAAAATAGTTTGAATAGGCCTTTTTTTTTAAAAAAATAATTTTAATATGTGGGGTAAATGCATCCATTACACATTTCTAAATTTTGAAAGGCATGGGATCTCACTTTTGCAAAAAAAGCAGATACAGTTGCCTGATTTGTCTTCCACTACAAAGACAGTTTGTCCTCCACAATTCCTCCCACCTCCCAACTTTTCCATGCCTAAACCAAGAGATCTGCCTTTTGGACGTCCTTTTCTAAATGAACCATTTATCAGTTGTGCAATTTGCTGTCAATGATATGATAACCACCTGCTGAGATGGCTTTAAAAGAGATGAGACTTATTCATAAAGATTGGAATTTCTCGGTAGTGATCAGGTGCCTAAATGATACTTTCGTCTTCGGAAGAAGCCTATCAGTTGTTAGTAGGCAACAGAAGAAGGAGCAACATTGTCTTCATGAGCCAGTGGTGGACGTCTCTGAAGCAACTAAAGACCTCCTTTGAGAAACAAGAGGCTGAATGATATAGACTCCTGTCCTGAAGCTGCTTGGTTCTTTTGTGTTCTTATGAAAGAACCATTTCAGCATGTGTGATTTGGAGCATCTATAGATAACCTGGTTTGGGAAAATTAGTTGATGTTGATACTGGTTCTCTACGTGGCTTCCTCCTATCGTGTGGATTGCACGTGGCAGCTTCTCAGTAAAGAATGTTCAACCTGAGCCTTTGGATCCTATGGAAGAAGACTAGGGGAACCCCTGGTCTAGCTGTGCTTTGCAGAGGCTGTGCTAGATTCCCAAAATCTTTGCTATGCTTAAGCCCTTCCTTTGTTCGTTTTGTGTCCCTGACTTTCCCTTCACTTGGCTTGTTTCGTAGTTCCTTATTGTAGGTACAGCCTCTTTTCTTCCAAACCTGATTCTGGGCACTGTCAGACTGTGGTGTGACCATCATCTGGAACCCAGAAGATGACTTGGCAGGTAGATGTGACAACCTTTTGGATATTTTAATACTTCTGTAAAGGAGACAGGGTGGGGGGAGAATCATACTTTCAGACTTGCAAGATTCTGTCGATGTAGCTTTACAATAAAGTAGAATTGACTCATCTGCTTGTGATTCCTCTCTGGTTTACCCCGCGAGGCCTATATTAACTTGCAAGTATGAAAGTATAATCCCTCCCCCCCATCTCCCTTACAGCCCAATAAACTAGGGAGGGTCCCTTCTGAGCCTCTTGCCTCTCCCACTATCCAGCTGCAGGCTATGCTGTCTCTTCTCTGGCCGTTCCCTTGGTAGCATCTCTTCGCCCAGTCTCCCAAGGCCTTTCCCACATACCATTACATTTCTGCAGGCTAAAATACCCAGATCCTTTCCTCATAGGGTTTGATTAGTAGCCCTCCTCTGAACTTACTCCAGTTTGTCACTGTCCTTTTTGAACTGTGGTGCCAGGAACAGGACACTGGACTCCAAGTGAGATCTGACCAGTGCAGAGTGGAACAATTACTTCCTGAGATCTGGACTTGTATGCTGGCCAATTCCCTTGGTGAAATCAAAAAGGGTTCTAGGAGACACCAAAAGATTTGGGGACATATGCCAGCTGTGAGTGCCCAGTCTTGTTTTCCAAGGTGCTTTCAATAAATAGACTCTCTCTCTCAGACATGATCTCAGCCTTCTCAGGGCATTACAACTGATACGTTATTAGTGAAAACAATTGCAACTGAAAGCATTCAAAATTCTCATCTTTCTGTCTTTCCCTCTCTCTCTGTCATTATCACCAGCTTCATGTTCCCATCAAACTGTATTACACAGTTCCCTGGCATCACCGCCATTGTCTTTCAAACTTTGCAATATTTCTTGCAAACCAGAGGGGAGGCAAAATGCATAAAGATTAAAATAAGGCAGAAGCAGCATTATTGAAAATAGCTACTGTAACTCACACCTGTCTCAAAACAGGAATCCAAAAAGATGCCCAGAGGTACCACTGTGATGGATTTGAGTCCACTACTACCAAAGGCTTTCATTTGTGTTAAATGCTGATCTTTGGTGCTGAAGAACTGGGACTGAAGAAAAATTTGGTCCAGGATGTTTAGACCAGCCTTTCTCAACTTTTTGACCCTGGAGGAACCCTTGAAATATGTTTCAGGCCTCGGGGAGCCCTGGCACATTCAGGCTCAAAGATAGGCCAGAAGTTACAGAATTATTATATTTGTTTCATGGGTAGGCCTCTATAGATGCATTAACAGTGTTCTTAAACTAAAAATAAAGAATGAAACTTACCTCTTGAATGTGAAGTTGCCCAAATTTGAAACAATTTTTTAAATAAATTGTGATCTCCCAGGGAACCCCTAGTGGCCTCTCGTGGAACCCGAGGGTTCCACGGAACCCTGGTTGAGAAACCCTGGTTTAGACAAATGGAGCTATTTCTGATCTCCTAAACAAGCCAAAATTGGCACTTTTTGAAATTTTGTAGAGGGGTTAAAAAAATTCTATTCAAATGTTCACAGGGGGAATAGGAGGTGTGCATAAATCAGAACTGTATAGTTTGCATTTTACTTGCAAATTGTTCGCAAAAAATGTAAAAAAGCGTTGTCCGAAGACGCTTCCACGGTCATGTGGCAAGCATGACGCACGCGGAACGCTGTTACCTTCCCACCGAAGTGGTACCTATTAATCTACCTGAATTTGCATGCTTTCGAATTGCTAGGTTGGCAAGAGCTGGGGCGAGTGCAGGAGCTCACTCCGTCACGTGGGGCTAGGGACTCGAACCTCCGAACTTGCGACCTTCCGATCGACAAGCCTGGCGTCTTACCCGCTGAGCCACCAGGCCCCTTGCTCTGCCACCCTACTTTCCTACAAATTGGATTTTCAGTCTACAAAGCATCATCTTCGTTTCCAACCTTGGACTGTTGGATTTTGCAGGATTACAGCTCTCATTCTCTATGAACACTGGTCATGCTGGCTTTGGCTGATGGCAATCCCAGTCTTGAGGACAGGGATGGGAAGCTGGAGACTTACTTCAGATGTTTAAGAAGGAGTCTAAGGTGACAGTGGGTGAAAGAATCACAAATGGACAAGGCTGAGTCACGTATATGGGTGAAAGCAGGTTCTTTGTGTTTTTCTTGGGATTTTTTTGGGGGAGGAGCATTTTTGCTTTAAAAGTTATCTTAAGCCTATTTGAGGTTATGTACTATCCCTTGCTACCTCCAGAATGGAGAACGTCTGTCTCTTCAGAGTTAGTACCCCTGTAATGTATGTGGGAATGACCTTGGGAGTGAAGATCATTCAGTGGCCAGTTAGAATCAGTGAATGTAGCAGAGCTTAACATTGTGTAAACTCGTGCATAGAAAAAGAATATTGTTTAAAAACAGAGCCTGTGAGCACGTTAGAGAGATTCAGCTTCTTATTGTTACACTTTTAGCCCACTCAAGCATAAAGAAACACATGCTTAGACATTGCAGGTACAAAAAGTAAGTACAAAAGAGTTCTTACATTTATTTTGCCCAGGTACAGCCATTTCAGTAGAAAATTGGTTTCAGTTCTTCTTTCTGTTCCCTAAACTGTATACCTCTGGTCCTGTTTGCTGCCAGAGGCTGCGTGGAGAAAGGGGGCTTGAGGCCTAGGCATGGCCTCTCCATGGAGGAGCTGAGGCACGTGAATCCTACTCCATCAGTGGATGAATCAGAGAGGGAGAAGAGGAAGTGGGAGGGGCAACAAGCAACTTCCTCTAGAAGCACAGAGTTTGCCTCCTAGAGCAATCACCCATATGCTAGTGAGGCATGCTTGATTTGCCATATTCCAACAGGGAGACGGGAGGAAGAGATGCTGCCTAGGGACTTGCAAAATTGATGTCAGCCTTCCCAGGTTGACCAGACAGGAAACACGACCAGATGAGCTAATTCTACTTTACTGTAAAGCTACATTGACAGAATCGTGCAAGTCTGAAAGTACAGTTCTCCCACCATCTACTTTACAGCCTGGGAAGTCAGGGAGGGTCCCTTCTGAGCCTCTTTCTCTTTCCATTATGCAGCCGTGGGCTGTGCCCTCTCTTATCTGACCATTCCCTAGGCAGCCTCTCTTCCCCCCATCTCCCAAGGTCATTCCCACATTCCTACATTCCTACAACCCCTCCACTTCAGAGTGGAGAAGAGAGAAACATGAACTGAATTCTTCTCCCGATTAGTGTGAAATATGGATTTTTTAAAAAATGTGCCAAAATGTTCTCTTGGAAAGCAATACCATGAGTCAGTCTGTGTTTTCATCATCAACAAGACGAGGTGTTAAGAGGGCTTCCCCAAATCATTTACTGGGTGATACAAAGTCCAGCTGAATTAAGGTTGACTTCACCCAACTCCAATTGGCAAAGAGAATCTGGAAATGTAGCAACAGACCTATATTAAACGATAGGAGGGCTCAGTACAGACAGCTGTCAATTATTTCTTTTGACAGTGCAATCTGAAAATGTTGGCAGCTCTGCTGAAATAGCACATAATTCTTTAAAACAAAACCCCAGTGGATAAAGGCTGATATGTTGCAACAGACAAAGCAAGGACATTGTTCCTTGCCAAGAAGTCTGAAACATGCATTTTTTCATCTGTATGGTTCTGTGTGTGTATGTGTCTCTCTGAGGGGGAGTACATGTGTAGAATTTGAAGATGCTCCAAATATTTTGCATTTGAGTTCAATTGAATGTTTCCTTAGGGTGAACACGCATGAAGTGAGAATACTCCAGTTAAAATGAGGTAGATTTGTAGATTATTCTCCTCGATAATTTACATGAATGTGTGTGTGTGTGTGTGGGGGGGAACCTTTTACCAATTATCTGTACCTTTTTTTCCATAAAGATGCTTATTTGGGGGGTTAAATATTTCTCTCGCAAAAGAGCTCAACTGTCTAGTTGTCGTTAAGGGATCTGTAACAGCCGTGGACCTCTAGAGATTCATTTCTATCAGAAAGAATAACCTTGGCATTTATACTATCTTTCTCCTGTTGGAAATCAGCTACATAAAAATAGGTAATATCTGTGATATTGTTTTGGGCAGGAATGGAGCTGAATTCGTTGTTCAAATCTTCCCTTTTTACCTTCCCCCACGTCCATAGAAGCTGTCTGCTGTTATCTAGTAATGGCGAGATAATGTGTTCTTTCATGGCTGTGATTCTTTTTTTTACCATGTTATTATACAGGACTGTTTTAATAAAATCAGGAAACCTCATTTCAAGGAGTCAGGGACACGGGCGGCGGGGTCAGAAAAGGCAAGATGGCGAAGGCAGTGTCGCAGCAGACGTTCTGCGCCTTTTGTATATGTACAAAAGGGGAAAAGCTTGCACGGCATCATTGCCTTCGCCGTCTTGCTTTTTGACATGCACACGTACGTGGGTGTCATCAAAAGCAGTTCCTCCTACCAGGGTTGAAACTAGACATTTACAGTTCTGTCTACTACTGTATTGTGTAAATGAAACAAAAGAACTGTAAATGTCTAGTTTGAACCCTGGTAGGAGGAACTGCTTTCGATGACATCCACGTACGTGTGTACAGTATGTCAAAAAGCAAGATGGCAAAGTGTAATATCTTTCCTGTAAATGAAAGCATCATCTGCACACAGGACAATTGGGGATCTGATTGATCATCGTTCCTCAAACCTAAAGGGCATATGTTGTGTGCGTAGGAGTCAAGGTATGTATGCAGGAGTCAATCAAAGACTTGAGGTCTTTCACATACCCCCTTCTCTCATTTCAATTCATTTATTTCAGGTTTTCTCCAGCTACAACAATGACTTCTTCACTTCCTGCATTTCTTTCCAATAAAGGAAACGTTCAGAATATGTAATTCTTATGTGAGCTAAGAGCTAAATTACATTGATTCTGACAGCTTTATAGTAGTTTGAAGACTAGAATGGGCAAATGTTCCAATTATTTGTGGAATAAATCCAAGCAAATGGATTCCTGACAACAGGAAGTTAACAAAATGAATGTCTCCGAACAGAATAAATTGTCTACCACCATCTTACAGCAAGAGTGGAGATCATATGGCCCGCCCAATAATGCTGAACTACAACTCCCAGCATCCTTCACCCTGGGCCATGCTGGCTGGGGCCAGAGTGAAGGATGCTGGGGCCAGAGTGAAGGATGCTGGCAGCAGCAGTCAACAGATTCTTCATCCCCTGCCCCAAACTATGATCATGAGTGACAGTGTCCATGTGAGGAAGTCATCAAGACATTATCCCACAACCAAATGATCATCTTGGAGGATCAGTATCTAAGCTCTGAAGGCACCAGGCTTTCTACATCTTCTCCTTTGAGCCAGTTCCAATAACATGGAGGATCCTGGTTTGCTCCACTCCTGCCTCAAATACTTTGTTTCTGAGACCATCCCATGGCAGAAGACCTCCCTTTTGTGATCCCACATTCATAGTACCCCTTCCCACATGACAGAACTGGTCTCAGCCGAGCACAGGAGGACTATGCCCCCCTACTCCAAACAAGCACGTACTCATAAACACCTCCTCTCAGCCAGATTTGTTCTCAGTCATAAAAGTGTACTGCCTCAGCACAAATCATGAGCTTGCCCTGTGAACTGGCAGACATACGCTATTATTATGAATGTCATGGGTGCAATTTCTGCTAGTTCATAAGCCAGAGTACAGAAGGAGGGAGAAAGCAACATAGCTATGCCTCAGAGCTGATCCCTCTCATGTGAAAGCCTGGATAGAGACTCACAACCATCTGTAAATAGTGACATGCAGGTGGAAATGGGCACTGAGGAAGACCGGTCAATATTCCCTGTTACTTGTGACAGTTGGGTGGTGTGCGTGCGTCTGTGCGTGCATTTGTGTGTGGTATGTATAGTTTGGCAGTCTAAACCATTGGGCAGGAGAGGGTAACTGTTAGATCATTTTCCAAGCTAGGAGAGAAGATGGGGTCATTTACTGAAGGTTAGACAGCCAGTGTCTTCTAACTGCCCAATGGGAGTTGTGTGGCTGGGTTGACAGCTGGCCTCTCTGTGTTTGTTGACCTTTCCTTCATCCACCCCTCCTCCAGTCTGCAGTAAGTGAACCGAGCTCTTCTTTGGGTTGTCAACTGGACATGGCTGTATGAGAGAGAGAGAGAGAGAGAGAGAGAGAGAGAGAGAGAGGGAGGGAGAGAGGGAGACGGGGGGGGGGGGATGAAATAAACCATGTAGTAGAAAGCATTGACCTATAAGAGAACTATATTGCAGAGACATCGGATAGAGTAATAGGACCAAAGTACTATAGCAGATAGTAATAGAGAGCTAAATTGTAGAGATATAGGGTAAAGTAATGGGGTATATATGGGGGCGTGGTGGCTCAGCGGGTAAAACGCCAGGCTTGTCGATTGGAAGATCGCAAGTTCGGTGGTTCGAATCCCTAGTCCCGCGTGACAGAGTGAGCTCCCGCACTAGCTCCAGCTCTTGCCAACCTAGCAATTCGAAAGCATGCAAATGCAAGTAGAGGAAGAGGTACCACTTCGGTGGGTAGGTAACAGCGTTCCGCGCATGTCATGCCGGCCACATGACCGTGGAAGCGTCTTCGGACAGCGCTGGCTCTTCAGCTAACAAACGGAGATGAGCACCGGCCCCTAGAGTCGGACACGACTGCACAAATGTGCGGGGGGAACCTTTACCTTTACTAATGGGGTATATGAAACAGGACTATAAAGAAATAGTATAGATATAGAGGTAATAGAAAATAGACGGTTAGCATTAAGAATTAGAAGTAGGATAAGAGAACTGGATAAGAGAAGGATAGATAAAGCAATCTCATATACGGATAGCTTTAAGAACACTGATTTAGCAATATATTTGAGTATATAGTTGAGTTTTACATTTCTGTTTTGTAAAGTAACTTTTTTACAGAATAAAAAGTCTCCCTCATCCAGTCTAGGGGGATACAAAAGAAACCACCTGGTCCAGGGTCCAGTGCTTTTACATCTCCCTGGGGTCTGGGTCAATCTGATTTGGTATGGTCTCAAAAGGCCACACTCCCATCTGTCACATTCAAGCAATGATGCACAGAGCGATCACAGCAGCCACTTATAGGCCTGAAGCCAAAGAGGGGCACCTTTTATGTACTAAACCTTTGCCCCCTGCAAAATACTCCGGCATCTTTTCTGATGAGCATTTGAGGAAGAGGGGGAATCCATAAATCAGCTTCAAAATGTTCGTCCATACTGAGCGAGGGCAGGAAAGATTACCCTCACTCAGATTTGGCTTCACTGCATACTCTTGTGGCTACATCTGCTGTGACCTTATCCTGGCTACATCGTCTTTGAGTGTTTGGCTTATGCAGACTTTGGGAAACCGTATCCACATCATCACCATCACCATCATTCCTTCTCTCAAGTCACAGCCAAAAGGAACAAGATAACAGGGGTGAAATAACTGCAAAGAAGCTAAAAACTTGTAGGGTCTTTTTTAAAAAATGGATCTCCTTCCCCAGAGCAAAAACATTCAGCAAAAATTCAGCATGTCCTTAGCTACACTATTGATCTGAATAGATGGAGCGAAGAGATAGGAACAAAGTTGTGTCTTGCTGTGTATATGCTCTAAAGCTGAACATTAATCTTCACATTATTAAATGAACAACCAGAGGGAACAATGGGATGACAAATGCAGGGCAATCTGGGCCGTGCAACCCCGTTCCAATTATTCTGGCAACTGTATCACACATCTTTTAGCTCACTAGAATATTCAAGTACGAAATACTGTCGAGAAACTAATGCTGGCTCTGCCAGCTGATCATTAGTTATCTTCGGTTCGACACTTCATAAATTATTTGTGGCGGGTCTCTGCTTTTACGAATAATGATAAAATAGTCTGTCAGTAAGAATAAGCCTCAAATGGAGTTTCAGGATAAGAAATGTGAAATATGCCTTACTTAGTAATCTTGGTAAGACAGATTAAAAACAGAGTCCATTGGAATACAATGTAAAAGTGTGTGATTTATCGAAGAGATGACGGGCACAAGATTTTCCCCAAGCCAGGACAGAGCGGTGAGAACCACTCAGAAACTTGAGGGTTCCAGTGACCAAATTGTCAAGAGAAGTTGGGATTTTTGGAAGAACCTTGACTCTATCCGTGGATTGACTAGGAGAATTATTCTGTGCAGGTGGAAGAAGAACAGCGCCCCCCCATCCCAAGGAGAGGATTGCAGAGATGATGCTTTGTTGTTTTTTGAGATGTAGGAATGGGAAGATGGAGCAGAAAGTTTCTAAACAAGTTATCTGCGGCACTGCCTTCTCCTGAGGGTATCTGCCCACCTTACACTCTCCAACAGCGAGGGCACACTCTGAGTCTCTTCTCTGAAACAATGCCAACCTTGTGCAGAGAGTAAGGAAGATGATCTGTGGAGATATGCAGACTCCATTGTCAAGGCAAAAGGGGCCGAAACATTTTTTTTAAGTCCAGAGCAACAAAATAACATTCAGAAGTGGCTCGGGCAGACACCTGCCTAATTCACTGAAGTATAAGAAGGGGGAGGTGGAACAGCATGATCAGACTTACAGCATTCTGTCATTATATCCAATCTCAAAAAAAGTAGTTGTAGACATCCTGTGGAGTTGATTTTATGGTCTGGTCTACCTAGTGGGGCTGACACCTTGTGAGACCCAGGAGGTATGCCTTCTCAGGGGTATCCCCGCCCTTCAGAATGATCCCCCCCCCCCCCAATGTATAATTGGCCCCAACCCTGCAGGCCTTTAGGAGTTCCCAATTGGCAAGATATAATATATTTTAATCCTGATTGTCATGTAATTGCTTTCGTTTGCTCTAGTGGCATTGTGTGATTTTTCTTTTGTATTTGTAATGACTTTGTACATGTATGTAGATTTGTACATACATGGATGTGGTGGCTCAGCGGGTAAGACGGCAGGCTTGTCAATCGGAAGATCGCAGGTTCGGAGGTTCGAATCCCTAGCCCCGGGTGACGGAGGGAGCTCCCGCACTCGCCCCAGCTCTTGCCAACCTAGCAATTCGAAAGCATGCAAATGCAAGTAGATAAATAGGTACCACTTTGGTGGGAAGGTAACAGCGTTCTGCGTGTGTCATGCCGGCCACATGACCGTGGAAGTGTCTTCAGACAACGCTGGCTCTTCGGCTAACAAACGGAGATGAGCACCGGCCCCTAGAGTCAGACACGACTGCACAACTGTGCGGGGGGAACCTTTACCTTTACCTTACAGTGCCCAGAGCTACATTGTTTGAGCTGGGAAGCCATATACTGTAAATGTTCTAAATAAATTAATAAACACGTTAAAGGACTGAGCTAGTTGTATATTAATATCATATGGACCTTTTTCTTATTTTTTTCAGTATTAATTTATTTTTATCCCTATTATATACACTTTCTCTCTCTCTCTTTTTCAGGGAGATTGTTTCAAATAGCCAACTCAACTCAAAATAGCAATGAATTTGGACACTGGAGGTTGTATTACTTAGTCAATTTCTGCTTCTTTGCAAAAATTGTAAGTAAGCTCATCTCAAGCAGAATGAGGACAACCCACATCAGCTTTTTGATATGTAGACCTAAAAGTAACAAACTGGGTTGAAACCCCCCTCCAGTGCTACAGGGCATAAAGCAGAGATTAGCACACATGCAGACACCCCCCCCCGCCCCCAAAGCAGAGATCAGCAGTACAGTATCTCTAGGCATCTGGTTTATTTATTGATTTGTTTTATTGCTTCTAATCTATAAAGAAGGGATAAGAAAAGACAATAACCAAATACAAAATGACGTGATAATACAAAAGCCAAAACAAAACAAGAAAGAAGCAGGAAATTAAAAAAATATATAGCAAAGAATAAGAACAAGTAATCCACATTGGAGTAAATCTCTACAGAACAAAACTCAGGGCCTGTGATAACTCCAAATGGCAAAATATGTTTTTTTAGATAAATAAAATGGGAAAGCAAGAAAAGAAAGGTTAAAATATAATGAGATCTCCAAATCTCTTTTAGAAGATCTCATGCAATAATGTGAAACCCCCCCCCCCCCCAAAAAAAAAGGTATTTTGATACTCTGGAGCAAGATTCCAAGAGAGGGATTGTCTTGTGATCATGAGATTGGGTTATTTTAGGGTTTGGGGGTGATTTCTAAATATATTGGGAGGGGGGGAAACCTTGCCAATTGTAGAAAGGTGCTTGACTCTTGAACTTCTGCTAGAAAAACTCATCCTCCCCCATAAAGGTAAAGGTAAAGGTTCCCCCCGCACATTTGTGCAGTCGTGTCCGACTCTAGGGGCCGGTGCTCATCTCCGTTTGTTAGCCAAAGAGCCAGTGTTGTCCGAAGACGCTTCCGCAGTCATGTGGCCAGCATGACTCGTGCGGAACGCTGTTACCTACCCACCGAAGTGGTACCTATTCATCTACTTGCATTTGCATGCTTTCGAATTGCTAGGTTGGCAAGAGCTGGGGCGAGTGCGGGAGCTCACTCCATCACGCGGGGCTAGGGATTCGAACCTCCGAACTTGCGAACTTGCCTGTCGTCTTACCTGCTGAGCCACCACGCCCCCTTCCTCCCCCATAAAGAATCCCTAATACCGTTTGTACAATTTGGAAAGCTTTCACACCATAGTAGGAGGCTTCAAGGGGGGCAAATTTAAATGGATATCAGCCATTCCCTATTTGATTTCCGTAATCAGGTCCATCAGCAAAAGCGGCACCTGAAGTTGATGGAAGCGTATTGATGGGCCATGAAGAACAGCTGATGCTTCTCCATGGGAGCTATGAAGTCGAGGCGAAGAGTTTATACTTCCACATTCCCCCTTCTGATCTTATGTGAAAGAAATAATGGAAGAGTTTAGAGAACAATGTTATTTGTGTTTACACAACAGCCAGGGATGTGGAACCTTTTTTCTGCCAAGGGCCATTTGGATATTTATAACCGGGGACTGGGGGGGGCAGGGTTTCTGGGATTTCCGCGGAGAGGGGGCCGGAGTTTTCAGGCGGGAGCCAATCACAAGCACTGGGGGGCGGGGTTTGCGGGCGCGAGCCTTATACGGCCCGCGGGACTGACGTTGCCCACCCCTGCCCTATACCTTGGTTTATCAAATAAATCATCACTGGCAGAGTTCACACAACATAGTAAACCGGAAAGTATGGTTTACATACAATAATGCCTGAGTTCAAACAACTTACTGAGTCAAAACCTA
Organism: Charina bottae; assembly: GCA_023362775.1. Classification (NCBI taxonomy): domain Eukaryota; kingdom Metazoa; phylum Chordata; class Lepidosauria; order Squamata; family Charinaidae; genus Charina; species Charina bottae. Next base: position 29,579,447 of record JALMGJ010000010.1, read on the forward strand.
AACGAACCTCATCCTGGGTTAGTCTGTTGTGTGAATCTGTCCATTAAGAAGTCCAGAGACATGCTAGGGCTCTACAACTAGGGTGCTAGGTGATCCCCTAGAGATGTGCTGTGGAAACAGTGAGTTTTGTCACCCCTTGGAATACTGAAGCTGTTCCTTCGCTTACACTGAAGCTGTTCGTATGGAAACAAAGACAAATATTTAAATATGTACAAATATTACAAAGTACCAATGAGCTTCCAGTGGTTTCCTTCAAAAGGAAACCTAACTGTAATGATATGTGGGAATGACCTTGGGAGATGGGGAAAAGAGAGGCTGCCTAGGGAATGGTCAGATAAGGGAGGGCAGAGCCCGCAGCTGCATAATGGAGGGAGAAAAAGTCTCAGAAGGAACCCTCCCTAGCTTCCCAGGCTGTAAAGGAGACGGTGGGAGAATTGTACTTTCAGACTTGCACGATTCTGTCAATGCAGCTTTACAGTAAAGTAGAATTAGCTCATCTGGTCGTGTTTCCTGTCTGGTCTACCTGGGAAGGCTGGCACTCACACACAAAAACCCAGCGCTCTTGAAATCATTTGCTGCTCAGAGGCATGAGGCAACATTATGACATTTGTCTGATTTTCCACAAATGGTGGTTTAATAAGAGAAAGGGATTACCCCAGATTTTATGAGGAAGCTAAGATATATTTACTTTCTCCATCTACCCCTGAGGTCACAAATCACAGCGGGCAGTTTAAAATAATACACCTGATTTACAGGATATTAATAATCTCAGACTATCCGGCTTCTCCTCCACTGCACTTTCACCCACACGCAGCTTTAAAATTCCTTTTATAATGGTAAGCTATTCAGCAAAAAGGCCCAAAGCAGAAACAAACAACAAAAGTGCTTAATGCACAGAAAAAAGGATTCCGATCAGTGGCAGACGTCATAACTTTTAATGGACAACTTTAATGGACAAGCGGCTATAAATCAAAGCTACAGCAGATGAGCCTTCAGTTCAAGGAGGGCTTCAGTTCTTTCCTTCCAGGTATTTGACTGACAACCTTCACCATTAACCCCCCCAGGAATCAGGGCATGAGATGAGCTTGGGGTGAGTCACAACTAAGGAGGTAGAACCTGCAGCGTACAGGACTCTGGAGGCAAAATGGGCCAAGAGGGATTGGCATCACTCCAGGCGGAGAACACGGAGGGGACGGTCTTCCAAGTCATTCGATCATGCATCCCAACTTTGGCTTGGAGCACCTGATCTACTTATCATGGCTGGGCCTCCAAAAGATGAACTAAGAAGTCACCACCTCCTCTAATTCCCTTTGCACTGGCCTGTGTTCAAGGACTCAAAGCAGCCTTTCCTGGTAAGATTCACTCCAGATACAGGTAGTCCCCACTTAACCACCACAATTGAGACCAGAATTTTGGTTGCTAAGCGAAGCGGTCATGCAGTGAATCTGACCCAATTTTACGACCTTTTTTGCAGCGGTCATTAAGCAAATAACCACGGTTGTTAAGCGAACCACATGGTTGTTAAGTGAATCGCGTGGTTCCCCATTGATTTTGCTTGCCGGAAGCCGGCCGGGAAGGTCAAAAATGGCAATTTATTTATTTGTTTGTTATTCATATTTCTATGACCGCCCATCTCCCCCAACCGGGGGAATCACGTGACCATGGGATGCTGCAATGGTCATAAATGCGAACTGGTTGCCAAGCGCCCAAATCATGATCACGTGACTGCAGGGACACTGCAACGGTCGTAAGTGTGAACACCGATTGTAAGTTGGTTTTTTCAGCACCATCATAAATCTGAACAGTCACTAAACAAGTGGTCATTAAGTGAAGACTACCTGTATTCTGGATTATAACTCCCCCAGCCTGGTCCATGGTCGCCACTTTGATCTCAGTGGAATGACCAGGATGATGGTCCTTTAAATTGTCTGATGCTGTTTGGGTGGAGACAGGAAGAAAATTTAAATCCATGCCTCCCTACCTACCTACCTGTAGATTTGATTAAAATTAAATATGAGTGATAGAATTATACTTGGCACTACAATTTTGTGGGGAATTTAGGAGAGGGTTGCGAGAGGCAAATGGTTTTGAGCTGCTCCTTGAAAACCTTATTCAGGTCAGGGAAGAAGAAACCTTTTGTCCTTTATTTTTTAGGCTCCGAGATGGGCACTTTAAAGGGTTCTGGGTTTGGCTGCCATTTTACATTTTAGCTTTTAGCTTGTGTATTTATATATTGGTTGTTTGCTATTATTATTATTAATAATAATAATAATTTACTTTATTAATATTTATTATTTATTACTGTTATTATTTATTATATGTCATGTGTTTATGTCACCCAAAGTCATACTGTCTGAGTTGGGCAGCCTTATAAATCTTGAAATAAACAAACAAACAAACAAACAAATAAACAAATATGAGAGTTTTCATGTGTCCGTCTATCTTGGAATGGAGGAAAATAATTTCATTGCTATTCTACAACTGTGATCCATAGACCCCCATCTTTCCCTGAATGAATTCACCGCAAAAAACTTCCCCTGATTAGTACATTAACCCATCTGGGGGGCTTACACAGTACATAAAGTCAGGAACCCTTAGAAAGAACCAACACCACCATCCAAACTTAACATATTGAGTGAATGCAGCCAGTCCAATCTTCACGGAACTAGTTAAATGTGTTGTGTGAACACATCCAATCTGTTATTGGGTTTTCATTCCTCCATAGCTGTATTATTTCCCCACCAATCTACATCTCATCTCATCTCATCTTCAATCTACCGCTTAAAAGGGGACCTATGGAGATAGAACTTTGGATTCAGGTGTGAAGTTGTCTCCACGCAGGTCACCAGAAATGACCTTCAGGTGGGGAATGTGTGTGTGTGGGGGGGTACGAACAGTAAAACCCCCAAAGTCTCCCCACTTTCAGCTGTCTGTGAATCTTCTGTTACACATTGCCCTGTTTTGTGCCTTAAGGAAGCGAACCATTAATGATTCGGAGATTCCTTAATTACTCGGTAATTTGATATTCTGTTTTCTCCCCAGCCGTCTGCAGCTGATTGGGCTCTCCAGTTTTGTGTTTCAAAATATAATTGCAAGGTTTGCACCGTTGCCAATTCTTTGTGTGTCAGAGGTGAGCAATCTGGCTAATGTGACATTTTGTACACTCATATGCCCTAACCACTGTCAAATAAACAAGCTGAAAACAAAAAACCTAAAATGTCCTTAAGGCTCAACTTCATACACTTCCCTATTGAAAAACTTTGAAAAACAGCCACCTTTGTGTTGGTAGAGAGCTGGGATGGTTCCACATTCTGTACATGAAAAGGAATGAATATTTTTGTTACCGTCACTGACCAGAATTGCAAAAAAAACACACATTAGAATTAAAAATAAAGTAAAAACAAAACAAGATAAAATATTACAGTTGGTGGTGGGTTTGTCAGTGAATAATCAAAGTCTGCCTAGTTTTACAGGCAGAATAACAAAAATTAGCTATGTTCAAGGAGACTGAATCATTCTGATCTGATAACAACAACTGTACATTAAAAAGATCAGAATTTCCAGGGTGTTTTACCAGGAAGGGGTTATAAGGCGGGTCCTTGAGTCCTTATAGAGAGTACAGTATAGCAGGACATGAGCTGTAGATTCAACAGCCCCTTGTCCACAGGGGCCCAGTCTCAGCTCATCGGGGGCTTTTTTGTGTCGGCCCCCAAAACTGCTGTGGGGAGAGCGTGGAAGCATCCTAAAGTTAGTGCTCTTCTGAATTTGGAAACTGTTGTGTGGCGTAAGTATCTCGCTGGTTTGTAAAAAGGGGCTTGACTGCTCAGAAAAACGTTCTTAGGTAGAGCAGACTGGTCCTGCTTCTGTACATTAAAAAAAATAATAACCAAGAAGAGATTTTCAGCAAATTAAAACTATAAAACTCAGATAAAAAGGCAGCCAGAGAAGAACTCAAGGCTATTTTGTGGAGGCTTAGAATCCAAGGGAAAATACAAGATTAATTAAGGCAGGCTAGATGAAAGTCTTCAAAACCAGAGGAGAATCAAGATGTGTCAAGTCTTCCCTAATGCAGTATTCTCCATGTCCCATAATTCCAAGCTGGTATGGCCAAGGTTCAGCCCATCTGGAGGGCACAAGTTTAGAGAGATTAATGCAATCAGGACCTTGGAGAGCTCTCAGTGCAATCAGCTGAGCTGTATTAAAAGTGCTATATCCCCTGGATACACACATCCTTCTAAGTCACACTGTGGTTTCTTTAGCTTTGGCTTAGAAAAATGTGAGAATCTGGCTGTTGTGAGGTGTAAACCAGGACTGATAGATCAGTATGTTCTGTGAATACCATCAAACATGGCAAGATGGTTAAACAGACCATTGCTTATGTTGACATGTCAACCCAGCTTTTGGGTGCTTGACATTAAGCTATGGCTTATTTTAACCAATGTTTGTTGAACAAACCACAATGGCTGGGCACCTACAATGGTTTATTTGGCTTCGACTGAGTATGCTGGGTGTGAACTAAGGCAATGTGGTTTGTAAACCATTTTTATGATAGTTTATGTTGTGCCTAGGCATTTTGTTGTTGTTCAGTCGTTCAGTCGTGTCCGACTCTTCGTGACCTCATGGACCATAGCACGCCAGGCCTTCCTGTCCTCCACTGTCTCTCGGAGTTTACTCAAATTCATGTTCATTACATCGGTGATGCTATCTAACCATCTCATCCTCTGCCGTCCCCTTCTCCTTTTGCCCTCAGTCTTTCCCAGCATCAGGGTCTTTTCCAGTGAGTCCTCTCTTCGCATTAGGTGGCCAAAGTATTTGAGCTTCAGCTTCAGCATCTGTCCTTCCAATGAGCAGTCAGGGTTGATTTCCTTTAGGATTGACTGGTTTGACCTCCTTGCAGTCCAAGGGACTCTCAAGAGTCTTCTCCAGCACCACAGCTCGAAAGCATCAATTCTTCGGCGCTCAGCCTTCCTTATGGTCCAACTCTCACAGCCATACATTGCTACTGGAAAAACCATAGCTTTAACTATACGGACCTTTGTCGGCAAGGTGATGTCTCTGCTTTTTAATATGCTGTCTAGGTTTGCCATAGCTTTCCTTCCAAGGAGCAAGCGTCTTTTAATTTCATGGCTGCAGTCACCGTCTGCGGTGATCTTGGAGCCCAAGAAAATAAAATCTGTCACTGCTTCCATTTCTTCCCCTTCTATTTGCCAGGAAGTGATGGGACCAGATGCCATGATCTGGGTTTTTTTAATGTTGAGTTTCAAGCCAGCTTTTGCACTCTCCTCTTTCACCCTCATCAAGAGGCTCTTTAGTTCCTCTTCACTTTCTGCCATTAGGGTGGTATCGTCTGCATATCTGAGGTTGTTGATATTTTTCCCGGCAATCTTAACTCCGGCTTGTGATTCATCCAGCCCGGCATTTCTCATGATGTACTCTGCATATAAGTTAAATAAGCCTAGGCATTTATATAAACACAAATCTATATCTGACACGATAAATCAGGGCTTCCAAAACTAGATGTTCAAAGTGGTTAACCGAGTTCCATAAAAACACTGATCAGAGGCAACCAACCAATGCTTGTATCTTACAGAATGAAAAGCACTTACTAGGTAAGATCGAGTTGTGATTTTGCTTACTACATTTAAACGATTAAAGTCATTTTTGCCAATATATTGGAAATCCCCAAGGGATCTATTTGGCTTTATTATGTGGAGACTTTTTACCATATTCAAATGTCACATCCAACTCTCCCTCCCCTTTTTAAACTTTCTTGCAGCTTGGCAACCCCCCCCCCCCCCAAATGCTGAACATTTCCAGAAATGTCAAAATTAAGCATATGCTAGCAAAGCTGTAGATTGACGCTCCCAAGGCAGACAACACAACACCCTGCCACTAAACAAATAAATAGCAAGTAAATGTCAGCATAGATCCAGATTCAGTGAAGAAAATTGAGGAAAATGAATGCCATATGTAGGGATGTCAGTGAAATCCAGCATGTTTTTTTCCCTACAAACGAAATGACTTGAGTTAGCGAGTGCACTCTGACTCATCACAGATGGGTCATCCTCATGAAACTGGAGGAAGCTGTATATCTAACCAAACAATGTGGGAACTGCAGGCCCAGAAGCATGGATTTGGGAAAATGCCAACTATAACAAATAAGGCATCGTTCACTTCCTAGACCTTCATGGAATCTCTTGCTCTGGAATTGCTTTGATGTTTGTTTGTTTGTTTGTTTAAATTTATTGGCTGCCCATCTCCAGTGGACTCTGGGCGATGATAGAGAACAGAAACAAGGTCCATCTTTCAGAGACAATGGCTGGATTGATGCATTATACCAAGCCATCATTTTTTAAACCAAAGTTTAGTGAACTAACAATCCCTGTTTGAGTTCATAATGTAAGCTGTGCTATCAATCTCAGTGTATAAACCCATGGCTGTGTTTATAAACCATCTTGCATAAATTCAGTGGTTAGGCTTATTCTACACACTAAGCCAAAATCAAATAAATCACATTAAGGGTTAGCGCAATGTGTGAATCCAATGTCTGCTGGGAAGGCTGCATTATGGGATGCTCTCCAAGACATGTCATTGGCCAAAATATGTCACATGACTTCATTTTAAGTATGTAAAAGAGATTTCAGCATAGAACACCTGCTTTTATCAAAGCTGTAGCAGCTTTGGGGTTAAAAGTAAGACGAATCCACTCTTTTAACAAGCTGTTTTTAGTAATAGATTTCTGATCCAGCAAATTTCTGGTCCAATTTTTAAAATTTAAAACCTACAGAATCTTGCCAGATCAAAACGAGCCTCAGGCAGAGATTGCATTTATTTTATAAATTTTACACAGTGGTCAAGGAGCCACTTCTGTTTTTTTTCTTTTCTTTAATGAGATAGAAAAGTAGAGCTTCCATTCCAGCATTGGAAAACCCATGTGATTAGACATAATGACTTAGTGTTTCCGAGAAGCACACCAGGTTTCTTAAGCATTAAACAAACAAAGAGAACACGAAACTCTTGACCGTATTGCAAACGTATACATTAAGTGCAAACCTCTAAGCTCCATTTTTTTTTCCTGGAGAATAATAGAATATGGACATCCATCTCACCCAGGGTCTAATAAAAGCAGAGCGCCCAACTTTGGATTGGTGCTGCCTTTTTCCTAACTTCCCACAAAATCTTCCAGATTTCTCCAAAACCTGACTTAGATGTTACCAACTTGGAAAATGAAGCCGATTCTCTTATGGCACAGTTCTCATGGAAAGCTGTATTTATGAGGTGTGCTAAAGCGTGGAAATGCCTTGGAGAAAAATGACTTCATTAAAAGAAATGCTGGGTGATGAGGAGAAAGAGGAGAATCATGTCCTCGCATGAACTTGGAGAACACCGCTGAGGGACTTAAGGATTAATGTCAGCCTCTTGTTCACCTTGAATCATGATTCTATGCCTTTAACTCCTGTTATTAGCATATTAGCTTCTTCTCCTGGTAATAGTAATTAAACAAAAAGATTTGTATATTGGATTTCGTTAATCATGTTCTCTTGTACTTGATTACATCAAAAGGTCAGTTTTATAAGGCATCTAAAGCATCTGAAAAGCCAACATGGTGTAATGGTTAAGGCAGCCTTTCTCAACTTTTTGACCTGGAGGAACCCTTGAAATATTATTCAGGCGTCGGGGAACCCCTGCACATTCAGGTTCAAAGATAGGCCAGAAGTTACAAAATTATTGTATTTGTTGGGTAGGCCTGTATATAGCATTAACAGTGTTCTTAAACTGTTTCATTGATAAACTTTCATTCAATTGATAAATGAAACTTATCTGTTTAATGTGAAGTTGCCCGAATTTGAAATAATTTTTAAAATAAATTGTGACCTCCCAGGGAACCCCTCGTGACCTCTCGCGGAACCCTAGGGCTCCACGGAATCCTGGTTGAGAAACCCTGGGTTAAGGTGTTGCATAGGAAATTCACAGAGTGACTTTGGGCCAATCACATTACCTCAGTCCAGCCTACACCACAGGGTTGTTCGTATGGGGATAATATCACTGGAGGGAATGCCTTGTACACTGCTTGTGCGCTCCTGCAAGAAAGGTAGGAGAATAAAAGAATAAATACTATGGAAAAGAAATAAGAATGATCTGATCTAAATCTTGATCAAGCAAGAATTGGGGGGGGGGGCTGTATAAGATGGTGTTTCAATTTGCATCCTGTCCCTCTGCTTTTAGGGGGCTCCAAATGTGACTAAGGGGAAAAAACAATTATAAAACGATTAGAACCCTTTGAGACAGCAGTTAAAATAATGATTAATTCAACCCTCAAAGAGCAAGATTCAGATTTGAACTTCCAAGGGAGCATGCACCACCGCTTGCAAGCAGCGCAGCAAAAGGCCCTCTTTTTCAGGCCCAGCAAATGATTTTCTGAAAGCAGAGAGTCTTGCCCATTGATGTTAAAGGAGGTCATGCAGAAGTTGGAACTGATAGGGGAACGAGAGTTGCAAAAACAAAACAAAACAACAAAAGGTCCTGCATTCTTAGGATGCTGATCCATGGATTTCTTCAATGTTTTCTTTGGTGTGCTTCCTACAAGAATTGAATGGACCTGTGATCTCCTACGCTAGGCAGCTGAGCACAAAGGACTGAAACAATAAAACTGCTGGTTTGTGACATCATCCTTGTCCATAATACTGAGCAGAGAAATTCTCCTGCCTTTTTTTTTCCCCACCAGCTCACAAGCGCTTTGATGGAAGAGCCTCTAGAGCCTCTTTCGAAGCTGAAGGGAATTTTGGAGGATTCCCCAGAGGGTGATGTGATGTGTGGCATTGCTGCACAAAATTCATTACCAAGTAGCCGAGGGAAATATGCAAACATCCTGCTGTTTGGGTCTGTGGCCTCCCTGCTTTCCTACCCTTCTATTAAACCCCCAAAGAAAAACATCAGGAAGAGGAATCTGCTCCCAAGAGACTTCTTTAGTTTTCCTGTCAAATCCAAGGGGGAATCCTGACCTTGAGAAATTGGGTTTTTTTGGTAGTTTTTTATTTTTATTGTAGTTTTTATTTACGCTCTATACTTAATAAAATTCTTTAATATAAAAAAAACAGAAAAAAAAGAGAAATTGTTGAAAAATTCCCTCTCCCCTTGGAGAAACTGGGAGAAATCAACTACAGGTAGTCCTTGTTTAGCGACACAATTGGGATCAGCAACTTGGTCGTTAAGGGAAGCAGTCGCTAAGTGAAACTGTCACTGTGCTTATGATCTGACTTCAGCTTTCCTTTGCTTGACAGACCTGCGAAGGTCATGAATGCGAGGATTGGTTGCAAAGTTACTTTTTCATCACCATCGTAACTTCAAACAGTTGCTAAATGAAGCAGTCATTAAACAAGGACCACCTGTACTATGGTGGAGAGTTTTGAAGGCCCATTTGTGGCCAAGATTGCAGGAGGAGGAGGAGGAGGATTTTGATCTTCCTTCCTTCCTTCCTTCCTTCCTTCCTTCCTTCCTTCCTTCCTTCCATCCATCCATCCATCCATCCATCCATCCATCCATCCATCCATCCATCCTTTTTTTTTTTGCTGCTATCTCTGACTAATGCACAGGAGAGTATCTCTAAAACCTTGCAAGACAAAGACTCAGCCTAACCAGCAAAGATTAAACCTTATTCTGCCTTAAAAAGTTCTTTCCCTTAAACACTTCTTTCCCTTCCCCATTGTCATCATTCTGGTGGGATGATCCATGCCAGGGGTTTAAAGCAGAATAGGATGGAGCATATCAACATTCAGAAACCTCCAAAAGGAAGGCATTTGGTTATCAGGCATGAATTTTACTTCACAGCCTATTTCCCATATAGATTATGATGGAGAGCCACACAATACTGCATTAAATGCATACACAGGCACACTGACCTGGAATAGAGGCCTCTTTCCATATGTCAGAAAAATAGTTTATTTTTATTTATTTTTTTGTTTATGGTTCGATTTATGTTTACCGCACCATCTCCCCACAGGGGGACTCTGGGTGGTTAGTTGCCTCAGGTAGTTGCCCTGAAACACAGTCTAAAACATGGAATAAGGAAGAAATTCTGTGTTACACTGTAATGATACTGTTTTCCCCCCATATGATTGATTTTTACAATTGGAAGACTCTGAACACCCAGAAACCTACTGCATTTTTTCCCATTCTTTCCCTTTTAGTTAAAAGTGGAGTTTTCCTTGACTCACACCCCAAGTATCCTTCCAACAGATTTCTTCTGCACCTGGGAGAAGAGCAAAGAGCAAAGAAATACAATAACTCAGCAACATTTCTTTCCCCTTCTCAGCCCAATATTGTTAGAAGTAGCTTTTCGGTCTGATGAATGACCTGCAACAGGCTGGGTTTTACCTGCCGAAGTCTTTGCAGAACGAAAAAAGCACCTGGCAATTTGAACAAGCCTGACTGGAAGGTGTTAAGGGGAAGAATGACTGTGTATATTTTAAAAGATCTTGTTAAAGGAATCACCTTTAACAAAGCAAAGAGGACTGTGTCTGCCATGCCATTGCTTAGCAACCGTGTGTTAACCCCCTGGAAGAAAACAGCGAGAGATGTCCCAGCCAAAGTGGAGAATATGGGGGAATATTCCAGGAAGCAGACTCCATAGAAGCTGAGATCGTAAGAGGCTGAAGGTCACCCATTTCCACTCCTTCTTCATGATCGCAACCGCCATCTCTTGACTGTACCGGGTGATCTTTCTCTGGGCCTCTGTTAACTAGCGGTCTTCAGCATCTCATCCAAGCAATTGAGAAAGCCCGATTTGAAAGTTCTTGACAGCTTGGAAGAGAAACTAAAGGAACTTGGAACACGGGACATATTGGGGTTGTATTTATGAGTTTTTCATTTGCCAATTTTCATACAACTTTAGGAAAGAACATTTGCATCAGAAGTTATTTCTAAGGAGAATTCGTGATAAAATTCTCAGGGGCAGTACTTATTTAGTTACAAGGGGCTCAAGAGGTTTGAACGTGGCCCACCTTCCTTTGTCCAATGGTCTCGCAGTTGACTGACAATCTCTGTGGTTTGCTATGTCGCCATTCCGTCCCAAAGGAAGATATCTGAAGACTCTTGCGTGGGTTTTATTTTTCAAAGCAGCACTCCAGGAACTGTTAGTGAGAAATTCTGCCTCTGAAAAATTCTCGGGAAATGTTTCCTTCCCCCAGGGAAATTCCAAGAACTTGGCCAACCGATTTCTCTGTCTCAAAATCTGGTGGAGAATTTTGACAGAACATTTATGCCTAGCTCTTACCCTTCAACTCCTATCTCAGGTAGTCAAATGTAGTCCTTGATTTTTTTTTCAGCACCTGGTGCACCTTCAAACTACAGTTGCTGGAGATTGATGGAATGGTTCATCATCCTAGAAATAAGTCTCATACATTTAATTTTCCACAGTACTGACTTCCAAATTAGAAGCCTTGTTTTTTTTCCCCTCTGCATATTATGTCATTTTTAATTCCCCTTTAACCTGAAATAGCTCCTGTTCTTTCCAGCGCCACCAGTTTCTCCAATGCAAGATGATGCATTCGGTATTGGAAAATCCACGAGGAATTTCTGCATTTCTACCTGTCCCACTTTTGAAAGGAAGGAAGTCTTTAACATTATGAATAAGTTAGACGAGAGCTTTCCAAACTGTGTGTCGGGACACGTTAGTGTGTCGGCTGCAGTGTCTGGGTGTGTCGCGGCTGCTGCTGCCTCCAAACCTGCCAGGATTCCACGCAGGTCCTAGTGCCTGCCTTGTGCCTGGCTGCCTCCAAACCTGCTGTGATTCCGCGCAGGTCCTAGTGCCTGCCTTGTGCCTTGCTGCCTCCAAACCTGCTGTGATTCTGCGCAGGTCCTAGTGCCTGCCTTGTGCCTTGCTGCCTCCAAACCTGCCCTGCCAGAATTCCGCGCAGGTCCTAGTGCCTGCCTTGTGCCCTGCTGCCTCCAAACCTGCTGTGATTCCACGCAGGTCCTAGTGCCTGCCTTGTGCCCTGCTGCCTCCAGACCTGCTGTGATTCCGCGCAGGTCCTAGTGCCTGCCTTGTGCCTTGCTGCCTTCAAACCTGCCCTGCCAGGATTCTGCGCAGGTCCTAGTGCCTGCCTTGTGCCTGGCTGCCTCCAAATCTGCTGTGATTCCGCACAGGTCCTAGTGCCTGCCTTGTGCCCTGCTGTAAGAGTGTGTCGCAAAATGATGCATGTCTAAAAAGTGTGTCACCAACATGAAAAAATTGGAAAGCTCTGAGTTAGACGATGCACCAACACAGAACCTAAATGATTGGGAGAGACAAACTGATCCATAATGAAATTTACAGCTGAGTTAGTCTTAGGAACTAGTAGGCTGGAGGGAAAGAGAAAGAGAAGTTGGATGTGTGTCTGCCAGGAATGGTTTAGCTGGAGTTGGGCAGCCTCTAAATTTAATAAATAAAAACTAGACAACCCATGATCCATTGGGTCATCATTTCAGGTATCCAATCTGGTATTTCCTTACCAGATTCCTCAATGCCTTCAACAGTGGCAGAGCTTCTAATGTGCTGCCTTCCCTGGAAAAGTTCTTCAAAATTCAGGGAGGCATTCAGAGATGGACCTGCCTTGAAAGTAGCCCATGTTGAACTGTACAGCCCAGTCAAACATCAGGAGTTGACCACAGGAAATGTTTTATGACATTTTGTATGTCATAACATGTTTTATGATAATTTTTAGGTCATAAAATGTTTTATACATTTTGCCAAATTTCAGTTCCATAGGAGTCATGGGTCCCAGATTTTGGGTGCATTCTGTAAGTTAGCCTATCTGAGGTACTTTGGTTCAAAAATTGTTGGCCTATGATGCACCATTTTGCCCAGTTAAAGGTTACAAACAAACAGACGAGAGACAGAGACAGAGAGAGAGAGATTGCAGCAGGTTAGTCTAAATGACCTCTTCCATCTCTAAGACTCCACGGCAACTTTGTTCATTCTCCAGTCCATAAATGTTGTCTTTCAGCTGCCAACATTCAACCCAGCTTCTAGGATAAGCACGTTTCAGACTGCCTCTGTACCTGCCACTTTATGTCTTTCTCTTGAAGAATTAAAGTGTCGTCCATGAAAGATAAGCAGCCTGGGCTCCTTCGATGCTGCCTTCACTAAAAATTCAGAAACGGTGGGTGTCCTTTCCAATCCCTGAAACGTGTACGGTTTTTAAAAAATTGCCCCAATTGTATGCCTGAAAATCAGGAAGATGATTTGGGATATAACGCAAATTGTATTTGTTTTACATGCAGCAGCACCTTGGGGAGGGAGTGGGGGTTTCCTTCATTTTAGCCCCCCAACAGAAGTTGGGCTAAGTGAGAATAATTGACCAAAGTCATCCGGTGGCTGAGGGGGGTGGGATCTGGTTTAGGATTTCCCCAGTACTAATCTAAGCATTAGAACAAATTGGTTGTGGCTGCTAAACAAGGGCAAATAATACACCTCCACCTCCCCTATGTATGAAAGTCACTACTTGTCTTCAGACAACCTCCTTCAACCCAGTAAAGCTCTTGCAATCGCATTTGCACCGCCTACCAAGTCTGGTTCATTTTAACCTTGTCTAGTTTGGGGGTAGCTGCATGTAGCTTATGGTTCAATGTTCTGTGTAAAACCAGATAAGAGGTTAAGTCAGGAACCAAGTGGAGGAAAAGTTGGGTTGAGCAAGCCCAGCCCCTGGATCGGCATCCAAGTGTCCTTCTGTTAGCTTGTGCTGATTTCGATGTCTGCATCAGCACCAAAGATAGGATACCTTTCCCACATGGCATGGGACCAGGATACCTGAGGGACCGTCTTATCCCCATAACATCGACCCGCCCCACCCGATCATGCAGAGAGGGCTTGCTACGGACCCCATCAATAAAAGAATTCCATCTAACGGGGTCCAGGAGGCGGGCCTTCTCTGCAACGGCGCCCGCCCTTTGGAATATCTTGACCCCAGAGTTGAGGCGGATTTCCTCCCTCCCGGCCTTCCGTAAAGATCTGAAAACCTGGTTCTGCCGCCTAGCGTGGGAGGGAAAAGGTAATAGCTCCTCCTGGGGGTGGTTAGTATCATAATACTATTGTTGATAATACTACTCCAACCTATTGTTGGAGATTAATTCGCCAGGCTGGATTTTATATTTATATTTATGATGTCATATTTTATTTATATTGTATTTTAATCTTCTTTTTATTGTAAACCGGCCAGAGTCCCCCGTTGGGGGAGATGGGCGGTCATATAAATTTAAATAATAAATAAATAAATATTGCCCAATGGGCACCTCTACAGATGCGTCAGACGAAAGGTCACGGTGTGCTTGCTGCCAGCATGTAAAGCCCGGGCACTTTGCAGCCAGCATTGTGGTTGGCACAGAGAGTCTTCCACTTAATACCCTTTCTTTAACAACAGCACAAGCTGTACAGGCATTGCCGGTGTGCAATAAAAGGTGGGGATTGCTCAGTTCCTCTGCAAATTTCATTACTGCAGCAGCATGTTACAGAATTATGACGAAGGGGCCGTGGAGGTCATAAGGGCCAGCCATACCGCTCAGAAAGCTAGAAGGAAAGAGAAGAGAATGACCAGTAGCAAAGTGGATGGACTTGTTTACAGTGGGTGGACTCACCGACAGAAATGTGGGATGCAATGACTGAGATCACCCACAGTTTGCTGAAACTTGGCCTCTTGAACAAGCCACAGTTGGCTAAGTCCATCCCACCCATTCCATTATCAACCATGGTTTACAAACCTCAATGGCTGGGGTATTTTTTCCAGGCCTAAGTCCTCTGAATAGTCTGTAGCTTGAATCATGTCAACTGGATTTCTATTTTCTCAGTGGAAACGTTTCGCTCCTTATCCAAGGAGCTTCTTCAGTCTGAGCAAAGTTAGTAAGGGAATCCTTAAATATGTTTCTAGGTGGCTGTGTGACCTTGCACCTGGGGCTAGGTCATGGTTATTTTGAGATGTTATTTCTAAGTTCTTATTTCTAAGAAATAACATCTCAAAATAACCATGACCTAGCCCCAGGTGCAAGGTCACACAGCCACCTAGAAACATATGTAAGGATTCCCTTACTAACTTTGCTCAGACTGAAGAAGCTCCTTGGATAAGGAGCAAAACGTTTCCACTGAGAAAATAGAAATCCAGTTGACATGATTCAAGCTACAGACTGTTCCACCTTGATGACTGAGAACCTTCATAGACATATCCTCTGAATAGTATATTCAAAGGGGGGAGCTGCATTCCCACAAAGAGCCACAGCCAGGGCAAAAATGAAATTTGAGTTAGTCTCACTTAAGCAGATATGAATTTAAATTTCTATTCTATGAATGGAATACTGAAAATGTAATTATTTCTCATTATTTAATTCTGTTTCCCCTCTGTCTCATAAAAAATATTATTGGGGGGTATATTTTTGAAGGTAGATCATTCCCCACCCCTTGCAAACATCCCTGGCCTGTGGCCATCTGTTCTGGGGTCTGAACACTCTTACTGAAACATCCCTGCAAGTTTCACCTACTCATTCTGTTCTCTTCCATGCATTGCCTTCTCAAATTTGGTGATTTCCCCTGAAGCTTTTGCTTTCCAGATGAAACATGTTCCACACTATCTTTTCTCTAACTCTTGCCTTTGAGCAACTCATTGTTCTGACTCACTTCTAGATTGAGGATGTGCAAATTGTTCAAAAGCCACTTTATTGTCCTCATTAGTAGGACAGGGCACTATTCCAATCTGTGCTATTCTTTCTTCTCCCTTCTTCCATTCATACTAATAAGCCATTGATAACTTTCTGGAACTGAACACAGTAAGCCGTAAGAACCTTAGATCAGGCCTTCAGGTCTCTATGAATTGAATTAACATCATTCAAGTCCATTGGCACAGATCAACCTACACACCAACGCACACCCGGAAAAAATTGAAACCCCTTCCTGGTCTGTTCTGCAAGGAAGTCTGCTCCATGCCACACAGAAGGAGATCAAAGGCAGTGACAGGGAGAAAATCAGGGTGGCTGGACAAGAACAGGCAGCAGAACTGATGGTTGAAGACGCAAAAGGATGCCTTCTGTGCCCCTTGTTGGGAAGGAAGCTTCTATTGTCACAGTCAGGTTTGTTGTTGTTCAGTCGTTTAGTCGTGTCCGACTCTTCGTGACCTCATGGACCATAGCACGCCAGGCCTTCCTGTCCTCCACTGTCTCTCGGAGTTTACTCAAGTTCATGTTCATTACATCGGTGATGCTATCTAACCATCTCATCCTCTGCCGTCCCCTTCTCCTTTTGCCTTCAGTCTTTCCCAGCATCAGGGTCTTTTCCAGCGAGTCCTCTCTTCGCATTAGGTGGCCAAAGTATTTGAGCTTCAGCTTCAGCATCTGTCCTTCCAATGAGCAGTCAGGTTACATCAGTACAATTGGTTGGAGCAAGTCCTCCATGAGAAAGGAGTAGGACTAAGGCAAAGCATGGTGGGAAGAGGCATGGAGGAGGGGTATCCAATGTTCCCTGGTGGTGAGAAAGTGGCTCTGAAGGCATATCCTCCCTTCCTTCATAGTCTGGGGTCATCCAATGAAGCTGAATGGCAGTGATGGAGGAACTGGGTCTGAGAAAAGGATCTTCTTCATATAGGTTATGTTTACCTTGGTTTAACAATGTGTTTTATGAAGATGTATGGCCATTTATAGAATCATGGAGATGGGGGAGGGCTTCAAGGCCAATCTCCTATTCATTGAGGAACTGAAATTAAAGCACCAGCAACAAATGTCTATCCTAGTTGACCACACTCATCAAGGAGGTGTCCAGCATCTCCCTAGATCAGTGTTTCTCAACCTTGGCAACTTAGATTTAAGATGGGTGGACCTCAACTCATGGCTGGCTGGGGAATTCTGGGTGTTGAGGTCCACCCATCTTAAAGTTGCCAAGGTTGAGAAACACTACCCTAGATCATCAATTCCACTGTTGAACTGCTCTTACTGTTGATTATGTATCTTCAAGTTGGTGTTGACTCTTAGTGACCACAAAGATAAATCTTCTCCAAGATTATTTCTCCCCAACGTGGCCCTTTAGGTCTCCCAGCAATCTACCTATTACCACTGTAAACAAGTCCATCCACTTTGCTACTGGTCATTCTCTTCTCTTTCCTTCTAGCTTTCCCAACAATATCAACTTCTCAAAAGAGCTAGTAGTTCTTTACTGTTAGGAATTTTCCTCTCATATTCATCAGGAATCTGTCTTCCTGCATCTTAAGACCATTATTCAGTGTCCTACACCCAACGAGAGAGAACAGCTTGTGTCTTGTTGTGTACTTGAAAAATGCAATTATATCCCCTCTCAGACTTCTCTTCTCAAGGCTAAACAGATTCAGCTCTCTTGATTTCTTAAAGCCCTTCTTACAACTTTGGCCCTAGAAGGGGATTCAGGATTTGAGGTGGAGCCTTATCTAAGCAGGATTTGGGACTAGATAACCTCTACAGAATCCCTTTCAACCAAGCCTAAAAATTTGTGATTCTCTTTTTATGCTCTCCATCAGACGTCTGCAAGAACTTGATCACTCCCAACAGACTCCTGTATCCTGACCTGGTATGGTCCAAGGTGGTTAAGGGGCTGGACCAGGAGTGTAAAAACTAGTCCTGCCTTACACATGAAAGCCACCTGGTGACCTTGGGCCAATCACTCCTCCTCAGCCCTAGGAAGAAGGCAAGGGCAAACCACTTCCATGAAGCTGCCTAGAAAACCTCCTGAATTTGCCCACATAATGTCAAGGAGTTTGAAGAGTCTGAATTGAAAGGGGGGGGGGGGGAATGTCCAAGCAACGTTGTACCATTTGATGACTTTGAAGGCAAAGGCGATTCTCCTAGATTGCCCTAACCCTGCATTTCAGGGGTTCTTTTTGTGTGTTTCTCTTGACTGATTAAGTTGGTTTGGTGACTCATGTTCTTTGTTCCTCCTGAGCTACTATCTGGACAGGGATAATTGCAGGAACCTCCTTTTTACATTCAGAGAAAGAGCTGTCACCCTCTGTTGATTCCTTTGCTAGACCTCACAAAGCAATTGGATGCGTTTGAAGGGAAATGGGTTTAAATGATTGCATCCCTGCGTGATAAAAAAAATAATAATGGAGGCCACACTTTGTGTAGGTTGGCTGCCAAATGCATGATTCAGAGGGCACGCTGGGTTGAGCCAAAGACTTTTTCCAGAGTGCTCCAGGATGTTCAGGGCAATTAAGCCTATACCCCATGTTGTGCAATATAAAAATGCGTATCAAGTGCAAAAGACAGAGACTCTAGTCTAGCTACAAGCAGGCACTCCATAGCTGGCTTCACACATCCTGTCAAGCCAAGATACGGGTTTATTCAGTTTTTAGCTTGGCACGTTCTGCAAACCTAGTCATTACAGTTTACAAGCCAAGATCCTAGCACATTCTTTGAATCCAGTCAGCTAGAAGAAACCACAGCTTAGGACCACATGTGAACCCATACAATGATTGTTGTGTATGTGTTTTCTAAGCAAGAAGGCCATCTCTAGACTGTTTGCAAGTAAAGCAAATGTAAAGGAAACGTTCTCTTTCAGGTTCACAATAACAATAATGGATGGCACTTTCTCCTGCTCAGTTTGGCCTTGGGAAGGAAGAAAGCTTGGAGTCACTTGGTGTTCAGCCTTTTTCTGGTACGAAAAGCAAATGTCTCAGCTCAGAACATGCTCAAAGGCACACTCTTGTTGAATTCTAGCTATATATCTTTGACTCTGGTGGCCAATAGCCAAGACCTTGTCTGCTTAAGAAACAAAAAAAAACCAAGAGGCTAAAATTTGTCAGTCCCAAAGTTGTTGAAAGCGTCTCTCCAGCTTACAGACATAGGAGAGGGAAGATTTCTTTCTGATGGAAGCTGGCAATCAAGAGCTTCCTTTCTTTTTTGATGGTGGTTATACGTACAGTAGATACCATCATACGTGCATCTTTTCCCAGCAGCCAAAGAATCACTAAGGTTGGACAAATGCAGATAAAGCTTCTGTCAAATAAAGCACTGCGTTCTGTAGCAGAAGAAAACCTTTCCCCAAGGTTGCCGTTTTTTAATGTACTCAGAGGGGAAAGCTGTGATCATTTTAACAGCATTTAGCTCAGTTTTGTTCATTTTAAATGAAATTTGAACAAGAGCCAGGGTGGGACAGTGGTGAAGGGGTGGGACTGATCTGGGCCTAGCCAGGTTCCAGTCTGGCCTCAGCCACGGAAGCTTTCTGGATCACTTTGGGCCGGTTACTCTATATGGGCCTTAAAATTTGTTGCTGAGAAATTTTGCAGAAAGAGTGATCTATATAACTACAGATACATATAAGTAGGTAAGCTAATTACTTTGGAAGGGCAGTAGGGTGTAGTGGTTAAGGTACTGAACTAGGAGCAGAGAGATTCTGATTCAAGTCTACCGTCAGTCATAGAAACTCTCCGGATGACTTGGGACCAGATACTCTCTCTCAGCCCAACCAACCTCACAGAGTTGTTACTGCTGGGTTAAATCAGAGAGGAAGGAGTAAAACAAGGGAGGGAGGAGTCCTATGCCTACTGCCTTGAGCTGTCAAATGAAAGGAGGGTAGTAAATCTAATTAATTTCTATCCATGTTGTCTTTATCTTAGCCCCAACCCTCTTTCTGGAGTGCAGCCTATGGCATTTTGGGCTCCAAGTCCCCATCCTCCCAAAACTGGACTCTCCTGATTCAGTTCAAGGATGTCGTTTGAGCCAATAGCTTGAACTAAAGACTTGGAGGGTGGGGACATGACAGGCCTATGTGGAAAACCAATTCCATTGGGTCTAACCTCGGATTAGAAATGGCCTCCACTGAGCTCAGTGTTACTGATGGATGACTGCTTTGGTCTACCTTCGAAGACATGCTGAGCAGTGACAAAGACCCTCCATTTTCCACCAGGAATGTAAACCATCCTTGCCAAGACTTTCAACTAGATAGCAGGACCTATGGGGTGGGGGGAGATGTCAAAGAAGTCAAAGTGGCAGCAATGTGATTGAAGGCCCTACCCTTTTGTCACGCATCAAAAGTCACTGGGAGTCAGGCGGCATATAAATTTAATAAATTGTTGTTGTTGTTGCATGCATGCAAAAGGGGTGAGGCTTCTATTGCCTGCTAAGGCCCCCCATCTTGACTTTTAACCCTCCCCCAATGCCGCTTGAAGCTAGTAATACTGATAAAGAGCCCCATTGAAGCAAAAAAAGGAAAGGGCCATCTAGATTTTGCTTGATTTTTTTCTCTTTTATGTAAAACTACCATAGTTGGTATTGAAACTTGAAAGCCTTATTATCACCTCACTCACTGTCTGGAGAAAAGTGAGTTTGATGCACCTTTTCTGCTCTGAAAGCAATCCCATCAAAGGCTGCTATTCCCAATATTCTTGCCTAACCCTTTTAACTGGAGATGGTAGGATCTGAACCTTGGGCCAGCCACCTATCCCAGCAACTAAGCAATTCATCAGATAATGCAATTCAACTCAAGCAATTCATCAGATAATGACTTGACTGGCTGACACCGGATCCTTGCTAACCACTCATTTCTCACCAGGGAAAGGAAAAGTATTACCTTGCTTTGGGATCTGTGAATTCAATCAATCAATCAATCAATCAATCAATCATATTTATTCGGTCAATGACCAGCAGGGATCTGTGAATTATGGCCACCTCCTTCAACACTTGGCAGAAAATTAGCCCATCCTAGCTGTATTTCATCCTACTTAAGGCTTGGTTCTACTTCTTATTTTGGAGGTAACCCACTGGGTTTGACATCACTGTGACTGGATTATTTATTTATTCATCCTCAGAATGCTTTGGAAACATAACTTAAGTGTTGACTGAGAGACTTATGCATAGGACATTTAAATCTTTAAATGGAACTTTGACTTAAGCAGATGTTAAATGTTCATTGTCATCATCTCAGATGTTACTTTTCAAATGCACACACACCCACATTAATGCAAACAAAGCAAAGCAAAACAAAGAGATGGAGCAACCTATAATCACATCATGTTGTCCAATTAAATTAATCGTTGAGCCCTTTTACTTAACCCTAGAGACAAATTGAGCAGATCTGCTAGTACCTCTTTCAGCCATGAGCATATGTCCATGTAGTCACCAGGCATCAAGCCTGAATAGGTGACACCTAACTAAATCTGGTCTAAATTTCTAAAGAGCCCTCAAAAGGAGTCTGTTGAGTAGGCTGACTGTACGTCCCGTTTTGAACGGGGCAGTCCCGTTTTTTTAGCATTTTTCAACTGTCCCGTCGTTTTGATAAAAATCTCAATTTTGTCCCGTTTTTTAAACCCGGCGGGAATGGCGCAGAAGGAGGATCCGAGCCGGAGCTGCCGATTGGAGGCAGCCCGGAAGAGGAAGCTACATATGTTATAAAAAATACGTAACAGGTGCTTAAAAAATATAACAGAAAGAAATAAAATAAAAATATGAAATATAATATGTAATTACAACAATAGACAATTACAGTTCTACATATAATTATCTAATGCAAATATGATGCGTGTGTGTATATCTATATCTATATCTATATCTATATCTATATCTATATCTATATCTATATCTATATCTATATCTATATCTATATCTATATCATCTATATCTATATCATCTATATCATCTATATCTATATCTATATCTATATCCATATCCATATCATCTATATCTATATATCTAATACAATTATATAACCATCATGCTTTTCCCTAAACTACTATATTTTGTATAAATGAGTCCCATATTTCATTGTACTTATCCATACAAAGTCTACGTCTAGAGGCAATCCTCTTATAGATGGCAAGTGTAACCAGGTCTTCAATCCATTGAGTAAATGGGGCCATACCTTTAAATTTCCAATGCTGCAATATCAGTCTTTTGGCCATAAGAAGGGGATGGAGAATCTATTTACGTTGTCCAGTTGTCAAATTCCATGTACTAGGTATGTAATTCAGAAGAACATTGTCCTCTGAAAATTTTAGCTTTTGTGGAGTCCTTGGTGCTCCACAAATGTGTGCCTTGGACACATTGTCGCACTGAGGATGTTGCCTAGCCTGGCAATGAAACGTCTACAAGAAAACAACCAGGCTCAGAGAGCACCAAGGACTCCACAGTTCAACCCTGAGCTACAAATATTCTCTTTGATTGGTATTTTAGCTTTTGTTGCACAGTCATGTTTATATGATCCACTACTCCCAAAACGTAGCAAGTATAGGACATTGTAAGAACAGGGACAACGACTGAAAGGTGCTTTTCCCTCCCGCAGAAAATCCACCAATTGCTTTCCTTAACTTGTCCCAAGGCAGAAGAACAACTGGCTGTTGGGACAAAGCAAATTATGTCCCTGTATTTTGGTGCCACCTCAAGGACTGGAGGAAAGCACATTAAAGCAACTGTCTGGCTGAGCCCACAGAAACACAGCAGTGGCTCCTCAGACTGCTGCATAATGGTATTTTTATCCAATTTTATACAGTCATAAAATTGACCGAGCTTGGGCATTCTTCCAACTGTGTGGCCCCAACGTTGTGGTTGTTGTTTTTCAATTAAACACGCACACACACTATCCATTAATTATGGATGTACCTGTGCTTCTTGCAATTGTAGGGCATTCTTTTAAATCTGTATGGCGGTTGTGTTTGGTTTCATTTGAAAATAGTGGTGTTCTTGTGTTGGTTGTTAAGTTGTGGATTAATTGGTTGGAATTCTGTAATTGTCATGTTCTTCTTCTGATCTATACCTTGGTAAATATTTATTTATTTATTATTATTACTAGTAGTAGTACTACTACTAACCATTTCTGTCCTACAGTTATATCCCAGACTGTTGGGATTTGGTTAAAAAACAACAACCTCAACCAAACAAACACAAACATCTCCAAAAATCAGTAAGTCGTCAAGAACCAAATTAAAATGAGAAATAACATCTGTCCAAAAGGGAGTCATTACAGGGCGCGACTGCAATCAGCCTTGCCAACTTTTAGCCAAACTCCCCCAATTTCATCCCCCAAAGATGCAGGAAAGTCCAGCAGGTGGGAAATGATAATTTCCACTGAATTCATTCTAATTGGAAGTGTGTGGAACCATGTCCTAAACATTCCCCAACGGTTTTCTCTAAACAAGGGTTTACAGGCCACAATAGGTGTGTTCTCACAACGTGTGGATACGGTATCAAACTTATGGCCCGACTGCTCAGTCTCTCGTCTGAAGCTAGCCATAATACAATGCTAAGGTAAAACACACACACACACACAATTCCAGTCTAGCCTACGGTTGTGGGATTTCCCAGTGGTCTCCCATCCACGTACTAACCCGGCCCTGCTGAGCTTTGTTGGGAACAGGATCGGCTACATGCTGCCACCTCCTGCCAGCCAGCCCTATAGCAAGCTCTCCCAACAGCCATCCACAGAAACGCGTTGAAGGCGGTGGGAGTTAGGACCCAGGAGGAAGACCAGGAAAGAGTGTGTGTGTGTGTGTGTCTGGTATGCATTTGAGTGTGTGTGAGAGTGCGCGTATTCGAAGGTGGGCGCCTTGCCTCCAGTCGGGAAGAGCTATTAACCCTTTGCCTAACCGCAGGCTGGAATTGCCTCCTCCCTCCCTCCTTCCTCCCCTCCTCCCTCCTCCTCCTCCTCCTCCTCGCCACCCTCCGCTAGGCTGGCTCGAAGGACCATGTGCTGCCTGGACTGAGTTCCTCCCTCCCCAGTGACAGGTGCCCAGCCATCTCCCGCGGCAGAGGCTGGGATGTGGAACAGCCGATCCGGGAGCCCGACGCTGCCTCCCCGCCTCCTAGCCCGGCGCAGCCCGGCAAGCCAGAAGGAGCAGGTCAATGGAGCAGGATTACATTCACATGTATAATGCTTCCCTGCGTGGCTGCGGCTTAGGATACGCGCCCATCATTTATTACAGTCTCCTGCTCTGCTTGGGGCTCCCGGGTAAGATATTTATCTCTCTCTCTCCTTCCTTCCTTCCTTCCTTCCTTCCTTCCTTCCTTCCTTCCTTCCTTCCTTCCTTCCTTCCTTCCTTCCTTCTCCTCCCTCCCCCTTCCTTCCTTCCTTCCTTCCTTCCTTCCTTCCTTCCTTCCTTCCTTCTCCCCCCTCCCCCTTCCTTCCTTCCTCCCTCCCTCCCTCCCCTTAAAACTTATGGACCGCCATACACCTTTCCCCACCCATTCAGGGGTGTTGGACTACAAAGCCTACTGTTGTCTTCAGGAAGGAGGCATGGGCATGGGTTTGAGCATTGCCCTCCGAAGGCGACAGGCTGGGGCAGGCTGCCAGCTCAGGCGCTTGGTGGGGAACCCTAGTCTACCCTTTCCAACTTGAGGTGGGTTTGCCTTTGGAAGTTAGGAGCAATGGACACTCCTGGATTTAGCCCGCCCAGCATTGCTTTAATTCTTTGTTAAGGAGGGGTTGGGAGCTACACGAGGGAGTATAGGGTGGTCGCTGTCCCCAAGGTTGGAATTGGGGGGGGGGGGGCGTGGATGGTGAAGGTTTACTCTGACTTGGGCATCCCCGCCCTCCAGAGTTTGGATTCGAAGAACATGTTGCTGTTATTGGGGGGGGGGAATGATATCAAGTAAGATTAGTCTTGATAAATCATGCATGGACCATTCAACAGCCTTCCTGAAATGCCATTTAGGGACTGGGATGGGATGGGATGGTCACCTCCCCCGTTTCAGCAGAGAGTTGAACCCAAATTCGCCCCTCTGGAGAGCTTGGAAGTCACATTGAGACAACCGAGACTGGGGAAGGGCAAGGGAGACGCAGAACCCTCTACTCTGCGTTCAGGGAAGAGCGAACTCCATAAAGCTGGACTTGATGAGTCCCCTTGACGAGTTAGGTTCTACATCCAGAACCACGCTGGGTCTGGCTATGTGCTTAAAAAAACCTCCCAGGCTGGACAGGCCATTACTAAATCCGCATTTTCAGTTTGCCGGTAGACTGCCTCGACACTTGGAGGTTCGTTATTGCCTTGCGGTAAGTCATCGCTTTTATGAGACTTGTTCTTGGTGAATTAGTCAAACCCTCTTCTCTTTTTTTCTTCCACTCTTCCTTCCTTTTTTTTTAAAAAAAAAAAAAATCTGTTCCGAGGTCTCCAAAACTCTACCCCAGGGAGGAAGAAGGCAAATCACCAAATTCCTCTCCCGGAACTGTTGCCCACCAGATGGGCTCAATCAGCCACAGATCTCTCTCGCCATCCTCTTTCCAGCCAGCCCGGCTGGGGATGATGGGAGTTGTGATCCAGGCCACCTGGACGGCATCTGGTCCTGGAGAACGTGAGAGTGATGTCCTGAAGTCCAGGGCTAGGAAGACCTTCGCCGCCCGCCAATGCAATGAGAACATGGCAGAGATGAGTCTCTCTCCCCCCCCCCCCCCGCTCAACCCCGTTAAAAAATAAATAACCGGGTGAGCTGTCCGTGGTGCTGACACAGCAGGAGCCGCGCAGAGAACGCTCGGGAGCTCACGTTCAAATGTACTAAGAGGGAGTTTTAAAACAAAAACAAAAAGAAGCGCCTCTTCTTGGCAGCAGCCGAGCGATGGCTGGATTTATGGGCTTATTTATTTATTTTGCTCGGCTTCCGTCCCCCCTCCAATCGCAGCCGGCGCTGCAAAACAGGGCTGTCCCGTTATTAATGATGTTAGAGAAGAAACCTAGAAAAAGGAGCATTTTTAAAAAAAAAAAAAAAAAAACCAACAATCTGGCAATGTGCTTTTTTGAAAGGTCTGCGCCATGCCATCCAGAGAGTTCTTCAAAAGGCAAGTCCTTCAAGAAGCTGGGCTGTAGTCCCATCTGCACCGTAGCCCCACAGGGCAAACCTTGGCAGATGAGAAATGCGGTTGACAAAGACGAGGAGGACCATCATATACTTTGGCAGGGGACATAAACCTGCACCCTTGCTATCGGATAGCTGCGCTCCTTGTTCAAATATTTCTTAATAGGAACATCCAGTATGCTGAGACCTCAGGGCTTATCTAGACTGTCCCCTATTGGTAGAGGAAAAGTCAACTCTCTTCAAAATCCACTGATTAGAACAGTGTTTCTCAACCTTAGCTACTTTAAGCTGTGTGGACTTCAACTCCCAGAATTCCCCAGCCAGCGATGCTGGCTGGGGAGTTCTGGGAGTTGAAGTCCACACAGCTTAAAGTGGCCGAGGTTGAGAAACACTGGACTAGAAGGTGGTTTTCAGGGCTGAAAGTGAGCAGTTTGAAAAATTGAGGGGGAGACGTTTACCCATGGGCATCAATTAGCTCTTTTAGTCTGCATTTCTAGCCCACCCTTCCTCCAACTCGATCGGGAGAGCATTCATAACTCGCTTCTTCGTCCTCCAAACAACACTCTCAGTTAAATGAGGCTATGAGGGCAAATGCAATGTAGGGCAGCAAGTTTTGTGTCTAAATAGAGATTAAAGCTGGAGTCACTACCAGTTGTTTGCTCAGCCACTTTGCTATATATTTGATCGGTCAGCAATTCTTTTTAAAGCGATGGTGTGTGAGAGGCTCTACAACATGCCTTCTTCTTCTTTTTTGGGAAGAGGTAGTGCAGAAATAGCTATCGAAAGAAAGCTGGGAAATTGTATCTGTTTGACCTTGGTGGAACAGCAAAAGGGAAGGGTTTGGTTACTTCGTTTTTGGGGATATCCAACTGATAAACTTTCCTGTTGGTACATCTGTTGTTTAAAGTTGAACGAAACTAATCAGCCAGCCTCCTCCTCAGCTTTGCGCCCTCCGATAAAATGGCAAAGTCCAACGGGTCAAGAGTGTGCCGAGCTGGAGAAAGCTGACCTAGGAGAAGCCCTGCCTATCTCAAGGACACAAAGTGATGTGGTCCCTCCAGAAGTGGGTGGGTAGTCAAGGTCATTGGAAACCGTCCGATTGGCATTTCTCCCCGATTGGTGGCCCTCCAAAGCACATTTGATAGCTAAACTATCTGGTGCTCAAAGATCTTTCTTGATCAAAGATGGAGGTTCCATCTTGAGCTATAGAAGCAAAGTTCTGGACATGGAGTTCTGTGTCTGTATATGTGTGTGTGTGAGTGTGAGTGTGAGTGTGGGTGCATGCATGATGCACAGACATCTATGTACTATACAGTTGTAGAACTTGGACCAAGCCAGCTCAGGTTCAAGTCTAGACTCATCTTGGGAAGCTCAGTGGGTGACCTTGAGCAAGTCACTCTTTCTCGGCCCAACCTAATAAATGCAAACGACCACAGCAAGAGACTAGATAAGCTTACATTTCCCTCACCTAGTATCCCCCAACTACAATTAACTGGGGAGGGGGGAGGAATTCATGTTCCAATTCTTCATTTATCCTGGCATGGGGGGTGGGTGGGTTATGCAAAACATTCCTTCTTGGCTCTTCGGATCAGCCAGAAAAAGTTATTACCAGCGCTGTGTTGCTGAACCCTTAATCAGTCCATTGTTTCTCTGCCTCTATACTGTAAGGTGAAATATTAAGTCTGTCCTCTCTCCTTCTTCCCCTCCTTCCTCTTTTGGAATTCTACGCCAGGAATTCAAATGAGGTCCTCTTGAAAGGAGAGGGAAAGGGCAGATGGACCCTACACTCAGCAAGGATTAACATTGCTGTAATTGGGTATCACTTCATCTTCCTTCCCCAATGATTGGGATTCTCTTTGTCTGTGGAATAAATGGATACAGACGCTGCAGAATGGATGGGGCCACCTTAAAAAAATCTGGCACTGGACATTTTCTAGACATCCCCTTTCTGGATCTCCCTAAAAAGAGGAAGGGGGAGGGATGGCTGAGAAGTGTCAGAGCCACCAAGGTCAGATAAGGACCTCTTAACATCTTAAGGAGCAGCCAATCTTAAGAGTTCCTGGAGTGAAAGTCTGGTGTGTGGGGTATGCATGCCTCGGCATGCAAATTATGCGTCCTTGGGATGAAGGCTATTGTGTCAGACAAATTCACATTTTTTTATGACAGGGCTGGATTCCTACCATGATGAGCAAGGGCATCTGGGTTCAGCGAAGCCAAGAGTTTCCCCCCTCCCCCTTCAAATGCCCATGCCACCACGTCATCCAATTCTACTGCCTTGACTTGGGGATGTCATCTGAGGATAGGTCTGTAAGGCCCCTGCTTACACTGTTTTACCCAAGTTCCTGAAGTTACCAATAACAGTCTTGAGTCGAGGCTTGGAGATATAAAATAACAGCATTTATTTTGGCCAAGACAAAGCTGGGTGGAGGTCTCCACAGGCATCATGACAGTAAAATGCCTGGGAAGATCCACACACACACACATCACAAGTTCAGTACTTATATAGGGTTTGCAAAGCTCAGTAAGAAAGCATAGTGAACCCTCCTCCTAGTCAGAGGGCCAGGTTCCTAAATCTGCATTGCTAGCAGTAAGCATCCCAGAAACCTCCAGGGGCAGTCTGCATGTCTCCTGGTATTCCAAACAATCCTTGGAGAGCGTTATCTCCCTAGAGACAGCAGCAAGCAACCCTTACAGATCCAACAATATGCACCACAGCAGTACGATATACTGAGTGTAGAAGAAATGGGTGGATTTGGTTTCAGTGTTGTCATAAGTTATGGACAGTTCAGGCCACTGAGTTATTGGGGGGTTATTGGGGAGGAGAGTTTACCCAGCTGTGCTGGGAAAAAGGACATCTCTAAAACAAAAATGGGAGTTTTGAGTACAGTGCTATTCTCTCCAATGTTTTATTCCTCCCCCACACACACACACACACACAAATTCCCATGAAGTTAACATGGTTATGAAGATAAGGAACCAAGCCAATCATTCTAGGACTCACCACCTCTTAAGATTCTATCAATACTTTTACAGGAAAAGGAAAGTTTAATCCAAAACAGTGCCAGGGCAATTGTAAGTCAAACTATTCTCCCCAAACTAAAAAATGCAGTCAGCTAGTATTCGAGCCCAGCCAGCCAGCCAGCCCGCCCAAGGAAAAGAGATTGAGTTGTACAGTGGCTGAAAATACAAGACAAAACTTGATGCCAAGGCCTGATAGCTACAAGATTCAGCTCCCAAATACTGATCAGCTGCAGCCCCCAAGCCACACCCACTTCCATTTGCCTGGCCAATGGGAAAGGAGCCATTGAGCTAATGAAGCCTTCTCAGGAGTCTCTGAGCACAGGGACTCATGGGATACCAGAGGCAGGATTGGAGGAAATTGGCTGAGATTCTGCATTCCCCAAAGTTACTATGATTATGTGCTACCAGATCCAATTCAAAGGAGCTCTGATTGATGTAATGCCTGCCTGGGTTATGTGTTGTGTGAATTTAGCCACAATGTTGGATATAATCTTGTATGCCATCCAGTCAAACCTGTTGATTGATGCAGAAAGTTCAAAATCAGGGCCTCTACTACTACGCCTTCAGCATAGAAAATATCCCTTCCCTTCCATTTAGAACTAAATGCTTCTTACTATCAAGAAGTTTTTTTTTCTCACTAATGTTTAAACAAAACCCACTCTCCTTTAACTTAAGCCCACTTGATCTGGGACAGCACTGATCAGAGAGTTTGGCTCCTGATTGTAAATGACTGGAGAGATAATTTCTAAACCTGGCCCAAAGGAAAAAAGCTTTCAATTCTATTCACCTGAAATAAGGATGAAATGAATGCTGTAGCAACTGGACTTTAAACTCTAAATGCTAAGATCAGAGTAGAGTTTGGAGAAAATTAAAATCCCAGTTAATCTTATTTAGATTCAAAGTGGTGTTCTTTTACTTACTATATCAGAAATGCTTCCATAATTTACATTTCTCAATTTACACCCCAAGGGGAACAAAATGGCTTGTAAAAACAGTGCCAGATGATCAGACAGGGAAAAGTATTTGCCATCATGGTTATTGTCTATGTTTGTGATTAAGGGAACAGAGCAATCACAGCAGCTCAGAGGAAGAAGAGGGAAAATAAACTCCAGGACAGGTGTCAGTAAGGAATATCCATTAAAAACACTTAGCACCAGTCCGTATGATGTCTGGCAAAAGAGTCTGCTTAATAGTCCCTGTCAGAAAATATAATTTCCAGAGAGAATGGGAGAATATGGTGGCAGATGCCCTTTCATTTCGAAAGACAGGGGAATGATGGTGCATCATGAACATCTTGGAATGAAGCTGTGATGGGGAGCATTGAGATTCTGCAAGGAGGAAGCATCAGCTGATGGTTGTTCTGAAGTCAAGGTCAGGGCTGTGACACATCAGCTGCTGAAACACAGGGGAGGCTGGAAGACTAGCTGTTTGCACAAGAGCAACCCTGAGAAAATTTGTGGCAAATGGGTAGGGATGTCGAAGAGATCTGGCAGAGATATCTATGGGAGCAGATTAATGGACTCTCCTCGAATAGACTGAGATTCCACATGGACAGCAGGAATGAATGACAATTACTAGCATTCAGTAGCAAGGAGCACAATTCACTAGCAACCATCTTTTCCTGGTAAATTATGCCCACATGCACCCACACTCACTCATCAGAGACATGCACGTTTCTGAAATTTGCTTATAGAAAAGGAGTTATGTAAATGCTTGCTTTATGTATCCTTAAGGGGCATCTACATTTAAAAGCAAACATAGGAGAAAACTGGTAACAAAGAAGGACATCAATGATATTAGGGTGATTTTTTTCCCAGGCAATTTATGCTAACTGTCTTCTTTAGGGAGACTTTACATGCAAATTTTACTAAGTGGCTGTGTGTGTATGTATATATGCACACATTGAGACACTGATCTACTAAGGTCATTATTACAATAAGCTAGATTTCTATCGATCCATCCCATTTTTTTAATGAATGGCAGCAACCTGGCTATTTTGAAAAAGCTAAGCTGGTAGGGTTTGGTTGGTTCTTGGATGGGGGATCATGTGGGAATCTTAAGTGGTTGGCTAGGCTGAGTACTAAAAACAAAAATCCTAGAAGGTGGCAATGGAAATCTATTTCTGTCCTCCTGCCAGGAAAAGTGTTTGGATGTTGAGCTTGATGTGAGTGTATCTTTAGCTTTACTATATATCCCTATCTTGAAGTAGAAGTGAGGGAGTTTGAATGCATCTAATGTGCTGATTGAACTCTGTAGGATATATATCTGCACACAATGGTGCAAACCACCCAGGAACCAGCGCAGA
Organism: Charina bottae; assembly: GCA_023362775.1. Classification (NCBI taxonomy): domain Eukaryota; kingdom Metazoa; phylum Chordata; class Lepidosauria; order Squamata; family Charinaidae; genus Charina; species Charina bottae. Next base: position 29,610,531 of record JALMGJ010000010.1, read on the forward strand.
TGAACTGACACACAGGGAAATATAATTTGAAGAGACTTTTGTTCAGTGAGCTTACGTACATTTGGCTAATAGAGGAGAAGATGCAGACTTGTGGCTATGTCGGCCATCACATATGCTTACTTATTGGTTTAATGTATAAGCCACCTCAATTGTCAATGTGAGTTTGGGTAATGTACACTATATTAAAATTAAAACAATTATGAAAACAGTAATCAAAAACAAATTATATCAGAGAAGGAAAGCTCTATGAACACCAAGGAATAATACCAATACCAGTAATACCAATACCAATATTAATGTGGGATCACTCATTGCTCTGTCCCTGGGCCTGCTTAGGGCTTTCTTCCCTTGTTGACAATAGGGAGCCACCTTGCTCCCCCACATTGCTCAGAGCTACCCTACATTTAGGGCAATGTGGAAGAGGTAAACAGCGTCAGGTTTCCTTGCCAATCTCCTGCAGATCTGCCCTCCGTTTTCTTATGCCTCCTCTAGTGTGCAGTCGCAGGAAGAACTGCAAGTGGGTTTTAAGCACTGAGCCAAGGGCATGGTTTCCATCTGCAAATACATCGATGCAATACGTATTGACTCCCTTTCATCCGTCCATCAAGGAGAAGATGTTCACTTAAGGCCTTTTGGGGAAGGAGTAGCAGCATCTCCATCCGAGCCCCCCTGCATTCATTAGCTTTATTCCCATCTCACTATTTTCCACCTGTGTCCTAAGGCCTACGTGGCAACCAGAGAAAGAAGAAAACGGCCAACACACGCTTCAAATTTGCAGCGCTTCCAGAAAGTCATATCAATGTTAGCCTCCAGCAGGAGCCAACGTGCCTGGAAACCTATGGGTGAGAAGGCTGCTTGTTTGGTAGAAGTTGCAGCCTCATCATGGATCGTGAAAAATCAATAGCTTCTTCGGAGAACAAGGCAAAGAGCTCTGTCTGCCTACAGATCTTGCTACATTAATAGCTAGGAAGCTCCCTGGCAGCAGGACAAACTTTTTGTTCAGCTAGCCCAGGGTTATCTACCCCAGGAACAGAAAACGTGCAGTTCTCCACATCTTGCTGAGTTCCAGCTCCCATCAGACCTAGTCAGGACAACGGTTGGCGTGTCTCCTTTGGGCATTTGCCTTGAGTAAGGCTACCGTATCTGGCCTGCAAAGCCCAGACCACCACTAGATGGTCTCAAAGAATTAGAATATCCTTTGCTGCCCCCTAGTGCTCATCCAGATTTTTGCAAGCTCAGATTTGGTAGCTCTAGAGCAGGGTTTCTCAACCTTGGCAATTTTAAGATGGGTGGACTTCAACTTTGCTGGCTGGGGAATTCTGGGAGTTGAAGTCCACCCACCTTAAAATTGCCAAGGTTGAGAAACCCTGCTCTGGAATCTCGAGAATTTTCAGAGAAGCTTGTGGTGACCTAATGTTTAAAAAAAATTAGAAAAGCAATGGCTTTTTGAGCAATGATAAATTATACTGATAGGTGAAGGGCTCGTTTATCTCAAAATGCTTGTACAAAACCAGCAGAGGAAGTTGGGGCGGAAGTAAAGCTATGGAGCTAATTTGGATGGAGTTTATTCATGGTCAGGGTCCTAATCAATCCTTTCTTTCTGTCACTTTGACAAATGGATAAGACTGCAGTGGCTAACTCATAATCTAGGGGACACACCCAGGGTCCACTTGGTAGCCTGGAGAGTGTGCCCAAATCACAGCATAAAAATTCTAGGATACCTGTTTTGCACTTTAAGCCTCCTCCAGCCCACTAACTAACTAACTAACTAACTAACTAAATGGCTGATTATGTTTGGCTTGTCCCCTCTGATGATTTCAAGCTCCCCATGGCCCTTGAAGGCCAAGAAAAAAGTAAAACTCAAGTGGGAACTCAACTTTGAGTGGGAAATGATGCCTCCTCCCAGCCTAAGATCTACTTAGGACAGATCTTGATCCATACCTGGATTTGCATCCAGGTACTATGAACTGTGCGTGTAGGGGCATGGTGGCTCAGCGGGTAAGACGCCAGGCTTGTCGATCAGAAGATTGCAAGTTCGGAGGTTCGAATCCCTAGTCCCGTGTGACGGAGTGAGCTCCCGCACTCGCTCCAGCTCTTGCCAACCTAGCAATTCGAAAGCATGCAAATGCAAGTAGATGAATAGGTACCACTTCGGTGGGTAGGTAACAGCGTTCCGCGCGTGTCATGCGGCCACATGACCGTGGAAGCGTCTTCGGACAATGCTGGCTCTTCGGCTAACAAACAGAGATGAGCACCGGCCCCTAGAGTCGGACACGACTGCACAAAATGTGCGGGGGGAACCTTTACTATGAACTGTACTTATAATAGTTGCACCTAGTTGATCATGGTAGATCTCAAAAAAAGTTAAACAGGGTCAGACCTCTTTAGTAGTTGGATGGGAGACATCTAGTAATATCAAGAGTTGAAGGCTAGACTGGGAGGTCCAACCTACTACCCAGTGGAAGACAATAATAAGCCACTTCCATATTTTTGTTGAGAAAACTTTATGGATCTGTTCATGTAGTCTCAAGGACTTAAGCTTGACTCAAAGGACTATGAATTGTAAACTTGGCAACCATGCAATCTTTTTAGGGGCGTTATCCCCCTCACTGAGACATCACCGCTCTAAAGCTTCACCCATCAATGCTCCATAGTCATCTTTGAACAAGGGAAGTGTTGGGAATGAAGTCCACCTGATCTCAAAATACAGGTGGCTGGGTAGTGATCCTTTGTACCTTCCCCTTCAGCACTTAGTAAAGCAGGAATTAATTGAGAGGTTGAAGACCCAATGCAAAAAATAAGTTGGCAAAGTGGATGTCAGTAGCATCTTCCTCGCCCTCCTGCTGTCCATGCTCGAGTTCCTTCTTTCCCTGGGAAATCAAGTTTCGGCAGGATGCACTAAGAGGGTGGCTGTAAATATTTGGCAGTTAAGTGACAAATAATATGCACTTGTACTTTTAGCTACAGCATGCATCCAAGAGAATCATTTGCATCATGTCTTTTGCTTCCACCTTTCTCTTCAATTCTTAGCTAGAGGAATCCATGTAATTATTCCTGATTGGCCTTGGAAAAGAAGTAAAGTTTAACATTCAATGTGGTGCATGAGCTCTGCAGAAAGAGTAATTACTGAACGCATATGAAATTTCAATACTTGGCAACTCACCCTGTCGGTAAACCAAACCTCTGTACTTTGTTAACTAATTAAATGGGTTGGTGGTGTAGCGACTGCTGGGAAACGTTTGTATGAAATCCAGCCAGAATGTCTTGCAGCCAGAGTAGAATTAAATCAGGGTCCAGTTAAAGAGAATCAATGTTGACCCATATTCTAAAGGAGCCTGTCCTGATTTAAGAGGCATCTCCTCATCTGCAGTCATCTAGATAACTCAGAGCAAATCTTACTACTCTGAATGATCACAGAAGAACAGCCCAGTATCAGGCCAAGCTCAACGTTTGACATATTTGCAAGTAGGAATTAGTTGCATACCCCTCTCCCACCATTGTTCCTGCAACTAGTATTTGGAGGCATTGTATCTCCAACCCAGAAGTAACACTGAATCTTCAAGACTAATGTAATGGTTTGTGGGAAAGACCTTGGGAGACAGTGTAAAGAGATGCTGCCTAGGAAATGGTCAGATAAGAGAGGGCAGAGCCCACAGCTGCACAATGGGAGGAGAAAGAGGCTCAGAAGGGATCCTCCCTAGTTTCTCAAACTGTAAAAGAGACAGCGGGAGATTTATACTTTCAGACTTGCAAGATCCTGTTACAGATAAGGTAGAATTAGCTCTTCTGGTTGTGTTTCCTGTCTAGTCTACCTGGGAAGGCTGACCCTAATCAGTCTTGATAGATCTATCCTCTGTGAATTTATCCAATCTCTTTTTAAAGCCATCAAATTAGCAACTATCAACACATCTTTCAGTAATGAATTCCACAGGGGAAATCTTCGTTCTGGTCCCATTCCTAAAATTAAGGTATTTGTGAAATCAAAAAAAGACTCAAGGAACAGCCCATCACAAAAAGGACACAAAATTTGAACAATGGTTGGATAATCCATTGCTCGTGCACAAGATCCATCTCCCCAGCTCCGAGAAAAGACAGTATCTATGTTTATTGCTGACTGGAAACCCCTTATGGGCTTTTTGTGTAAAACAGGAAAAAATGAACTTATGATCTATGGTTTTGATGATTAGATAAGATAGATTATAGAAAGAAGAGAGTCATGATGTAACTTTAGAGAAAGAGGCAAATCTACAATTGTACTTATAACCGTGGTAAAAAAAATCAGAAGCCGCTTCTTTATATATTTTTTTATTTTATTTTCTATTTCTTTCCTACCTTTTTTCTTTTCTTTTTTCTTTTTGCACTTTACCTTTCTCTTTTATTTCTTCCTTTTTCTTTTTTCCTTCTTATTCTATTTTAGTTTGTATTAATTTTTACTCTTGTTTTTAAAACTTTTAATAAAGTTATATTTAAAAACAAGATCTCTCTCCCCAACCCCATGTTTATGTTGGCGAAACTTAGAAAGATTATTTTTTTCTGAAAGGTGGCATTAATCACCATTTTCAATTGCATGATTATTATTTTTTCATTACTTTTCTTACGCTTCTCAAGAACCCAAATAGGTGCATTAAGTTTATTCTGGTTGTTTTTAATGCTTTCTCCCAAATGAAAAAAAGGGTTGAAAATCCAGGCCTCCTCACGCCAATGGTATCTCCAATTTGGTCCATAGCAAATGTTGTGCCCAACAAGATGCAAAAAAAAAGATCTACCAGATTTGCAAGCCTCCAAATTCTTCTCCTGCTCGTGTTAACATCCAAGCCAGAAAAGAATTTTCACTTTCCTTCTGCCTTTTTTAAGCTCTCCGATATGGTTGGGCTACATTACGGGTGCTAGTTCTCATAAGATCAGAAGAAAACAGCCTGAAAGCAGACCAGAACAAGAGACTGATAGACATGGTTCTTCTTGACCCAAAGAGGCATACAGGTGGGAGGAAGACATTTTAGCTTAAACCTTGATTCCACTATAAATAGGATTTGTATCTGAGATGTAGCCACAACATTACAAAATACATGTCGGATGTCACCACATAAGTTCCATCCCCTACATCTTTGTGTGCAACATCATGATGCAAGTGTAAAAGGGGTGGAGTTTTCATCACAATGTCATGATGTACCTGTGGATATCTGTGGACATAGTGATCACTGAAATCCTTTCCTTGGATCATTTGATTTTCTACAATAAATCTATAGTACTTATCAAAAGCTTTGGTATCCTTGAATGCCTGTTGTGTCACCTTCAAGTCCTGTTTGTCAAGAGAAGTCAAACACAGATATTCTAATAGTGATTGCTAACCGACATCTTCTAAAGTTAACATAACCTGTCTCTCTCTCTCTCTCCCACATTACAGCTAACATTTTGACGGTAATCATTTTGTCGCAGCTGGTGGCTCGGCGTCAAAAATCCTCCTATAACTATCTTTTAGCTCTCGCAGCGGCTGACTTGCTAGTGCTCTTCTTCATTGTCTTCGTTGACTTCTTATTGGAAGACTTCATCTTGAAGAAGAAGATGCCAGAAATGCTGGACAAAATTATTGAGGTCTTGGAATTCTCTTCCATCCATACTTCCATCTGGATTACCGTCCCTCTCACAATTGACCGGTATATAGCCGTCTGCCACCCACTCAAATATCACATGGTTTCTTATCCGGCGCGTACGCGCAAAGTCATTGTGAGTGTTTATATTATTTGCTTTCTAACCAGCATCCCATACTACTGGTGGCCCAATATTTGGAAAGAAGACTACACAAGTACTCTTGTTCACCACGTCCTCATCTGGATCCATTGTTTCACCATCTATTTAGTCCCGTGCTCCATCTTTTTCATCTTGAACTCAATCATTGTGTACAAGCTTCGACAGAAGTGCAATTTCCGATTGCGAGGCTATTCCACTGGGAAAACCACCGCCATCTTGTTTACCATCACCTCCATTTTTGCCATACTCTGGGCACCGAGGATTATCATGATCCTTTACCACCTTTACGTCTCGCCAATACACAACAGCTGGTCTGTCCACATTGTCTCTGATGTGGCCAACATGCTAGCGTTGCTGAACACGGCCATAAACTTCTTCCTGTACTGTTTCATCAGCAAGCGATTCCGCACAATGGCAGCTGTAACTCTTAAGGCCTTCTTCCGGTGTCAGAAGCAACCTGTCCAGTTCTATACAAACCATAACTTTTCAATAACTAGCAGCCCATGGATATCTCCTGCCAACTCCCACTGTATCAAAATGCTTGTCTACCAATATGATAAGAATGGGAAGCCTATAAAAATCTCACCGTGACAGACCCATGAAAGATTCCACGTGGAAGCAAGTTCTTTTTAAGCTGTTCCATCAGTGACATGGAAAGCCAGAAATAGTCACTGCAAATAGCAGCCATTGGATTTTATTCCTCTCCAAGCGTCGGAAGATAAACGGGCTACAATCGTTTATAGGAGCCTTTGATACATCCAGGAGAACAAAGGAGAGGGTGAAACAGCTTCATCTCTTGCAAGGCTTAATCAATAGCCTTGAATCAAGAGGTCTTCAGGACTGAGAGATGTTCAAGTTCATTTCCCTGTGTAAGATTCTGGGTGAAACGCATACAGCGCACCGTCGAATTAAGGGTGGCTCTATCACCCTACCAAACATTTCAGAAGATATATAAATCTGAATATTTATATATTTCATAGACTTTGATGAGGACTCTCTGCATTTCATGTCAATGCTTGCTTCCTTTCCAGTTTCAGTTGGTTTATTTTCATCGTGGCGTGGAATTTTATTGCATGGATGTTTGGACACTGCGTAAAGGAAGCTAGCCATCTTTAGAATATTTGTACGATGCATAGGCTTATTTTTGGAGGTTCATTGGAAAAAGGATTAATATTTAGAAGGATGGGAATCACTTTCTTGTTCGCTTTTTCATCTTGGCATGGAAACCTATGGAGTGGATGTTTGGGACACGGAGCAAAGGAAATTAGTCATCCGTAGAATATTTGTTTGGTGTATAAGATTATCGCTAGAGGTTCATTGGAAGAAGGATGAATGCTTAGAAGGATGAATGCTTAGAAGGAATCACTTTCTTAACACTAGCATGTGAAGCAACGTGAAAACTCCAACACTTATCCCATGTTACATTTTGAGCAAGGTCCACAATAGCCTTTTTTTTCTTAACAAGAGGAGAGTTTTCCTGAGCAGAGAATAAGAACATTCACATTTGTACTTGTATACGTTTTTTTTAATTTAGCTTTTTTGAAAACTGTCCACCTCTAGCCTGGCCAGTGCATTTTGTTTCCTTTAAGGCACCCAATTCATTGGTGATTTTTATGGAATCCGTGAAGGCCTCCAGGAAATAGTAAAACTTTGCATGGGGGAGTGCTAGAGGCTGCCTGCACACATTGGAAAAGGCCAAGAATGTATAGAGGATGGAATCCAGTGGGGTTGCATGTGTCCGTGTGTGTGTGTGTGTGTGTGTGTGTGTGTGTGTGTGTGTGTGTGAATTCAAGTATTTGACTATTCACCTTCAAAAGTTACACACACAAAAAAAACTATTTATGGAAGTGGCTTCTTAAGTCCTTATAGTTTTCCATTGACTGAGATTCTGTAAGCTGGACAAAAGATTTAAAACAATCATAAGAAAGCGAGCCTTCACAAAGATCCAGTGGTGGGATGAGCTGAAGAAACGGAGCAGTGTCAGTGACACTGAAGTTTTTTTAACATTTGTAGAATGCAGAGAAAATCTATGCCACCACTTGTCTCTTGTTGCTGAAGAATTATGTCGGACTGTTAATGCTTGCCTTAGAAAACATGATAAATACTACTTGGTATGATATGCACCCCTTTATATGATAGAGTCGGGAAAACAGTGACCGCTGGATGTATCCCTTTGGCACATATTTCCAATCAACTTATTTAATATGAGTCCAGATCTGCCATTTAGAGCTTTCAGGAATAGTACTGTGAATTCCACCACAAAAATAATAATAATATTTTAAAAATTAAAGATGGATTTAAGAATGGCTATGGGGTATATTAATAATCTAAGAGTGCATGTTGACAAGGACCAGATAGAATAAGTGTTTGCAAGCCTTTTGGTTTACGGCAATGGAAAGATGTACATAAATGGATAATTAAGGAATTCCGTAATTATTTTATTTTAATTTTTTTTATTTTATTTATCACATTTATATCCCGCCCATCTCCCTCACAAGGATCATGTGCCCCCTTTCTGGAAAGCATTATGTTCGTGTGAGCAGGAAAAGTACGTCATTGGATCAGTTGCCCAAAATGCTGACTCCTACAGACACAGAATCATAGAAACAGAGAGTTGGAAAAGACTTGGAAGTTTTCTAGTCCAACCACCCGCAGACAAATGGCTGTATAAAACTCTCCAATAATGGAGCCCCCGTGACTCCAGAGGTAAATAGTGGTTAGAGTTGGGGAGATACAGAATGTATTATTGATCTCAGTTACAGATTTTGGGGAACAGCTTCTCCTCATGGTTAATCTCTGCTTGTTCCTCACACACCCATACCTATAAACACACATACACACACACCAGCATGAGATATTTCTTAACATTTCCGTGTGCTTTTTCAAATAAAGCACTGTTGATTTCTTTCCACTCAAAATCTCATTAAAAAGAAGAAATCTCAGCATGAAAAATGTTTCTTTTTTTCCCTTTACTAGTTCAGCTTCATAAGGGACAGTTGCATGGAATGACACCCTTCCTATTTTTTAACAAGGCTGCTTTGAAAAGAAGAGCATTTCCTGGTGCACGATTGTGTAAAATGAGCAACTGGAGGCATAATCTGGCCCTTCTTTTGTTTGGCTAAACAACTACTTCCATTACAAATGCCCTCAGTGAGAGGCAGAAGAGGCAGACATGTTTTTGGGGGTGGCAGCCATTTCCTATGGTGACCGAAGATCGGTACACTCCTTCTATCTGGGATGGTCGTCCTCTTCCACCGAGCGCGCAGCTTCGGGAGGGGCGCACATGGAGCGGTGAGGGAGGAAGGGGACACCCGCCTAGCCAGCCAGATCAGCCGAATCAACCCTGGCGATCAATGGGGTGACAGATGTCGCAGCCAGATCGCCCTCACATCCACATCACTTCTTGAACTTGAACTTGGTGGCAGCCATTTTAAATGTCCAATGTGGTAAAAAAATAAACGAAAAATTTAAAAAGCACTTCGGAACAGGGCTTTCTAAGGAAAAAGAAACTGGAAACCATTCAAATCTCTTTTCCCTGGGAAAAAATCACTTCAACCCCAACAGTATGGTGGTGGTGGTGGTGGGGAGATAGTTTTGAACTGAATGAAGTGGCTGTAAATTGGTACTTGTCTGTTGTGACATCCTGGTTTACATATAGTGCAGGTAAAAAAGGAGGGAGGCCTCAACTGTACAGTCATGTATGCCAGCCATCTTAACCCCTTCTGCAGACATCCCTACGGGTGCCAGTTTCTCCAATTTAACCTAATCCAGGAATGACCTTCGTTGACAAGTCAATGAACTGGCCTTCCAGGTTCTCACTCGTTGGACCAGCATTTGAATTTGGTTTGGTTCCCCTTAAACAAAAACGAGGGCTACTGTATCCGGGATGCAAAATTCTGGACCATTGCTTGAAGAGAAGAGATGCAGAAGACTCTCTTTGCTAACTTCTAGTGGTCTTCTGCAGACCAGATACCGTAGTCTTACAAATCTCATTTCTCAATAGAGCAAGAATGAACTGCAATCCCCATTGGTTCTGCACCAATGTTTAGCTCACAAACATACCTCTGGACTGGAACTGAATTTGGAGGGGAAGAGCAGCCAGGGTGGTTTCAACCAAAGATAGGGGACATCTTCAGTATCCCTTCCCAGTTCTCATATCCTTCATTCTTTCTTTACCCTGCATTAACTCTTCTCCTCACTTCTCAACCCCCAATTCTCTCCTTGCTTTTTCCTATCCCATCTCCACACTTCTTAACCCCTCCCAACAATTCACCCAAGGCAATGGTCCCAGAAGGTCATCCAGGATGTAGGGTGTCAGATCACTGCCTAGATCATTCCAGTCTTAATGATGCCACAGCCTCTTTCTTCTCCATTTTGCCCACTACAAACTGTCCCTCCTGTTAGGCTATTGCTATATGGAGAGCTGCGGTGTAATATGTAGTTTGGCCTAGGGGCAACATGACCATATTTGAGCATGGCTTATAGAGCAGTGAGGCATGGGCTTCTCGCTCTGTTTGCTAGATGTAGACCATACCTAGCATTTTCAGTACTTGTGGTAGACATTGTGTCTGATGAAGTGAGCTGCAGCTCACAAAAGCTTATGCCTTTTAATAAAACATGTTAGTTGGAAACAGTGCTACCAGACTGATTTTTTTTTCAGGACTTCCATGTGCTTCAGTTTCTAGAACTGGATTTGTGTCTGGGCTAAGTTCTCAATAGACAAATTGTGGGGAGACGTTCAATCCTAATGAAGACATTGTACGTCTCTGGGACACTTACATGACCTGACTCCACTGACTTAAAAGGTAATGGTTCCCCCCACACATTTGGGCAGTCGTGTCCGACTCTAGGTGCCGGTGCTCATCTCCGTTTGTTAGCTGAAGAGCCAGCGCTGTCCGAAGACGCTTCCATGGTCATGTGGCCGGCATGACGCATGCGGAACGCTGTTACCTACCCACCAAAGTGGTACCTATTCATGTCTATGAAGGTTCTCAGTCATCCAGGTGGAATTGTCTGTAGCTTGAATCATGTCAACTGGATTTCTATTTTCTCAGTGGAAACGTTTCGCTCCTTATCCAAGGAGCTTCTTCAGTCTGAGCAAAGTTGGTAAGGGAATCCTAAATATGTTTCTAGGTAGCTGTGTGACCTTACACCTGGGGTCATGGTTATATTGAGATGTTATTTTAAGTCCTTTTATTATCTAAAGGAGGATCGTTAAGATCACCATGCTGCTGTTGAGCTTGTGAAATGGTCTTAATCTTCCTAGGCACAGAAGACAGAGCCGGGAGAAAGATGGGAGAAAGATTGTGCCTGAGGCCCCCACCTCTATTCAAGGAAGGATTTTCCAAGTTGGCATAAATGGATTCCTTGACCCCTCTCTCAAACCACCTATCTTCTCTGTCTAAAATGTGAACATTAATGTCCTCAAATGAGTGTCCTTTTTCCTTTAAATGAAGATAAACTGCTGACTCTGGTCCTGTGGTGTTACTTCTCCTGTGTTGGGCCATCCTCCTGTACAAAAGTTGTTTGGTTTCTCCAATGTAGAGTTCAGATCACTCCTCACTGCACTGGATTGCATAAACTACATTGCTTTTCTTGTGTTTTGGAGTTTGATCTTTGGGGTGTACAAGCCTCTGTCTCAGTGTGTGAGAACAGCTCTGAAGGCCTGTGGATATCCAAATTGGGCCTTCACCAAATCTAAATCTACCAGACCTAAAACAGTGACAGATAGGGCTGAGACTCAGAGTAAACGAAAGAACCTGGACATTCCCTACATGGCTGGTGTGTCTGAAAAGATAAAACGGATATTTGGCAAACACCACATACCTGTATATTTCAAACCCACCAACACACTGAGACAGAGGCTTGTACACCCCAAAGATCAAATTCCAAAACACAAGGAAAGCAATGTAGTTTATGCAATCCAGTGCAGTGAGGAGTGCTCTGAACTCTACATTGGAGAAACCAAACAACTTTTGTACAGGAGGATGGCCCAACACAGGAGAAGTAACACCACAGGACCAGAGTCAGCAGTTTATCTTCATTTAAAGGAAAAAGGACACTCATTTGAGGACATTAATGTTCACATTTTAGACAGAGAAGATAGGTGGTTTGAGAGAGGGGTCAAGGAATCCATTTATGCCAACTTGGAAAATCCTTCCTTGAATAGAGGTGGGGGCCTCAGGCACAATCTTTCTCCCATCTTTCTCCCGGCTCTGTCTTCTGTGCCTAGGAAGATTAAGACCATTTCACAAGCTCAACAGCAGCATGGTGATCTTAACGATCCTCCTTTAGATAATAAAAGGACTTAAAATAACATCTCAATATAACCATGACCCCAGGTGTAAGGTCACACAGCTACCTAGAAACATATTTAGGATTCCCTTACCAACTTTGCTCAGACTGAAGAAGCTCCTTGGATAAGGAGCGAAACGTTTCCACTGAGAAAATAGAAATCCAGTTGACATGATTCAAGCTACAGGTACCTATTCATCTACTTGCATTTGCATGCTTTCGAATTGCTAGGTTGGCAAGAGCTGGGGCGAGTGCGGGAGCTCACTCCGTCACACAGGGCTAGGGATTCGAACCTCCAAACTTGCAATCTTCCAATCGACAAGCCTGGTGTCTTACCCGCTGAGCCACCACATCCCTTCCACTGACTTAGATACCCTTAATATCCTTCCTCAATGCTCCGAAGTGGAATAGCCCACTTTGAAGTGGTATAGTCCTGCCCAGTTAAGTTAAATTTCCCACAGTGTCCAAAGACACCAATGTAGTGGTACCACATTGAGAATTTTGCAGCAGTATGATTAAATTTGCAATGCCAGCCCACTGTCAAAATCCGTGTGCAATGAAAAACAGAAGACAATTGTTCAAATCATGACGACAGACAGCACTGTATGTTTTACTACTGTATAGATCTCATCATTACACAACTGAATGCGAGCACCTTTGCTACCCCCGTCTTAAAATCTCATCACTTTCCACTGCAAATGATCACATATACTAAACTGGACTTTTGAAACTTTCCATATTCTTAAGGTTGGTCAACTGCTGTATTTTAACTTGTTTGGAATTTGCTTTGCAGAAAATTGGACAAAGGGATTATATGATTGTGTAATGGAAATGTGAGATATATATATATATATATATATATATATATATATATATATATATACATACACATACACACACACACACACACACATACATACATACACACACACATACATACATACATACATACTGTATATATATGTTGTTTTTTAAAAAATGCATCTATAACTGGGGGTGGAAGGGATAGACTATTTATATGCAGCATTTTATTCTTCTATATTCAAAACTACATAAGCAATTGCAGAGTTAGATTAAAAAGAAGATGTAAACTTTTGGTGTGGAAAGTATAGAGAGTTGTCTTTTCAACAGCATAATGAGACTTCAGCAGAAGGTCAATTAGCCAGTTATAAATCAGGAAGTCCAGAACATTTGCTCATTTAGCCATAAATTCGGCTTTAGCCTTTGATCAGGGGTCAGGCAGATGTAGTTTTCGAGTCAGTCCGAGAATCAACATTCCCAGAAACGCTCCAAGTACAACAATTGGGTTCCAAAGGGGGAATCAGTTGCTGTTGGCACACTGGGTTTTCCAGGGACATATTTTGAATGTTGAGAGCATGTGGTGGGTGCACTCACAAAATGGATGCCATGGGACCCTTGCCAATCCTTAAAAGGGTTGGAATGGTGGGTCGGCCGGTCCCCAACCTCCATTTACCAAAAGCGGCCTTTGAAGATGCTCCTAACCAATTCACCGGGACCTCTGGGGTGGCCAATGATCGCTGGAAACATGTCCGATACGAAAGGGCGGTGCTCTGATTTTCAGCAGATCCGCTTTCTAGTTCATATTTTTATTCAAAAAACGGTTGAACAATAAGGGAAGTCAGGCAGCTCTCCAATACCAGCCCAATTAAAAATCAAAAATCCCTGAGCTGTTTGTTTACAGCATGAGTCACACCTTTGCCATTTCTCACTCATTTGGAAGTTTAATACGCTGAATATGTGACTTGCCCATTTCCTCTTGAACGCCTCCTGGCCTTTCCTCTTAGCTTCTCCATCCCTCCTTTGTTTTTTCATGTTTTAAGCCCCACGCTAAATCCCACCACGACCCGAGCCAGCTTAGCCAACTCCGATAGTTAAATAATAATCAAGCTACTGCCTCTCTGAGCCTGGATTTGATGGCTCAGCTCATTATGACAAAAAAAGCAATTAATCCGACCCTGGGCAACACTTCCCAGAGAAAATAATGAATCTTCCAGTCCTCAGGAATGCAAAGGCAATGGGAATCAATTTGCAGTGAGATGGGCTACCAAATCCATCAGGACATGCATATTTTAGGATGGTAAAAAAATGTTGAAAAAGAAACCATGGAGGGTGACGTGTGTTGTTAATATTTATTTACTTTCTACACGTTGAGCCTAAACTTCTAGTCCTTTGATGGATACCTAAACAGGCAGCATTTCCAAACTGTACATTTTATAGGAGGAAAAGTTTCATTCCCCCCCCCCAAAGAATCAAGAGGGAGTATTAAAGAATGGATCTCCCAATTTACTGGAATGGATGTACTAAGACATGGCCCAGATTGCTTTGCTTTGCAATAGGAGAAACCTTCTTGCCTCTCAAAAATGTCTGGTGGCTCCATGTGGGTAGTCATGGGAAGACGTGCCAAAATCCGCCTTGCAATTTCTGTCTTGAGAAAGAGGCTTCCGTTTTTCTCCTTTATCTTCAGGGTGCATGAGAATTTCTTCTGAATTTCTCTCGGGAGCGGCTTTGAGCCTGCTCGGTTTTTAGAGGGGGCAGAAGGTGGCGCTGTCTCCTGTCACGCATCTGCCCCTCTTTCTGATGCTTCCCTACTTTCCAATCTGAAAAAACAAACCAGAGAAGTCCCCTTGAGAGGCTAGCACACAGGCTCGCATTTCTCCTCTTCCTCTTCCTCTGCCTTCCCCTCCCCTTTTCCTTTTATGTTATACCCTTTGGAGCATAAGTGTGCAAGCAAAAACACTGTTTTTAACTGTATGTAAGTGCTCTGGAGGAAAATTTTGGAGGAAAATTCTGAGAGTGCCTTGGACAGCAAGAAGATCAAACCAGTCCATCCTCCAGGAGATAAAGCCAGACTGCTCACTTGAGGGAATGGTATTAAAGGCAAAACTGAAGTACTTAGGCCACCTAATGAGAAGACAGGATACCCTGGAGAAGATGGTGATGCTGGGAAAAGTGGAAGGAAAAAGGAAGAGGGGCCGACCAAGGGCAAGATGGACGGATGATGTTCTGGAGGTGACGGACTCGACCGCGGGGGAGCTGGGGGTGGCGACGGCCGACAGGAAGCTCTGGCGTGGGCTGGTCCATGAAGTCACGAAGAGTCGGAAGCGACTGAACGAATAAACAACAAAGAGCTCTGGGCCTGTTTTGGCTGAACACGGGGATGATGATGATGATGATGATGATGATGCAATAATGTTGAAATAAAGAGAAAGAGAGCATTCTCTTTCTGGAATCGTCTCCTCTCCTATGCTAAAGTAGCTGTCATTCCCCAGCCCCATTTCTACGAGTACAAAAGACCAGCGCAATTTTCCACGGCGGCCTGAAAGAGAGAAGGTTGCTTACAGTCATAACAACATACAGCTATGAGCAAGGCTCTCTCAGGATTCATCCCTGGGGAGTGGGGAGGGGAATGCCCTCCCTTCAGCCTCCCTCTGCAGGTTCCCCCTGCTATGAATCGACCGGCTTTGCAAAGGAAAAATCCCAACTGCTTCCGTGCACTAGTTGCAGCTTCGAAGGCCTCCGTCCAAAAATTAATAAGTGTAATTCTAATAAGCTCTGAGTTTCAGCAGACACTCCAGAGATCGACCACGTGATTCGCTGCTCTGGTTCTTTGATCTGTCTGGCATGCACGCACATACCACACACAGTGCATTTTAATGGAAAATAAGCCCTTCTTCCTTATATGCGTCTTCTCCTATCGCTTCTCCTCCTTCTCCTCGGCGTCTTCTCCTATCGCTTCTCCTCCTTCTCCTCGGTTCAACGAAATAAGACAAAGAACAGGAATGCAGGGGAATGAGAAGAGAGCCCCGTTAGGCCACTCCCAGCTAGCTAGCATTCTGTCTCACGCAGCAGCCAACCCGATGCATCTAGGAAGCCCACAAATAGGAGGTCAGGGCCACCCGCCTCTCCACCGATGCTCCTGTGCACCTAGAACGGAGAGTGGTTGTGGTTCAAGCGACATGTTAAATCCTAACGCCTGGGTTAAAAATGGCACCTGCTAGCACGCTGGGATGCCAACTTGTAAGAGGTCCAATCAGCTTAGCGAAAGGCAAAGGGATTCTGGGACTTGTAGTCCCAACACATCTTCAGAGGTTTGGGTTGGAGAAGAACGCGAGGAGAGGATGAACTGGTATGGATTTCTTCTCGGCAGGCTGTCTGCTGCCAGTAATCAAGGAAAGCAATAAAGTTAGGCCCTGTTAAAAACAGACCGTGGTAATTGCAATTCGTCGCAAAGACGGCTGGTGAACAGCCTCCTCTCAACCTACGTGACCGAGGTCCCATCGTTCCTGCCATGACGAGGTCTGTTCCGCCTTGAACTGGGGCATTAAAAAGCCATCCATTTTTCCTCAATGTGCTGTCACTGATTAGGAATTTAATTACCACCATACACAAGGAGGCCTTTTAATTTCTCCTACGTAATAGGAACCCGATCAGGGCTGTGCGGCAGATCCCCATGCACTCCGGAGGGATTCGTGGCGATGTGGCACATCTTTGCCTGGGAAAACTGTCCAGGCAAGTCACTGGGTGGGTTTTGGTGGTCCAAGCAAACGGGTGGCCCTCCTGATGTGGCGGAACTACAGTTCCCAGCAGCCTCAGGAAACAAGGCCCAGAGTGAGGGGTGCTGGAAGCTGTCCTTTAGCACCCTGGGTTCCCTATTCATGATCAATGGCGAACCCTCTAGGAAGGAACTAGCTGTCACTTCCTTCCTGTTCTTCAATCAGTTGTCAGCCTTCCCAGGTAAACCAGACAGGAAACATGACTAGATGAGCTAATTCTACTTTATTGTAAGGCTACGTTAACAGAACCTTGCTAGTCTGAAAGTACAAACCTCCCGCCCTCCCTATTTATTGCCTGAGTAATTAGGGCAGATCCTTCCTAAGTTTCTTCCTCTGACCATTACTCTATTATGGGCTCCTTTCCCTTTTATCGGATCGTTCCCTAGGCGGCATCTCTTCCCGTCTTCCAAGGCCACCCTCACATTCCGTCCCATCAGTTGACTCGTGGGCAAGCCAGCCAACATCTTATTTAGTTGGCTTTTCCTATACTTGTCTTTCCCTGTTGGGTTCCCTGCCAATGTGCTGCGAATTTCTAGGGAAGCTGGGAAGGGATGTTGGGGAAATATCCAAGTGAATGAACCAACAGGCTGGAGAGAGCTCACCAGGCGTGCTGTAATGGTATGTGGGAATGACCTTGGGAGAGAGGAGGAAGAGCTGCAGACTAGGTAACAGTCTGATGAACAAAATTTGAGTCCGAAGGAGGAGGGGTGGCGAAAGCATCTCAGATGGGACCCTCCCTAGTTTTCAGGAGCGTAAAAGTGAGGGACGAGAGGGGTACTTTCTGTTAAGATTCTGTTAATGTAACCTTACCATAAAGATAGAGCTAGTATTCCTGGTTGTGCTTCTTGTCTGGACTACCTCGCAAGGCTAGCATCAATCTTGCAAGTCTGAAAGTACCCCTCTCGTCCCTCACTTTTACTCCAATCTTCTATCACATCTTCAGCGTGGCCAAAGATATAGACCAGATCTCAAGTTGAACTAAATTAGGACTGTGCAAAGCTCTGATTGGGTGACCGACTCCAAAAAAAGCAGGTCTGAAGAACAAATCAGAGCTTTTACTCCCTGGATTGGAAACACTGCTTTGCTTCAAATGCTCAGGTGGCTCTTTGGTCCAAGCACGTCAGCTGGGAGAGATGCAGCAGCCGTGCCTTGGCGCTTGGGGAGGCGTGAGTGTGAGTGTGCTCGCTTTGCACACTCTGCATCTCAGTGCAGGCTCTTCTTCATACCCAGCTTGCCAGCGTGAGTCCAGGGGTGGACTGGGTTCGCCAGACACTTCGAGGATGAGCCACCTGGCCAGGTGGTTCAGACCCTGTAGCAGTTTTCAGAAAGAGTAAACTGGATTTGAGGGGTGTGGAAAAGAAAGAATTCTACTTATTAGCTCTAGCGTTGATGGCTGAGAGTAATTAGTGCAATGAATGCTGCAGCCTCCCCAGCCCTTAGAGTAGAATGGAGGAGGAGCCCAACAGAAATAAATAATATAGAACGGAGAGTTCATTGAATTGTCATTAAAAAAACATGTGCATGGTTTCCCTTTAACGGTTATTTATGATAGAGAGATAGATAGGGGCATGGTGGCTCAGCGGGTAAGACACCAGGCTTGTCGATCGGAAGGTCGCAAGTTCGGAGGTTCGAATCCCTGGCCCCGCATGACGGAGTGAGCTCCCGCACTCGCCCCAGCTCTTGCCAACCTAGCAATTCAAAAGCATGCAAATGCAAGTAGATAAATAGGTACCACTTCGGTGGGTAGGTAACAGCGTTCCGCATGCGTCATGCCGGCCCCATGACTGTGGAAGCGTCTTCGGACAGCGCTGGTTCTTCGGCTAAGAAATGAAGATGAGCACCGGCCCCTAGGGTCGGACACGACTGCACAAATGTGCGGGGGGAACCTTTACCTTTTTATGATAGAGAGAGATTAAATGGTATTGTGGGGTTTTGATCTTCAGACTTAGCCCTGGAAAGCTGAGAAAAAGGGGGGGGGGCTAAGCTGGAACAGTGACGGGATGTAGCCCCACCAAGGATTTGCTGTAGGAGAATATTTTAAGGGGGGAACAAAGAAACAATTTAACGCTAATTCAGGGCTAATTTTCACTTTCCTTTCAGCCTATTCATTCTTAAAATCAGAGGCGAGCCAATAAAACGGGCAGGAACATAGCGTATGTTAGCGTTCTGTGTTATTTAGAAGAGAAAACAAATATAAAACCTGGCTGGGATTGCATGAATCAGCTCTCTTAACTGCCAGAATGCTTAATTATCGTTGCCTATCACCATCTTCCTGGGAATCAGTCCTTCAACGCAGGTGAAGACACCCGTTTTGGGGAAGGGGACCCCGAGATTCAATCTGAAAATGTACTGTAGGCCCATTACTATGGAACTGGGTCAGACAGCCTCTGCAGGCTGCATGCTTTGAACAGCACGAACCACGTGAGTGTCTAGTTCTCAGGAGTATAAAGGAAAAGCAAGGTTGTTCAGCCAGTGGCCATGGTTGCCGTGTGTGACTATGTGTGTGTGTGTCTTGCAAAATGGCTGCACTGCAAAAGAGGCATCTGTGGGCATATTGGAAGCCGCAAGCATCACGTCGCCAATCAGCTCCTCTTTTACAAATCTTTCCCTTCCATCGACTTATCCTGCAGTAGTTGCAAGCAGCTAGCAGAAGCGAAGGGCCATTATCTTTAAATTAAGCCTTTGCTGGAAGACTTTTCCTTTCGACTCCTTAGCTTTTAAACCACTGATTTCTACACCAGGGAGAACGTGCTTCCCCTTGTCCTATCTCCTGCTTCTCTCCTTGATTATTGTCTCCCACCTGCGTTCACCTGAGAAAAGCAAAACGAAACAGCCCGCTTTTCTTTTCCTTGATGTTACAGCTGAACTCAATACAGGAGGGTCCTTCGTTTTCCTAATGGTTCACGGGAGCAATCACAGCTCTGGCTGCTTTCATCAAAATGACAACAGTAGCATCATTTCACCACCCTGGCACAAGCACCCCCCCTTTTGGATGTGTGTGTATGTGTGTGTGTGTGTGTAGCTGCAACTTAAGGCATAAAAGACATGGCATCCTGACAGCTTTTGACAGACTGGCCAGTTTGACTGCTGCCCCGATGCAAGTATAAGGGACCATCCTTCATGTTCCATCATTCTCCTGTATCTCCTCTGGGTGCCAATGACTCTGAACCTGGATCAATGTTTCTCAGCCTTGGCAACTTTAAGATGTGTGGACTTCAACTCCCAGAATGCCCCAGCCAGACGTTGCATGTAAATAGTGGCAGGTTCATTTTTAAAAATCAAGGCTTACAGGAAAGGAAAATTTGCATTTTTACATTCTGAAACAGGGAACTTATGCATCAAAGTGTAAAAGTAGGTGATTTGCTTTAAAATAAAACAAAATATGGAACATTTATACAGTATTAAGAACTACAATTAGGGGAAGATGGATAGAAAATCTTCTGTTGTGGAAAGACAACCTGACACATTTTGCTCTCTGTTCATTTATCCGCAAGGAAAAGAAAACAGCATTGCAGAATGCTGTTCTGTAATATGGATAATAAAGCAGAAAGGGTTATTACAGATTCACACATCTTGAGTCTAGCTAGCCATCTATCTGCATATCAAATAAAACCTAACCAAAGCTTCTACTGAAGTGGAAATAAAAAATAGGTTTCCTATTTGGATGTTGCAAAGCGGGAAAGGGATACAGGTAGTCCTCGCTTAACAACCACAATTGGGACCTGCATTTTGTTTGCTAAGTGAAGCAGTCATTAAGCAAATCCAACCTGCTTTTACAACCTTTTTTGCAGCGGTTGTTAAACGAATCGCTGCAGACATTAAGCAAACCATGTGGTTGTTAAGCCAATCATGCAGTTCCCGGTTGATTTTGCTTGCCAGAAGCCGGCCGGGAAGGTCAAAAATGACAATCAGGTGACCACGGGACGCTGCAATGGTCATAAATGCGAACCGGTTGCCAAGTGCCCAATCATGATCATGTGACCAGGGGGATGCTGCAATGGTTGTGTGAGAATTGGTCATAAGTTGGTTTTTCTGGCACCATTATAAGTCTGAACCATCACTAAATGAATGGTTGTTAAGTGAAGACTACCTGTATGCTGTTTCTCCCCAATCTCCACCAACTCCACATGAGGCTGCTGTAATTTCCATGCACATGCCCACTCATTGCACCCACATCACAAAGTCACATCCAATTTGGTGAAGTTGACAGATTTTGCTGAAATGGATAAATTGACTTCTTTGATTAGAGAGAAGGCACTATCTGCCTTTATTGATGACTTGAAGCCTGTTATGGACTTTTTGCGTAAAAATGAAAAAAAATGAACTTCTGATTTATGGTTTTGATGATTAGATAGGACAGATTATAGAAAGAAGAGTGATATGATACCATTAGAGAGAGAGGTTAAAATACTATATATTGTACTTATAACTGCTGTGAAGAGTATCAGAAGCCACTTCCTTATATATTTCTTTTCTATTTTTCTTTAACTTTTTTCTTTTCTTGCACTTCCTTTTTCTTTGATTTCCTTCTTTTCCCCTTTTCTTCCTTAATTTAGATTAGTTTGTGTTAGTTTTTAATCTTCTTGTTTAAAAGCTTTAATAACAATTATTTTAAAAAAGATATTTAAAAGCACATCCAATTTGATCATGAGATAAGAATATGACAAGGGAAATGGAGGGCGAAGAAAAGTGATGGCATCAAAGACGGAAAAGAATTTGAGAAGCAGGATCCTGGTTGCTCCGAACGGGTCAAAGACCCATGCTCCCAGACAGAAAACATTTTCCTGTTCATTGTCACCAACTTTATGGGAATGGAAGATTTTGGGAAACAGACAAGGCAGGCTGAGTTTGCTGATTTTTATCTGTAGTTGCTGTCTCCATCTAATTTAAAT
The DNA here is from genome assembly GCA_023362775.1 of Charina bottae. Lineage (NCBI taxonomy): Eukaryota > Metazoa > Chordata > Lepidosauria > Squamata > Charinaidae > Charina > Charina bottae. The sequence continues at coordinate 29,632,039 of JALMGJ010000010.1, forward strand.
TTCCAAGTGAAACTGGCAGCTTATTGGAGAAGAGAGGGCTGTTTAAAATTTTCTTCCTCTTGCCAAGGAAATGATAGTAGTAGCGTTTAGTTTCCGTATGTCTTTAAAAGAATGAAAATTGGATTCCCTGATTGCTTAGCTGCCCCATCAAACAGCCGTGCTATAAGCAACAATAAGAGAGCCAGTTTGGTCTAGTGGTTAAAGTGCTGGGCTAGAAACCAGGAGACTGAGAGTTCTAGTCCCGCCTTAGGCAGGAAAGCCGGCTGGGTGACCTTGGGCCAGTCACTCTCTCTCAGCCCTAGGAAGGAGCTAATGGCAAACCAGGAGACTGAGAGTTCTAGTTCCGCCTTAGGCAGGAAAGCCGGCTGGGTGACCTTGGGCCAGTCACACTCTCTCAGCCCTAGGAAGGAGCCAATGGCAAACCAGGAGACTGAGAGTTCTAGTCCCGCCTTAGGCAGGAAAGCCGGCTGGGTGACCTTGGGCCAGTCACTCTCTCTCAGCCCAACTCACCTCACAGGGTGGTTGTTGTGGGGAAAATAGGAAGGAGTATTAGGTATGTTCGCCACCTTGAGTTATTCATAAAAATAATAAAGGCGGGATAAAAATTAAATAAATAAACAAGCAAACTCCCCCACAACTCCAGCATTCCCAGACCCCTGTCTAAAGGCTGGGAATTTTGAAAGTGATGGCTCAACACATCAAGATTAATCATCAAGTTAGAAGGGACCTCAGAGGTCTAGTCCAACCCCCTGCTCAGCAGAAGAACCCCTAGAACATCTCTGATACTTGGGCATCCATCCTTGGTGTGAAGATGTCCAGTGAAGGAGGACATCAAGGTGGGAAGGCTACCATGGGGAAATACGCAGGAGAACAACTCGGAGCCATACATGGCTTGTCCTGGGGAATGTTCCCCAATGTTTTTGGCAGGGGATTCCCTTGCTTTTTAAATTACAGTAGACCTTACAATACTGTCTTTCTGTGCTTCCTGGATCAATGTGTTGGGGAAACCATGGCATAAAAATTTGGCAGTGCAGTTGGTGGCGGCCCCAGAGGTTTCAAAAAAAAAAGAAAGGAGTGAACCAGGGTTGACACATGTCAACAAGTGGGTTGGAAAAAGGCCCTAGAGAGAGGTTTTCTCATTGTGACTGTATTGTTATAGTTTGGATTATTTGCCTTTGTCTGCCGGTCCCACAAACCAGATACGGCCATCTGATGATGGCCATCTGAATTTACCATAATTTGATCCCAGGGTCCCTCAATAGGGACGACCCTGTTAGCATTTCAAAAGGATCTGGGCTTTGAATAATTGATTGTATTTCTCTTCAAGCACTTCCTCCTTAAATTCATTACAGAAAAGACAGATGTCTTATGCAAGGTCTATAGATCAGAACATAAGCCTAACCCTTTTGAGAAACAGATCACAGCTCTTTCCACAACCTGGTGCCCTCCAGGAAGATATGTCAGGACTACAATTCCTTGCTTAAAAACTGGAGCTAAATCGGTCTTTTTTTCCAGCCCTATGAGATAGAAACTGTTTCTAGGGAATTAGCAAACCATCCCCTTTTTGGGTGCTGAAAAACTCTTCAGCAGATGATGTCTGAATTAATTTTATTTTACTTCTCATTTTGTCACCTCTGGATCACTTTTCCACATATTATGTATAGATTTTAACCTTTGTTATTCTGTAAACCGCCCAGAGTCCCCTATTCGGGGAGATGGGCGGGGGATAAATTAAATAAATAAATAAATAAATAAATAAAATTAAGGTCACAATTACAACATTTTTGGTAATGGCTGTAGGCCTTGGCAAGTTTGTGTATAATTTCTTTGGTTTCGAAAAGAAGAAAAAAAAGCTAGCCCAAGTTACTATCAGGTGGAACAGGGGGGAAAAAGGAATAATGGGAGAAGTGGGGAAGCCTGTGGGCTGTTGCCTTTGTAAAGCAGCTTCTTAAGAGGTGCTCTTCATAATCTGGAAAATTGGCTGAATGGTGTTAAAGAGGAAGAACATCTGAAGGTCCTTCAGGCTTCTCTCATTAAATTCAAAGTCAAGGGAAGGAAGGAATTATATATTAGATCAATGGAAAGCAGCCCGAGGAAAGGTGCATTGATTGGATGTGTCTTGGTTAGGCAAGGAGGTGGAATGACACCAAACAAGAACCCTAACCCACCATTAATTAGATGTTACCCGCTGTCAGCTGCAACCATTCACTGTATTTTAATCTCCTTGTTAAGAAAACTAAAATATTGTTCATAAGAATTTCTGTGAAAGGAGTTAACGCAGAGGCTGGGTTTACCCAACATGCTAAGACAATGTCTACTTAACCATGGATGACTGAATAACCCACGCTTTGCTGGGGCCACCCAAACACACTAAATTAGACATCTTGGTGTACAAACTACAAGGGCCAGGTATACACTTACCCACCTAGCCACAAGTACACGTGCCACATTTTGGTCTACTCTGTATAGGAACCAGCCAGTGGTTCAAATGATTTCTTAGCCTGTTGAACTTTCCGATGGAGGCAACTGTGGATTTTAGATGCCAGCAGAATGTGCAGTAGATGAGACATTCTCCATGGTGCTGTTTCTGGAGCTCTCCAAGGTGCTGTTTCTGGAGCTCTCCAAGGTGCTGTTTCTGGAGCTCTCCATGGTCTGTCTCTTTTAATAAAACTCAACTGGAATGGGAAGCTTTTTGTACTTCTTCCTGGAGCCAATGGCCACTGTGGATGGGTGAAGCCAGCCCGTAACATTCTTCCCCAATTCAAATGTTCATTAATGGGGCTACAGCCCACAAATCCAGCAACGGAAGATCCACCTTTGCAGTTGCTGGACAATGCAGCCCATTAAAAGGAATGGAACATCAGGTGATGGGAAAGCCATCTCTCTTACTTTCTCTAAAGTCAAACAAGTCATCAGCACACTCCACAGTATTTATTCCAAGGCTAAGTATTTTCTTTGCTCTATCCTGAATCTCGTGCTACTTCAAATGACCCCAAATTTGGTTATTATAGAGCAAGCGATATTTCTCGGTCTCTCTCTCTTGTCCATGCCTCACAGCTAATTTTCTACGAGGCGCTTCTCCCAAATGCACTTTTTCTAAAAACAAAATTGTATCCCCCAAGCTAAAATGCCCCCTATTGCCTCGGTTGTCCTGCTCTGACACCAGTCTCTGCATTGCAAGAGACAACCAAGCCATGGTAGTTCGGGTTAATTGCTCGCCTGTGTCCTTGGCAGACTTTGTCGGGCTCCCAACAGCAGCGGGAGCACTTGATCCCTTTAAAGAGATTGCAAATGCTCATCTAGCAGCAAGAGTCAATTAGCTGCATTTATTGGTTTCATCTGTCTCCCAGGCTGGGGGTGGTGGTGGTGGTAGCTTGCTGTCAAAACAGCTCCAGCTGTTTTAATAAAGCCTCAACGTGCTATCTAAAGGTTATTTCCCTGCCTTTCCTTCCCCCAACCCATAATAATCTGGGCTCAGATACTTCAGAGGCTGGGTGGGGAGAGTTCCTTTCCCAAGCCACTTGACTCTGCTATGTGATTTCCATCTCTACAAAGAGAATTCAATATGTTTAACCTGCTTGCTGAGTTAACCCCTTAGCTGGCTTTTCCAGCGCACTGAACTGCATGATGCTTCACACAACACACTAAGCCATTGAAAAAACAACAACTAAGGTTGACACCATAGTTAGTTTGCTATGTAAAGAGAGCCGTTAGGTTTGCAACCGACCTGGTTAAGCTTGTTATATGGACACTGAGATACAGACACCTGCTTGTTTAGAACAAGCTGATTTGTTTTCTAGATTCCAATTCCACATTCTGCGTTAGAAATCACCTCTCTCAAATGGGGTTCAGATTTCCTTGAAAAAGGTCAGGCTTGAGAGATGGGGTTTACAACGTTTTGTTTTGCTGCTTTTAGTGCGATCTACAAAATGTTGCCGTGCATGGTGTTGCTCCATTTTCCTGCTGCTCCATGCTATTCCCTGTCCCTCCTCCATTTTTTCTGTTCTCTTTCCAAATAATTCGCCAACATGGCTGGTTATCATCTTCATTCCTCATTGGCCTATGGAAGGGGACAGAAGGCAATGGCAGAGTTTTCCCCTTGGTTGGGGGGGTTGTTTTGCTAAGGAGTATTTCTGCTAATGCAGATATCAAGCTTCCTCCTGCTGATAATCCTTTCTTACATACAGCTAATATCATTTAGGCGATAGAAGCATGAGAAGTCACAGCCTGAACACTGGAATCATGACAAACATTTGCCTGTCCATCCTGTTTTTCCCAGCTATCCAATAATCAAACTGGATAATGTGCCTCAAAACAAGACATTAGAAAATAAAGAAATTTCATCCTCCAAAGTATTAGGAACCAATCAGCCATTGCAAATATGCTGGCCAATGAGCAGTAAGAGGAAGAAAAGCACTTACAGCGCTTCATTAAGTGCATCAAATGAGTACTGATACGAAACAGCTTTCTAAATGATCATTTAGAACTGAGAAAACATGGATAATAAACATGCTTTGTCACAAATGGTTTCAGAGCCATATAACATGCATGCCCTCCGCCCCCTGGAGCAGTGAGATTTTTCTTAAGGTCACCATGCTCAAGTGTTCATTCCACTGAAGATTGGAATAATAACCATCAAGCTTTTGGAGGCACAAGCTCCATTAAGCACAAGTGAACTTTGAGCAAAACCAACCTGGGTGGGTAGGGATGGATGGATGGAGAGGGAGAGAGAGAGAGAGATACTCAGAAGTAAATCCCATTTTGTAAATCTCATCCATAGAAGTAGGGGTGTACCACACTAGGCAGGACCTGAGGTGCAGACTGTGCAGAGAGGCCTCAGAGACAGTCCAACACATTATGGCAGGGTGTAAGATGCAGGCAGGAACACCATACACTGAACGGCACAACCAAGTAGCTGGCACTGTGTACAGGAACATCTGCACAGCGTATGGGCTGGACCCTCCCAAGTCCAGATGGGAGATTCCACAGAAGGTCATGGAGAATGACAGGGCTAAGATCCTATGGGACTTCCAGATCCAGACGGACAGGCAGGTACTGGCCAATCAACCAGGCATTGTGGTAGTAGACAAGGACCAGAGGACAGCGGTGGTGATAGATGTAGCGGTGCCAAGTGACAGCAACATCAGGAAGAAGGAGTATGAGAAGCTGGAGAAGTACCAGGGCCTGAAGGAAGAACTAGAGAGGATGTGGAAAGTGAAGACCAAAGTGGTCGCAGTGGTGGTAGGGGCACTTGGGGCTGTGACTCCTAAGCTGGGAGAGTGGCTCCAACAGATCCCAGGAACAAGATTTCTATCCAGAAGAGTACAGAGCTAGGAACAGCTAAGATACTGCACAGAACCCTCAAACTCCCAGGCCTCTGGTAGAGGACCCAAGGTTGAGGAAGATACATACCACCCATAGGGGTGAGAAAGGAATTTTTTTTATGTATATACTGTACACACACAAACAGAGAGAGAGAGAGAGATTCAGAAGTAAATCCCATTTTGTTGCATGAGAACTAACCTCTGGATGATGGTGCTATTCTATGGGGGTGGGATAATTTAAGGAAGATAAGTCATCACATGGAAGGACATGGGGGCATTGTCCGTATGTTAAATTTTATTATGGCCATTTCCCTGTTCCATGAATCCAATGATTCATCATTTTATCAGGACTGTCTTCTGGCTCAGATGTTAAAATGAAAAAAAAAAACGCAAGAGAAGTGTCCTTGTCAATCCATAGGCACACAGAGCAGGAAGCCAACAGGAAAGTGACAACAGGACAAATGTTAATGATACAAATTTGAGACAATCCTGCATAACAATGAAGAACAAGAACACCAATCTAACATCTCAATCCCAAACAAGGTAGAACAGAACGTTTTCACAATAAAATAAACCATAAACTTGCCTCCTTCAAACTATCAATTGTACTCTTATTTTGCAAGAGAGAGCAAGCTGTCCCACCCTGAGAAATGAATGAACTGCCTGGATTCCAACTCAGTTCAAAAAATCCCTTGAGAAATAAATGAATCCACTGGTCTTATTCCTCTTCTCTCCACTTTCACAAATCAGAAAAATGCCATTACATTTGACTCCTCTTTACTTAATTCAATTTCTAGCATTGTAACACACAATTATATGGCTGGGGGTACTATTTACAAAATGACGTAAGCAAAAGAAGTTCCGTTCTATTGAACCTGCTAAGAACCAGGAGATGTAGCCTTCTCCATCACTTACAGTATTTATTGCTGCCTCAAAGAGAATCATAGGACGTAACGATAGAATGCAGGGGTTGGAAAGGACCTTGGAAATCATCTAGATTGACTTTTGGTGCAGTTTAATTCTGGGGTTTCCCAGTGTGAGAGTAGTCAAAACAATGTCACTCTTGCCTGCATCACACAACACATTTAATTTGGTTACTAAAATAAGCCATTTCTGCGTTTGTATCCTCCGAACCCTAAATTCACCAGATGGGTTGGATTCACAAACACAGATTCACACAATACATACACATAATGCAATCACAAGTTTTTTTTACTCACCAGGTAAAGAACATTGAGTGTGAATAGCCCCCCAATTTTATTTGCTTGGTTACAGACGCCAAGGCTGCAACTTGAACTCACCAAGGATTTGTGTTTTGGAAATCCAAACTCAAAGATAACGTAAAGTTGGGTTCGCATAATACCCTTAGCCCTAACTCTAGTTGACAACCCAACAACATGCAAGGACACCAATAAACCAGATGGTGGCTTAACATAAAAGTAGATTCAGACGAAGTGCTTAAACAAGGACTGGGCTCCCCCAACATGTGGGACTGCAAACTCTCCAATTCCATTTCAGTCCTAGTCTGGTGTGAAATACAAACTCAGCTTCAGAGATTGTATCACTTCTTCATGCTGACAGACTCACATCTCTTTCACCCATTTATATTCTGGCTCAGAGGTGAAGAAGCTGAATGCTGACACTTCATAAAATTTTTTTGCAGGTTTGCTAGTCACTTCATAAAACAAGTTTATGCACTCTCTTGCCAGCTGCAACAAGTATACTGGATAAGTGGCAGGAAAAGGGTTATTTCTGTGTCCTTGGCCTTGAAGTCCCCATTAACTCAGTTTTCCCATCTGTGAAAATATTGGCATCTGTAACCTCCTAACGAGGTGATTTAACCCAGCAGTTAGTAAATCAAATGCCTTTCTTGTTTAGCCTGATCAGCGTACAGCATACTCAGCTGCAGTTTATACCCCACTGCCAAAAATGTTTGTTCGGTTTGCTAATAAAGTTGTTGGCACAGCCCTACTCTTAGGGATGAGGAGGTGGGAAATAGGAGACATGACATTGTTGGTGGTAGCTCGAAGGAATGGATGAAAGCTTATTTGTTCCTCTCCCCCATAAGGACTAGTTCTATGCAAATAACCCAGAAAAAAAATCAAGAACTTGCACAGACGTTGTATCAATGAATGTGACTTATTAAGAACCCTTGTATCCCCAATTAGATGTAAGATCAGAGGGGTATCCAACGGCCCATGGTCCCAAATGTGACTTGATCTTTTTTTGTTCCTGGAAGTCCCCAGATCATGCTACTGAAATTTGACAACAAACACATGCTTTATTTTTTTGGGAAACAGAAGGAAAATACCTGTGTTATCCCCATGCTAGGTTTAAGGCAGAGCTTTCCAAACTGTGTGTCGGGACACGTTAGTGTGTCGGCTGCAGTGTCTGGGTGTGTCCCAGCGGCTGCTGCCTCCGAGCCCTACCAGGATTCCACGCAGGTCCTAGTGCCTGCCTTGTGCCCTGCTGTAAGAGTGTGTCGCAAAATGATGCATGTCTAAAAAGTGTGTCACCAACATGAAAAGTTTGGAAAGCTGGTTTAAGGCAACACCTCCCAATGATGGGGGAGAAGAGCGGCATATTTCTACCTTGGCCCCTCTGGCAACAATGCCATTGTATCTCCAACAGCTGTCGGAGTCATACCCTTAAAATAAGACTCCTGACAATGGAGTCATAGCTTCTGTAGAGATGGTTGGACCTGTGATTTGGCAGAGGAGGGTAGACAGCTACCCAGACTGACCTGTGACCACCATGGCTCTGGAAGAATCTGACTCATTTCCTACCCCTTGCTTGAGGCAGCAAAGTGTCCTCTGTTGCTCCTGTTCCCATATTCTATGCACCCCTTTCCTTCTCTTGTTTCAGAACTCACAAGATCCCTTGCTTTTCTCTCCCTACCTGCACGATCTCCTTCATACTTCAACCAACCTGCAAGAGGAATTCTTTGATCAGGAATGATTGAAGAGAGGTGGGAACAGACCAGAAATAATGGGAGGGGGAACCTTGAAGCACCTGCAGCTATTCCAGAGGCCGCTCCCCACCTGCTTCACTCTAGCACAGTGTTTTTCAACCTTGGCAAGTTTGAGATGTGTGGACTTCATGCTGGCTGGGGAATTCTGGGAGTTGAAGTCCACACATCTCAAACTTGCCAAGGTTGAAAAACACTGCTCTAGCACAACAAACCGGTGTGATATCCAGAATTCTCACGTTGTTGTTGAGGTTCAGCCTATTCCTAAAATCACTTGCATTTTGACAGTAGCAAATGAAGGACCATAATTGCTGAGAGTTTGCCAACCGACAGGTAAGTGGTATTTTCTCTTTCGCAGCACAAAACCATTTATTACATTTGTATATTCTCTACTGGGAACCCAGGGTTCCAAAAACATAGGGTTGATTTTAAGAGAGGCTTCCCACCCTAAATTTCACAGGCAGAAAATAATTGTTTTAAGATTATTTTAAGGTCAGCTTTTACCTCAACCGGGCAAATTGTCCTCTGGCGTGCTCTTCCAATCTCAGGGTGTCCTAGCGGCTGTTAAAGCATCACCATTTTCAATCTGGAGCCCCAGAAGCAGATCATTTGGGAAATGAAATGGCAGCTGCCAACTTTCAGCCATTTAGCTCAGTGTTGGCCAACCTTGACCTCAGCAATAACCATGCTGGCTGGGGAATTCTGGGAGTTGAAGTCCACATATCAGAAGGACACCCAAGTTAGGATTGTCATATCTGGGCTGCAAAAAAATCAGTTCCCCACCAGATTGCAGCAATTATTTTGCTGACTACTAGTGGTCATCTGGATTTTTGTAGCCCACGTACGGGAATCGTAGCCCAGGTTGGAAGCAATGATCAGTGTTACCTTTCCCCACAATACTTGTATATGCTGGAAACTGAAAGCCATACTTTCTGTCTTCAAGGATGTCTTCTACTATGGACTATCTCTTCTTCCTTGGGGTGGGGGGAGGAGGGGGGAGCTCAAACATTAGCATATCCTTAACAGCAAGGATTCCTTTAGAAGCCACTAAGATTCTAAAAACCAGGCTAGAAAACACAGGACATGTTGACTGCTCTTTGGAAGACATCAGTCAGAGAAACAAGCTAAGAGCTCAGAGCTATGAACTTGTAGTCATGGCTCTAATCTGAATTAGGAGCATCTGCAGGAGGGTCAAAAAAGTCAAGATGGCGGCTGAGACTATGCAGTCAAAGCCTCATCCTTTTTGAATATCCGTTGCACAGCTGCCATCTCCATATTTTTGACCACTGTCCCCCCTCTGCTGACACCCCCGACCTGAATTGTTGAGCAGAGAAAGGAACAGATGGTTCTGATAGTATGAGGAATAACTGAATATTGTAACTGAATTATAACTGAAATTATTCTGGGGACAAGACTTTTCCCCCTAAATTTCTATTCTGGACCAAGATCCATCTTCTCGAAATGATTACCCCTATCACAAATGCATGCAACCAGATACCCAGTTATGGACATTTGATAGCACTGTATAAAGAAAATGAATGCTCGGCTTCTACACTGAGTTGGGTTCGGCCAACATCCTTCTTGCATTCTTTCCACACTTGCTCATCCGGTACTGTGTTTTTAAAGAAAAGAAAGTGCTTAAACATATCCAAAGTTCGAAAAAAAATGAACTTCTTAGAGCAGAGCTTTCCAAACTTTTCATGTTGGTGACACACTTTTTAGACATGCATCATTTCGCGACACACTCTTACAGCAGGGCACAAGGCAGGCACTAGGACCTGCGCGGAATCACAGCAGGTTTGGAGGCAGCCAGGCACAAGGCAGGCACTAGGACCTGGGTGGAATCACAGCAGGTTTGGAGGCAGCAAGGCACAAGGCAGGCACTAGGACCTGGGTGGAATCACAGCCGGTTTGGAGGCAGCAAGGCACAAGGCAGGCACTAGGACCTGGGTGGAATCACAGCCGGTTTGGAGGCAGCAAGGCACAAGGCAGGCACTAGGACCTGGGTGGAATCACAGCAGGTTTGGAGGCAGCCAGGCACAAGGCAGGCACTAGGACCTGTGTGGAATCACAGCAGGTTTGGAGGCAGCAAGGCACAAGGCAGGCACTAGGACCTGGGTGGAATCACAGCAGGTTTGGAGGCAGCAAGGCACAAGGCAGGCACTAGGACCTGGGTGGAATCACAGCAGGTTTGGAGGCAGCAAGGCACAAGGCAGGCACTAGGACCTGGGTGGAATCACAGCAGGTTTGGAGGCAGCAAGGCACAAGGCAGGCACTAGGACCTGGGTGGAATCACAGCAGGTTTGGAGGCAGCAAGGCACAAGGCAGGCACTAGGACCTGGGTGGAATCACAGCAGGTTTGGAGGCAGCAAGGCACAAGGCAGGCACTAGGACCTGGGTGGAATCACAGCAGGTTTGGAGGCAGCAAGGCACAAGGCAGGCACTAGGACCTGGGTGGAATCACAGCAGGTTTGGAGGCAGCAAGGCACAAGGCAGGCACTAGGACCTGCGCGGAATCACAGCAGGTTTGGACGCAGCAAGGCACAAGGCAGGCATTAGGACCTGCGCGGAATCACAGCAGGTTTGGAGGCAGCAAGGCACAAGGCAGGCACTAGGACCTGCGCGGAATCACAGCAGGTTTGGAGGCACCAGGGCACAAGGCAGGCACTAGGACCTAGGTGGAATCACAGCCGGTTTGGAGGCAGCAGGGCACAAGGCAGGCACTAGGACCTGTGTGGAATCACAGCGGGTTTGGAGGCAGCAGGGCACAAGGCAGGCACTAGGACCTAGGTGGAATCACAGCAGGTTTGGAGGCAGCAAGGCACAAGGCAGGCACTAGGACCTGCACGGAATCCTGGCAGGGCTCGGAGGCGGCAGCAGCGGCGACACACCCAGACACTGCAGCCGACACACTAATGTGTCCCGACACACAGTTTGGAAAGCTCTGTCTTAGAGACAGAGTATACGACTCTTGAGCTTGGCAGAGTTACAAGGCAACCACAGTTTGGGTGTGAGGTCTGGTCTTGTGATGGTTCGCTTACTCATTTTTCGTTCGCTGAATCTCAGTCAGTTACATTCACACTTAGTAATTTCTGCTGGATAACAGCAATGGCTGGATTAAAAACATGCTGAGACCCAACTCAACCAATCACAGTATGGCTGAGCATGTTGGGAATGTCCCACCTTTCGCTGTAGAAACAACAAACGGCTCTGATCTTCTGCAGTGCCCTGATTTCTAGCATTTCAATTAGAGATGCGAGAGATGTGTGATCAAAAGAACCACAAGGCACCCTGGGTCATTTTGCAGCAATAAGAAACTCCAACGTTTAAAGCATGGGACCATCTTTCACGGAGGGAGAAAACTTGCAGGGAACTCAAAAATTTGAAGGGCAGATTTTGGCCCAACGCCATTCACTGAACTGCTACTTGCAATGGCTGTGTTTCAACTGAAGCTGTAGCATTTGGTTTAGGATGCTGTGGTGTTTTGAAAGAGCATCATTATGCTTCAGAGTTCTTTGGTATTTATTTTTTTATTTTCTATCCCGCCTTTATTATTTTTATAAATAACTCAAGGTGGCGAACACACCTAATACTCCTTCCTCCTCCTATTTTCCCCACAACAACAACCCTGTGAGGTGAGTTGGGCTGAGAGAGAGTGACTGGCCCAAGGTCACCCAGCCGGCTTTCACACCTAAGGCAGGACTAGAATTCTCAGTCTCCTGGTTTGCTATTGGCTCCTTCCTAGGACTGAGAAACAGGGACTGCCCAAGGTCTCCCAGCCGGCTTTCATGCCTAAGGCGGGACTAGAACTCTCAGTCTCCTGGTTTGCCATTGGCTCCTTCCTAGGGCTGAGAGACAGGGACTGGCCCAAGGTCTCCCAGCCGGCTTTCCTGCCTAAGGCGGGACTAGAATTCTCAGTCTCCTGGTTAGCCATTGGCTCCTTCCTAGGGCTGAGAGACAGGGACTGGCCCAAGGTCACCCAGCCGGCTTTCATGCCTAAGGCGGGACTAGAATTCTCAGTCTCCTGGTTTGCCATTGGCTCCTTCCTAGGGCTGAGAGACAGGGACTGGCCCAAGGTCACCCAGCCGGCTTTCATGCCTAAGGTGGGACTAGAACTCACAGACGCCTGGTTTCTAGCCTGTTGCCTTAACCACTAGACCAAACTGGCTCTCATCATTATGCTTCAGAGTTCTTTGGTATTTGGGAGAGAGAGGAGAACTCTCAGAACCTCTTCCATGGGGATATAAGAAAAGGTCGCTGAAACCTTGACGCAGACACCAGGTCTTCTAAGCAAATGAGAAATGGGAGCTTCCATATTGCCACTTTAATCCTATTAGCAGAGCAGCTGATGGGAGCTGGCATAAATCCAGAACTGACAAAGTGGATTTTAGGTATCATAGCAAGTTTCCCTTTCAGAAGGACAAAGTCTGCCTTCGCTTTCATAATTTTCAATGCTCTCTTGCTCTCTTCTTGGCCCCACTCCCAACACAGCACCCACATCCCATCCACCAATACCAAAACATTTTGGCCAACAATGCCATCTAGTGTCTTCTATATGAAATGCAGCCAACGCAAAATTTGGAACCTGCAGCCAATTTGGTGCATTTCACTGCACCCATGCAGTTGTATGCATGAATGTACTTAATTGCATTCCTGCACAGGATCTAAGCCAAAACAGCCAACAACTCCCAGTTGCTTCCATTGCTCGCAATCTGAGTGCCCGGAGAAGCAAGCACACAGGGGTTATTTGGCTTAAACATTGTTTTATACGCCTGCAAAACTTGGGTCTCCTGAGATCCCCTTTTTGTGTAGGGAGGCTGCTGTTTTGGCGGTACAAGAAACAACACTCAGCCTGCCTATTGTAAATATTACTCATTTTATGCACAAACCCTTGTTGCTTGTTCATCATTGTCTATATCAGTGTTTCTCAACCTTGGCAACGTTCAGCTGTGTGGACTTCAACTCCCAGAATTCCCCAGCCAGCATTGCTGGCTGGGGAATTCTGGGAGTTGAAGTCCACACAGCTGAACGTTGCCAAGGTTGAGAAACACTGGACTGTTTCAATAAATGTGTGTCCTTGTTCTGGAACTACAATTCCCAGCATCCCTGATTCTTGTCCATGCGGGCAGGGGGTGCTGGACGTCGCCATTCAGCAATAGTAGAGGGACACAGTTCCCCACGGGTGCAGGATGCTGTATCTCGGTGGTCTATTGCAGGAACCCTAGAGGAAGGATTTCCACAGCCTAAAACAATGAAGTCTCCTGAAAATTACACTGATGCAACAGCAAAATTAAAGTAATCACAACAGTACATTTGATTTCAATTAGACATTGCCTCAAAGGAAGAATTGCTCAGAGGGGGATCAATTAAGCCAAGAAGCCTTTTAATGTTTTGAAAAGCTAGCAGACTTCTTTTTCTATTCATTTGCTTTCACTGGGGATAAATTACCCTGGCTGTCTTCTTCTCAGTTTATAAAATCTCAGAGTCAGGGGTAAATTAAGGAAATTTCACCCAAGGCAGGTTTTGTTAGCAAGCTCTGCTCATATATTTTACCAATAGGGTACTACCATATTCACCAAGGGACAAGTCCAGAGACTCCAAAGGAAATTTAATTCAATTAAAAAAGGCCATTTCTGATCACGATTTCCTCTCTTTCTTATGAAGGCTGATGCATATGTAACCAACATACTACATAATATAATATAATATAATATAATATAATATAATATAATATAATATAATATAATATAATATAATATAATATAATATAATATAATATAATATATATATAATAATATATAACATAATACATAATAATACCAACCTAAGGCCAGGAGATATGAAAGAAAAACAAGATTTGCAGAAATAAAAACCAAAGCAGAGGAACAGAGTTGATCACGAGCTGAATAGGCGTTGGCCGTCTAAGATGGCTGCCAAGAATGCTGATCCCATCTCCAATCCTGCGCCCAGATCTTGAAACACATCCTACCTAACATTCAGAGAAAGTGGAATAGGGGCCAGGAAGGGCAACAAGGATGATCAGGGGCTGGGAATTAATGAGGAATGATAAGTTAAGAGGGAATTGAATATGTTTGAGAAGGGGAGACTGAGTCAGGAGGGCCCACTCTTCAAGAACTTGAAGAATGCCACACAGAAGGAGGTCAAGACTGATTCTCCATTATTCCAGAATTCAAAACATGGAATAAAGGTCTTAAGTCATATGGAGGAGGATGTGAGTTGAATGTTAGGAAATAGTAAGAGCTGGTTGACAGTGGACCCAGTGACCCAGAGAGAGATGGTGGGCTCCCCTTCATTGAATGTCTTCAGGCAGAGACCAGACAAGCATCAGTTACAGAGGTTTTAAGATGGACTCCTACATTGAACGGGGGCAGGAGATGTGTGTGAGAGACTTGGTGGCCTCAATGGCCCCTTCCAGCTGCATGATTCTTGCCTTTTATGCCAGTTTCTTGCTGTTTTTTCCATTGTGGGGACTACTTTGAGGCAGACAGTGATTGGAAATAAAGCCTCTCACTGCCTGCTTAATATAGTCCAATGTTTGATCACTTTCAGGACTACACTTCAGAGGTCCCATCATACCAGGTGGCACTAGGCAAACATGAAATTGAAGACAAATCAGGAAGGAAGAAGGGAAGGGAAGGGAAGGGAAGGGAAGGGAAGGGAAGGGAAGGGAAGGGAAGGGAAGGGAAGGGAAGGGAAGGGAGGAAGGAATCTAGCTATATGTATTCAAAGAGGGAAGGGAAGGGAAGGGAAGGGAAGGGAAGGGAAGGGAAGGGAAGGGAAGGGAAGGGAAGGGAAGGGAAGGGAAGGGAAGGGAAGGGAGGAAGGAATCTAGCTATATGTATTCAAATAGGGAAGGGAAGGGAAGGGAAGGGAAGGGAAGGGAAGGGAAGGGAAGGGAAGGGAAGGGAGGAAGGAATCTAGCTATATGTATTCAAAGAGGGAAGGGAAGGGAAGGGAAGGGAAGGGAAGGGAAGGGAAGGGAAGGGAAGGGAAGGGAAGGGAAGGGAAGGGAGGAAGGAATCTAGCTATATGTATTCAAAGAGGGAACAGAAGGGAAGGGAAGGGAGGAAAGAATCTAGCTATATGTATTCAAAGAGGGAAGGGAAGGGAAGGGAAGGGAAGGGAAGGGAAGGGAAGGGAAGGGAAGGGAAGGGAAGGGAAGGGAAGGGAAGGGAAGGGAAGGGAAGGGAAGGGAAGGGAAGGGAAGGGAAGGGAGAACCCTACTGCATTCTTTAACCATCTCTGCTTAGAATCTTGGACAAGGCAGACTAAGGAAATTGAGAACGCATTCTTGCTTCCACTGCACAGCCAGCACCAGAACCCAGACATCACACTTTAAAAAGAAGCTTGATCGGTGATGCACAATTTCAGGTCACAAAACCACACACGGCCCCTGAATGGCAGGGTAGAACTATGCTGCAAGAAGTGGGCAAGGGCAGGACCAGTCCAGGCAGGACAGGATCTGACAAGAGGGCAAATTTGGCTTGACCATTTGGAGAAACTAACAGCAACAGAGAAGGCGGCCAGGGGACCAGTTTCGACAGAGGTGGTAGGCTCTTCCTTGGTGGGCAGTTCTTCTGCCAGAAGCTGGAGAGCCAACAACAGGAGAAGCTGTAGTTCTGGGTTCTAGAGACCTGAGGCCTTTAGCTATAGCAAAAATGTTAAAAAGGACAACACATATGAAACGAATTAGAGACCTCAGTTGAATACTTTCAAGCTTCAGAAAGTAAGTAACTAAATTTGTGTCCCCTTTGAGCTTGAGGCCCAGGACAAATGGCTGTCCTTTCCTGCCTCCCCTTCCTGACAGCTTCTGTCTAACTCTGGGACGTCTGTTTTGAACAGACGGTTGAGCGAGGCCACGTTCCTCTACCTCTGAGCTAAAAAAAAACCCCCCCCTTCTTGCAATTTGGGATATCAACTGTCCCAGGAAAGAGGATCATCGTTATCCAGGGCTTCTGAAGGACTGACAGGCACTGTGCTCGCGTCAGAATAATATACGAGGTAGCAATAGCATTTCATCAACAGTAGGTATCTGTCTTGATAGCTTTATAAATTTTTTTAAAGCAAACTTCCCTTTGCTTTCACTTACTCCCCACCCCATCGGCGTCTCCTTTCTATCAAAAGTGGTTATTTTATGCAGCGGGCTATGCCGAGAAAATCCTTATATAACTGCTGTCACCTCAAGGACACTATCAAAACGCATGGTTGCTTCCACAACTGTCAGCCACAATCGTATGCGCATGGCTGCTCATATCCCCCCCCACCCGGCCTCTCTCCCCCTCCCTCCAATTTCAGAGCATGCGAAGATAGACATCTGAGATTGTCTAGCTGGGCCAGGAGCAAACGGGGGTGCTTCACTGCACCGCTACCAGCGAAGAGAGAGAAAATATATCCTAGAATTCTTCCAAGTCCCTGAAAACCTGTCAGAAGGGCACCTCTTCTGCTCCATATTGTAGATCACGTCACCAAGTGGTTGGTGGGATTTCCATTTGTTGTTTCGCCTTCTGTAATAACAGAGTTCAACATGACAAAAATGGCCTGTTTTCCTCACGCTACCCTTAACCGCAACTCTAAGCATCCAACCCATCTGTGTCTTTCACTCCCTGTCCCCTAACCTGCTAAACCAAAGCCCTTGACTTGATCTGGACCCACATCCTAAGCCTGAACCTTGAAGATTCCCCCTTGACCCCGTCTCAAGGGGGTCACTGATCGCAGACCCTGGCCATTGACCCAGGGGTTCTGGCCTTTGACCCTGTGGTCCTGACCTTTGACCCAGAGGTCCTAACCTTGACCTGGGGTCTTAACCTTTGACCCTGAGGTTCTGACCGTTGACCTGGGGTCTTGACTTTTGAGCCCTTGGTCCTGGCCTTTGCCACAGGGGTCTTGACCTTTGACCCCAGCACCTTGACCTTTGACCCAGGGTCATGACCTTTGACATGGGGGCTTGGCCTTTGACCCTGGGGTCTTAGCCTTTGACCCAGGGTCTCAGCCTTTGATCCTGAGGTCTTGATCTTTGACCCGGGGTCTTAACCTTTAGCCCTGGGGACTTGACCTTTGGGCCTGGGATCACTACTTTACACCTTTCAAGCTTGAGCCAGGCCCCGGGTGACGCTGACCCTGTCCCCCTAGTAATTCCATGTCCCGTCTCCCAAGGTTCTTTGGCATGTTCAGGTGGAATGGTGAACATGAGCCACCAGGGGGCAGCACCTTAATCCTCTGTCCACTGCGTTCCCCATACATTGGTCCTCTGGTACAGAATATGGGCAGGAATTGGTAATATTGGGGAACCATCATAATCATGGGGAACCAGGACAAGAGGCCAGGTGGGAGGAGTGTAAAAATGGCCAGCACGCAGAGGACTCTGCTATCCGGTCTTACAGTATAGGGACATGGAGGTGAGTCAACCGTTGATGCAAGAGGACAGGTGTGTCATTTGTGCTATGGGAGCCAACAGCCAAGGGAGTTTACATTATTTCACTTTCTCTAAGGTCACATTCCTCCGGCCCGTTATATGTACTTATACATATGTACTGTATATGTATGAGCGTGTGTCTGTGTGTGTGTGTATATACAGTATGTGTGTGTATGTATATACACACACACACACACACTTTTAAAACAGACAACTGTCTAGCTTGCATTCTGACCTTCAGCTGAGCCGTGAACATAGCTGGGGCTATATGCTTGTTTCATCAAGAAGATGGTTAAAGGTAGCAGGATTAGGCCTAAACCCCCTCGGATTACTCAGGAGTCGGCAATAATGGAGAATTCTTGTAACTCAGGGTCGAACTGTTGGGCTCTTCCAGCTTGCTTTTGTTCTCGCTAATCGATTTCATAGCAAGAGTGTCCCCAGGGGAAAGCAAATGAGAATGTGTCATGAAACAACTGATGCGACCGGCCTTCTTGTGTCAGACATCACACGGACACTGCTTTCTGCATGATGACGTCATGACACATGGCTCATCGTTCTGACGCCCCTGCAGGTCGTCCGAGACACCGCACGCACGTTGCCTCATTGGCTTTTCCCTCCCAAATACAAGCAAGGATGCTACTGTCAAATTCTACGACTGAGGAAACAAAATTGGCACGTTTTTGCCACACTTCAGCTAGAATTCACTCTCAACATCGCCAAAAGAAAAAAGAAACACACTTTAAACTGGCTTTTTAAACAGGCTGGAAACGTCTTAAAATTTTATCAACTTACATTTCCAAACATTTCTGGGGTCAAATCACGCACAGGCTGTTGGGTTCTGTTAGAAGCAATCACTCTGAGGCACCCTGCATATTGAATATGGACGTTACACAGAGCCCCAATACTTACTTACTTACTTACTTCCTTCCTTCCTTCCTTCCTTCCTTCCTTCCCTCCCTCCCTCCCTCCCTCCCTCCCTTTTGTTCAGGCATGCAAGGCAGTGAAAATATCCCTCCTCCAATATCTCCAACGCTGCCTGTTGCTGAAACAGATACCTATTTACTCACCAAAACCTTCTTCCTGTAAAGGCTGACCTTGCCATCCAGAATGAATTCCACCTTGGGTACACCTCCGCCTAGGGCAGTGATGGGGAAACCTGTTAAACTACATCTCCCAGGGACCCAGTCAGTGAGGTCCAAACCGATGGATGCTGGGAGCTGTAGTTCAGCAATGTGTTGGCCATCGGTGCCGGTTTAGGCTTCTGGGCTGCTCAGGCACGTGTATGCGCGGGGTGTGCATGTAAACCTATCAGTTGGAGCTGTCCTTTGTCCTGCCAGATACCAAGAATTCTGCATCCGCACGTTTGTCCTTGAACCTGGCAGCGAAGGCCACTTCAAAGAGGAGAAACAGATCCATCCATGGTGGTGAAACACAGAAATGTGATTCAGGTCCGAAGTTGACCTGCTACTTTCCCCTTGGCGATCACATTTAACAACCAGCGCAAGAGTGGCGATAGGTTCAGTACTTGCCCAGCTAGTTAAGTATTTGGCATCAAGGCCATCTTCAATTTACAGACAGGATGTAAGATCCTCCCAGTGGCAAATACTTGCTCCTTCTAAGCCAGCGAATGATGGCATGGAAGACACGGTTTCACGTTGCTGTCGCATCGTACTCTTCCTTGTGATGGAACCTTGCCGGTTTTGAGATGGGGCCAATGGAATGGGAGTCCTCAAGGAAAGGGGTTGATTTTGGCATCAAATATGGAATAGGAATGGGTAGGCAATCTCCTGTCCTGACCTTCTGGATGCCAACTCCCATCAGGCCAGAGTAGCCTGGGCAAGGGATTGTGGGATTCCTTATTCAAAATGCCTGGGAGATGATAGCCGATGACTTTTTTCCTTGAATTAAAGAATAATCAAGATCATACCATTTCAGGTCTCTGGCCCGGCTGCGTTAATAGATCTAGAGAGGTGAGCTGGCTTCTTACACATTACCAAATGGCGAATGGTACGGAATAATGGGAGTCGTAATGCAGAACAATTGCGTGGTGGCTCAGCGGGTAAGATGCCAGGCTTGTCAATCGCAAGTTTGAGGGTTCGAATCCCTAGTCCCGCGTGACGGAGTGAGCTCCCGCACTCGCCCCAGCTCTTGCCAACCTAGCAATCCGAAAGCAAGCAAATGCAAGTAGATGAATAGGTACCACTTCGGTGGGAAGGTAACAGCGTTCCGCGTGCGTCATGCCCGCCACATGACCGCGGAAGCGTCTTCGGACAGCGCTGGCTCTTCGGCTAACAAACGGAGATGAGCACCGGCCCCTAGAGTCGGACACGACTGCACAAATATGCAGGGGGAACCTTTACCTTTACTAATGCAGAACAGGGGTTTTCAAATTTTTTCAGGCTGCTGACCTTCTTGACCAGATGTACCAAGGTTGTTGTTGACCAACAAGCAAACAGAAACCTTGTACATCTGGTCAAGAAGGCTGGGGCTTCTGAATGACAGCTGGCAAATTCCACTCTGTTCTCTGTACTTTAGTGACTAAGGCTTAGTCCCTTGAGGATAGTTCCCCCCCCCCCAAATCCCCCCCCCCGCCTTGGTGCTGCAGAACCCATTTGACTCCTTGTGGAATCTTCCATGGATCTTCCATGGAATTCAGTTTGAAAAACCCTGATCTAGACATCTGGAAGCATCAGTTGTTCCCTGAATGAGAAGATTTGAGTTGGTTGCCTGCAGATGATAGCAGACCAGATTTTGTTTGTAAAATGTTGGGAGACAGACAGACAAACGTTGGAGACAAATCCTGGACAAATGCAGCAGTGATTGTGCGTGCGGGGCGGGGGGGGGGGGGCGAGAAGGGAATCAATGAGGACTTTGCACCCAGACCCAGGCGACGACACCATCACCAGCGATCACAAGAGAGATGCTGGCTATAAAAACCGCCGCTAAGCGAAAGTGTTCTCGCGCCGGAGAGCAACGACAGCTTGCATTCGCCCGCGAGGCTTACCCAGATCAAAGTAGTGACTTGCAAACGCGCGAAACTTGTTTGGAGTTAATCTTGGTTAATGCTTCGGCGGCTCACCCCGGAAAATGGTATTGATCGAGTAACCAGGTTCAGGATGGCTGATGGGGGGTGTCTGTGAATGCATCCGCTCAGATGAGCGCCCCCTTCCTCCCTCCCTCCCTCCACCCGCCCCTCTCACCCCGGAGAGTCCGGGAGCGCGCGCCTTCCCCTGCCCAGCCGAGGGCGCTGTGCACCGCGGAGCCGTCGAGAGAGGGCGGAGCGGGGAGGGGGCGGGGCCTCCCGGACAGCGAGCCCAAGCTGGGAGGGGGGCAGAGCCGGGCAGAGCAGAGCCGAGCAGGCGAGCGGGGCGCCTCGGCTGGCCGGGCAGTTGGCGACGGCGCGGGGGCTGCGGCAGCGCGTCCTGTTGCGCGGCCCGGAGGGCGCCGCTGGTTTCGCTCTATGAGCCCGGCCGGGGCTGCGGCGCCGAGGGCGGGTCGTCTAGTGCCGCCGCCGCCGCCGAGCGCTCGGCTCCCCGCGGCCGAGGGGCCAGCGTGACCTGCGGGGGCTGCGGAACCGACGCGTCGCAGCCGCCAGCCGGCCAGCCTCCTCGGCCCAGGAGGAGAGGCGAGAGGCAGCCAGGGTGAGCGAGCGAGGAAGGGGAGCCCTGCCGCAGGGATCGCTACTCCGGACGCGTTAGCGGGGGGGGGGGGGGCTTGCTTAAGTCCAGCGCGCAGCAGCGACCGCTCGGGAGGTGCGAAGTCTGCGCGCGCTTGTCTGAATTAGACTCGGGACGAGGGAACGTCTGTAAGTGGTGAAATCCCTCCCGGTGGGATCTGTTCCCCTGGGCGCTGATGGATTCCGGACCCTACCGCTACCCGTCAGTTCGGGCCGCGGCGGGTGGGGATGATGGGCCTTGGAAGGAGGAGGGAAGCCGGGCTTAAACGGCTGGAGGGTCGCAGCGAGCCTCGGGCTCTGCAGAAAGCCGTGCAGACGCAGCCCGGGCGCTGGAGAAGCGACGGAGGAGGAGGGAGAGGAGGCGCCCGCCGGGCCGCCCCCTCCCAACCGCGGCTGTCGGCCGGGCCTTAAGGCGATCTGTCCCGGCTTTCCTTGCCCCGAAAGAGGAGCGCGGAGCTCGAGGGCGCGCTCCGCAGTCGGGGGAGCCTGCGATTCCGCGCCTCGACATGGAACGAAGTCCCGCGGCTTTCTGGGGGACTTGCTCTCGGGTAAGGGCGCCTGCCCGCGGCAGGCTGGAGGTCAGTTCGGAGCAGAGGGTCAAGCTAAAGAAAGAGTCCTTAAAAATAACTTTAAGTGATGGCTGCAAGTGTTCCCGAGGCGGCGGGGGGGGGGGGGCGCTCGGGTCTTATAGCTTTCTCCGCTCCTGCCCCCTCCCAAGGGCTTGGACTACAAGTCCCATCACCCCCGGGCAGACAGGGGAAGAGTAATCCAGCCTGCTTGGAGTCCTGCCGGGCCGGGCGGCTCCGCGAACTTAAATAAAAGGCGTCCTTGCCGCTGCGGCCTTTGGGAGCGAAGGCAGCAACGTTTTCCGTTATGGGGTGCAGAGGAGGAGGAAGGGCTGGTGGGGGGAGAGAGAGATTTGCAAGGATCTGTGTGTTTATTGGGGGGGGGGGGTAGCGGTAGTAGTCAGAGGGGACAGCTCCCTTCAGGAGATCCGGGGCGGGGATGGAGAGGAATTCTCCAACGGTGCCAGACGCGTCCCACCGAGGGCTCATGAGCCTGGCCCGCCGCCTTTGACTGAGAGCAGAGGGCTGCGTTTCTTCCCCCGACCCCCTCAGCTGCTGTTGGGGAGGGTTTTAAAGTTGTGTTTTAGGAAAACCAACGCACAACAACACTGAGAAAGGCTCTGTCCCTCCCCCCGCCCTCCAAAGGCAAAAGTATGTATTGGATTTTTGCCCTGGCTTTCCGCGGCAAGAAGAGCTTTGAGGACCAGGTTGTCATTCCACCCCCCACCCCCCATTCTGGGACTGGAGAACATCTGCTTTCTGGTGCTACAGGAGCCAATAAATTAACGCGGGGGGGGGGGGACACAGCCATGCTGGCAGTTCTCATCCAACCGGCCCAGAAGGCACCAAGTTGGAGCAAGCGAGCTGCTGCAATCCATGGGGGTTGGTTTTGACTTCCCTCCCCACCCCTTTTTTGTTTCCCTTGAACCAGATTTGGGGGGACGCACCCCAAACTTTATGCAACGGCTTTGCGAGAAGGGTAAGAGCACGTGCTCTTTGCAAATAAACAATAGTTCGCGCTTGAAGACAAAGGGGCCAGGTTCGCGGCAGCAGCTGATCTCAATGTCGGTTGAAGTCACTTTTGCCTGGATTTATTATAGTTATTATTTTTTAAAGCAGCTTGGCAAGGGGACGGCCAGAAAGAAAAGAAAGGAGCCAAAAAGGGGGGGGGGGTGTAGGGCTGTAAAATAGTAGGTGGAGATCCGAAAGGGTTAAGAAGGAAGATGCAGCGGTTTGGGGAACGGCGTCCCGAAGGGTTTTGCAACCTTTCGAAGCTGCAGTTCTGCCTCCTGCTTGAAACTCGCCTTGTGTAAACCTTGGACTATAGCATGGTCCGCATCCAAATGGATAAGCTTTCGAATGCCACAGAAGTCTTTGGCAGAGTTGGACGTTTGAGGGGCAAAGGGTCTCTGCGCGTCATATATTAGGGAGGGGATAGGCGGGGTATAAATACGATAAATGAATAAATGAATAAATAAATAAATAAATAAATATTCCCGCACCAAGATGTCAGTGGTGAAAGGCGTCAAAGAAGGGGGCGGTGGAGAAATGTGGAGGGTGCAACAGGGTTCCTTAGGGGCTCCTTTTGAGCCACACGCTTCCCAGTGCCATTTTGCAAACTCAGCCTAAGAACAGCAGCTCTTTTCTCAGCCAGCCCAGACAGAACTCAAAGTCCGGGGTGGGGTAGATGCAAAGCATCCCACCTCCAGCTTTCCTGAGAGAATTTGTTTGGCTAAATCTAAAGACTCGGAAGGGGGCGATTTAGTCAGTTATAGGACAGACCTAGGAAGGGGTTGTTGTTCAGCCGTTTAGTTTAGTCGTTTAGTTTAGTTTATCCGACTCTTTGTGACCCCGTGGACCATAGCAGCCAGGCCTTCCTGTCCTCCGCTGTCTCCCGGAGTTGACTCAAATTCATGGTCGTTACATTGGTGATGCTATCTCATCCTCTGCCGTCCCCTTCAGCCTTTCCCAGCATCAGGGTCTTTAGGAAGGGGAGAGGGGGGTAAACATCAAGATATATTGTGGGGGGGGGGAACTGAAGGTTGTGTCTTGATGCAGGCGGGGGGGGGGCGGTCTTGGAGATCTGGGGCTGGGCTAAAGGGAGTGAGAGACTGACTTGCAGATCAACTATGGTCCCAAAGGTACCTGTCCAGGGAGGAGGCGTTGTTGACGCAGCCTGGAGAAGACGCTCGTTGGCTTGTTCATGCACCCATCAGATCTGATAAGGCAAGTCCGATCTGGGAATAAACCCTGTTCTGAGTAAGAGAGTGAAAATGCAAAAAAAAAAAAAAAAGCATTGTCTGTCTGGCAGGAGCTTCAAGGCATAGGTGGTTTACCTGCATATGGATGAAGTGGGGAGAAAGGCTTGAAAACCCACTCCCGCCCTTCCCTTTGGGACTGTTTGGGGAGAATACATCAAGAGAACCCCACTCCTCTGGGTCAGGTGGCGGAGTGAGTTATGGGTTGGCTGTACTACATTTGTACAGCATGGGGGGGGGGGGGAGAGAGAACAAGGTTTTGGCAGGCAGAGCAGCCACCACGGGAGGTGGCTAGTACTGAGTTAATGGTGGCTTCTTCCTTGTTATCAGGCTCCGGGGGGGGGGGGGGGAGTATTAAAAGGGATCTCGGGTGGATTTTGCTGCAGAAGCTGCCTTATTTATCCTAGTGTGTGCTGAAGTTCACAAGACTGAGCCAAAGCCACTGGCTATCTTGGCCAGTTGTTGGCTCAAGAGAAATCCAGTGGTGCTGGACGCTCCATGGGTTCTCCTCTGAATGCTCATTTCCATGCTAAGTGTTCCTTTTTTAAAAAAAAAATGACCAGAGGAATGAAGAGTACACTTTCAGGGCGTTGGTACAATTGTAAAGGTACCAAAGCAATTCTACTGTTAGGTGGCTACAAGAATAAGTCCTCGGTTTCCATCTAGGGCAGCCGTTCCGTCATCCAAGAACAGGTTGGGCAGTTATGGTTTCTGATGCAGTTCTGATTGTCTCCTGGTTATATTCCTCTTGGATCCTGATGACAGAAAGGCACTGGAGCTCAGGACTGTGGCTCTTGCTTTGCCTTTTGAGAATCCTGGATTCAGGCCTGGCTTCTCCACTCAGGAGGATCAGATGACAGGAAAGGGATTCTGTCTGGCTGAGAGCGGTGAGCGGACCAGGTAAACCCCACTGGTCTTGCTGGGCTAAGTCAGAAACAAGTCCGTTTCCTGCGATGTAGGTCCCGACTGGAGAGCATCTGACCCTTCAAGTGCTGTACGTCTGTCCCTGAACAGTAGCCATTGCACTATACGTCAACTCCAAATAGTTTCCCAGTCCAGTGCAGAGTCCAAGTTTCCTCAATTAAAGTGTGATCTGCTGGGACTCAGGAGATGCGCCTTCTCTGTTGTAGCACCTGCCCTATGGAATAGACTACTCCAGAGCTTTCCAAACTTTTCATGTTGGTGACACACTTTTTAGACAAGCATCATTTCGCGAAACACTCTTACAGCAGGGCACAAGGCAGGCACTAGGACCTGCGCGGAATCACAGCAGGTTTGGAGGCAGCCAGGCACAAGGCAGGCACTAGGACCTGCGCGGAATCCTGGCAGGGCTCGGAGGCAGCAGCAGCCGCGACACACCCAGACACTGCAGCCGACACACTAACGTGTCCGGACACACAGTTTGGAAAGCTCTGGACTACTCCCTTAGATTCAAAGGGCCTTGGCATTTCAGAAGGCCATGAAGACCCCAGGCGCTGAACCAGGGCGTTAGAGGAGTTCTATCTAAGTTTGGTTGTGTTGTGAGGTGGGATATGGTGTCTTGGTTATTGTGTTACGATTATTTTAATTCTGCCTTTGGTTCATCGAGGGAGGTTTTGTTGTTGTTGTTGTTGTTGTTGTTGTAGATTGCTGTTAGCTGCCCAGAGTTGGTATCTAAGATAGGTAGCCGTATACATTTTCTAAACTAGTAAGTGGAGTAGCTTCCCTCTCCGGTAGAGACCAACCCTAAGAAATGGACAGAACACCAACCTGAGTGCATCTCTGGCTCGTGGCGCACCACTCCTTTAACATCTGGTTTGACTCCAGGGCAGGCAGGAAATTAAAATGCTGCTGTTTGACAACCTATGAAGTGCAGGTGGCCTCTTGGTTCTTACGCAACCTCTGGAATGTTCCAGTTCGGTCCGCCCCCCCCCGCCCCCCCGGCTGAGGCAGTTTGTCGTTCTCCCGAGTGCAAAAGTGTTCATGCTCTTGAGCATGTGACATTAGGCCTGCTATATTTGGGGGGGATGGATGACCGAACTCCACATCCCAGTTGGATTCCAGCTGGACTTTGGTCTTCTAACACTACCCCAAAGGCATTTTGCATCCCACTTCTGCTTCTCTAAGCTGGGTCCTCTAACAGCAGAGGTGCAGAGCTGGCTCTTTGCAGCATTATCATGCAGAAGGAGAGGAAACGGCCATGGCACGTTTTCTGCACACCAAGCACAATGTCCTCATCAATTACAGTCCGGGAATCGCATCTCTTCGGCAGGCTGATCTTCACTCGGCTGTTGTTTTGCTCCATTACCTCCCCTGAAGCGTATTCTTTTGGAAGTGGCTGGGAAGAAACTGGGCAGAATTCCCACTCGTTGCGATATTCTCCAGGGAAGGGAGGGGGGAGGTGTCAGAACTGCAGCAAAAGTTCAGGTTCTGAAGACAGAGTAGGAATTTTTTTTTTTTACAATTATTTTGCAGTACAGTGGTACTGCAGTGATAATCCAAGGTCTTCAGTTCCTTGGAGAGCTGAAATATTGATGACGAAAACACTAATGTGGTGGTTATGGTCCAGGAAGTCAACCCTGACTCTTGGGTGACCACAGGAACAAGTCCCTGCTGTTTTCTTGGCAACGTTTTTCAGAAGCGGCTTGCTAGTATCTTCTTCCTAGAACTGAGAGTGAGTGACTGGCCCAGCTGGTTTTCGCACCTAAGGCAGGACTAGAACTCATGGTCTCCTGATACAGGTAGTCCTCGCTTAACAGCCATTTGCTTAGTGATGGTTCGGACTTACAACAGTGCTGAAAAACCCAACTTACAACCGGTCCTCACACTTATGACTGTCGCCGCATCCCCGCGGTCACATGATCACGATTTGGGTGCTTGGCAACCAGTTCACATTTATAACCGTTGCAGGATCCTGTGGTCATGTGATCGCCATTTTCGACCTTCCTGGCCAGCTTCTGGCAAGCAAAAACAATGGGGAACTGTGTGATTTGCTTAATGACCACGTGGTTCACTTAACGCCCGCACTGATTTGCTTAATGACCACTGCGAAAGAAAGGTCATAAAATCGGGTCAGATTCGCTTAATGACCGCTTCGCTTAGCAACCGAAATTCCAGTCCCAATTGTGGTCATTAAGCAAGGACTACCTGTATCTAATGCAGCACCTTTAACCAATACACCAAATTGGCTCTGTCTGGGAAATCTGGGAAAGAAGAATTTGCACAAATCACTGATTAATATGTGGAGGCAGGGCCTTGATCTCCAGTTCATTGATAGGCAGTGAGCAGGTAACGTAGCTGCTGTGCAGAGCAGAGGGCCCCTACACGGGCCCTTTGCTCTCCAGGAGGTTTCAGCTGGCTTGGAATCCTGGCAATTCTAGCGCCATCTTCTCGGGGTGGGGTGGCGGGTTGCCTAGAAATAGGAGGAAGTAGGCAAATGTCGTCTTATTTTCTTTTGGTTTCTTTTCCCCCCCAGGTAGAAAAATGTCCACTTTCCTTACAGTTGGCCTTCTCCTACTCTTTGTGGTTGATTATGGTTCCTCCGAGAACTCCAGTACTCCACGAGGATGTGGGCTGGATCTTCTTCCTCAGTACGTTGACCTGTGTGATCTGGATGCCATCTGGGGGATTGTCGTGGAGGCTGTGGCGGGCGCAGGAGTGTTGACCACGCTGCTGCTCAAGGTGATCTTGCTGGCGAGGCTGCCCTTCATCAAAGGCAAAGAAAAAAGGAGCCCGTTGGGCATCCATTTCCTCTTCTTTTTAGGGACCTTGGCCCTTTTCGGCTTGGCCTTTGCGTTCATCATCGAGGAGGACGAGACCATCTGCTCCATCCGCAGGTTCTCCTGGGGAGTTCTCTTTGCACTGTGCTTCTCCTGTTTGCTCGCTCAAGCCTGGCGGCTCCGGAGACTCGTCCGCCACGGCAAAAGCCCATCTGGATGGCAGCTGGCCGGGGTCGCTGTCTGTGTCGCACTAGTCCAGGTCATCGTTGCGACGGAGTGGCTGATCCTGACGATCGTGCGGGACGGAAAGCCGGCCTGCCATTATGAGCCGATGGACTTTGCCATGGCTTCCATTTACGTGATGTTCTTGATGGTGGTGGCCCTGGGTTTCTCCTTCTTCACGTTGTGTGGGAAATTTAAGAAGTGGAAGAAGAACGGGGCGTGCCTTGTCGTCACCAGTTTTTTCTCGACCCTCGTTTGGGTGGCTTGGCTAACTATGTACCTGTATGGTAACAAGGAACTGGGGAGGAGAGACCAGTGGCGGGATCCAACTCTTGCAGTGGCTCTGGTAGCCAATGGCTGGGTGTTCCTAATCTTCTACGCCATCCCAGAGGTCCACTGCGCCATCCTCCCATCCCAGCAAGAGAACACACCCAATTATTTTGATACTTCACAACCACGGATGCGTGAAACCGCTTTTGAGGAAGACCTCCAGCTTCCTCGAAGTTACATGGAAAATAAAGCTTTTTCAATGGATGAGCATAATGCAGGTGAGTGTGTATTAGCTTAGGATGGGGCAGAAGGTGCTTGCTTTAAAAATATAAAAAATGGAAGAGGAAGCAAAGAAAAATCAGATTTTCTATCAATGGATTATGTTTGAAATCTTCCCTCTTACTGAGAGAGAGAAAGAGAGATTTAAGGTACACTGTGTGGCTCATCTATTTAAACTCTAGTAATGATTCCCCAATGTGCGTCTACACATTAAATCGGTGTCCTCCTGTGTCACCATTAGTCGTAGTAATGTGGAATGGTTTACCAAATAAAACTTGAGAATGGAATACTTTAAAGTAGCAATGACTCAAACAGGAACTGCCCCAGAGATTGATGGTGTCATGACAGCACAACTATAGTTTTGTCTGGTGGTTGTCAAAAGCGATGCTGTCTGTCCTTCTGGGATCTAGAATATAGTTTCTCTAGGTATCTCCTGATCTGCATAGCTAAGAGACTGAAGCTATGTTTTGTCCCAGGCCTCTTTGTGATGAATTTGCAACTTCCTGTCCAGTTTCACCTTGAATTAGATGCCATACTTCATTCCTGTTTGGCGTTGAGTGTCTGAAACCTGAGGTTCCGCTGGAACCATTAAGAGCAAGGTTGAAGAGACCGAGGCCCCGCATATGCTGCTGAACTACAATTCCCAGCATCCCTCAATTCTGGCCATGTTACTAGAATGATAGGAAGTATAGTTCAGCAACATCTGGAAGAGAACAGATCCAACAGGCTTTCCTTAAAGACTATTCTCTGTTCACTGGCACTAAGATTTAACGGCTATTTGAAGTGAAGTCTCTTCCCCCCCCCCTTTT
The DNA here is from genome assembly GCA_023362775.1 of Charina bottae. Classification (NCBI taxonomy): domain Eukaryota; kingdom Metazoa; phylum Chordata; class Lepidosauria; order Squamata; family Charinaidae; genus Charina; species Charina bottae. The sequence goes on from JALMGJ010000010.1 coordinate 29,661,542, forward strand.
TTTCCCCTTCCTTCCCTTTATTGAGGAAGATGGCAAAAATTGACAAGTTACGAGACTGAGTCTAAAAGATTTCTTACTGAAAAACCCTGAATGTGTATTTCATCTTCTGCCAGCTGAATCAATACCTTTGCACCCTCAAGTGTGCATTGTAGCAAGTTGGATTGATATTATTTCAATAAAACACAGGGAGACTCTGTGGATTTGACTCCAAAATCGGCACAGGGGACAACGCCCCACATTGTGCTCCAGTGAGATGTCCTAATCTAGTGATGCTTAACTTGCAGGAACAGTTGGGCTGAACACTAGAAGGAATTTGTCAAAGAGCAACTGGAGGGTGCAAAGCAGTTAGCTGTGGCAATAAAGGATGAGCTTTTTCTTCTTGGAAGACATCAAGCCAAGGATGGACAGCTACCTATTGAGGAAGCGGTGGCTTTGGATTACTTGCCTTGAGTAGAGGCCTAGATGACCTAGAAGTCCCCTGTTGATGGCTTGAGTTCTATTCAGACCCTTGTTTGGTGTGGCTGCAGCAAAGAAAGGGAAATGGGACCACAAGGGCTGTTCTACTGAGGACCTGTCTCATATAACATCAGCCATTTCGCCAGAAACCAAGAGATGGACAGGTTCACGCCATTGGTTCAGTTTACAGGATGGTTCATGCCACTGGTTCAGCTTACAGTTCAGTTGACATTTGGCTCTTCTTATCCCTCAGCTATTTCCACCCATAGCTTGGGTTTTGGTTGGCTTTTTCTTCCTCTTCCCTCCAGGTTCCTGTTTCCATTTGTGTTGCATCCTTTAAACTGTACACTTCGAAGGCAGGGACTAAATTGGAGAGCTGCACTGAATCAGACTAAGATTTTTTCCAGCCTTTAGTTCTTAACGACAGCTAACCACATGCCCAGCAGGATTGCAAAAACAGGATTATGAGTGGAGTAGTTTGGTCATCATGACTGTTGCTTCTGGTTCTAGTTCTGCTTCTGGAGATAATGTAGTCATTATTATAGCCAACCTCCTCCACTAATCTGCCTAATCAACTTTCATAGTGTCCTACGTTAGTGGCCCACACTTGAGGAAGTGCATTGTCCAGGCTAACCAGGTACAGTGGAAATAATTTCCCAAGATTTAGCTTTCTTGGGTTTCTAGTATTTTGAGACAACATCTCAAAATCTCTACTTTTCCTATACCATGCATAATTCTCTATATCACTGTCAAGCGTGTAGTCTTTTTGATTTCTGTACCAATTGGGTTTCTAACGTGTGTCTAAGATATGGTAGATTTTCAGCTGTCTCTTGTTGTTGGTTGAACAGAAGTATTAAATATTTAATTATGATGTGAAACAAATTCTGTTACACCAAAGAAAAGATCTTGACATGATTTGTGAAGCCACACATTTCCTGTGAACTCAGGGTTTAAAAAATAAACTTCCTTTTAATTTTTGCTTTAATTAAGTAGATTCATTAGATTTATGGTGGGGGGAATATTTCCTTCACAGTGACAGAGATATTGCACTTATATATTTTTTCCCATTCTGGTTCAGATGTCTCTGTTGCTGAAGAAATATTGAGCTTGTGGTAAATGTGGAAGCCTCCAGACAGAGTTGGAGCTGTCCCAGGTCCTGCCTGGACTTAAAATCCTACCTGTAGATCTCCACCTCACCTTAAAGCCGTGTTTCTCAACCTTGGCCACTTGAAGCAGTGTGGACTTCAACTCCCAGAATTCTGGGAGTTGAAGTCCACACTGCTTCAAGTGGCCAAGGTTGAGAAACAGGGCCTTAAAGCCTTCTATGGAGAACTTCCGGCTGCTTCTGCTTTTGTGTGTTTTCCCCCTCAAATCACTTCTCCCTCTTTCTGTCGTCTTTCCCTGTGTCTTTGTTGATTGTGCACAGCATTACGGACGGCAGGATTTCGCAATGGCAGCTTGGGAAGCCGTTCTAGCGCTCCCTTCCGAAGCAACGTCTACCAGCCCACCGAGATGGCGGTTGTCTTGAATGGTGGGACGGTAAGTATCAAAATGTGATGCATAGAAGCAGCTGCCACTTAGGGGGAGTGCTCAACCACTGTTTTCAACTCAGACCTTCCCTCAGTTGGATGCTTGCTGATACTGGGGAGCAGGGGAGAATCCAGGGTGGGGTGGGGATGGGATGTGGGAAGCTTTAACACCCAAGTTTGCATGCAGGGCTGACTTCCAAATCCCGTGTTGTGGAGCCAGTCAAGTTTTTCTTTGCTCAGGTTGCTCTCTGAGGACTAACACAACAACGCCATCTCCTCCCTCTTTGGGGAAGGGGGAAAATGATCCATCCTGTCCATTTCATCGTAGCAAGTCAGTGAAAAAATGTTGGAATGGTAACTTTTGCCATGTTCTTCTGGTCTGAGAAACCAGCAGACGTCTCTAGGAAAGCTCGCCCACTTCTTTGTCCATTGGCATTGACCACTGCCACCTTTCCCAACAAATCACTGCCTGGTGTTGTTGTGGTTTTTTTTTGCTGAACTTCTGTCCATTGGTGGTGTTCTTCCTTTAAATTTGTGTTGCTTTGCAAAATGGGCCCTTATCAAAGAGTTCAAACAGGTGGCAGCCAAGACACCTGGTGCTCGTGGTGCAAGTTGGCCCCTTAAAAAGATCTGGAGTCCCAACAGGATCCTTCTATCTCCTTTGCATTGCCTAGGTTGAATGTTAGCCAAGAAGCTGCACAGATTGCTTGATGCATTCCCTTTCACTCTTTACTTTCCTCCAGTTTTGCTGGCCCACCAATGGTGCTCCCCTCCCAATTAAGTTGCTCAATTGTCATTACCATGACGCCGTGTGGCCTGCTTCAAAATGCCGCTCATTTGGCTTTTCCTCCATGCAACTTAGGTTGGCATTCTTTTAAGTCACCCACTGACTCCATAAGGCAATTTGCATCTTTTCTTTGAGGTCTTTTTTTTTTTTTTTTGGAGGGGGGGTTGATGCTGAAAAGCATACAGTAGATCTCTTCTCCTCCAGCTTGATGCAGTCTGTTCCAGACCATATCGGGAAGGATATGCATGATTGCTTGAGTTTAGCCAGTAGCAGAGGGAGCTGGGATGCGACTCCAAGTTCATGCTGTTCTGGGCTGTAATAAATCCTGTGCTATCCTCACCTCCCACCCGGGGCACGGTTCAGCTGATTTTATCAGTGGCGGCTCATTTTCTGAAACTCTCAAGCCTCTTTGCAACTCTTTAGAGCAGGGCTTTCCAAAGCCGTTGGTGTGTCGCTGCGGGAAAACCTGGAAGTACCGCCTTTGCGGCAGCGCGCAAAAACCCGGAAGCGCTGCTGCCGCTTTCGGATTTTTGCGTGCCGCCGTTGGTGTGTCGCCGCGGGAAAATCCGGAAGCACTGATGATGATCAGTGCTTCCGGGTTGTGTGGCGACACACCAGACTGTGTGTGGCGACACACTTTTGTGTCGCGACACACAGTTTGGAAAGCTCTGCTTTAGAGTTTAAACAAACTCCACTGGGGCCTTTTGGCAGGTGGGAGGTTGAAAATAGAGCTATGGGGACTGTTACCCTTGGCTCACACATGGAAGGTGTCTCATCCCTAGTATGGTTCAGCAGTTGAAAGTCTCTGAAAAATTCAAGGCAGTGAAACAAAGCTATTAAAATAGACATTCCAAGCGTTTGTTTCATTGTTGGAGGAGGAGGAAGAAGAAAAAAAGGAGTGCATTGAATAGGATGAAACAAGAAAAACATTGGGGTGGGTCTAAAAGGAATATTTTGTTCTGAGCCCCTAAGACTTAAAAAGCGCCCCCCCACCCGATCACAAGAAGACATTGCAGGAATCAGCGTGACACAAACTGAGCATTTCACTCACAGATCGGAATTTGCATAGCCCTTAATATACTATAAGGTTAACTGCAATTCAGAACTATGTAATCTAACTGTCTTAAAGCAGTGATTTCTTAACGCTGTAAAATGCTTAATTGTGGATGTATTATCCTTATTTCCAGATTCCAACTGCTCCACCAAGTTACACTGGAAGACACCTATGGTGAAAAAGCTTAGAGGCCATAGAGGAAGAGAGAGAATCCATTAACAAAGTTTTATCCCCCCCCCCAACAGTGTATGTCTTTCAGAGGGAGGAAACCCATGGGGGCGCATGGAAGGTCCTAGAAACCGATAGCTTGGGGGGTTTTCCTCTTTTTTAAAAATATAATAAATAAATAAATAAAACAAAAACACGAGCACTGTCAAATTGATAAGCTAACTACAAGGAGCCTCTGCAATGTAATAGAAGCTGACCGAATTTAAACGTAGATCTAGGTATATTCTTTTTTTTTTTAAAGGGAGGGGAGGAGAAAGGGATTGAGTAGCAAAATCACAAGAAAGTATTTGGTTAGAGAGAGCAGAAAGGTGGGAAGGCACTGAATTATAGCAAGGCAGAGATCTTTAAGCACCTTCTTGGGTGCTTAAGCTCTTTCTAAAACCATAAGAGCTTCCGGACAGCTTTTGTCTTCTTCTGGAATCAGTGCAGAACACAGGCCATCAGGAACAAGGAAGCACCTGCTCTACTTTCCCAGCTGACCAGACTGTAAGGTCAAAGGGAACCCAGGAGTGGCACAGCCTCACAAATTGTGTCTCAAGAGGGGAAAACAACTGGTGCGAGAGAGGCAACGTAGCTCAGGAGGAGGACCTGGAAGGCTATCATTCGCCCCTTCCCAAAGGTTCATACCTAAAGGGAAATGTATCTCAGTGAGTCACCAAATGTATTGCCCTCACCATGAATTTAAACTCGAGGTCCTTTGCATGCAAGGAAATCCCCTCCATGGGGTTCCTTTAAATCTCCCACTCTTCGCTCCCATACCTAGTGGAACACTGAAGCCTCATTGACTGCAATGGTTTGCACATGTATTGCCTTTTCTCATGTGTTTCTGGAACATTTGGTTATTATTATTATTATTACTATTATATTTATCAGATTGTTTTCACATGGATGTTGGGAATCTCTCCTCCCCCCTTGTTCTTGCTGCCTTTTCATATTTCTATGATTTTAATGATGTTTGGTAAAGCATTCCTTCATTGATGAGCATTTTAAGGCATATCAGGCATGTAGATTTGTCATTACATTTGCCTGGCTAGCTTAGCATCTGCTTCTGGCTTTCCTAGAGACTAAAAAAGCAAGTGTGATTTGCTTGGTTGATGTGTGTGTGCGTGTGCGCGCGCATGCTCATATGTGTGCGCGAGAGAGCGAGAGCGAGCAATAAAACCACGAGGCTATAAAATATCTCAGATGACGGAATTTTTTGCACTTATTCTAAAGAGATTCGGTTTCCAAATGGGCAGTGAGAGTGATAATGACAGAGATAAGATTGCTGGACTCGGCAGACTTGCAAAGCTGCCCCCTGGTTCTTAGGAAAGAAAATGAAATGTAATCAGTGGTGTTTGAGGAATTCCCCCCCCCCCCACATCCCCGGTTTTTAATTTATCTAATTCCATCGATTCCACCCTACGCATTAATGTATCCAACCTTGCTGTCTGGGAAATATATCTGTGGTGGGTAGGGGGCAAACTGGCTGAATGCTGTTTTATATTATATGTCAGTTCCTTGCACTCAAGAATTCTCCGATATGCAAAAGATACAGCCTGTCTTCTCAGGAAAGATTCTAGCCGAATCTCCCTCTGGCGTGCTAATTTTCTACATGCAAGTATTAGCAATAGTCTTAGTAATAAAAATAATAGTATGGGAAGGGGTGCCATTATGTAACGGACCCTGGATCAAGAACAGCTCTGAACATCTTGGATATTGGCAGCAATGCTAGTAGAGAGTCTGTTTTACCTGCAAGTTGGTCTAAAGTCATCTTCATTCGGACTGGGTCGTGGAGGATGAGAAAATAAGCTCCCCGCTCCACCAAATTTGCTGCACTTTAATATTCTGCTAACATTGGCTTTTTCTTCCTGTTAAGGAACATGCTCTGCTTTCCTTCCTTTATGATTTATTTGGGTCTTGCTGCTGTCTGGCGGAAGAAAGGGCTAATAAAACTCTGTTATTAATTTATGTATCAGCTTTTAAACTCTTGCCAGCTTTGAATATCCTTGTTTAGAGTGAAAAGGCAGAGTGTGAAAAGCCTTGAAATACAGGTGGCCGTAGATGCCCTCATCTGTGCACTGCACCAGGCACAATGTTGGCACCAGCCCTGTGAGAACCTGGCCTATCTAGGAGTGCAACTGGTGTCAAACCAGGCAGCGTGTGACACGCGCTTTTCTTTGTTTTATGAATTCTAAATTGCTCTTGTGGCCATGATCATCTTAGCAAGTTTAGTCTCTTAAACATTGTCAAGGAGGTAACAGCAATAATTTCTGTGGCCCACCAATGTTTTCATACAACAAGAAAAAGCTGCATTGTTGTGTTCCAAGAACTTGCAAATTTTAATTTGACCCAAATCTAATTTCATCATGTAAGACCATGGGACAAGTGGCTTATTTGCCGGTCTCCTAACCTTTGTTTAAAGTATAAAGCTATATTTTTAATAAGGGGGACATTCATAAGAAATGTATGATTTCACTACGTGACACAAAATTGGTACTTTCCTTTGAGTCTATGCTTGAGAGAGATTTGATACACATGAAAATGGGCTTTTGAAGCTATTTTTATTATCGAAATGCATACGGCGAATATGGCATAAATGGTTGGAATGATTACTTTTCCCAGCGGAATTTTGATAAGAGGGGAGAAACAAAATTGCATTGTTTTTAATTGGAGGAAAAGACCGTTTTTAGAAGGTTGTGAGGTGGTCCAATTTGTATTTGTTTATTTTTTTCTTTTAGACAAGGAAGGATTTAGCAGTCCTACTTCCCGTTAAATCAATGGCAGTTTGGGAACTTAAGGACAGGATTGGATCCTGGAAACACAGGACTTCCTCTAACCTCTCCTGTGAACCTGGCCCGTGCCTCCTGGTGGTGGGAGGTGTGCCGATTAAACTATAAGAAGGGATTATTTTTTTCCTGAAGAATTATTATTATTATTATTATTATTGTTATTATTATTATTATCAGTCAGTCTGTGGTTTCTGATGTTCAATGCTGCTGCCACTCCCCCCAGAATGCCTCTGTTAGAAACCTTTTAAGAGGCACTCGTGTGTTAAGTTATATTCCTTTTTGTTAAAAGTTACAAAGTGTTACCTTTCGCCTTTTTGACAAAAGTTGTTATGAATATAAAGCATCTGGGGAGGCACTTAATAACAGGAAACAGAACTGCCTGGGTTTCGCTGTAGCTTGCTTTGGGAAGCGTAGAAGTTATTATGTTCTTTGTGATTGCCAATTAATATAACTTTAGAGAAATACAGCAACCACCCAACATAGAAAGACATGGTAGAAGGCAATTACATAGACGTTGGGGAGATGAGCTCCGTGAATTTTCCCCCAGCAAATGGAAAAGGAACAATTTGAATTACAGATGCAATCTAAAGAGCATGCTAAGTTCCATGCTCTGTCGATTGGCACAAGAGTGGGTGGTTTTCGTAGGATTACCAGAACTGGGTTGGAAACATCCACTTGACCACCAGATGGCAGGAGAGAGGTAGAGTTTTCTGTACCTCTTTGCAGCCATCTAGAGTTTGCCTTGATTTTTGCAGCCCAGATCCTGGAGCCCTGGCATCAAGTAGCAGATGCCAACAAGCAGTAGCAAAGGGTTGAAGGAAAGAGTTGGGTAGCATGTTCTCTAAGCTTGCCCGCTGCCTTAGGTGGAGGAGAAAGCATGATCTGCCAGGCTTTTCTGCATGGGGTGGGAGCACCAACTTGTTCTTCACTTCCCTCCCTTCAGTTTCTTGGGCTGACTGGCTGCTTCCAAGCTGCACCTCCTCAAAGCCAGTAGCAACGTTTCCAGTGACTTTTAACAGTGCTGGGCCTAGTAGACGCATTCCAAAAAACGTTAAGCATGCTTCTGTTCTACTAATCTTGGTGCATGTCCAGTGGTCTTAACTTTCTGTCAGCTGCACCCCTTTTCCACAGCTGAATAGCTTGGAGGGTCATGCATGAAATACATGGAAAGCAGGGCTGGCCAATCAGAACCCAAGGTGGTTTCTGGCTTGACGTCATTGCCTCTGAGTCTGAGATGTGTATCCATTTCCATTAATCTACTGTCCATTTCCATTGAGCTTTAGTCATGTGGGGATCACCTGGATAATGAGTTCTTCCTTCTAGCTCAGCCTTCTAAACCTTGGCGCTCTCCTGATGAGAGCAAAATCATGAGTCTTGGACTCCCAGAATACTCAGGAACAATGGCTACCCTAGTAGGGAATTCTGGGAGTTAAAGTCCATGTATCTGGAGGGTGTCCAAGCTGGGAAAGAGTGTTTCATTGTCATGGCCAATGTTTGAGAAGGCCTATACTTCCAGGTCTATGATATCAGAATGATAGTGGGTCCCCAGAAGGACATGACCATCTCCAGGCTGAATCCTGAGTTAAGTGAGATGTCTTCCAATATTAGCTGAAATCTGCTTTTCTGGAACATCATTGCTTTGGCTAAGTTGCTTGAAGCTTCAGTTCTAACCAAAAGCAGCAGAATCAGAAGCATAGGTAGCTTTTATTAGGAGATTTGAAAAAAAAAATAGATTTGACTACTCTACTATCATACCAGATAACCTAACCGGTGCTTTTTATTAAATGACAAGTGCTCTCTTCTTCTTTTGATAATATATGTAAATATTTATTAAATGTATTAATGTGCATTTTTATAATATTGCCCCCTTTCCTATCCTGCTGACTGTTGCGTACCATTTCATATTCTACATCTTTGGAAGGTTTTTGAGACAATCAATGTGTACCATATTGACTGTACATAAGAGATATGAAATTTAAACAAAACAAAAACAGAGTTGTAAAGCCTGGGCAGAAAGATACATTTTATTTTCAAAATGCTGTTCTTAATGAAGAAAATAAAAATGTAAAAAAAATAAAGAATTACTATTTACTTACAATGGCCTGGTCATTTTTTTGCTTAAAGGCTTTCTGTTTCGATATTCACTGAGCACAGCTGCCGTAGCCGAATTTCGTCCCATGAGATCTTTTTGATCCTTTCAGCAGCTAATGCTTCTAGAATGAAGGTGTGGGAAGAAAAGTACTTGCACGTCTCCAGTCTAAAGCTCTTAGGGTGTTTTTCACACCCATTCATAGTTAATTTAAATGAACATTTTCTCGGTTTGCACATAGATGGTTATAAACCAATGGCACAGGCTGGCTTTGTGACACATTGTGGGTGACAGTGAAATTGGTTAGAATCATGAGAACAGCCCCCATGTAGCTACCAAAGGCTCTGTTTTAAATTGATGGCAAGCAGTTTTTATAGAGCAGTGTTTCTCAAACATTTTGGTCTTGGGACCCCTTTGCGTTCTTAAAAACGATTCAGGACCCCAAAGATCTTTGGTTTATATGGGTTATATCGATCAGTATTTCCTGTATTAGAAATTAAAACTGGGAAATTTTAAAGTATTTATTTACTTGACTTCGCAGACCCCCTGAAAGGGTCCTGGGGACTCCTGGGGGTCCCCAGACTGGACTTCAAGAACCGCTTTCCTAGAACATCTTTGTTTTGAGGCATTTGTTTGGATAAACAGGAGCCCATAACAATGGCCGATTTATGCTACGAGTGATCGCCAATGAATGAATGAATTATTGAGTCTATCCACGGCTGATTCAGAAGACAACTCCTGATGGTTTATACCATAAAATATACAAACATAATAAAAATATAAAAACTTCCAAAAACTCAAAACTGCCACAAAGCAATAGGGGCAATGGGGCCCGTTCGCTCCCCAAACATTTCAGACGACCTTCCCCGCATTATTTTACAAACTCCGGTTAATATGCATCTCACACCAAAGCAAAAAGTGAACCAGCTATTCCAATCTAGCTGAGCTTCTGTTAATAGAGCTGTTGATTCCATTGAGGGGAGGGGGGAGATCCCTGGTGCACATTGGTATGACTTTTGATGGCATTTGTTCAAAAGGATCTTTAGTTTGGACTTGAGTTGGTAGCCGTAGTTTGCTTGATTACGTTTAACCACAATTTGGTTAAACACAATTTGATTTGCCCGGTATTTTAAATCATAAGCAATGGATTACAAAGCAGCAGGGCTAGATTCACACACACATATGCTAATTGGAATCTACAGGTAGTCCTCGGTTAACAACCACAATTGGGACCGGAATTTCGGTTGCTAAGCAAAGTGGTCATTAAGCGAATCCGACCCGATTTTATGACCTTTTTTGTGGGAGCCGTTAAGCAAGCCACATGGTCATTAAGCGAATCATGTGGTTCCCCATTGATTTTGCTTGCCAGAAGCCAGCCGGGAAAGTTGGAAATGGCAATCATATGACCACGGGACCCTGCGACAGTCGTAAATGCGAACCGGTTGCCAAGCTCCCAAATCGTGATCACATGACCATGGGGACGCTGTGATGGTCATAAGTGAGAGAGCCAGTTTGGTCTAGTGGTTAAGGCAACGGGCTAGAAACCAGCAGTCTGTGAGTTCTAGTCCCGCCTTAGGCATGAAAGCCGGCTGGGTGACCTTGGGCCAGTCCCTGTCTCTCAGACCTAGCAAGGAGCCAATGGCAAACCAGGAGACCAAGAGTTCTAGTCCCGCCTTAGGCATGAAAGCCGGCTGGGTGACCTTGGGCCAGTCACTCCCTCTCAGCCCAACTCAATTCACAGGGTTGTTGTGGGGAAAACAGGAGGAGGAAGGAGTATTAGGTATGTTTGCCGCCTTGAGTTATTTGTAAAAATAATAAAGGTGGGATAGAAAATAAATAAATAAATAAAATAAAGTGTGAGGACCAGTTGTAAGTCCAAACCATCACTAAACGAATGGTTGTTAACCGAGGACTACCTGTAAACTAGCCTCATTACGGCTGAGTGAGTAGGTTCACACTTCGCACTACATTTAAACTGAAATGCAATGTTGCAATGGGCTTATCCATTTAAATCAAAGGACTCCTAAGAACTAAGCCCCTAGGCTGTCTTGCGTGTCTCATTCTGCCTTGAGAGGCTCAAAAAAGAACTCGTGTCTAAAGCATGATCTTGTTCTACAGATCAATAAACCTGCTCCAAGAAAGCTGTATCCCTTAACCAGCTGTCAGCCCCACGAGGTAGACTAGAAAACCAACTCCACGGAACCAGAACCACACTTTATCGAGATAGGCTATAATAACAGAAAGGTGAAAGTCTGATTGTGCTGGACCTCCCCTCCTTATACTCCAGTGAATGAGGGAGGTGTTTGCCTGAGCCACTTTCGAATACTATCTTGTTTCCCGGAGCTGAAGGAATGCTTCGGCCCCCTGTGCCTAGCTAACAGTTCTTGCATATTTCTGTCAAGGTCACCACCCTTATGCCCTACACCAGCAAGCAGATGATTTGGGACTCCTGAACCCATCGTTCTGAAGAATACAACTTCATAACTAAAAGAGGTTGGTGGCCAAAGCATCTTACCGTTGATGAATTATTTGCAGGCTTTCAGCTGTTTGGCTGGTCCTCATCAATCTTTGCAATGGCCTCAGGCTTCTGTGAGATTTCCACAGACACAGTTTTTGAGAGATTTGGGCTGGGCTGCACAGAGTCTTCCAGCTTGGTTCCCACTGAAAAAAAAATAATACCACATATTTTGGGGGTGATATTATTAAAAACACTTTCAGCAGTCAAATATTTTAAAATATTCATCTATAGATGTTTCAATAGACGTGGATTGGGTCAGGAAACAGTAAAATGCCATCAAGTTGGACTCAATTCCTGGTGACTCCTTGAACAAATACTCCCCAACATGACAGTAATCTCTCTGTCCACCCTATCCATTGCTATTTATTTATTGATTGATTTGATTTCTATAGCCACCCATCTCAACAAGTGACTCTGTAATCTTCTTCCTTCAACCTTTTGAAGCAAAGTTCTTATTTCTAGTCCATTGTTTATTTTTATTTTATTTTATTTTTATCCTGCCTTTATTATTTTTATAAATAACTCAAGGTGGCGAACATACCTAATACTCCTTCCTCCTCCTATTTTCCCCACAACAACAACAACCCTGTGAGGTGAGTTGGGCTGAGAGACAGGGACTGGCCCAAGGTCACCCAGCCGGCTTTCATGCCTGAGGCGGCACTAGAACTCTCAGTCTCCTGGTTTGCTGTTGGCTCCTTCCCAGGGCCGAGAGAAAGTGACTGGCCCAAGGTCACCCAGCTGGCTGGGTGCCCAAGGCAGGACTAGAACTCACGGTCTCCCGGTTTCTAGCCTGATGCCTTCACCACGACACCAAACTGGTTCAAAACTGGATTTACTTCGCTCCTACCAAGAAAGACTTATTACGGCTTTGTGTGATGTATGAATCCAGCCAAAGGTGCCTTTTATTTTATTTTTTTTTAAATCCCCAGTAAGTTTAATTTAAAAATATTGATAAGAAGATGCCTTAGGACATGCATGGTGGTGGTTGCTGTTTTGGAAGAGACCAGAAGCACATCGCTAAAGGAATTGTTTCTAGTACAATGTAGGTCAAAAAAAAAGGTTAGCCATGTGATTGGAGAGTGGTGCCCCAACTGAACAATGCCCTAAACCCAGGGAAGCTGGCGTGCTCAGAACTACCATTCATAAAGGAACAAAACAGCACCACAATAGGAGGAAAAGTCCCTCCCTCCTCCCCCGTAGTCACATTACCTATGACAGACCAAAGTCAGATGATGAGCTGAGGGTCAGAAATCCCACTTTCAGTTTATCCCCATCTAGCAATTGGTCAACATTTTTTGGCTGCTAACCATCCCCGGGGGTTCAATGGACAGTTTCAGTTCTGTTGTTTTTTTCCCCCCCAAGAATTCTTTCACTTCCTCCCAAGTCAGCTGAAGTCTTTTATGCATGTCATTCTGGCACATGGGCAGTCTGGTCGCACTATAAAAGTTATGGCACTCACAGCCAGGAAATCGGAAATAGTAGGAATGTTTGCTCCTTCAGTGGTGTTGTCCGAAGACACTTCCACGGTCATGTGGCCAGCACGACATGCGCGGAACGTTGTTACCTTCCCACCGAAGTGGCACCTATTAATCTACTTGCATTTGCATGCTTTCGAATTGCTAGGTTGGCAAGAGCTGGGGCGAGTGCGGGAGCTCACTCCGTCATGCGGGGCTAGGGATTCGAACCTGCAAACTTGCGATCGACAAGCCTGGCGTCTTATCCGCTGAGCCACCACGCCCCATTAAGAATGCAGCCTAAGCAATTAGTGCAAGGCAATGGTTTAGGACAGTGTTTCTCAACCTTGGCAACTTTAAGACGTGTGGACTTCAACTCTCAGAATTCCCCAGCCAGCCTTGCTGGCTGGGGAATTCTGGGTGTTGAAGTCCACACGTCTTAAAGTTGCCAAGGTTGAGAAACACTGATTTAGGAGGGGAGAGGAAGGACCTGCCAATGCAGCCAGTTGGCAGACAAAGGGAAACAGACATTTGCAGATTCATTGGTCGAGCAGACTTGCAGAGGAAAGATAGCTGTTTTAGAAACCACCAGCTGCAACCTTACAGCAAGGGCTGCGGTGAAGTATATATGCTCAAAGCAGCCCAGCAGGACATGGGCACTGCTGGCAGTTGGATCAGGACGTTCCACTTGGGGGAAAATCTAGTCCGGGGTGATAAAGTCCACTGTGTTTTGCAAACGTGCTGTTTGTGAGATGGCAGAGACCTTGCATTTCAGACTTACTGCAGTCTTCCTGGCTTTTGCTCCCTCTCAAAGCACAATTTCAAAGACACTCACACACACACACACACACACACACACACAGAGTGCAGACTTGGGCCACTGCAGCAGCATTGACCTCTCTGTGGGGCCGTGGGGCTTCCAGCACCGCATTCTCAGCTGTTACTGATGAGATCAAGTGTCTGCGCCCCCCTGGCACCTGAATGGCACTGGATGCAAACAGAAACGCTCTTTAACGCCCAGGCTCACACAGTGCAAGTGGTGGCTTCATTTTGAAAGGACGGTTCATGATTTTGGGTGCATGTGTATGGTAGGGGGAGGCGGGGAGGCCGGTCAAGACAAAAAAAATTAAATGGAAGACTGTCATTTGGCATAAACCCTCTTGCAGATATTTCTAAGCTTAAACAGCACCGTGTGGGCAGCCAGGCCCTTCAGGTCTCCCAACGGTGCCCCCATTGCCATTGTAACGGAGTCCTTCCACCTTGCTGCTGGTCATCCTCTTCTTCTCTTTCTTTCCACCTTTCCCAGCATTATGGACTTCTCAAGGGAGTCAGTTCTTCACATAACGCATCCGAAGTAGGATAATCTGAGCCTGGTCATTGGTGCCTTGAGTGAGAACTCTGGGTTGATTTATTTGATGGTCCATTTGTTTGTTTCCTTGGCTGTCCATGGTATTCTCAAGAGTCTTCTCCAACACCAAAGTCAAAAGCATAAATACTGTTCCTATCCTGCTTCTTCTACGTCCAACTTTCACTTCCATAGAGTGTCATGGGGAATACCATTGCTATGAGTTGGCTTACATTGGGATAACTGAGGTGCCACCGACTTGATGGCACTCAATCAATCAATCAATCAATCAATCTAACTCACAAGGCTGTCTTGATAAAATGGGGAGTCTTAGGGAACCAGTAAGGTCACATCAGACATCTTCCAGGATGTGACGTCAAATGGGTATTTCTCAGGCTCTCTCTGATGACATATGACAGATAATTTTAGGAGGAGGAAGGTGTATTAGGTATGTGTTATTGAGTTATATAGCCTTGAGTTATTTATAAAAATAATAAAGGCGGGATAAAAATTAAATAAATAAATAAATAATCTGGTGGACTTCAGCCTCCACAACTACCAAGCAGAATCTGTCCTTTAGGAAGATATTAGTATTCCTAAACCAGGAGGAGAATCTCAAGCATTCAACAGGGGGAAAGTTATACACACTTGCCCATTGATAAGTTTCAACACTGAACTACGAAGTTTCAGGAAAGAGAGCTTTTGTGCACATTTTGAATGAAGGCTGCTGTTTGCAAAGCACAGATGTGCCATTGTTTGGGTGGGGAAAAAAACTGAATAAACAATTTTGTTATCATGTGATGGGCCCCAAAGATGCAGGCTTATGAAATCCCTATGAAGCTCAGTCTTGGGTCTGCCAACTCACGGTGAGTAAAATGCTTAAAAAAAAAAAAAGGGCAGTTCTTTTAAACAAACATAGTGAAAGAAAAGGGGAAATATTTTTCTCCTCCTCCATCTGATAATGTGAGAGGGGATTTTTGCAATTTGAAGGGGTGTGTGTGGTTCATTACCACAACTTCAGGAAGAACAAGAGCGCTCAAATAAATTGTGAGCTAAGATATCTGGGTTTGGGACACAAGAACCAGTTGTCTTCACAGAACAATGCTAGCACTGAGTCGATGAACAGAATTGCTATCATGGATGAAAAACACTTTTGGATATGTCCAGAAAATAAAGAGCAAAGCATCTTCCAACCCCTTCATTGTTCAACACATGCTGATTTCTTTCTAGATTGCACCTTTAAATTGCAGGAAAACTTTACAGATTATTAGGAATACAGGTATGGGAGATTGAGAGGGAAAGGAGGAAATGGAGCACCATGAGAAGGCATGGCTGGTGGGCACACAGAACAGAAGCTCTCCATAATGCAATGTTTTATTACCAGTCTCACATATTATTTCCTATCAATCATGATGGCAATATCTAAAAAGCAGGCTTCAATTCACATAGTGCTGAAAGTTAAAAAAAAATAATCCTGATCCAAGGGCAGAATCGGAGCTTTAAGTAGGATCCTAAGGAGATTTTTTTAATATCTAAGTTTCATTGATGTAACTATGCTTCTGGAGGCAAATCGTTGCCCAAACTAAACACGGATGTTTGATCTCAAATAATAATTTGCCAGAAAGGTAGAGAAAGATGTCTTGCTAATTCCTAATTTTTGGCAGGGCCATGTCAACCAATGCTTATGTATCATTAAAATTCTCTGTTAGGATTGTTATTGAAAATGACCAAACGGGGGAGCGATAATTCCAGCGATAATAAAGTTGTCTCAGGTAAGATATAATCAATACAAATGTTGCACAAATTCTTTCCTATTAAGCATTATTGCTAATACATAGTCCACCTAAGACTGGTCTATTTCTTAGCAATGTTTTTCTCTAGTTAGCATCATTTCTTTTGGATGGCTGTTAATTTTTTTTCATCTTGATTGCAAATCTTCCACTTACACGCCCACACTTTTTTTTTTTTGCTGGACACAGTCTTATGATCTCTGTGTCCCTTAGGCCAAAGATGATGTCTGCCTACAATTTAGGAACAGGCATTCAATGATGTGTGTGCAAGGAAACCATGAATTGCTTAGTACATGTGGCCTTTCTTTAATTTTTGCAATAAAATAATTAATTATTCTTCCAAAATAATCCTGCTGCCTGATTATTTCAGCTTTTGAATGGTGGTAGTAGTATGTGTGTCCCTTTTTTAGTTAATCAAAAATGTGTTTACTGATTCATATAATCCATCTTTCCCAAGACCACAGCCCCAATGGGTTGGAGTTCGATTTCCTAGTGGGAGCTGTAATCCGGTGCAATCTAACATATACTGTTGAAAAAAGCTGATCTGACTTATCAACCGGCCCAACATTTTTCAGTTCTGACATTGACATCTTGAGAACGAACCATTTCAGCCCAATTACCTTTCTTTTCTTGATTGGCCCAGAACTCTCGTACCCGTTTGTTAATGTTCCTTGTCTCCCTCAAATGTTTTTGCCACTGGCGTAATTCCTGGACATCAGGATCACAACGGATCTAGAAATGGGAAACATACATGCCTCTGTAAGAAACTCTCTAGTCTAGGGTATCTGTTGAGTCCGTATTAAATAGCCTTCTTGATAACATGCTTGGCCTCAATTTGCATTTCAACAGGAACACTTCTGTGATGGTGACAACGCTATGCAACGGAGTCCTTTGTAGCTGTCAGAGTTCGCTTAAGATGTTTGCTATCTGGATCAGAACAACGAATGGTGCAGCAAGTCCAGCAGCAGATTACTCAATGATTGGCAAGTTATTTGGGCAAATAAGGCAAAACATCTTCTATGTGTCTCTCAAATAAGCTGGCAATAATAGCACAACAGCAAATTATCACACTGGACTAAGCCATGGCTTACTTAAACTTGCTTTATGGAGTCAGTACGATTGGCTGGGTTCACTTAAGCCATAAACAAACATGCTTTCCCATGTTTAATTGCTGAGAGTCACAAGAAGGCAGCGGAATAAAAATGTAGTTCTTAATAAAATGTATACTGCCGCCCAATTTAAATTAATAACTCTGAGCTGCTAACAAGAATACAAAAACCAATCTAAAAATGGAAGAGAAAAATTGCAACTAAAAGCAATCATAATAGAATATAACAGTGACTCACAGCTCTCGAAACACACACATCATTGAGTTGAATGAATAAACAAACAAATTAACAAACTGACTGGGTTCACAGGTTCCACCAAGCAAGAATATCATTTGTTTGATTTCGATGTTACGTGTTGTGTGAGCCCAGCCATGACGGTTTATAGGCTATGGTTTCTGGCTTAGCAAGTTGTGGGACAAAAGCCAATAATGGTTTATTCAACAAATCATGGCTTACTACCATGTGTGAAACTAGTTATTAAATAACTAAATATCTGCCACTCTTTCTTGACACCCAAAATCTGCTACCTGACTCTGCCTTGTGTTATAGGGTGAGATATCATATAAGCACTAAAACATTTTTAATTTTTTTGCTCTTTTTCTTTTTATGGATATTTGGGGTCATTATTTTATATATTGACATTGTTAGCTACCCAGAACCTTTGGGAATAGGTGACAAACAAGCAAAATGGATGGATGGATGGATGGATGGATGGATGGATGGATGGATGGATGGAGAGTTTGCCAAGATTAGAGCCCAAAGCAAAACTGAAGTACTTTGGCCACATAATGAGAAGACAGGATACCCTGGAGAAGATGCTGATCCTAGGGAAAGTGGAAGGCAAAAGGAAGAGGGGCCGACCAAGGGCAAGATGGATGGATGATATTCTGGAGGTGACGGACTCGACCGTGGGGGAGCTGGGGGTGGCGACGGCGAACAGGAAGCTCTGGCGTGGGCTGGTCCATGAAGTCACGAAGAGTCGGAAGCGACTGAACGAATAAACAACAAAAGAGCCCAAATGCTGAACTACCATTTTGATAAACACAAGCAACACCTTCAAAACAATACATTTCCTGTTAGGTGTTGTCCCCTGTACTTATGTCTCAGGTTTCTTAGCACCTGGATAGGGTTAAGCTAAAGACCAGGTCATTAGTCAAGAAGTGCTTTTATAAAGGGTGCTTGTGATCCTAACCTGGGCACTAATTACTGTTTACAAAGAAACACCCAATCACAAGAGTCTGTTGATCAAAAATAGTTATTCCTATTGTTGTCAGCTCCCCAAACTCAGTTCTCTATTGGGAACTTTTAAGTATTTAGGAGGTGATATTTTCTGATTAGTACCAAAGAAACCAGAGAGACAACACACCCATTTAACTTCTTGCCGTGTGGCCAGAAGCATTGAAAGAATATATTCAGGGATCTTTTGGGATCTTTTGGATCTTCCTTTACCCATCTCTCTCTCTCCATCTCCCTCCATCTTTTGCTTTCTCTCTCTCTTTCTCTGTCTGTCTGTCTCTTTTGCTCTCTCTCTCTCTCTCTCTCTCTCTCTCTCTCTCTCTCTCTCTCTCTCTCATTGAGCAGGGATTCAGCAAGACAGAATAAGCTACCATTAGGGATATTTCTTGTACTGCAAGCCATTATACGTATGCTGCGCCTGGCTTAAAATAGCAAAGGGAGTATAAGTAGCAAATCCCCAGCAGTATCCTTTCTGTTGACCTTTAAATCCAGAATGAGAGGATGTGTCTGTGCGACCCTCTCTCTACTCCCCAACACCATGAGCTTTCCTCTGATGAAAAAAAGCAGCACGCTGGATCAGAGCAATCAACTAATCAATCAAACCTGTTATTTTGCTCGTAGACCAGCCGAGGATTAGAGCAAAGGTCCTTTACTCCATGATCATGTTTCCAGCAGAAGCTGTCCAGGAAATCCACAAGTGGGACATGCCAGCCAGAGTTCTCCCAAACTCTTCTCTTACAGCCCATTGGGCTACGTTTATCGCACACATTGTGTGGGCCTGCTCTGGAGCGGGACCGTTGCTGCTCTCAGATGAGCCTATTTCCTTTCCCAATCTCCCTGCGCATCACACAAGCTGTTTTGAGCCTTCAAACTGGAGGTCAGCCACAAGGAAATCGTCATGGCAGCCATGTTGCTATAGCAGCCATTTTGCAAGAGTGCCCTCAGCATGCTTTCGATTCTCCAAATCTTTCCAACAGATCTACGGGATTTACAGACTCAAAAATATATGCAAGGACACAGATTTGGCGTTCATGGGCAAGATGGCTGGAACCATGCAAAGGTTAGCTAGCAAAAGTCAAGGAATTGTGTCTGGGGGGGTGTTTCAAATTTGTACCGATTATTTAAACTTTAATGTACTTTTGGGAGGATCTCAGGTGGTGTTGGGATGGGCAATGGACATCTCAAGGACAAGAGCTAGAAGCACAAGAAGGTTGTCCTCTCATAAAGCAGCTCTGTATATTCTTAGCTTCCCTCACTTCCTCTTATTACTTGTTTTCAAATTACCTTTCATTCTTCTCTCCTACATTCTCTTTTCTCCTTCCTTCCCAAATACCAAGCATCCTGTTCTTTGCTTTTTCTTCTTTCCCAATTTGCTGACTCCCTCCACCCTCACAAACGACACATGGAGTTTGCATTAGATTATCATCTGGACTAAAAAGGACAAGGGGCAACACAGACATTGGCTTGAAGAAGTTCCTGGCCCCTGATCACTTCTGCTTCTGAACTTCTGTAAGGTGGAAAGCAAAAGCAGAGTTGCACCTTTTCGGCCTTCTTCTGCCGTGACCAAATCTCAACTGTGAAAAAGCTGCTATGCAAATCCTGTTGAACCATCTGCATCTTCGTAGACGTTTATAGCACTTGGTGCTGAAGCCATGCGCACGGGGCTCCCCCTGGGCCAGCGGCTGTTGCACAGATTGAGCATCAAGCAAAATTATTAGAGATGGCTCTTACCCGGAAACCTCTCCAGAAGGATTGGATGATGCTGCTGGCTTCTTCCTCCGTGAGCAACAGAGACACAGGAATGGGAGGCCTAGGACTAGAGCAAAGATTTTCATTTCAAAATCACACGTCGTTTTGGATAATTTATGGATGCAAATAATAATAATAATAATAATAATAGTAACAACTTTATTGTCATCCCACTATACACTATACACCAAGTGCACAACAGAATGAAATTTCGTTGCAATTGGCTCACAATTTCAATCAAACACTAAAATACTAATAATAAAAAATATATCCATAGTTACTATAAAATATACATTCTTTACACATCCAACATTTCACCTAAAAGAACTTATTTAAGCATTCAAGAATCCAACAGCCCGGGGGACAAAGCTGTTTCCCAATCTGGCTGTTCTACCTCGGATACAGATACAGCGGAACCTCTTCCCAGAGGGTAACAAAGAAAACAAACCATGAGGAGGATGGGAGGCGTCACTGATGATCTTTCGAGCTCTGGACAAACAGCGTGCATGTGCTGAATCTTGGATGAGAGGCAGAGATATCCCAATTATCTTTTCTGCTGCCCTTACCACTCTCTGCACAGACTTTCTATCTGAGGCACTACAGCCTCATATATATGTCTTTTTGAAAACAAAACAAAACGAAACACTGTTTTCCTGTCTTGTACCCAGCCAGATGCTAGGGAGTTAGGCATGCTAATAAAAAGTATCCTCTTTCTCACATCTGCATACATTCATTCCTGCATTTACATTTGCAAAATTCTGCTATTTACATGTTGCCTGAAATATACTAGTTCTGGAAGATGCTCTGGACAAGAGCCTATTTTTTCAAGGAGCTGGGAAGAACTGGCAGGATTATCTGGTTTTTATTCTCAGAATAAAACCAATACTATAACGTAGCATGGCTAGGATTACTGACACTGGCTTGATTCACATGCTGCATTAAATCATAACACAAGATTGGTTGCGTTTGCTTTAATGTGTTTTGTGCATCTAGATACAGCAGTTTGCAGACCACGGGTTGTGGTTTATGTTATATATAAACCCAGGCTTCCTTGGCTTGTTCAAAACCATGGTTAAGACAAACACTGGGTTAGTGCAATGTGTACACCCAGACAATGCAAAAAAGAAAAAAGAAAAGTGTAACATTTCAAAGAAGCTGAACCTTCACAACAATACAGCTTATCACATGGCTGTGAGCTATCAAGACACAAGGGCTGGATCAGTGTCATTCGAAAAGTCTTATGAATTCAGGAAGATTCAAGATTGTCATGAAATTTCACAGCTGAGCTAAATGGAAAACAACCTGATTATCAGATCCGGCTGATTCCAAAACAAAGCCAAGATGGAAACCAAGCTTCCTGCTTTCCAGCCCATTGCACGAACAGGAGAAAGAGTTACAGAAACTAAACACTTGAGTTCATCACAGATACATTTCTGTTTCTGATCAACAGCAGTCACTGGAATTCTTTTGTAATGGCTTCTGAGCTTTTCTATACTAGCATCAGAACTTCAGAAGGTCCTGGATTCTTGTGCACCTTTTTAACCGTTTCCAGAGTAGCCTGCAGGGGAGAGTCCTGACATAAAGCCATTAACACAAGGGACTCCGTAATCCATTCAGAATTAAGGATCACAGTTTAATGGTGCGGCACATGTCTTGCAGGCGGAAAGGCCCACATTCGATCCACAATCAGTGTGGACTTCTCTACAGTATGTCCAATCCATGTTAGTTTTGCATGGGTGTTCAAACCGAAGGTCATTCCTTCCCATGTTCTGCAAATATTTCTTTTCACTCATGGAGGTTCACATTCAACTGGAGGCCTTGTTCCTTCAAATGCATGTTATTGTATGCCTTTCACCCCAAACAGGCAGAATTTTGTATACATTTTGTCCATGATACATGTTTTGACATACAGTTTCATTTAAGATATGCTTCTTGGGATGTATTATTCTGGAACTGAGGACTGCATTACAAAATTCAGGGCATGATGCAATCCTGAAGGATGTACTCATTTGTCTAGGCCAGACTTTCTCAACCTCAGGAACTTTAAGATGTGTGGACATCAACTCCCAGAATTCCCCACCCCATGCTGGCTGGGGAATTCTGGGAGTTGAAGTCCACACATCTTAAAGTTCCTGAGGTTAAGAAACACTGGTTTGGGCAGTGTGAGCTGGGTTTATTTCTGTATGCGAGCAAAACAAAATACTCCAGTATCCTGAATTCCTCAGTCCTGGGGAAAAAAATGAGATCCATACCTTGGCTGAGGGTTCAGATGAATCTATACATCTCAACTGTTCAATTCCCCTTTCTTATTTTCACAATTAAAGCATTAATCCTTATGAGGCTACCAGGATCATTGCTATTCTCATCAAAAGCGATCAGATGAACAAGTCTGGAAACCTCTTTGTTTACGATGACTTTATAATTTATCACAAGTCGCAACTTGCCAGCACACTCTATTTTACAGTTTTATCATGGGGTGCGGGGGGGGGGGGAAGGTTTCAGAATGCTCCTTTTCAATCAGCACCTGTGCGAAGTCTTTTGAGGACTAGGTTTTCTTTTCATTTTTTCCCCTCCCTGATGTTTATGTCCTAGCATTCTTTTCCAGAGAAATACAAGCTCACCCTTCCTAACATTGCAATATGAATTCCGCCCACCCCTGCCCTGGGCTCCATTTTTAAGTCACGAGGATCTGCCGGGGAACCGATCCAAGACTAAAGCAGGAATGGCACGTATGACTCGAGTCCAGCGGGGAAGGGCTTCGTGTCCAGAAAGCCAATCATGGGAGACATCAATCATTCCAGTCTGAAGGAGGAGAAGTCACACCAGGGTCCATTTTTCTCCACTGGAATATTAGTAATTGACTTTAGGTCAAATGAAAATAGAATACGCGCAGGGGCGGGGGCCTATCAAAAGTGAACTGGGGAAGCGGGAACAGATTATTTGTGGCAGGAGACAGCTGGGACACTCCAAGATGAATTGGAGCTGGCAAACAAACGCGCAGAGAATGTGTGAGGTGTGTGGGTTTCAAAAATTAAACGCTCCCCGCAGAGCATCCGTCAATAGAGCAAAAATGCTTGGCTCATGTGGAATTGGATTTCCCAGAACGATCTGCCATCTCCTTTATGGCTCGCTGCCCTCTTATGCAAAGTTTCAGCCATGGGAACAGATAAATCTAACACCAGAAAAGAAAATGGGGGAGCAGCCAGATTAATTACGATTGACATCAACAGGATAGACCTCTTCTAGTTGCGCCTACAGAAGCGACTTACTCAAAATGGTGAAGGCTGGAGATGTGTTTTGAAAAGGTGGCCAGAACTGTTTGTGGTTATTCCTTGACACGACTCTGTTGCAATGACTTTGAGGTGTCAAGTTCCATCCTGCATATCTTTTCCATTTTCCAGAAAGACTTCCATGCTAGGAGTTCTCTGCCTATGCATACCCCATCTCCTCTGCATTTAGATTAGCCCTGCAACTCAGGCAATAGCTATTTCGCACACGGGATTGCGTGTTATTAAAAGACACATAAAGATCGTCCCACTTGCAAGCAAAGAGCCGCTTTCAAATCCAAGGTGCCGTGATGGGGCAGTTTTTGCTGGTCTGGTTTGGAGAGAAGCTAAGTAGTTTTTTAAACAACATACAAAGTATTGTTTGGCAAAGACCCTGGGATATATATAAGCTGGCAGGACTTGATTAGGAAAGCCAACTCACCTTGCTCCCCCAGTTCCTTCAGGCATCTTTCATCAAAACAATTGGCCAGTGGCCCCACATTTAACCAATCTAAGTCACAGTACTTATCCAATCGCTTTTGCAAAGGCGCAGTTAAATGCTTTTCCATCACTGGTCCTGCTAGGAAGATTCCAGGGTATGGCTCTGCCCTTGTAATAACCCAGAAGTAGAATCAGTGGAGCAGATACTTTTGCTTTGTAGACTGTAGACTCATCCGAGAGAAACTTGTATTACCCCTTCATTGTTTCTTCAACCGGGCGTTTCAACCACATGTATGTAAATGTTCTTTTATCCGACTCTAGGTCAAATGTGACTCTAGTGGTAGCCAAATCTTTGGCTGCGGTGATTAGATGTAGGAAGAAACTATTTGCGGAATGGCTTGTTTCCCATGAAATGTCAACGTGTATGCTGTTTCCTTTGTTATTTTGCCTGTTCTTAGGTCCCTTAACTGTAATAAACCTTCATTCCTTCAAGTACTGTTTGGGATGTTCCAGTGTGTAGTGGTGAAGGTGCTGGACCAGGAGCGAGAAGACCCAAGGTCTAGTCATCCCTCAACCATGGAAGCATCCTGGGTGACTTTGGACCAGTCCCTCTTTCCCAGACTTCACTGGGTTGTTATAGGGGGGAAATGGGAGGAGGGGACATTTCGTGCACCGCCCTGAACTCCTGAATGAAAGGCCGGAGATAAACCTAACAAATAAGTATTTTTGAACTTTGCTGGAGGAAAGAATTTCAAGGAGGACCCAGCAAGGGACAGCTGCACGTGCCACAGAAGGCAGCTAAGTTACAGTTACCGCTTTCTTATGCACTTTTGTGTGAAGGGCCGGAACAGAAACATGCCAAAAGGGATCCTCAAGGCCTTTTTGCCCCCATTCCAAAGAAAACAGCCATCCAAAGAAGAGATGAAATCAGGGGTGTTGGTGGGGAGGGGGGTAAAAAAAAAAGTCAAGATGGTGCCTCCAACTGTGCAGACCTGCCTCTTTTTTACAAGCAAAACCCGTTAAGTAGGGATGGGGCTTCAATTATGCAATGGTGGCGGCTGTCTTGACTTTCTTGACCTCCTCTCCTGCAGCGGATGCCCCTGAATTGACTGCCAAATTGCCCAAAGATCTGCCTGTGGGATCCATTGATCTGCTGCCGCCTCACCCTCCTAGTGTGTGGATCCCCCCGTGGGTCACTCAGGCTGTTGATCTAAGTCAAAGGTGCCCAGCCGAGCGACGTTCATTGGGGTTTGGCAGACCAAAAGCTCCAGCCCCTGCAGGCTTTCTTGGGCCAATGGTTAGAAACACGGCACCCTCCCCGCACGCTCCCTTTCCTGATTCAGGATGGAAATGCACGGGGAGGGCAGTCGAGGTGGAGACACTGCGGATTTTTTGTCCGCAATCTCTTCCTGTGGTTACTTCCCCCCTAGTAAGCGAAAGGGAGTCTGCTCGGGATTTTTGGATGAGCCGCCTGACAGCTTGGTGGCGGGTGCGCTGAGGTAACGAAAGGGAAAACAGGGAGAGAGCAACATCAGCAGAAGACTGGGAAAGAGCGTGCCAATCCAACAGGCACAGATGGCAAGAGAGAAGGGAAAACGCCAGAGGGGTTGCAAGAAAGGGACAGGAGGCCTGTTTAAATAATAATAATAATAATAATAATAATAATAATAATAATAATAATGGGGGAGGGAAGGAATTTCCTTGCTTTTCCACTCCAGCCCTTCACCATCCCATAGCTCCTTCCAGCTGCTTTTGCAGCCCGTGGGTTTTAGAGCAACGGCACCAAAAGTGCAGAAAGCGAAGCGGCCACAGCAAGTTGAGAGAAAAAAGTTGAGAAGAGTTTTCACCCGCCGCCGCCGCGCTTACGGGTTTTCGCGTGCCGCCGTTGGTGTGTCGCCAACTGAAAAGTTTGGAAAGCCCTGCTCTAGGCTTTTCATTGTTAGATTGATTGATTGATTGATTGATTTAAATTTATATGACCGTTCGTATTTATTCAATTGTTAATTTTAATCTGTATTTTAGTTTTATTTCTGCTGGTTTTAAACTTTGTTAACCCCCTCGAGGGCTTCTCGGAGAAGAAAGGCAGAGTATTGTTCAACCGTACAAAATTTTAGAAACGACGTTATATACACACTTTGGCTTTCTAGTTGCTTTACTGATTAAGCCCTCTTTCCAAGTTCCGTGCGAATAAAGAAGGGGAGGATTAGTAACCATCATTAGCACTGGGCCATAGATGCTGGAAGGAAGCAAGGGACCTGGAAATGAATGCTCGGTGTACAGGTTGGGGTAGGAAGAGGCGGTGGGGGGGAGGGAATATTCAGGAGCAGAGAACCTCAATGGAAGGCGAAAGAGAGCAAAAAGCCGCTCACCCGTGCAAAATTAGCTCTGTGGGTCAACTGAAAACTAGCAGTGACGTGAGCTATAGTGGCAACTGAGACTCGGGTGCATTAGAATATGAAAAGCAGAAGCAGGGGCTGGGAACATTGCTGGGGCGTTGTATGCTTGACAGACCACCCCCACCCCTCCTGAAATTTGTTAGTGAAGCCAATTAAGCAGGGAGGCGGCGTGGGTCTCCTGAAGGATTTCGAGGGGTGGAAGCCGGAAAGAAATCCTTCGGAGAATACAGAGCATGAGAGTGGGAGATGAAAAGCTCCAACAAGATGGTGTTTCCAAACCCTTCACGATACAAGCCAACTGAAGGGCCTTTGTCACCTGAGTCAGATGCCCGGAGACCAGCTGGCCGTGGGCAGATGGCACAGGAAGCCACCCAAACGTAGAAATGTGGGTTATTTCCTTTCATTGCCTGGCAATACGGCCGGGTGAATCTGAATGCAAGTCCAGGCCAGCTGAATATTACACAATGTTCTTATTATATCCTACCTCCTCCCCTCTTTTCTGCAGCATCCTGGATGTCTCATATCACCCATGAAGAGCAACTATATCCAGCCCCTTTCCGGCTGCACTCCAACCATCGTCCCACCAAGGACTGAGTCAGGATAGGAAAACTTAATCAGCATTCTTAGGAGCAGCATCAAACGTGGAAACCCATGGGGAAGAGTGTGAGCATAAAATGGGGCCTATACATTCTTACTCTAGGGAAAACTGTGTCTTCTGGACTGAATGGCAGGGACTCCATTATCCTTGGAAATTCATCTCCCCCGAGGGACACTGCAGGATGTGAGCCAGTTCACGGACTATCCTTGTCCAAGTCACTTTATGACCCCATAAGACGTTGGTTGGTGATGTCATAACGCCCCAGTCAAATCTGGGTGCAACTGCTACGTCCTTTGTGATCTACACAAGATCCTTGTGGCAGGTGAACAGGAATTTTAAAGCTCTTATACACATACACCGAGCTCTCCAAGATTTCCCTGCACCCAAAAATGTGGAGCCCAAGGGCTGCTAGCTGCCAATCTCTGCATATATGCCCAGAAGAACTGTATCCCTTTTCTTCATGGAGTAGATGCACAGATTTACAAGCAGATTCTGAAAATGATCAAATTATTGCCTAAAACTCCATTCTGAAACGAAAAATGGAGTAAATGTTTGTGCATTTGGGGACATTTGTTGTTTTCAAAGACATCTGGTGATGCTTTGAACCTGAACCATTTGTTTCCACTGTCATTGCCCAAACGGTGAGCTTCCAAAGTCTTCTGCTAGTGAACAGTACCTGCTCATTAGCATAAAGATATTCAAAAGAACAAGCAACAATGTCTAAAGAAGAGAGCCAGTTTGGTGTCGAGGTTAAGGCATCAGGTTAGAAACTGGGAGGCCATGAGTTCTAATCCTGACTTGGGCACGAAGCCAGCTGGGTGACCTTGGGCCAGTCACTTTCTCTCGGCCCTAGGAAGGAGGCAATGGCAAACCACTTCTGAAAAACCTTGCCAAGTCCAGCAATTGTGTGAATGGAGTGAGCTACCTTCAGAAAAGGTCAGCAATATCTATTTGTCTTTTTTTTTTACACCAATATGACAGAAGGCAAAAATGGTAAATAACACAATGAAATTAACAATATTTAATTTACTTTTAGAGAGCCAGTTTGGTGTCATGATTAAGGCATCAGGTTAGAAACCAGGAGACCATGAGTTCTAGTCCCGCCTGAGGCACAAAGCCAGCTGGGCCAGTCACTCTCTCTCATCCCTAGGAAGGAGCCAATGGCAAACCAGGGGACTGAGAGTTCTAGT
Organism: Charina bottae; assembly: GCA_023362775.1. Classification (NCBI taxonomy): domain Eukaryota; kingdom Metazoa; phylum Chordata; class Lepidosauria; order Squamata; family Charinaidae; genus Charina; species Charina bottae. Next base: position 29,689,548 of record JALMGJ010000010.1, read on the forward strand.
CCCGCCTTAGGCATGAAAGCCAGCTGGGTGACCTTCGGCCAGTCCCTGTCTCTCAGCCCTAGGAAGGAGCCAATGGCAAACCAGGGGACTGAGAGTTCTAGTCCCGCCTTAGGCATGAAAGCCGGCTGGGTGACCTTCGGCCAGTCCCCCTCTCTCAGCCCTAGGAAGGAGCCAATGGCAAACCAGGAGACTGAAAGTTCTATTCCCACCTTGGGCACAAAGCCAGCTGGGTGACCTTGGGCCAGTCACTCTCTCTCATCCCTAGGAAGCAGGCAATGACAAACCACTTCCAAAATCTTGCACTAGACTACTGTTACTAGACTCAAGGAAGGAAGGAAGGAAGGAAGGAAGGAAGGAAGGAAGGAAGGAAGGAAGGAAGGAAGGAAGGAAGGAAGGACTTGAAAGCCAGTTTGGTGTAGAGGTTAAGGTACCAGGCTAGAAACCGGGAGACTGAGTTCTAGTCCCGCCTTAGGCACGAAGCCAGCTGGGTGACCTTGGGCCAGTCCCTCTCTCTCAGCCCTGGGAAGGAGGCAATGGCAAACCACTTCCGAAAAACCTTGCCAAGAAGACTGCAGGGACTAGTCCAGGCAGTCGCCAGGAGTCAACACTGCCTTGAAAGCAAAAATTACGGAAATGTCTCAGTTCTTCAGAATAATGAATTTTTTTGCACTCCCCCTCCCCTCCCTCTGTGCAAATAAACCTAGGACAAAACATTTTTGCAAGGAAGTGGTAACTAAATTAGTCTGCCTGTCAGAGGGTCACTGTGACAAAGAAAGAATAAATAGAAAATTAAAAGGGACAAGTGACTGCATCTCATTCCCTTTCACAGGATAGCAAACGGAGCAAAAGGATGGAAATGGTGTAAATCACGAGTAATACTTACTGATCCTTTAGCCAATCCTTCACGAAAGGGATCTCGAAAAATTCTACAAACGGCTCATCCTTTCTCTTTGCGTTGTGGCTAGAAGTATCAGCATGGTGGGGGAAAACAGACATATATAAAACTGAGTGTGAAAACGAAACATGTGGTCGGTCTCCGTTAGAAGGAAAAAATAATGGAATATCTTCAAATACTTAATCCCGAAAAACAAACTTACTTGTATAACCATTCAGTGAGGAAATCAAGGGCAATAAATCTTGTTTGTTTCCTCTGAAAGAACAGAAGAGACACCAATTTCAGAAGAACAATGATGAGATCTGATACGGCGTTTTATTTTTATTCCACTTTTTCTCCAAAAGGCAATTTGACAATGAAACAGCCATGTTCAACAGACCTCAAATTGTGGGCATCCACGGGATGGCAAGGGAGGATGTAACCACACACAGGTGATAACACAGATGATTATATTATTAATTATATGCACAGAAATTGCATCAGATGCAAGTATATAGTTATGGCAATTGTACGAATATGTCACTGCATCCTTTGGATGTCATCACGGTTTGTCATACTTATGGATGCCTTCGGTCAACATATTCAGGAGCGCAGGGACACCCAGTTTGGTTTTCCAATGTGCTGCTATTATCACCTCTCTCGGCATCTGTGGTTTGAGACAAATGTCCTTCTGCCTATTGGCTGGGCTGGCCTTGCCAAAGAGATTCCCAGAGTGATGTGCTTATCATCTAAAACAGGGGTCCCCAACCTGTGGGCCATGGCCCAATAGTGGGCCACGGCCTGTTAAGAAGTGGGCCACACAGCAGGTGAGCGGTGGTGGTCCACGCGATTGGCTCCCGCCTGCAAACCCCACCCCCCGTCCGTACGATTGGCTCCCACCTGTAAACCCCGCCCATCAGTGCGATTGGCTCCCGCCTGCAAACCCCACCCCGGTCTGCGCGATTGGCTCCCGCCTGCAAACCCCACCCCCTGGTCCGTTGAAAAATTGTCTTCCACGACTGGTCCCTGGTGCCAAAAAGGTTGAGTACCCCTGATCTAAAACAGTGTTTCTCGACCTTGGCAACTTTAAGATGGGTGGACTTCATCTCCCAGAATCCCCCAGCCATCATGGTTGACCTAAAAGATATAAATGATCTAAAAGGGAAGCGCGCACAATCTGGCCACAGTTTTCAAAAGCTGCGCTCTTCTGACTACCTTGAATGGACACAGTACAGGAAGAAGGGGAAGAAAAATTTAGCGTCTCAGCCAAGCCAACAGAGCAGGCCCTGCTATCACCTTTCTCTCTCTGTGCTGCTGCATGTTTGAGCTTCTCACCTGATGGGGGCACTGGGTGAAGCAATCCCCTTGTACCTGGATGGTGGTCTTTTGGCTAGGAAAACTGGGGTAGCCACCTCTGAACATTGGAAATACAGAGAATGAATGTTCAAGTTCCCTAAGTCCTGTCCGCATTCAGTTTAAATGGGAAGGCAAGTCCTCCATGAGAAAAGAGAAAAGAAAATCCGGGCAGACATTTGCACCTACTGGCTTCCGTGGGGAGTTTAGCGCATCGCCTTTTGAATCTAAGTTCAATACTCTGCCAGACTGATTGCTCTGCTGGAATGATGAGGCCCCTGCAAAGCCATCAAAATAGTTAACGGCCCTATTTGTATTTCAGGCTTGAGTGTCTTTAAAGAAAGCAAAAAGGCCAGTTTTTCGCACAGCTGTGTTGGGTGAAGCAAACCCGGATATGCACAGGAAACCTCCATAACAATGTGCATTGTTCACCAGCAGATGGGCTGGATGCTTTTTTTCACAATGAGAATTATTCCCCATTCTTGGCTGTGTTTGTTTTTACACTCTGGAACACAATACAGTGCATAAAATAATTTCACCACCCTGCTTGCCTTATTTTATACACCCACACCCACCCACCCACACTTTTACAGACAACACACAACCACACACACAACCACGAAAACAAATCTGTTTTCTTTACTCTGCAAACTATATTTTTAGCCTCAGAAGATTTAGCCCAGGGTGTCTTCGAAGTGGCAGACTTGCTATTCTCTTACACTTGAGCAGCCTTCCTCAACTGGATGCCTTCTGGCTGCGTAGGACTTCAAATCCCATCATCCACGGCCAGCCTTCTGCTGGCTAAAGATGATGAGAGTTTGCAGGCTCCTCATCGGAAGGGAATGGAGGATCACACCATCCAACCCAGTATTGCCGGCTCTGATTGCCCTAGTTTATTTCATCAGTCACTTATCATAAAGATTCGTTTCGTGTTAATACATTAAAAATCCATTTTGTACAACACACACTGCCATTTGCTCAGCTCTCCTTAAGTGCCTTTTTGAAATGCATCTCACAGACTAAGTGCAAACTAAACACTCTGCTTATATTGGTTTAGAAGAAAGTTGCTCTTGTTTTTAAAAAGGGGGTTGGAGATTAACCTACCATTAATAGCTGCATCTTAACTATGATAAGCCAGCCAGAAAACAAAAAGAGAAATACAATAGAAATGAAGGCTTAATAAGGTTAGCTTCCTTAAAAGCCATCATTAAACCTGCAGGGGAGCAGCATTTCAACCCACTAATGGGATGCTAGGAAGAATGCCACAGCTGTTTATGTTGGTTTCAAAAGACTTAAATGGTAGGGCTACGTCTTTCAAATTAATAGCCAAAGTATACTACACATGTGAAGGTATGGAAACCTCTACAGAGCTTTGTGCTGAGGTACTGGAACCACTGCTTCTCATCCCTCCACCCCAGACCTGCAAAACCATCAATGTTGCTTTGTGCATGCTGCATCTGAGAGTGGAAACCGACATTTCTTGGGCAACACATTGTTATTGGGCGATATTGCAGTTAGCTTTGTTGAGCTTTGCTTGCTGTGGAAATCTGGCCATTGTGAACTACAGTTTATAGCAGTGTTTTTCAACCTTGGCAACTTTCAGATGCGTGGACTTCAACTCCCAGAATTCCCCAGCCAGCGTGAGCCAGGTTGAGAAACACTGGTTTATAGTTTAGTGAGTTGTCTGAATTCAGCAAATTGGGATTAAGTGAATAAATGGTTGAGACAAATAAAGGCTTTGCTTGATGTGTCAGCACAGACAACTGATTATAACCACCCAGAGTCCCTCCTGATGAGGGAGATGGGCGGTGATAGAAATTTGATGAATGAATGAATGAGTGAGTGAGTGAGTGAGTGAGTGAGTAAGTAACAGACATTTTCATGAAATATAGCCCATTTCATTACACTTTGCACTTTTATGAATAAGATGCTAATCTTTAAGACATATTATTGCTATTACAGAGTAGGACTGTGATATCCCTTCTTTGAAATCTGGCTCATACCAGGAGATCTGATCTCCTTTCCACAGAGAGATTTCATTCATTGCAGACAACCTATACACCAACGATCTGAACTTTGGGTCTGTCAGTGTTGTCAGATTACAACTCCAACTTGCTGGGAACAAGGGTAGTTAAAGCTCGGAAGATACAAGCCTCAGAAACCTTTTACCTTCTCAGATTAAATGCAGTGTCTCATAATTCACATCATAATGATGTGGTGGCCAGAATTTCAATACAGTAGGTTTAATTTGGATAATGGGATGGAGGGTTGGACTATCAGTGATTACTAGCCTTGAATCATAGGTAAAAGGTAAAGGTTCCCCCTGCACATTTGTGCAGTCGTGTCCAACTCTAGGGGCCGGTGCTCATCTCCGTTTCTTAGCCGAAGAGCCAGCGTTGTCCGAAGACACTTCCGCGGTCATGTGGCCGCATGATGCACGCAGAACACTGTTACCATCCCACCGAAGTGGTACCTATTCATCTACTTGCATTGGCATGCTTTCGAATTGCTAGGTTGGCAAGAGCTGGGGCTAGTGTGGGAGCTCACTCTGTCACGCGGGGCTAGGGATTCGAACCTCCGAACTTGCGATCTTCCGATTGACAAGCCTGGCATCTTACCTGCTGAGCCATCGCGCCCCCTTATATAGGTAGCTTCCCATAAATACCAGCTGCTGGGAAGTTAACAGTGGAATTGGGCACTTGCTTGCCTATCAGTGCCTGCAAGCTTCCTGATTGCACTTAGATGGCCACTGTAGGACTAGATGGGCCTTTCACCTGATTCAACAAGGTTCTCCTTTTCTTCTTATGGTCTTCTTCCACTACTAATGTCTCACAATCAAAATGACACCATCCACACATAAGGGGAAGTACCAGCTTCAGCAACCCAATTATTTGTGGATACGTAGAAAATCTTAAGTTGAGAATTAAAGGGGAGGCTGTTCAACACAGTATGAACACACTGTGTTCAGAATGATTGTTGGTGGATAATAGAATATAACAACCCCCTTCCCCAACCTCATGGCCTTGATGTAGGATGGATAACAACTCCCATAAACCCCAGCCAGAGTTGAGGTCATGGAGGTGAATACTAACTCCTCAAGGAACGTAATACCCTTCTGAAAACAAGCTGAACATTTTGGACTCACCTCAAAACATCTTTCCTTCTTAGCTTGATGTAACAGCTCTACCATCCCAGGAAGAAGCACTGGAAAAATGTAGCATTCCAAGAATTGTCTTGGAGTACCTGGACAAATCAGTGTTTCTTTTTTCAGCCATGGAAATATTAAGTCTTTTCCATTTACATAAAATGACCAAATTGTTATATATAGTTCTTTGGCTCATACTGCCTCCTTTCCTTGTCACCCAATTGCTACCTGATCCTTTTAACTTTCTCATCTCTTCTATTCTCTTCTCCCATCTTCCACCAATGCCTTCAAAGTTCAAGCTAGGACTTTGGACAACCACCCACGATAAAAGGGAATTCCAGATATGACCAAATCATATGAGTTAATGTACCCTCCCGTTTGGGTTTATTTTTGGATGTCTTCATGAATATTTTCAAGTTAAAGCTGTCAAAGTTATTCTGAATTATATTCCAAAATTGTGTAATCTGACTTTTTGGAAGAGTATTGGCTATATTGAGCATGGGGAACAGCCAAGAGAATTATATTAAGAGATTGGAAAGGTCTATTATCCCAGATGTTGAAAACTAGATTCAAGAAATGTGTAATTTATTCCTTTCTGAAAAGGCTACTTTTTCTACTAATCAAAAAGGGACACAATACGTTTTCCTTTGCCACGGATTTCACCATATTTTACACAAATAGACAAATCTTATGCACAATTTGATATATTACTACATGATTAAATAAATATGTGATACATTTAGGTGATTAGCATTAATTTAGTATGTTCATTTCTTAGGTTTGGTTCTGTATTCGATTAATTCTATATTTTTCTCTCTTCTTTCTTTGTTTTGGCAATTTCATAATTAATTCAACTGCTGGATATTACTGTTAAACTTCTAATGTGTTTTTGCCTACTGTTCTTTTTGTATTTCTGTTTGAAACATTGCAATAGAAATTATTAAAAATGTGCAAAGGGGAATTCCATACACATGCACAGCTGCAACTATGAAACAGGTTTCTTGGACAGAAATCACGGTCGGCACCAGGTGTCACTCCATTTTTCTCTCTTTTTTTAAAAAAGTGGCTCTTATGAAGGAAGATAAGCTGCACTCCGACTTACATGCCTTTAGATCAGGCAGCTCAGGAGCTGCTGGTTCAGAAAGAAGAGATGGAGACTTCCGAAGGACCTCTTCATCAGTAATCACAGGTTTGCTCTCGTCCCCACTCAAATCTGGCAGTGCCCCAGCATCTGCAGGAACCTGTTGAAAAGCCAAAGCAAGGAGATAAACGCCCTGCTCCAATTTAAATAAATAAATAAATACTGTACATAAATAAGAGAAGAACAAACCGAAGGAAACTTTGATTCCGTAGCTACTCCCAATGCAACGGGGGGTAATTCTCTAAATCGGGATTTCTCAGTCTGGATACCTTTCACATGTGTGGTCTTAACTCCCAGAATTCCCCAGCCAGCCTGGGGAACTCTGGGAGATGAAACTGTACAGCTGGAGTGTGCCTTGGGGGAAGCTCATCTAACATGTTAGAAATGTATCAGGGAGATCTTCCTGGATTTAGTGATTACGTTTCTAGGACGACGTTTGGTCCAGTCATTAGCCAAGCTTACAAGATTGTCAGGAATTCAAAATACAGAGCAAGGGTTAAAAAAAGCCACATGTATGTCATCCCAAACTTCATAGTGGGGGGAAACCATCATTAAATGATCATTAAAGGTAAAGGTAAAGGTAAAGGTTCCGCCCGCACATTTGTGCAGTCGTGTCCGACTCTAGGGGTCGGTGCTCATCTCCGTTTGTTAGCCGAAGAGCCAGCGTTAGGAATTAATTAATAATAAGGATTCTGGTATTTTTAATTTTTAGATAATGGGGAATAAAGGGGATTACAGAACTTTTTGGAACTCATGATCAAGACCAGAGCCTGAAATACGTAAGAACACCCAGAAAAAAAGAGCCAACTATGGCTTGATAGGGCTGATTGGTAAGGACGAAGCTGGCTACGGTGAACTGAGCCTGTCAGTTCATATTAGACAGATAACTTGGAAGCTGCAAAATGAGATTTGCTACATAGGGAACGGCTGGCCCTTAGTGGAAAATGTGCTTGCTTTGCATGCTAAAATATTCAGAATCAGCTTCTGGCATCTCCAGGCCGAGCTGGAGAAAAATCACAGGTAGTGGTTACCGATCAAGATTGACAAGACCGAGCTGAATAGGCTCATAAGCTGGGAATAAAACCTGGCAGGCAATTTTGGCTTGGAAAGACGGAACAAGCCAGGACCCCCAACTTGGATGACATGCTAAAATGCGCCTGGCTTCTTTAGCAGACATTGTAAGGGAACGGGGATGAGCAAAGATGCTCGGCACGCTAGTGCACACCTCGATCACAATATGCCGGAATCCTCCGGAATTCCATTGGTTGCCTCCCAAAACAAGTAAGAATGTGGGGGGGGGGGGGGTGTCTCTTTTAAAACCATTTCATAAATCTGTGGGGCCATTTGCATCAAAGCCTAATGCAATACTGTGGAAAGACAAGCCAAGGCAGGTTCAGAGACGCACAACGAAGACCATTAAATGACTGGAAACTAATTCCTAAGATGGAGGGTTGAGAAGGTAGCCTTGAGAAGGGAAACGGGGGGGGGGGGAATCTGTTGGCATTCTTCTGAAGGCGGGTCACCCAGAAGACCACCACCACCTCCTGAGCTCTCATCCCAGAGTTCAGGGCACCGAATAATGGGCTGACGTTACAGGAAGGCTGATTTGGAATAAACGCTTAGCAAAAAACTTCCTAACAGGAAGAGCATTCAACAGTACGAGAGCCAATTAGACAGAAAGGCCATGACTCCCATGTGCTGGGTGTTTTTCAGCAGAAGCCAAACGGACATTTCCCAGGGATGCTTTAATTTGGATTCCCTCTTGGAGCAGGGGGGTGGGCTCGATAGTCTCCACGGCCCCTTTCAACTCCGTTTCTAAACTTCTCCAGCCGGGCAACTTCACAGGACTACACCAGCTCCCACATTATGAGAGAGGGACCAAACATCTCTCTCAGTTGGGCAATCTCCTGATGGCTTGGAGTGGGTATGGCTAACTTGGGGGGGGGTGTCTGTCTGGAAACTGCTATGGGTTCAGTGACGAGGTCAAGTGGGCATGGCTGGGATTCTAAAGGATAACGTCTTGGGGCTTGGAGGAATTTTCTTAGTTTATTTTAACTGCGGCAACCCCATTCTAGGGCTCAGCTACAATGTTTTCAAGTCTCCCAACTCAAAATGGCAGGAACCTCAGTTGGTATTTAGCAGCTGGCAACAGACGTGGTTTGGGAGGTTGAAAAAGGGAGCTTGGGGGGCACATGCAGGGCTGGAGTCTTTATCACAGAGAATGCCTGGCACCCTAGACCAGCGTTCCTCAACCTTGGCAGCTTGAAGATGTGTGGACTTCAACTCCCAGAATTCCCCAGCCAGCACGGGTTAGGGTTGGGGTTTCGTTTCTAAGAACAAAAAAGGTTTTGTTTCTAAGAAGCTGAAGATCACCACCACCTGGATTGTTGCTGTTTTTCCCTTTAAGGCAAGCCCAGGTTCTTCTTTCTTCTCCAAATGATCCGGATGAACAGGCCGTTTGGCTTCAAATTCTTTTGTTTGTTTGTTTGTTTGTTTGTTTTCAAGAAGGTGAAAGAGAAAAATGGAGAGAAAAGTATCAGAGGTTTATTCCTGCTTTTAGAGGGCTAAATACCTTTCTCTGAAAATATAAAAATCGCAATCACGTTGCTGCATGCCTACTTCTCTTAACCAAATTCAAAGTTAGGAAAAAACAAGAGAACAACCAACAAGAGAACAACAACACAAGCCCCTCCAAAATTTGCCAACACGTTGAAATGTTTAATATGACAGAAGGCAAAAATGGTAAATAACACAATGAAATTAACAATATTTAATTTACTTTTAGAGAGCCACTTTGGTGTCGAGGTTAAGGCATCAGGTTAGAAACCGGAAGGCCATGAGTTCTAGTCCTGCCTTGGGCACGAAGCCAGCTGGGTGATCTTGGGCCAGTCACTTTCTCTCGGCCCTAGGAAGGAGGCAATGGCAAACCACTTCTGAAAAACCTTGCCAAGAAAACTGCAGGGACTTGTCCAGGCAGTCTTCGAGAATCGGACACGATTGAACAGATTAAGAAAAATACTTTTAATAAAGCAAGTGAAACAGTTTGGCCTAGCCTTACCCACTTCTTAGCCAGCCTTCTGTCAATGCTGCCACTCAAAGGCATCTGATTTGATTTGGTTTCTTTAAATGACAATACCGGAAAGGATTTAGTCTGCGGGAGACAAGCCCGTATTCCTGGATGTTGTTGGACAGCTCAAACGTAGCCCGCTGAGTGTCTCAAACTTTTCCAATAAATCAATAAAACGTAATGCATCCTCAGACCAGTGAAAGATTCATTACACTGCTTTGCATTACAATAACCAGAAACAGACAGACAACATAAAAGTGAATAAAATCAAGGTGAATGATTCCCTTTGGGGGCCTTTGGGCTTATTCCAATAAAATCCCTGTGCAAGGACCTCTATTTCTGTCCCCTGCTCAGCCTTTTCTCCCTAAGGAGGAACTGTGCGGCACGCCCGTTTGCACACTTGCACGTCCTTCGGAGGCGCAAGCTGGCTGCTCTCAGCTCTGGATGCTCAGCAAAGTCCAGCAAACTCTCCTAGGTCTCTCTGCTGCCACCTGCTGGTCACCCACAGTCCTGCAGCCAGGAGCCCCTAAGTCAAAAGACTCCCCATTACGGATTTGGGATACTTTCCCCACTCGGGGACCAACCGTCCCCCACCCCGGGAAAATCCCCGCAGGAGAAGGCCCCCGCCTGGCGGCTTCCATCCCCGGCGCCCCACCTGCGCAGATTTCGTCCCAGAGGCTCCGCAACGGGGGCTCCTCAGCGACGGCCGCCATGGAAGGCCGCGCGCGAGGAAGCCGTTGCTAGGCGACCGCAGCCGCGTCGCTAGGCCACGCCGAGCCCGCCACCTATTCACTTCCGGGTCGAGCTGGGAAGCTCTGCCCTGCCGCCCGCGGGAGAGGAAGTGAGGGGTTCTGCGCGGCCGCGTGGGAAGGGGCGAGCGTTGAGTGGGGCGGCTCCGGGAGGGAGAGATGGAACGGATGGTGGCGCCGGACTGGAAGGGCCGGGTGATCTTCCGCGGGTGGGCTGCGCCGTCAGCCGGAGTCAAGCTGGTCTCGAGGGCGCCAGGTTGGGGAAAGATTCCCCGAGCGTTTGCTCCGGGTCTTGTAGGGGTGGGGCAGGCACGCTCCCGGCCTTGCCCCCCTGCCCGTTGGGAAGAAGGTTGCGGGTCTGGCAGAGGTCCATTTGGGGGCGAGTGCCTCTGGGCTTGTGCAGAGTGCCTTTGGACTCAGCAGGTGGAATCACCGGTGCAATTGCGGTCTCTACAGCTCCCTCCCTGAATGCATTTTCACAATTGCAGCGTTCGTAAAGCAATAGTTCCTGGGGAGATTGCAATCTGCCTTGCAGGAATTGCACTCGTAACATTGCCTTACGATCATTGCAGTTAGAGCTCCCCTGTGCTCTAGGGCAGTGTTTCCCAAAGTGTGGTCCCAGGACCCCTGGGGGTCCCCCAAGGGCTCCCCAAAATCAAAATTATTTGCCAGCCCACATTAAAAAATCATCCAATATTAAAATGCCACCCAACAATTGTAGGAAGCTGTAGCGGCAGGGCATGCGTGAATTTTAATTTTTAATATGGTAAATACTGATAAATATAACCCATACAAACAAAAGCTCTTTGGGGGTCATCCGTAATTTTTAAAAGTGGGAAGGGGTCCTGAGAAACATTGCTCTAGGGCAGAGCTTTCCAAACTGTGTGTCGCGACACAAAAGTGTGTCGCCACACACAGTCTGGTGTGTCGCCACACAACCCGGAAGCGCTGATCATCATCAGCGCTTCCGGGTTTTCCCGCGGTGACGCACCAACGGCGGCGCGCAAAAATCTGAAAGCGGCAGCAGCGCTTCCGGGTTTTTGCGCGCTGCCGCAACCGCGGCACTTCCGGGTTTTCCCGCGGTGACACACCAACAGCAGTTGGTGTGTCACCGCGGGAAAACTTTGGAGAGCCCTGCTCTAGGGAGCCTAAGGTGACATACATGGGGTCCCCCCCTTCTTTTATTTCCTGGAAGAAGAACCTGGGCTGGGAGAGAATGGGAGGTCAGGTCAAATGGGGCCCGAATCTGGCTTTTCCCATCTTGGCCATCTCAGCTCCCTTAATGTCCCTGTCTCGGCTTTGCAGATTGGCAGGCAGATCTTTGCTCGTTGATTTCTTGGAGATGATCCCTGGATTCCTACTTGACAGCAAACAAAATAAAATAAAACCCTTTTTTTGACCAAGACAGATAGCAATCCATTTCTCTCCATTTTCTGGGGGAGTCAATTTCATATCTATGTTCGCCTCCTTGAGTTATTTATAAAGGCGGGATAGAAAATAAATAAATAAATAAAATATGTAAGCTGGGATCAGAGCCTTGAAACTGACTTTGACAGAAAGGGAAGGGCTGAAACTGATAATCCCTTGTGATAATCCATGAATCCAGTTCATTTCTTCACTTTTTTGGCCGAAGTTTCCATCTCCCCCATTGGCTTAGGGATGGAAATGACAATTAAAAAGTGCTTTGCCAGAAAGTAGGGTCTAAGACAGGGCTTTCCAAAGTGCCGCCGCTGGCGACACACCAGTGGCGGCGCGCGCGTGCACGGCGCGGGGGGGCGTGCGGCGGTGCGCGCGTGCATGGCGGCGGCAGCCTCCGCTAAAACGCAGAAGCACTGATCCCGCGCCGCTGCTGCTGCCGTGCACGCGCGCGCCACTGCTTCCGGGTGGTGTGGCAACACACCACGCTGTGTGTGGCGACACACTTGTGTCGCGACACACAGTTTGGAAAGCTCTGGTCTAAGAAATAAGATTGTGGTAAGAACAGAGAAATGAAAAAGTTAGGTGTGCTACAGCAGGGGTCCCCAACCTCCGGGCCACGGACTGGTACCGGTCCGTGGCCTGTTAGGAACTGGGCCGCACAGCAGGTGAGCAGTGGGCGAGCGAGCAAAGGTTCATCTATATTTACAGCCACTCCCCATCGCTCGCATTACCGTCTGAGCTCTGCCTCCTGTCAGATCAGTGGCGGCATTAGATACTCATAGGACAGTGCTTTCCAAAGTGCTGCCGTTGGTGACACACCAGCAGCGGCGGCGCGCACGTGCACGGCGGCGGCGCAGGGGGGCGTGCGGTGGCGGCAGTGTGCACGGCGGTGGCGGCGGCCTCAGTAAAACACGGAAGCGTCGCCGCCGCCATATACACTGCCGCCACCGCGCACGTTCCCACACCGCTGCCGCGCGCACCCCCATACCGCTTTGCGACACACTAAACTGTGTGTTGCGACACACTAAAATGTCGCAACACACAGTTTGGAAAGCTATGTCATAGGAGCACGAACCCTACTGTAAACTGCGCATGCGAGGGATCTAGGTTGCGCGCTCCTTATGAAACCATCCTCCACCCCACCCCACCCGGTCCGTGGAAAAATTGTCTTCGACGAAACCAGTCCCTGGTGCCAAAAAGGTTGGGGACCGCTGTACCAGCTACAGGCCATTCCTTGGAGGAGGGAGAATAAGATAAACACAGAGCTTTGATTTTGAAGCAATGCTTTGGTGTGCCAAAGTGGTACCATAAATGAGCCACGCCATGGCTGCCCTCTGCAGCTGTTGTGCAACCCCAAGAAAAGACACAGCTGCCTTAAAGCTGAATTTACACTCCAAAGCACTTTTTGGGAGAGCAAAATGATTGCCTGGCCCTAATACGCACCATGGACGGATTCAAACGTTCCTTTCTTCCTATGGAAGAACATTTGGATGCAGCTCGCTGCTCTTTATAAGGTTGATATACTGAAGAATATTGCAAGGAAAGTAATTATTATTTCAGAGAGGTGAACCAATCTTGGAACAGAAGTTCTAAGGACAAATGTCTGTGTCAGCCTTTCTCAACTTTTTGACCCTGGAGGAACCCTTGAAATATTTTTAAGCCCTGGGGGAACCCTTGCACATTCAGGCTGAAATATAGGCCACAAGTTACAAAATTATTATATTTGTTTCATGGGTAGGCCTGTATATATGCATTAACACTGTTCTTAAGTAAAAAATAAAGAAGGAAACTTACCTCTTTAATGTGAAGTTGCCCAAATTTGAAATATTTTTTAAAATAAATCGTGATGGTCGGTGATAGAAATTTGATGTATGTATGTATGTATGTATGTATGTATGTATGAATGAATAAATAAAATAAACCCCATGTGACCTCTCATGGAACCCTAGGGTGCCACGGGACCCTGGTTGAGAAACCCTGGTCTATGTAGTCTAGATCCCACTTCCCATCTCACATCTATCATTCCAAGAACATAAAAGTTCCCTTATATTTTCTGATTACAAGCTACCAGTGGAAACTTAATCTATTTGAACTATTTCTGGGAAGGAAAGTCTCTGATGATGTATTAAATTTAGACTTCATTTAACTGAAGAATTACATTTTCTTCTGGCTGAGACCTGGCTCTAAACAAGCTGCATAATTCTGCGGAAGGATGCCTCATCCGTTTTGCAAAGGCAAAAGTGACTTCTGCTACAATTGCAGAATTGTGCAATTCTACAATTGCAGAATCGCACTGAAGATGTTGCCTAGTCTGGCAATGAAACGTCTGCAAGAAAACAAGGCTCAGAGAGCACCAAGGACTCCACAATTGCAGAATTATCCAGAAGTCATTACCTTAAAATTCTTTTGAGAAAGAAGGTACACGTAGCCTCTCAACCATTTTTTAAACAAAGGTTTCTCTTTTTGACAACATCTAACCTGATGCAGTTGATTAAATAGATAAAGTTGATGAGGTAGATAGAAAAGTTTAATTATCCTGGAATTTTGGTTGAGTAGCTTAAGTGATAATGCCTACATGTTTATGTGTTCACCCCATTGTGTATTTTTTTTTCTGTTTTAATGTCTATATTATAAAGAGAGCCAGGCAATATTCTGGTATTTCTGTACACTTTATTTCAGGCATGCATGCAAGTGCATCCTGTTTTTAGTTGTTTATCTAGTATAGTCATTCTGTTATATGTGCTCTATAAATCTTATTTGCTAACATAAAAAGATGAGGACCTCCAGAAGCTGCCGAACTTCATCACTGGTCAAAGAGTTGAAGCTGAACAGTCTCTGGACAACCATATTCCCTATTTTTAGCTCTGCTTTCCGCCTACAGTAAGAAAAATAGAGATTGAAACAACCTTTATTCCCTTTCTCTAAAATAAAAACCAAACAAAGGCTCTGGATGGGACAAATAGAGGGGCATCAGGATTCCACAGCTTTTTGTGGCTGGTTTTTATGGTTCTGATCATCACTAAAGTATAGATTGCAGTAAGGCAATGGAGAGATGGAGGTTCAAATCCTTACTCAGCCATAAGGCTGACTTCTCACAGGACCATTGTGATGGTAAGACTCGGAATAGAAAATCAAACCTCAGGCTGCTGTGGTCAGTATTTCACCACCTGAACGTTAAATGGGATGTTATTTACTGAATACATAGACTTGTTCGGTAAGCCAGTCCCTGTAGTAGCCTACCTTGTGGCTGGGGAGAATATTCCCCTGAATTTCCTTTGGGATAAGAAATGTAGTTCGAAAAGAAACCTGCCTCTGTTTAGCATTCTGTTACAAATCATTGGCTTTGCATACTTGCTGTGATAAATTTACTACTTGGTAAGCAGACGTCTGTCTCCCTCTGTGGTAATCTTGTATCTAGAACCTCCATCTCTTGTGGATTTTTTGCCCCCCCAGAAAAGTCCTAAAGAATATGAGGAATCCTGAACAAACAGCAAGGAAAAAGAACAAAGCTACCGATCCAAATTGTGGCCACGTTGTTCTAATTGAAAGCACCAAGGAAGGATGCTACTCAGATTTAGCCAAAAAAAGTCAAGCCAAACAAAAAGAAGCGCTTGGTAAAAGAAATGGGTTCAGAACTGCTAGATCCCAAGAAGAAAAATAAACGGAGCAACTCTGAATTAAAGAAGAAAGCATATACAAACTGTCCCGTGATTATAGAAAGCAACTCAGATTCAGAATTGTTAAAGAGAAAAAACGGAAGATGTTCAAAAAAAAAGAAAGAGCGAAAGCTTTCTTGTAAACGAGTCCAAGATTGTGAGGCTCTGGGTGAAAGGGAGCCTGGTACTGATTTTCATGTGAGTAAGAAATGGAACAGGAATATTCTTGAGGGGCATGATGAAGAACTTGATGATGAAAAGGAAGAAGAAAAAGGAAAAAAGAAAACACAAACCTACTTGCTCTTTGATTTTACATAGTGCTGCCAGTGAAGAGTCTGTGAGACAGATCTCTGGAAAGATCTTGGATCTCGGTTGCCAAGAAAGGTCGTTTTCCAGTCGGAAAAAGAGAAAAACCTTTGGTCGGAAGATTGTGCGTGACAGTGTTCTTGTCGAGAAGAAACACCTTGACTACTACAGTGGGGCAAAAAAGTATTTAGTCAGCCACCAATTGTGCTGCTTGCCTATTGCAGATTCAGTCTTCCCAGCCTGGTGCAGGTCTACAATTTTGTTTCTGGTGTCCTTCGACAGCTCTTTGGTCTTCACCATAGTGGAGTTTGGAGTGTGACTGTTTGAGGTTGTGGACAGGTGTCTTTTATACTGATAACACGTTCAAACAGGTGCCATTACTACAGGTAATGAGTGGAGGACAGAGGAGCCTCTTAAAGAAGAAGTTACAGGTCTGTGAGAGCCAGAAATCTTGCTTGTTTGTAGGTGACCAAATACTTATTTTCCACCATGATTTGCAAATAAATTCTTTCCAAATCAGACAATGTGATTGTCTGGATTTGTTTTCTCATTTTGTCTCTCATAGTTGAGGTCTACCTATGATGTCAATTACAGGCCCCTCTCATCTTTTTAAGTGGGAGAACTTGCACAATTGGTGGCTGACTAAATACTTTTTTGCCCCACTGTACATGGGCTGTCAAGAGAACAGCAATGGCATTGCCAGCTGTGTCTGAAAGTTACAGGACGCCCAAAGTTGGGACGGTCATCTGCAGCGGCAGGAGGATCTGGCCTGCAGGTCAGAAAAAGGTAGTGAAGCCACCAAGAAGAAGAAGAAGCTGAAGAAAGGAAATATGGCTTCCCTTTCCTCCTTAGCCAAGAATCAGGAAAACCACGGCAGTGTTAAGAGTGAATGTTGCCTAAAATGCCCATCTCAAAAAGGGCTGGGGGTTGGCAAGGCTCCGAAAGAAGTCAATAAACCGGCAAAGAAGAAGAAGAAGAAAAGAGAAGCTGGAGATGTAAGCCATTTGTCAGAAGATGACCAAGATGTCTTGTCAAAGGCGAGAGCGCCAGGATGGAAGGAAAAGAGAAAGAAAGCAAAAAAGGCCGAAGTGGAACCAGATTGCATGGTGAGGAATGGCCGGGACAGATTTGAGGACAGCCAAGAACGGCAGATCAAGAAAAAGAGGAAGAACCCGGAACCTGGAAGCTCTCAAGATAGCGACCGGGAGGCGAGTTGGAAGAAAGTGAAGGTGAAAAAGGCACCCGAGTTACATATGGCATGGAGAGGGCTGTTGGTAATTCTTTTTATTTATGGGCTGGATCTGAACTAAATTAGCACTTTATTGTGCTAATTTCTATGGGACTAAAGCATGACTTAAAATAATAGTAGTAGGTGGTTCTGTTAGGAATGGTTTTAAAGGGGATGAGGTACATTAATACAAGATCCAACCATCAGTTGGATCAAACCATCAGTGGCTTCTAATCCTGAGAGCTGCATCTTTCCTCCAGTCCTGGCAAGATACTTAAACTGAGAGCCCCAATTGCATTCATGTCCCAGCTCTAGGCCGCCCAGAAGGAAACCCCTAATAGGGAGCTAAGTCAGCAGCCTCTTCCACAGCTCTGTAGGAACAGGCAGCTGGGTTAGACAGACTGTTGTCTTTAGTCCAACAGGTTCCATAGACTATATAAAGCTAAGACTACACTATCCAGTCTGTGTTGTCCTTGCCGCAGCTCTATCAGGTAGATTGAGAGTTTCGTGACTGAGTTGAGATTTGAACTTAGATCTCTCCATTCCTACTCTGGCGTTCTAACCACTGTGCCATGATATGCCTCTTCAGCTCCATTTACTTCTATCGGAAGAATTCCAAACGTTGTAGATCTTGTCCGCCCTCATCGTGACCATCTTCCACCTGGAAACCTATGCCCTCATTGTGGGAGGTTCTGCGGATCCAGAATTGGCCTTTACAGCCACTTTTACGGATCCACTGTTAAGATTTTACCCTGGAAGACAATCTTACTCGGCTACGAGTGATCGCCAAGAAGAATTGTCAGCCCTCCCAGGTAAACCAGACAGGAAACACGACCAGATGAATTAATTCTACTTTATTGTAAGGCTACATTGACTGAATCTTGCAAGTCTGAAAGTACAATTCTCCCCCCCCTCCTTTACAGCCCAAGAAACTAGGGAGGGTCCCTTCTGAGCCTCTTTTTCCGCCCATTATGCAGCTTCGGGCTATGCTCCCTCTTATCTGACCATTCCCTAGGCAGCATCTCTTCACCCGGTCTCCCAAGGTCATCCCCTCATACCGTTACATCCCCTCAGACCTGAAGATCACAGAAGCAATCCCATTAACTTTTTAGGATGGATTCCACTGATTATGCCAACTTCTGCTGGTAAAAGTCACTTCACAGAAGAGAACTAGAGTGGTATGGTAGTAAAAGCATTGGGCCTGATCAGTTAGGGCAGATCCTTTCTAAGTTTCTTTCTCTGCCCATTACTCAGTTGCAGTTTCTCCCCCTTTTATCTGATCGTTCCCTAGGCAGCATCTCTTCCCCCATCTTCCAAGGTCATTCTCGCATTCCATTACACATATTCATAGCGAATTCCACCTTTACCTTAAGAATCAGCTCAACTGGCTGGAGACATTGGCTACATGACCACCAAATGCTTCTGCCTTCAGAAATGGTTTTTTTTTTTTTTTTTACTGATACACACTTTTAACCAGTACTTTGCTTACCTGCTTGCTTGCTTGTTGAGTGTTTTGATCTGTTTTGCATTCTTAAAAAGAAATCCCAGTGGATTAACCGACCTCACACATTTGTTATCATGCTTATTCTATTGGGCTGTAGGACCTCTTCATACTGAAAGAAGAGACCTTGCTTACAATTGAAGCCACCAATAGTATTCCCTTTCTGACTGTACTTCAGCAACTGTAATACCCCTAGGTGGTATCCATAAGCCCCCCCCCTTTTTTTTTTTAATGGTCCTCCTCTTCCTCATCTTTGGGGAAAAGGGACATCCATGTACATTAATGTATTACATTTGTGTCTCATTTTTCCTTGGAGAGCTGAAAGTTGACACGTCTATCCCCCCTACCCATTTTTTATTTACAATGAACCTATGAACTTGGGGCAAGTGCCATGGTGGAACAAAGATTTGAATCTAGGTCCCCGGCACTTTTTCTATCACCTTAGTCTTTTAAGGCAACACTTTCAAGAGCTGTCTAGTTAGCAGCAGGATAATTACGCTGTTTCCCACAGCCCCAAGGATTTAAACATTTAAATAGGGGTCTCTTGGTCATATGCCTCCATTATACGATTTAGGATAAATAAAAGTCACATCTTTGTGGTGGTTTCTGTGCATATAGTTTTCCTTCTGCAAGACAGGATAGTTTTATTGCAGGGATGCATTTTCTAATTAAACACACTTTGCCAGTTTATGATTTGGATGCTTGCCGTTGCCCGTCTCTGATGCAAATGCATTATGGGGCTGCATACTGAAAATGGAGACAAAGCCAAAATCCTGAGCAAATGCAGGAGGATGAGTTTAGAGAAGACTGGTTGTGCCACAATAGTCTTTCTTAGCTCACTATGAAATGTGTGATCTCCAGCACTTGCCTTTGATTTTAAGGTGAGAGACACTTAGATGGTGTGGATTCTAAAGGGGCAGAAACAAAATCCAGTGTATGGAGAAACTGGGTAAGTTTCTGGCTGGCTGGGTAATTCTGGGAGTTGAAGTTCACACTTCTTAAAGTTGTCAAGGTTGAGAAACACTGTTCTAAAGCGTTTGGAATTCAGGTGTTGCTTAAGAGTAAATGGCCGAGACAGGATCTGGATCCTGTTTGCTAGGGCATATGGGAAATGTAGTCTGACACCAGATTGGGGAGAATTACGATGAGGTTTTTCCCTACTATACTCAACCATGAAGAGGTTTCAGTGGCATTGTGTCTTGTTTTAAAAACAGGAAACAGAAGATGAAATAAAACTGGTGGCGTTCAGAAAAGGAAACTGTGATGAAGTGAACATAAAGGTAAAGGTAAAGGTACCCCCCGCACAGTTGTGCAGTCGTGTCCGACTCTAGGGGCCGGTGCTCATCTCCGTTTGTTAGCCAAAGAGCCAGCGTTGTCCGAAGACGCTTCCACGGTCATGTGGCCGCATGACACGCGCGGAACGCTGTTACCTTCCCACCGAAGTGGTACCTATTTATCTACTTGCATTTGCATGCTTTCGAATTGCTAGGTTGGCAAGAGCTGGAGCTAGTGCGGGAGCTCACTCTGCACGCAGGACTAGGGATTCGAACCTCCGAACTTGCAATCTTCCGATCAACAAGCCTGGCGTCTTACCCGCTGAGCCACCACGCCCCTCAAAGTGAACATAGACAAGGTATAATCATTTCTTGTCTTAGGGCTGCGTTGGGATCTCGTTATGGTAGCACTTGTCAGATGAGGGCTGGTTTCGATGCAAAGAGGAGACACAGGATGCCCACCCCCTTCTGGTCTTGCCCTCTGGGTGCACAGTGCTCAAGCCGTGTTGAAACTTCTGTATGGAAGGGAATTTTGGGAAGCATGATGAGCTGTGTGAATGTCCACAAGTCTCAAAAAACCAGGCGGGCTTCGTATGCATTTCCTTTCCTTTGCGTTCTCACATATTTAGAACTGCCTAGATTCATTAGAGAGAGCCAGTTTGGTGTAGTGGTTAAGGCACCGGGCTAGAAACCGGGAGACTGAGAGTTCTAGTCCGTCTTTTGACACAAAGCCAGCTGGGGGACCTTCAGCCAGTCACTCCCTCTTGGCCCTGGGAAGGAGCCAATGGCAAACCAGGAGACTGAGAGTTCTAGTCCCGCCTTAGGCATGAAAGCCGGCTGGGTGACCTTGGGCCAGTCCTTGCCTCTCGGCCCTAGGAAGGAGCCAATGGCAAACCACTTCCGAAAAACCTTGCCAAGGAAACTGCAGGGACTTGTCCAGGCAGTCTCCGAGAATCGGACACAATTGAACGAATTAAATTAGAAAAAGATTCATTAGAGTAGTCAGCAAACAACTGTATGTAAATAAATACAATACATACATCTCAATCTGCACTAACCACTAGAGGTCCTGAGAAAATTCTATTTGGGCTGCGTTCGTAGGCACCGGGGGGTCAGGGCACCGGAGAGATTGAGGACCTCTGGATGAAGGGATTGTGTGGTTTGCTTGGTTTTGGCTTCACAAGTGCCTGTCATAAACCACAAAAGGGTAGCGTGTTACACCAATGCAGCTTTTCTTAGTTTTGTCTTCATGGCGATCCCCTTAACCTTCAATTACGTCACTGTGTGGTGCGCTTGTATGGCGCCTATGTCAAGGGATTTTTAAAAGCTGGCGCTTTGTTTTGGATCAGAAAGAAACGATCCCTAAAGGAACCTCGTTGTCACTCCTTGGCAGCTTCTCTTTCCAAGTTTACTCAGGTTTTTCCACAGGAGCACCAAAATCAAATCCATTCTTTCTTGCTCCAGGTGAGACAGCAAGCGCTCCCAAGAAGAGATTGACCGGGAATCTGGCAAAACCAAGATTGTCAAGGAAGAACCGGTGAGTGCGCGCCATTTGGGTCTAGTCAGTTTGGGTCGAGCTGTTTGGCAGCGCTATCAGTTTAACACGCTAGTCGCATCCATGGCTTGAGCCACCAGTCTCTGGTCTGACTGGGAACCTGAGCTCATGTCACAGGGCAAATTAGTCCAGCCCCTAGAGCAGTATTTCTCAACCTTAGCAACTTTAAGACGTGTGGACTTCAACTCCCAGAATTCCCCAGCCAGCATAGCTGGCTGGGGAATTCTGGGAGTTGAAGTCCACACGTCTTAAAGTTGCCAAGGTTGAGAAACACTGGTCTAAATCTTACTTTTAAGAGAATTTAACCCCATAGAGCCTGCTAAACCTTTCTCCTTCCTCTTCAGGACAACCGGTTTGGCCAGTGGAGCACAGCGACGTTTGAAACCTCGGAGCAAAAGACAACGTTTTTCAGACTGCTGGGCGGATTTAAAAAAGGCTTGGCCTCGGCTCAGAGTTCTCCAGCAAATGGTACCAAAGCGAACATGGCTCTGGACCAGAGCAGGGAACGAAAACTGCAATATAACCTACAGGTAGAATTCGAGAAAGCCGTTGCCTTTAGGCACCATCGAGGTCTCGGCCGAGGGTTCCAGCCCAGTACTCCAAGCCGTGGACACATCGACAAAGACGCTTCAAAATCTATTAAATTTGAAGACTGACACGTTGGGAAGAACGAATTGCCCAAAGAGGTGGGGGGCTTAATATTTTTCACCTGTGACAAGAAAATGACCCTGGACTTTGACTCAGATGCTGTTCTCAGACAGGTGAGAGGTGGCCTGTACAAATACTTGAGATCACTAGATATTGCTAGTGTGCGTATAAGCATGTATATTTGTATTGAATTGCTGTTTGGCAGGTTTAAAGGGACCGGTCGTGGAACCTTTACCTTTACCTAAGGACGCCCATGGAAAACCTCTATTTTACAAGCTGCACTGGCTCCCACTGGGAGCTGCTGGTTATTGTCTGTGAAGCCCTTCACAGCTGGGCTATTTGTGTTGTTTTATAAATTGTTCATTACCTGTAGTGGTGTTTTGTTCAACCACCCAGAGTTGCGTATTTGAGTGGGCAGCCATGTCAATTAAATCAGTGTCTTTCAAACTTGGCAACTGTTAAGATCTGTGGACTTCAAGTCCCAGAATTCCCCTGCTGGCTGGGGAATTCTGGGAGTTGAAGTCCACACATCAATAAGTTGCCAAGGTTGAAAAAAACTGATCTAAAGAAACAAATAAATGATGATTCCCTCACAGGGAAGACGTCCACCTCGGCTGCTTTTCTGTTGCAGAAGCCTCTGGCCACAGTAGCGCATCAAAACCCACTGCTTGCCCCCTGAAAACGCGAGGTGCTCTCGGTTGCCCGAGTGTTCAGGGGCTGTACCGAAAAAATATCCCAGCATTATTTTTGTAGCAGAAATTCCTTGTTCTTCCTGAAGTTCTCTGCAGTGTTCGCCCACCCTGTCTTTTTGGTCCTGGATTCTCCCTGTCATCTGTTTTCCAGCCTTACCATTCTCAGCCACCTAAACATCCTTTACTCTCATGACCTTTATTCTCCTTCTTCTTCTCTGAACCCCCTTCCCTCACTTCGAACAGTTTGTATGACATCACCTTTTCCCTTCAGATCCTTCCTCAAATCCAGCCTTCACATTTATACGAAATCAGGGTTAAACCTGAGATTAACTACATTCCTGCTTATTTTGAAGGCCAACTCCTGCAGTTAGGGACTTCTTAGTTTTTGCTTTGAATGGTGGCACTGAACTAACATGCACATTTTTCTCTGTTTTAAAATGCTGCTTCCCCTGCTCTCAAAGGATTACATCATCTAGCAATTTAAAGGCAAAAACTCTTCATTCACTCCCTGGCAATTACAAATTAAAAAGCAGTCGAAGACTGCATCATAGTAACTATGCATAATGATTAAAAAATAGCCAGCTCAGGACTGCTTAGAAAGATTAACACTTATATTAACATAATATAAATGCCTCCTATCCTTAATTAGAGCTTTTAAAATGCATTTTAAGTGTTGTGAATTAACTGATCGGTACTGTGAACGCATAACTTTCCAGTACTTCACAAGGTCTATCACAAATATTTACGTTCTCTCAATCGTGACTGCTTGAATAGGTGGTTTCAAAACATACACTTTAAAGATATAAAATAATTCTAGCTTATCCATTTCTTAAAGTGAGTAAGTTCTGCCTTTCTCCCTCACCCTCTCAACACAAAGTATTATTTTTCTTTTCTTTGCAAGTCTGCCAAATTTGGATTTAAAAGTTATTTTTTCCACTCTGTGATGATTAAGATAACATTTCACTGACCCAACATTAGCATTAAAGTCAACTTTTAATGATTAACAGCTGTGTAGTGGGAAACAAAATCTCATTTTAAAAAAAATGCACCACCAGGAAAATTTACCTTCTGTTCTCCAACCAAATAAATCGACCATGTACCTAGGGACACTTTAAAATGGGAAGATATTGAACTCCGATAATACCCTGCGAGGCAGCTTGGAGTTTAAAGGGCTTGGAGAGCTACCTTTCCACAGAGGTAACTGCATGAATGCACGTTCATTAGGTTCTTGACTGCAAAGGAAGCCGCAGTGCCAGCTCGGTGAAGTGGCTCAGTTCGGGACGCTTGCTTTGCAGCTTGATATATTCCAAGGTTTTGACCTAGAAAAGGAAAAGGGGGAAAAAAACACAGTGAAAGTTGAATTGTTACGCATCTCTGCATCAGCCTAAAGGGTGTTTTTAAGGTCCAGTGATTCAGGCATGAAATTATTACCCAGATTTCTTTTTAAACAACAAAACTTGACAGCTGGATTGGATGAAAGGCTACACAGATGAAAAAGCTCCTTCTGTCAAGTGAAGGACTATTTTTATGAACTAAACAGAGATTGGCCTTCCATCATCATTACCCTGGCCTTAGAGAGCAGTTGTGTTCTGTCCCTCCTTACCGTGGTTTTGGTGTCAGCAAAGCCATGTTTCTGAGCTAGGTTCCACAGGTTAACTGCAAGCTGGTTGAGTTTGTTGTTCCGCAGATCTGCGTGGGCCAGGAGGCTATTGAAGAAGCAGAGCGCCAGGTGACTTTGGCGCTTTAGAGTCTGCCAATTATAGGAAGAAAGGATAGATTAGGGTGCAGCTGTGCAATATGCAGAATTGTGCAAATTACCGGAGGGGACAAAGGATTCCCGCACCCCATTCGATACCCATTTGTAAAGAAACTAAGAAAAGCATGTCTGACCAATCTTTGGGAGAACCGACACCAACCAGAGAGGACATGACCGAGTTACAAGAACCAATGGTTTGGCTCGGTACAAATCAGGTGTATGTTTTCATACGTTAACTTTTTTTTCATAAACTTTAGTGCGTGTCATGAAAATGACTCCATAGCAGAAGGGTAGGTTATCTGGCGTCCTTCAGATGTCTGTTAACACAACTTCCACAATCTCTTGCCATGGGGCATCCTGGCTGAGGGTAACGTAAGTCAAAGTGTAAAACACTGGGAAGGGACCCGTTGCCTGCCCCTGCGATCAAACTTTGGGGGAATGCCATGGCAAGCTCAACCTAGCCCCCATGTGGAAGACCAAGTGCTCGTTCTGAGCTTTCCCCTGGACAGAGCTCGGAAAGAAACCAGGAAGTGCTCAGCTGAGAGGCTGAGTTACCAGCCATCTCCTCAAGCCGTGACCTCAGTCTAAAAATTGTTTCTTTGGGAGTTGGCGAGCGATCGCGGTTGACCTGCCACATCAATTAATGTGTTTCATCCTTCACTGGAGCCCTCTTTAAAGTCAGCCAGCCTTAACCGTTGCCCGGGGTGCGAGTTAACCACGGAAGCAAGCAGGGAAAGGAAATGCAGTATCACTGCCAAAATGCAGTCGCCTGGATTACTGCAATGTGCTCTACACGGGGCTGCCACTGAAGACCATTCGGAAGTTACAGCTGGTCTAGATTGCAGCAATGCAGGTAGTTATGGGTGCACCTTGGTACGCCCATATCAAACCAGTACAAGCTGCACTTGGTCCCATACAGTTTCTGGGTGCAATTCAAGCTGCTAGTTGTCACCTATAAAGCACAGGACCAGGACTTTGAGGGACTGCCTGTCTCCAATTATCCCTACCCACCCAACAAGGTCAGACAGGATTGGCATGTTCTGGGTCCCTCTAAACAGTGCCAACCTGAAGGACGCAGGAAGCATGGCCTGTGTCCTACTGGCCAAAGAAAGGCCTTGAAGATGTGGCTCTTCCCTCAGGCACTGGGCCAGGGTACTGCATGTATCAATATGCGTTATGTGAATTAGTGTGCCTGATGCTATCGGAGTTATGTGTGTTCCTGCTGCTTTGATGGATTTTTATTACTCCTGTATTTTTTATGGGTTTTAATACTGTTAGTCACTCACTTGGTAGTCATATAAACCAGGGGTCCCCAACCTTTTTGGCGCCGGGGACTGGTTTCAAAAGACAATTTTTCTGCGGACCCGGGGGTAGGGTTTCCGGGATTTGTGCGGACTGGGGGGGGGGGGGGGTTTCCGAGATTTCCATGTGCCGGGGGCGGGGTTTGTGGGCGGGAGCCAATCACAAGCACCGGGGGCGGGGTTTGCGGGTGGGAGACAATCGTGCAGGAGGGGGCGGGGTTTGCGGGCGGGAGCCCCGCGGCGCAGTTCCTAACAGACCGCGGCCCACTAGTGGGCCGTGGCCCACAGGTTGGGGACCCCTGATATAAACTAAATAAACAAACAAATAAAATGTCTTGCAAACACACAGGCTGAAAGCTTTGCAGGGAGGTGGTTTCTAAGGGAGACATACTGTATCCACAGACACTGTGGCTCCAGGAAAATCCAGATGTCTGAACAGACCTCCCTTATACCAGCTTTCCCAGCCTGGGCAACTTCTAGGCGTGTGGACTTCAATTCCCAGAATTCTCATCAATGATCATGCTGGCAGTGGAATTCTGGGATTTGAAGTCCACACAACTGGGAGTTGCCAAGGTTGGGAAACACTGCCTTATACAGCGCTGAGAGAAAGCCTGTGAACCCTTTAGAACTATCCGTATCCTACAGTACCAAGGCTTATAACACGGCTTAATCAAGTCCTACAGATAAGAGATTCTGATTAAACAACACACAAACCAGGGTACCACGTTGGGCTAGATAGGGAAGAGCACAGAAGCAAGCAGGGAAAAAGGTTTCAGTACGAAGCTCCAAACACTTCATTTCACTGATGCTGTGAAGCTCCTCCTCACCTCATCCTTTCCAAGGTTCTTCAGATGCTCCAAGATCTGGCTTATCACTGTTTCACACAGCCTGCTTGTTTCCGCCAAAAATTTAGTGTCTCCACCATACAAGGTATCATTAGATTCAACTGAAGAAACAAGAGTAAATACAGGAAGGGGGGTAAATAAGAACTTGGAAGGCTAACCATATATAAAATAAAATAAACATTTGAAATAAACCTGGCAGAGGAGCGAACTTCCCCCACCATCTGCCTGCTTTGCCTCCCTTCTTACCTTTGTCTATGTGATAGATGTAGGTCTCCTGACTCATGGCAGACAGAAGATGCACCACATTGATGTAAATTTTGATTTTGTCATCACTGTTATCTTCCCAAGTGTAATCCTGGATAACATTGAGCAACCCTCGCACAAGAAACAGCACCCCTTGTTCAGGATGGTCCTAGGGAACAAAGACAGATGAAGTATAAAAAGGTAAAGGTTCCCCCCACACATTTGTGCAGTCGTGTCCGACTCTAGGGGCCGGTGCTCATCTCCGTTTGTTAAAGAGCCAGCATTGTCCGAAGACGCTTCCGCGGTCATGTGGCCAGCATGACGCGTGCGGAACGCTGTTACTTACCCACTGAAGTGGTACCTGTTTATCTACTTGCATTTGCATGCTTTCGAATTGCTAGGTTGGCAAGAGCTGGGGCGAGTGCGGGAGCTCACTCCGTCACGCGGGGCTAGGGATTCGAACCTCCGAACTTGCGATCTTCCGATCGACAAGCCTGGCGTCTTACCCGCTGAGCCACCACGCCCCTAGATGAAGTATACTACAACATGGTAAGGGACTGACTTCTTTCCCCAGACAGTGATGTATTAAAGGACTTAAATCAGAGGACTCAAAACTAAGCCTTAGAATGCAACGTTGAGGGAGATGGGTATACGTTGTGTTAGTCAGATACCAGGTTGACTCAGTGTCTGAATAGACATACACCTGTCCTCTTGAATTTTCTCCAGTAACAGCATATAGTTCTTCCAAGGACATTTTTTTAATACCACCCATCTTATCCACTGTCTGCCCCTTCTAATTCTCTCAGTCTTGCCAAGCATATTTTTTTCTCTTCCATCATCCGCTTGAATCCCATGCCAAAACTTGTGAGTTTAGCTTGCTGATCATCACTCCAACGGAGTAATCAAGTCTTTACTTGGTCCAACGCAGAACAACCCTCAGTGGCCTGGATCGTATACAACCCTAAGCCATAATGGTTAGGTTCCTACAACGTACTCAGATCCAAACAAACCACATGATGGGTTGGCACTGGAGCCTGTAACTTCCTGATGGTAAGGACTACACTCAACATTTTTGGAGGTTTAGAAGGCAGTGAATATTACAAAGGCAGCCAGTTTGGTGTCGTGGTTAAGGCACCAAGCTAGAAGGCGGAAGACCATGAGTTCTAGTCCTGCTTTAGGCACAAAGCCAGCTGGCCGACCCTGGGCCAGTCACACTCTCAGCCCTAGGAAGAAGGCAATGGTAAGCCACTTCCGAAATCTTGCCAAGAAAACTGCAGGGACTTGTCTGGGAGTCAAGACTGACTCAAAGGCACCAAAAAAAAAAAAAAAAAGACTGCCACATGTTTTGGCAAAGCCCAACATTTTTTCCCTTCCATTACACTTTTTTCCCCCTAAAGCTACATTTAAGCTCATTTGAAGGCTTCTGGGATGCTTTTCATGCACTTCCAACCTCAAAGCACCAGGAAACTGCACTGCCAATTTTCTACAGTGTTGACTTAACTTTTTGGTGAATATTTATAGGGAAGCAAATAAGGGAGTATTTAGGAGGGAGCTTCGTTATCCATTACTGGTTAGCTATGCATGCGAACCAGGCCATTAAAAGCTTTGTCCGAGTTCTCTAGCACCAATCAGGATTGGAAACAAGTGATCAAGGAACAAATCTCTCTGAGCTCTGATTAGTATTAGGGAAAAAGGTTAGGGTTAGGGTTAGGGTTAGGGTTAGGGTTTAAGTTTCAAATGTGAACCCTACATATAGCAATTCAAGGTGGTTGCTCTTCGCTTTGGCCGGACTGGATGCACTGCTTTCTGCTGCTCTGGTGGGGTGTTCCCCTACACCAATATATACGTATATCCCTGAGAGAACGGCTCAGTGGAGTCCATGAGCCATATGTTCCTTTAGGGTTAGGGTTTCTCAACCAGGGTTCCGTGGAAGCCTAGGGTTCCGCAAGAGGCCACTAGGGGTTCCCTGGGAGATCACAATTTATTTTAAAAATTATTTCAAATTTGGGCAACTTCACATTCAAGAGGTAAGTTTCATGCTTTATTTTTAGGTTAAGAACACTGTGAATGCATATCTACAGGCCTACCCATGAAACAAATATAATAATTTTGTAACTTCTGGCCTATCTTTGAGCCTGAATGGGCAGGGGTTCCCCAAGGCCTGAAAAATATTTCCAGGGTTCCTCCGGGGTCAAAAAGTTGAGAAAGGCTGCTTTAGGGCATCCTGGATTACTTTTAGCCAGCCTATCCTTAAGAAATTCCCTGGTAGAGAGCAAGATTTCTATTTGTCACTTCCTCCCGTCTAACCATTGTGGCCATTGTCCCCTTGGGATGCCCGATTTTGTCCCTCTATATGCACCATCTATCTCCTTGCATTTGAAGAACTGTATTAGCTTCTCTTCTCTTTAGCTTCTCAGACAGAGAGAGAAATATTGTCATTTGTATTTGTTTTATCTTGATCTGACTGCTGGTTTGTGGCTGTAATAGAGGTTTGATCTGATTTGAAAGCAGATCGCTTCTTCCTTTCTTTCTCCCATGTTTTCAGCTGGAGGGGGAGGACGACCGTCTTGTCTGAGGAGGTGGGCCAACCCGCAGCTGGATATTGCTTATACAACAGCTACTAGCCTCTTTATCAGCGTGAACCTCCTCTCCACTTACAGGCACGATTAGCAACGTTGAAAAGAAATTGCAGAGGAATTCCAGGAGATACGCTTCCGAAGGCCGCAGCTTCCCATCTATGCTGATCATCTTTGGTACCTCGGGAACAAGGCTTATCGCCGCTCTGAAAAAGGCATCCGCTATAAAAAGATCACAGTTGGGGCCTTGTTAACAGACTGAACTTAGATTGATCAACATGCCTATAGTTTAAAAGGGAGCTACAATCAGAAGCCTGACCATGCCGGACCCTCCACTCGGAGGGCTTTTGTTTTCTTCTCAGCAATCCTTGCAGCTGTTAGAAAATTCGCAAAGGAGAGACTCCAGCAAACCATTGCAGAACATCCCGAGAGGCATACTTTTGTTCAAGGTTTCAGCCTGCTGTGTCTTCTCCCCAGGATACTCTTCGAGCAGAGCTTTCCAAACTTTTCATGTCGGTGACACACTTTTTAGACATGCATCATTTCGCGACACGCTCTTACAGCAGGGCACAAGGCAGGCACTAGGACCTGCGCGGAATCACAGCAGGTTTGGAGGCAGCCAGGCAGAAGGCAGGCACTAGGACCTGTGCGGAATCACAGCAGGTTTGGAGGCACCCAGGCACAAGGCAGGCACTAGGACCTGCGCGGAATCACAGCAGGTTTGGAGGCACCCAGGCACAAGGCAGGCACTAGGACCTGCGCAGAATCCTGGCAGGGCAGGTTTGGAGGCAGCAGGGCACAAGGCAGGCACTAGGACCTGGGTGGAATCACAGCAGGTTTGGAGGCACCCAGGCACAAGGCAGGCACTAGGACCTGCGCGGAATCCTGGCAGGGTTTGGAGGCAGCAGCAGCTGCGACACACCCAGACACTGCAGCCGACACACTAACGTGTCCCCACACACAGTTTGGAAAGCTCTGTCTTAGAAGCTCAAGAGGGTCAGCTCGTTCGCAGTTGTAACTTCATTTATTCTATTTAAAGAACTTACATGGCTGCCTATTTCACGTAGTGACCCTAAGTGGCTCATAGCCACCAATAAAAACAGAAGGATAAAAACAAAGACACCCTTCCCATCAGGTGCCAGACCAACTAAACTGCGAGCCTCCTGACTCGTCCCCCATCCTAGCCCAATGCTAAAGAAGGGTAGGGGTCCCTCGAATCTCGGGCGGGAGGCTATTCAGGTTGGGGCGGCCATAGAGAAGCGTTGGAGTACTAGGCCATAGAGAACACAAGGGTTTTCCCTCTTCCTAAAGACTATTAAGGCAAAGGTGCCTTCAAGGTCCTTCAAGGTGCCTTCAAGGTCCCATCAGATGACCACTTTTAAAGGAAAGGACCTGTTTTGTTTTCTGAGTAGACACTCAGTATTCTGTGACTAGGAACCTGCTCACAGGGCTGATGACTTGCGTTGACAGTGTGGCTGTCTCCAGAAGGAGAAGGACCCTGAATTTCAGCCAACTTGGATTTCCCCTGAAAATGCTGAAACATTCCACATTTCTTGACGGGCCTGTTTTGGTTTCTTTCCTGTATGCGCTTGCCACATGAGCGAATTATGAAAATTATGGGAAATAAAAGCCAGTCCAGCAGGAAGTGGACCCCAAGCTGTGGAAAGCTCCATAAAATGTAGCTTCCAACGCTAGCCGTTTTAGGGAGAAGCTGTAACTCTAAGAGCATCTGCTCCACCTGGAGATGTTTGAACCAGCTAAGATTGGGAAAGATCTTTCTGAAATCCAAGAGTCAGATGATAATGAACTAAATGGAAAAGGAGATATGGAAGCATCCTATGCTCATTAAAATTAATGGATAGGGCCACTACTTATACCTTAAATTTCAATAGCTCATTTCCCCAAACACAAGGATTTTCCCTCTTCCTAAAGACTATTAAGGCAAAGGTCAAAGAATGTATGAATTTCAATTTTATCTTCAGTTATTCTGATTTTTAAAATATACATATCCTAGACTATAATCAGAGGACAAATTCAATTTTACCACCAGAAAAAAATCCTATTTGCACACTGTTAAGTATCTAATTTCATAAACAATAACATCTTTGGGCTTCTAAAATTACACAACTCCCATATCTTTTTTTTAAATGTAGCTTTCATCAATTCACTTATCCCACCTCAGTTCACTTTAGGTAAAAGATAACAATTAGGGCCAAACATTTGTGTACATCAGAGTTAATAACTTGCATTAAAAGCTCAGTGCTCATGTTATCACTAAAGTCAAACAATACAATTAGTATTTTGAACACCGACTTCTGACTGCAGAGTCGCTGCAAGCAAAAGTATGTAATTAAGATCATCCTCCCTTTTCAACACAGGATGATTCCACTTTTACATAAACCACAGTACCTGTTTAGATCCAAAGTGATGGAAACTGTGGCATAACTCCAGTTGAGGACAAGCCTGGATCAAACCACAAGGGAGACCAAGGCCAGCTGTATCGCAACTGAACTAAAAATGGATCTGATCAAATCTGGAGAAATGGAAGGAGGTGAAGAAGGAGACGCAATTTCTTCTGAGGACCTTTTTTCTCAGATATGCAGAATATTCAATATAAGAGATCAAAGATTACAAGATGATGAAAAGAATCCTTTGTTCTTTGTCCTTTCCTCTTCTGAATAGCCCTAAAACTAGGGCACTAGGGGGAAAAAACCATGATAATCCTGTCCTCCTGTTGCACTTTCAAATACTGGGGGTTAGGGGAGGCAAAATAGAAATGTTAGCTCAATGAGAGCATGGTGTGCTATTGAACTTTGAATTTCAATTCAATTGTCAAACCAGAGCAAAACAACTCCTAGCCCAGCATGGTACTTCCACTTTTGTTAGTCCCTTGGTGAAATTAGTCATCTACAAAACACACATTTGCTAAATAGTTCTGGCTTTGTGGCACATCACCCACCAAGCCAAGCAAAATATAATAGCCAAGAAGACCAAAATGTCAGGACTACCTACCACATGGACTGTGAAGAGCTGTATACTTAACAATCAGCCTGGACACTTCACAATCCTTCTTGAATGACTTGATCACTAAGAGGAAACATGCTTCAAAAGTATTGATCGTTCTCTCTTGGCAACATTACTCTGGCTGGATTTCCCCTTTATGCAAACTCAGGCTTTCTTTTACTTTCTTGTGCTGAATAAACCAAATGGCTGGATTCTCATGACTCAGGCCTGGAGGGTTGGAGAAGACCTTTCTATTGAAATCTATCGACAGCCAGATCCTGGCAAAGCTACATCTAACTTTCAGTGGTGTTTAAAGCTACTTGCTACAAGAGTGGCTAATCTGTTTAACAAGATATAGTAGTGGCACAGTTTGCTACTACAAATGGGGTAAGTGGTGTTCACCAACGGGGATATGCTCCAGATGTACCAACTTTGATTCCTCACATTTCCTAGCCAGCATAGCCACTGCTAGAATTCTGGAAGACTGTATCTCTGGAGAGTACCAAGGCTGGTGGAGAAGATTTTAATATTAGAGACAAAAGCATTTAGAAACTGTGTCAGAAGACAAAGCAGGCGGCAGAACTGAAAAAAGGGTTTTAAACATTTTGTCCTGCATTTCTCTAGAGCTGATGTCAAACAAGCATATAAACCCGGGTGACCAGGACTGGATTGCAAAAATCTAGATGACCATCGGACGGCATCAAAAAGAGAAGCTCTGATTCTCTGTTCTTTTCGACGAACATCGAGTCTTTCCAAAGATAATTTTTATTGTCCTTAGAATTATTTTGAGTCATCCAAACCTCCTGCAAAGAGCGGCAAGTGAAAATTCTGAGCGAACAAGCGCACCTATTAATTATCTGGAGGGAAAAACAACTACGAAACCATCACAGCTGGCGGGAGCTAAAAAAATGACTTCATGCTGCTTGGTCTACAAATAAATACAAAGTGTACCTCACTGACTAAATCTATTGTTTTTAGAATGTGCTTGGATGGTACAGTCAGCTTTACTTTAAACCCCTCTGTTCTCATGATGCCCTCAAAACGATGTCTAAACAAAGGAACCCACAGCTTTACAGGAAAAGGCTTAGTCAGTGTCCCACATCAGCTTGTTTGCCTACAGCTGGAATTTGCTCGTAAGTGTGCAATGCTGACAATATTTGTTATGTCCCTGAATAGGGCAGGATCAAATTCTCCTTTGCAAATGCCAGGAACCATCCAAATTATGCACGGAATTCTGTGCCTTTGCAACTTTCTCCCTCTCTGTCATCCCTCATCACACACATGCACACACACATGATTCTAAGAGGGAGAAGGAGTCACTCATTTAATATTTAACTGAAATCCTTTTTTTTTCCACCAAGAAAGTTAACTCACTGGCTGGACTCTTGCTTTCTGCAGAAAACAAAGCCTGCTTTGACTATCCTTTGAATCTCTCCCTTCAAACAGATAAAGGTAACAGTTACCTTCGCATTGCTTCCTGTAATATTTGCAGGGTGGTTTTTTTATTCCTGGTTTTGCAACTTTTTTCAAAATAATCAGCGGGGGAGAGAAAAAAGGTAGGCTATTATAAACAAAAAAAATTGTGTGCTGCTTCAGATTGGACAATTGCATCATAAAATTCAGAGGAGTAGAGAAAAGGAAGTACTTTAGTCCAGGAAATGCCAATTTCTCCCTTCTCTCTATCTGTCTACAAGGGACACTGTTTTGTGTTTTTGTTTTGAACATCTTGTCTAAAATGCAGCCATTTCTAATCATTAGTTCGGTTGCGCTCTTGAAAAAGAAAACAAAAACAATGCACAACACTCAGATCTTTGTGATTCCAAACACTAGCTCATGCCGAGTTTTTCCCTGCTGCATATTATTATTATCGTAGAATTGTTTTTCACCCACATATTGCCTCTGTGTAAAATGTCCCTATCCTGCCAAGGAACATTTCTTCACCAAAGCCACAAGAAGCAGAGTCAACTTCCTTCTCAAGCTCTTTATAGGGAAGATTTTAAAATCTAAGCAATTCTTTTTTGTTTGGCCTCTGGCAAGAAAGGCCATCTCTAATAATAATAATAATAAAAACAATGATGCATGTCTTGGAAAATTGAGCAGCTTACCACTCGGAAGATTTACCTTGTGAAAGGCACTGATTAGCCAAAGCCACTTGTCCAGAGTGCAAGTACAAATTGAGACGAGTGAAGATGCCAGTCAGAGACGGAATTGTAATGAAGCAGAAGGCAACACAGGCCTAGAATAAGGCAAGAACAGTTTCTGAAGATCAGCCACATCCAAGTTTTTTTAGATTCAGACTTTAATATCAACCTGCCTAATGGGAACTATTTTTGTATATTTTATCTATAATGCAATAGAAATAATATAACTTTATATTTAATGCAATAAATATAAATAATATATATTATCATATAATATTGGCTAGATATAATATTGGCTCAACAAGAAACCTATTGGTGAAGTTTTCCCAGGTCTTTTAAAAGGTGGATTCAATAGTCAGAGAGGATGCAAATCAGACTGAGATCTCTCCCTCTACAAGGAGTCGTCAAGCCAAGATTTAGTGCTGGGTCTCAACCACCAACTGGTCCATGTCTGCACCTACCCTGACAAACGCCGCGGTCTTTCTGGAGTGATTCCCTTTCATCACTTTTCTGGTTTCCATCGCCAGCTGATTCACGCTCTGTTTTGGAAGATAATGTTACCAGTGGGAACAACACTGCACCCCAGCCACTTAAGGACTTAACAATACCAAGAGCAGTTCATGGGACAAAGCAAGCTTAATGTGACAGTGAATAAGAGGTAGTCCTCGCTTAACAACCATTTGTTTAGTGACCGTTTGGACTTATGACGGTGCTGAAAAAACTGACTGATGACTGGTTCTCACACTTACAACCATTGCGGGGTCCCTGCGGTCACGTGATCACAATTTGGGCGCTTGGCAACCGGTTCACATTTATGACCATTGCAGCATCCCGTGGTCATGCGATCACCATTTTTGACTTTCCCAGCCAGCTTCTGGCAAGCAAAATCAACAAGGAACCGCGTGATTTACTTAATGACCACATGGTTCGCTTAATGCCCGCTGTGATTCACTTAACAGCACTGCAAAAAAGCTCATAAAATCGGGTCATTTCACAATGACCACTTTGCTTAGCAACCAAAATTCCAGTCCCAATTGCGGTCGTTGAGCGAGGACTACCTGTAGATTCAGGGGTGAAGGAATGTAGAACTCCAATGATATGCAAGTGGACAAGTGTTCATTCTGCCCGAAAAAGATAAAAAACCCGCACAAAGATAGGCCAAGCACATTTGGGCGACTGAACGTAAATGATGCTGGGAGAATTGCCAAGGTGGGTCAAAGGGATACTGGAGATCCCGCTCAGTATCATACTAGTTGACTGAGGATATTCTGTTTTAACTTGACCCAGGGGAACAACTGGCAGGGGCCTCCATTAGAAGCCATTAGAAGGACTTTGCATATGCCATGAAGTCATTTGTGCCATGTCATCCTCACACCAGTGATGCAATTATGTTGTTTGGGTCAGTTACAACATGCAACTGCCATGAATTATGATGTTGTAGTACACTGAAATCCCTTCCTCTCCCATGGATACCCTGGAAACTGGGGCGGGGGGGGATTAAAATTAGGATGAGCTCATTTTATGGCACATGCTACAATTTTTGTATGCATCTTCTCTCAAAATGGTCAGAAACTGAGTTTCTGATTTGGGGGCATTTCCGATAAGAGAATAACCTTCCATCCCCAAGCCCCAAAATGGATACAAGATAGATAGATAAATGATAGATTTTTCTTTTATTTGAAGCATTTATATGCCTGCCACTGTGACTCTGGATGGCTTACAGTAAACCAAAAGACAATAAACCAGTCACAATTACAATCCAATATAAAACCTTTAATAGGTGACCAGGGATTCACTACTACTGTCCCCTTCATATGGGACTCCAGACATCCTGGTCCTAGTGCCCAAGGATAAATCCACCAGTTTGGGCCCAACTGTATGTTGGGGGGGGGGGTGCAGCAGAGGAATTGTAGCTTAAAGATTGCCTAGCCCTAATAATGAATTCCTGGTTCCTAGCTAATTGAAATTCTATTGAACCTCTCTCCCTGCCAAACAATTACTGACATATCCCTAGACATTGCAAACATATACAGGTAGTCCTCGACTTACAACCACAATTGGGACTGGAATTTGCATTGTAAGTCATTGCAGAAAACGGCAAAAAACATCGCAAAACGCAATCACATGACTGCAGGACACTGCAACCAGTTGTAAATGTGAGCCGGTTGCCAAGTGCCCAAAATGCGATCATGTGACCACAGGGGAGGTGGTGGGACAACATTTTGCGATGCTTGGAAGTGCTTTACAGGCTGTAAAGCACCCATTCCAAGTCTGTCGTAACTTCGGACTGTCGTTAAACAAATGGTCGTAAGTTGAGGACTACTTGTAGGATTAAGGACTAGAAACTTGCTTTAAAAAGCCCCCAAAACTGACATTCTTAAAATGTGGCATCAGCTTACTGCCCTGGAATAGCAGCTCAGGTTATGCATTAGTGGGACCACATTTAGACTAAGATCCTTTCCGTGCTGCTAATTCAGAAAGAGACGCAAAAGTGGCGACATCTGCCTGCTGGTGCCGATTTTAGGCCTTTTGTAGCAGCAACCCGCCAACGTCTGATATAAAACAGCGTCCAAATGTTCCTTCTCTCCTGTTCAAACATTTAGGTAGCTGACCTTGCCTTGCAGAGAAATGTAAGGAATGATAATGCGCAGCAGCAAAAAATAGCTCCGCCACTAATTTGCCCGTAAAACTATGCTTACATGAATCAGCTGGACGAGAACAGGTTCCAAATGGCAAAACATGGATCTGGCCTCCACGTAAAAATTCAGCTGCTGCTCAAAATCCCGGCCAAACGATACCTGGGATTAAAGAGATTCACAGAGCGGTTTGGCGAGATGCGGCAGCGGCCTCTGGTCACCCATTCCTTCCCTTTTATTTGCAGCGCAGTCTCTGGGGGAACGGTTGCAACGGAGCGCCTGTATCTACCTCCCAGCAGGGTCGGAAAATGCCTTTTCTTCCCGGTTAACGTCTAGGAAATTCCTCACTCTTTGGATGTGATGGGAACAGAGGAGCAGCTCTGTTGGATCCAGCCAGAAGATCCATTCCCTTCAGGATCCCACGCCAGGCAGCATGCTTTCCAAAAGCAGACCAACTAAAAAGAAAAGCCCCAACTTTTCTTCCCCCCCACTCCTGTGGGTCACCTAAACGTCCTTTTAGGGATCTGAACTTATAGTTAATGAACAGGGGCAACCCTCCAAGAGTTTAAAGCCAGCTAAGTTGGAGTTATCACTATGTCTAAGGGGGAACAAGCCACTGGATATCACGGCTGGGGTGGCACTGGCATCAGCAGGCATGATGAGTGGCTAACCTTCCACTTTACTTGACACGGGGCAGTCAGCAAGTACCACCTTGCACAGTGATTCTCCTCTTTCCCCTGTGCCAAAGCTGAGCAAATGATCGTGAGCTTTTGGCGCCTACACCGCCAAGAAAGACCGGCGTGGTGCCTCCTCCTACAGGCCTGCCCAGCTGAAGAGCAAGACCACCAGCAGGGAAGGTGCTTCTTCCTCCAGATGAGGTTGGGGGTGAGGGGTTGGATTAATCTTTTGGAAATTAAGATCCTCCTCTTTCTCACACTCCAAAGGAGAATGAACATTTGGCACCTACGAGCCACGAAGGACCAGGGCGGTACCTCCACCCACAGATCTTTCCTGTTCAAGAAAGCTTTTCTTGAAGCAGCCCGGGGAGATATTCGTCCCCCAGATGAAGTTGGGAGGGTTGGACTCTGCACAGTCTAAAGATGGGAAAGGTGAATTTAAAGCAGCAAAGACCGACTGGGTCCATCACTCCCATCAGGCCTTTCCCCGGAGTATGAACCCAAATAAAGATTTAAAAGGCAGTACGACAAAACAGGAGAGCCAGTTTGGTGCCGTGGTGAAGGCATCAGGTTAGAAACCCGGAGACTGCAAGTTCTAGTCCTGTCTTAGGCACAAAGCCAGCTGGGCGATCTTGGGCCAGTTCCTCTCACTCAGCCCTAGGAAGGAGCCAAAGGCAAACCGGGAGACTGAGAGTTCTAGTCTCGCCTTAGGCATGAAAGCCGGCAGGGTGACCTTGGGCCAGTCCCTCTCGCTCAGCCCTAGGAAGGAGGCAATGGCAAACCACTTCCAAAAAACGTTGCCAAGAAGACTGCAGGGACTGGTCCAGGAACTTGCCAGGAGTCAACACTGACTCGAAGCCCCTTCCCCCCAACAACAAAACAGATTCTCACCATTCTTACAAATCCGTTTATCAAAGAGGCCAATGTTCGCTTTTCGTCTTCCAGGGTCAGTGCGCTAGAAAAGAACATTTTAAAGCATCAGTTGTTAAAAGCACAATGATCGTGTAACTCCTTACCTGTCTATTTGAAAAGTCTCCCTAAAGTGAGAATGAACCCCAGGAAAGTGGGCAGGTCATTGCAGCTTTATTCATCGTCCAAAAAGGAGTTCCGTTTTCCCCCCAAAGGGTTAGTGGCTGGAGGGAAATACTGCCTGGTCAAAGACTGAGAAAAGTTCCTTACGTGTAATAAACTCAACCAAGGTCACCCGGCATCTGTTTAGGAAGGCATGAAAGCTGGCCTCCCCCCTCAGATGCAGAATATTGTTATGGCAGCGTGTTGCAAAGCACTGCGAGTGGGAAGGAGGGAGGAAAGGAACACCCTGAATGTTGGAAGAAGCTTCTTCTCTGACCACCGCTGCCACTGGAAAAGACTACCTTATGAGGAAGAAAGACTACAGGCTACCGGGGTGGGGGCTGGTTGGGGCCTGATTCTGAACTTTTTTTTTTTAATCCGTTCAATCGTGTCCAATTCTCGGAGACTGCCTGGGCAAATCCCTGCCGTTTTCTTGGCAAGGTTTTTCAGAAGTGGTTTGCCATTGCCTCCTTCCTAGGGCTGAGGGAGTGACTGGCCCAAGGTCACCCAGCCGGCTTTGTGTCAAAGGAGAGACTAGAACTCTCAGTCTCCTGGTTTGCCATTGGCTCCTTCCTAGGGCTGAGAGAGAGGGACTGGCCGAGGGTCACCCAGCCAGCTTTGTATCAAAGGAGAGACTAGAACTCTCAGTCTCCTGGTTTGCTATTGGCTCCTTCCTAGGGCTGAGAGACAGGGACTGGCCGAGGGTCACCCAGCCGGCTTTGTGCCCAAGGTGGGACTAGAACTCTCAGTCTCCTGGTTTGCCATTGGCTCCTTCCTAGGACTGAGAGAGAGTGATTGGCCCAAGGTCACCCAGCCGGCTTTCATGCCTAAGGCGGGACTAGAACTCGCAGTCTCCTGGTTTTTAGCCTGATGCCTTAACCACAACTCCAAACTGGCTCTCATTTTGAACTTGAGCAGCCCTAAATAGGAGAGCCATGTGCTCAGGATGGGAGGCAGGAGAGGTGTAGTAACCTAACCATGAGCTAATGCTTGGCCTTTCTACCCTCTTCTCTGCCAATACTTTTGGGTTAGGGTTGTATCTTTTAGAAATTAAGTTTCCAATGAATGAAGAATAAATGAATGAATGAATGGGCTTTGTAATAAGATCACAAGTGGAAAGTCGCCAGTGGTTCCCTCCCTAACTATTTGGGATACAGCAGGTATAAAAGAAGGATGTATCCAGCAATCATCACCCAGATATGCAAAGATTAACACCAGGATTAGCACCAGAGGAACAATTAAACAGCACAATATACCCTAATCAAGGAACTATTAACTCAGTCAATCAACCAAGCAGCAAACAACAGCCCAATCAAGGAACTCCTAAGGGGAGAACAACGCCTCCACCAACACAAGCAGGGCAAGCCATGGTATATAAACAGAGAGCAAGTCTCACTCCCTTTTTGCACTGAAGATTTTGCCTAGTTGGGCAATGAAACGTCTGCAAGAAAACAACAAGGCTCAGAGAGCACCAAGGACTCCACAGTTCAACCCTGAGCTACAAATATTCTCTTTGATTGATCTATCTTAGTCATTTCTATCCTTCTCTAGATCTTAGGCATTCTCTCTGGGGAAAGGATCCTTTTATTTTCCTGCTCTTTTTAGCTGCTGTTTCAAACCTGTAATATTATGATGTTTTTATGGTGCTGTAGATTTTAGTTCGTGGGGTGAAGGTTGTATCCTTACTTCCATTGTTATATTTGGTGGGTTTTTTTGTAAACAGGTCCGCAATTTGTTTAAGGAAATACATTATAAGTAACAAACCAATACAACTGGATAAGGAGAAAATCCATTTAAAATTTTCCTTGCAGATGGCAAGAGAGTAATTGTTCTGTAATACAAATTCAGTTGGCAGACATTCACCACGGCTGGCTCTTAAGTGTTTCAATAGCTCAGTGCAGACATCGCAGTAAGTTGATAGACCTGGTGGGAGATGTCTGGCAGCAACTCTGCATCCTTGAACAAGGTGGCTGGGTTGAAAACATGTCCATGAAAAAGTGATTGGAAAAATGCAGCACAATGTGTGAATCCAATGACTGGAGTTTTCTAATCACTCATGGGATTGCCTGCTTTGGTTTGGCGTAGCATTTCAAGCGAACCTAGCCAGTCTGATTTGCAAACCGTCACTGATGGCTCAGACCAGCCATAAGGAGCCCTAACTTGAGTTGAAAACGGAATGCTGATTTTTTTTTTTTTTAAGGCTAATAGTAATGGTTAGCTTAGTAATGACCTCCTTTTAAGATCTTACCATCCTCTGGGTTTTTTTATATTTCTATTTATTATGATATTGTATTTTAATGATTTATAGGTTTTTTAATTTTAATATTTTATTGCAAACCGCCCAGAGTCTACTGCGGTAGAGATGGGCGGTGATAAATTTGATCAATTAATTAATTAATTAATTTAAGAATTATATAGCACTTGCAAGTGTTAGAAGCACTGAATGTGTGTTCTCAAGAAAGCCAGCGTTTTCCTACGTACTGCAGGGAGGGAAGACTAGAGACTGAGCAAAAATTTGGGAGAAGATGAGCATCTGAACTGGGAATAACTCTAAAGCATTATTTCAAAAAGCAGATGGCTTAGGGCAATTTTTGTTTTATTGTTGCACATGTTATTAGTTACAGCAAAAATCTTAATAGACTCAATATTGGATTTATAGTTCCAGGCATGGAAATACATTTGTTTCTGCCGATTGGGAGTCATTAATTTAAAAAATAATTGATTTTGCGTTTATTTAAATTCAATTACTAGAGATAAGGAAGCAAAGAGAGTGAGAAACCTACATTTTGTTCCCAACGTTGCCAAAGAACTCCCATGAAGATTAATTCTGCATCCTGGGCAAAATTCAGATGTGATAATATGTAACAGACTAAACAGGGAAGCTTCTTTTCATCTTCTGAAAAGCATACCCCCCTAACAATAGGGGAATAGCTAGCATCTCCGCTAGGTAGGCTGAAAAAGTGCATTTCTGGCAAGGTTGGAGCAAGGAAATTGGTTCGCAGCATCCCATGGTCACGTGACTGCCATTTTCAACCTTCCCAGCCAGCTTCTGGCAAGCAAAATCAATGGGGGACCGTGTGATTTCCTTAACGACCATGTGGTTCGCTTAACGCCTGCAGTGATTCGCTTAACAATTGCCACAAAAAAGGTCGTAAAATCAGGTCGGATTCGCTTAATGACCGCTTTGCTTAGCAACCAAAATTCTGGTGGTAATTGTGGTCATTAAGCGAGGACTACCTGTAATAACTTTGCCTGAATTGGTAGCTGAGAGCGTTGCAGGTAGAGCAGCCATCAAGTGTCTCGTGAAAGTTTCCTAAAATTGCTTTTCACAGTTCAACCCGACCTTACCACCACCACCACCACCACCCCACCTTTAGACCAGGTCCTCTGATTCAGCAGAAAGCATCACTTTTGATATCCTTTGTTTAATTTTCAGCCATCAGTTTTACACTGTAGGCATTAAGTCCTTCAGGAAAGGACTGCGTGCCTTGTTTTCTGGATGTGCACGAGGCATTACAGTAAAATTGGGATAAGTATGATCAGAAGGGTTGATAAGCCCTGTTAAAAAATGGTATGTACTCTTACTACTGGGATAAAACTCCCATCTGCCCTGCTGGCTTCGCATCAAAGGACACGGGCTGAATCAAACTGCTTCTTGCCCAACAAAGCAGATGCTATCAAAGTGGAAACACTGCCTGACCATAATAGAGACAGAATGCAGGAATGGCGCTTCTGTGTTCTTGGCACTTTATTGTCGCTAAACAGGAGATCAGCTTTCTGCAGAAAGAGCGATAAAAATAGCATCCTACAAGGGAGAATTCATTTCATGGGGACAGGGGTAAGATTTGTTTTCAGTATCAATAAAGACTGCTTCTCAAAAGGACCCACATCAATCCTGCCTTGTTCCCAGCGGTGCTTCAGCGTTTTCCAACAAAGGCATCAAATGGGAAGCACGTCTCACAAAAGTGTGTCGCTTACTTTACCCTTTTCAAGGCTCTTAAAATGTCCCCTGCCCTCTCTCGCTCTCTGTTTGCTAAACTGTGAAGGCATTGGCCAGAACATTCCTTCGATCTGTATTTAAAACAACACATTCTCCTGCTGGAGGTTTTTTTTTTCCTGGACAAATGGCAGCCTTATTAATGAGGGCCTTGAAAAGAACTGGTGCTTGGAAAAGACCGTTCCCTTCTGGTCCTTCCCTAGGTTATCCTGGCACTCAGAAGGGATCGTGAAATCCACCGTTGCGGAAAAAAATGGAGGGAAAAGGAAAACAACTTACTTTACCGAATCATGCATAGTCTTGCACACGTGCAGTAGGGCGTTGAGAATCACGGGGTCCTTGGTGGTTTCCTGTTGGTGCCTAAGAAGCAAGAACGCATTTTCAAAAACAAGAATGAGAAACCTTTGTGCTGCAGCCTAAATGAAAATGGTAGCCCCTTCATGGATCACTGCCTTGTCGTGGCGAAGGGGCTTGTGTAACTCAATGAAGTCAGGTCAAGAAGAACAGGTCATGATGGAGAGTTCTGACAAAACGTGGTCCACTGGAGGAGGAAATGGCAAACCACTCCAGTATCCTTGCCAAGAAAACCCATGGACAGTATCAAAAGGCTAAAAGATATGACGCCGGAAGATGAGCCCCTCAGGTCGGAAGGTGTCCAAAATGCTACTGGGGAAGAGCGGAGGGCAATTCCGAGTAGCTCCAGAAAGTGTGAAACGGCTGGGCCAAAGCCGAAAGGACGCTCAGTTGTGGATGTGTCTGGAAGTGGAAGGAAAGTCCGATGCTGTAAAGAACAATATTGCATAGGAACCTGGAATGTAAGAACTATGAATCAAGGTAAGCTGGATGTGGTCAAACATGAGATGACAAGATTGAACATCGACATATTGGGAATCAGCGAACTAAAATGGACAGGAATGGGCGAATTTAATTCAGGAGACCATTATATATATTACTGTGGGCAAGAATCCCTTAGAAGAAATGGAGTAGCTCTCATAGTCAATAAAAGAGTGGGAAAGGCAGTACTGGGGTACAACCTCAAAAACGACAGAATGCTTTCAGTTCGAATCCAAGGCAAACCATTCAACATCACAGTGATCCAAGTCTATGCCCCAACCACTGATGCCAAAGAAGCTGAAGTTGACCGGTTCTATGAAGCCCTACAACACCTTCTAGAACTAACACCAAAAAAAGATGTCCTTTTCATCATAGGGGACTGGAATGCTAAGGTAGGAAGTCAAAAAATAACCGGAATAACAGGCAAGTTCGGCCTCGGAGTACAAAATGAAGCAGGGCAAAGGCTAATAGAGTTTTGTCAAGAGAACACGCTGGTCATAGCAAACACTCTTTTCCAACAACACAAGAGACGACTCTACACATGGACATCACCAGATGGTCAATACCGAAATCAGATTGATTATATACTTTGCAGCCAAAGATGGAGAAGCTCTATACAATCAGCAAAAACAAGACCTGGAGCTGACTGTGGCTCAGATCATGAGCTTCTTATTGCAAAATTTAGGCTTAAATTGAAGAACGTAGAGAAAACCACTAGACCAATCAGGTATGACCTAAATCATATCCCTTATGAATATACAGTGGAGGTGAGGAATAGATTTAAAGGATTAGATCTGGTAGACAGAGTGCCTGAAGAACTATGGATGGAGGTTCGTAACATTGTACAGGAGGCAGCAACT
Organism: Charina bottae; assembly: GCA_023362775.1. NCBI lineage: Eukaryota > Metazoa > Chordata > Lepidosauria > Squamata > Charinaidae > Charina > Charina bottae. The sequence goes on from JALMGJ010000010.1 coordinate 29,734,096, forward strand.
AAAACCATCCCAAAGAAAAAGAAATGCAAGAAAGCAAAGTGGCTGACTGATGAGGCTTTACAAATAGCTGAGGAAAGAAGGAAAGCAAAAGGCAAGGGAGAAAGGGAAAGATATAAACAACTGAATGCAGAATTCCAGAGAATAGCAAGGAGAGATAAGAAGGCCTTCTTAAATGAACAATGCAAAGAAATCGAGGAAAACAATAGAATGGGGAAGACTAGAGATCTCTTCAAGAAAATCGGAGATATCAAGGGAACGTTTTGTGCAAAGATGGGCATGATAAAGGACAAAAAAGGCAGGGACCTAACAGAAGCAGAAGAGATTAAGAAGAGGTGGCAAGAATACACAGAAGAACTATACAAGAAAGATCTTAATATCCCTGATAAATACGATGGTGTGGTCACTGACCTTGAGCCGGACATCCTAGAGAGTGAAGTCAAGTGGGCCTTAGGAAGCATTACTAACAACAAAGCTAGCGGAGAAGACAGTATCCCAGCTGAGCTATTTAAAATCCTAAAAGATGATGCTGTTAAAGTGCTGCACTCAATATGCCAACAAAATTGGAAAACTCAACAGTGGCCACAGGATTGGAAAAGGTCAGTTTACGTTCCAATTCCAAAGAAAGGCAATGCCAAAGAATGTTCAAACTACCGTACAATTGCGCTCATTTCACATGCCAGCAAGGTTATGCTCAAAATCCTACAAGCTAGGCTTCAGCAGCATGTGAACCGAGAACTACCAGAAGTGCAAGCTGGGTTTCGAAGAGGCAGAGGAACTAGAGATCAGATTGCCAACATTCGCTGGATCATGGAAAAAGCAAGAGAGTTCCAGAAAAACATCTACTTCTGCTTCATTGACTACGCTAAAGCCTTTGATTGTGTGGATCACAACAAACTGTGGCAAATTCTTAAAGAGATGGGAGTACCAGACCACCTTACCTGTCTCCTGAGAAACCTGTATGTGGGTCAAGAAGCAACAGTTAGAACCGGACATGGAACAACCGACTGGTTTAAAATTGGGAAAGGAGTACGACAAGGCTGTATATTATCACCCTGCTTATTTAACTTATATGCAGAGTACATCATGAGAAATGCCGGGCTGGATGAATCACAAGCCGGAGTTAAGATTGCCGGGAAAAATATCAACAACCTCAGATATGCAGACGATACCACCCTAATGGCAGAAAGTGAAGAGGAACTAAAGAGCCTCTTGATGAGGGTGAAAGAGGAGAGTGCAAAAGCTGGCTTGAAACTCAACATTAAAAAAACCCAGATCATGGCATCTGGTCCCATCACTTCCTGGCAAATAGAAGGGGAAGAAATGGAAGCAGTGACAGATTTTATTTTCTTGGGCTCCAAGATCACCGCAGACGGTGACTGCAGCCATGAAATTAAAAGACGCTTGCTCCTTGGAAGGAAAGCTATGGCAAACCTAGACAGCATATTAAAAAGCAGAGACATCACCTTGCCGACAAAGGTCCGTATAGTTAAAGCTATGGTTTTTCCAGTAGCAATGTATGGCTGTGAGAGTTGGACCATAAGGAAGGCTGAGCGCCGAAGAATTGATGCTTTCGAGCTGTGGTGCTGGAGAAGACTCTTGAGAGTCCCTTGGACTGCAAGGAGGTCAAACCAGTCAATCTTAAAGGAAATCAACCCTGACTGCTCATTGGAGGGACAGATGCTGAAGCTGAAGCTCAAATACTTTGGCCACCTAATGAGAAGAGAGGACTCACTGGAAAAGACCCTGATGCTGGGAAAGACTGAGGGCAAAAGGAGAAGGGGACGGCAGAGGATGAGATGGTTAGATAGCATCACCGATGTAATGAACATGAATTTGAGTAAACTCCGAGAGACAGTGGAGGACAGGAAGGCCTGGCGTGCTATGGTCCATGAGGTCACGAAGAGTCGGACACGACTGAACGACTGAACAACAACAACAAGCCCCTTATTCCATGTATATTCAAATAAATTCAGAATGGCCAGAGAAAGTGGCCTACAGTGTAAACGCACACAAAATAAAAACAAATGCCTCTAAATGCAAGGAATAAGATAATAGATCTCGAAAGATACCTGATGAGAGATGGATCTTTACAGATTTCCTATAAGCAAAGAGGTGGGTCAGGGTTCAAACCCAACTCTTGAAGGAATGCATTCGATAGCCTGGGAGTAACAACAAACACGTGCCTGACAAATAGATTTTTTTTAAAAATCCGTTCAATCGTGTCCAATTCTCAGAGACTGCCTAGACAAGTCCCTGCAGTTTTCTTGGCAAGGTTTTTCAGAAGTGGTTTGCCATTGCCTCCTTCCCAGGGATAAGAGAGAGTGACTGGCCCAAGGTCACCCAGCTGGCTTTGTGCCTCAGGCGGGACTAGAACTCATGGTCTCCTGGTTTCTAGCCTGGTGCCTTAACCACTACGCCAAACTGGTGGGGGGGAAAAAAGACAAATAGATATTGCTGGCCTTTTCTGAAGATAGCTCACTCCATTCACAAGGAAAGGGAAGGGGAATAAATTAAGGCTCTAATCCTATATGCCAGGAGAGGGAAACGTGCCTCCCTCCATGTGTCCCGAACAATTTCCAACAGCCCCAGCCCATATAGCCAGTACTGCAAGGAAGAATAAACAGGGAGCAAGCCCCACACTCCCTTGCAATGATGATGTTACCTAGTCGGGTAACAAAACGTCTGCAAGCTGACAACCAAGCTCAGGGAGCACCAAGGACTCCACAGTTCAACCCTGAGCTACAGAGGTTCTCTTCTATTGGAACTGCAAGGAATAGCACAGCGCCCCACACCTTCTGTGTGAAGCTCACACAGGAATAGGATGAAGTCAGCTGAGACCGGGTCTCTCCTGGACGCCACTGCCAAACTTGAATGAAGATCAGGAAGAGAATATCTAGAACTATTTAATACGGGAGGCACCTTTGAGACCAAGGGCTGGAAAGATCCTGGACACTAAAAGATTAACAAAAAGCACAAGCGTCTTTGGAATCTTCTCCACGGTATTCAGACTCTGGCCAGTCCTTGACAAGGACCAAACTGAAGAGACTGATCCCATGACCTCAGCTTTGTGGCACCGTGCAAAAGGGACTGACCGCGTGGGTCTGGAGACAGAAAGGATGAATTGCAAATCAAGACTAACGTTAGAAAGGAAGCATTGTGTTTTGGAGGCAGTGACAGACTTTGTATTTCTAGGCGCAAAGATTACTGCAGACGCTGACTGCAGCCAGGAAATCAGAAGACGTCTACTTCTTGGGAGGAGAGCAATGACAAATCTCGATAAAATAGTTAAGAGCAGAGACATCACACTGACAACAAAGGTCCGCATAGTTAAAGCAATGGTATTCCCTGTAGTAACCTATGGCTGTGGGAGCTGGACCATAAGGAAGGCTGAGCGAAAGAAGATAGATGCTTTTGAACTGTGGTGTTGGAGGAAAATTCTGAGAGTGCCTTGGACTGCAAGAAGATCAAACCAGTCCATACTCCAGGAAATAAAGCCAGACTGCTCACGTGAGGGAATGGTATTAAAGGCAAAACTGAAGTACTTTGGCCACATAATGAGAAGACAGGGTACCCTAGAGAAGATGCTGATGCTAGGGAAAGTGGAAGGCAAAAGGAAGAAGGGCCGACCAAGAGCAAGATGGATGGATGATATTCTGGAGGTGACGGGCTCAACCGTGGGGGAGCTGGGGGTGGCAACGGCCAACAGGAAGCTCTGGCGTGGGCTGGTCCATGAAGTCACAAAGAGTCGGAAGCGACTGAACGAATAAACAATAAAATTGTGTTTTGGCAATCAAACCCTGCAAGACAGATGCGGGCTAGGAAGAAGAAAGCCCTATCTTTTTGTCCTTCTCCCCGAACAACTGGAACACCAGGAAGCACTAAATGTCTTCATTCAACTTTATGGGGCACAATTCTGCCCAAGGGTACAGTTCCAATGCAGAATTTTTGTGCACGTTTGGTTTCTGCCGGCGGGATGCTTTTCTGCTCCTCGAAATGCCCCCAATTAAAAAATGTTTTGGAGAAGGTGATCTAAGTTTGCTTCTTATACCACAAACATTCACTTGGAAAGTAAGATGGCTCAAGGGGCTATGAATTGTGGAAGGTTTCTGCCAACCAGCATGGACTAGTATTTTTATTTGTAAATAGAAGTCACATATAAGACATCCCTTGCCCCTGAAATGCTGCATCACTGTACAAAATCAGAACCACCAGACTCTTCCAAAACAGAACCAGAAAGTTAAAAAAAAGAAACTTGCTAATCAACATCTATCAAGGTTTAGTTGTCATCATAAAACAAAAAGGAAATAAACATCTGAAAGGCGCATTCAGTGCTGAAAAGGAAGGTATTTGGATGAATCGCATTTCAATTAGAACAGTGCTGACTATTCTCTTTTCACAATGCAGCTTGTTAGCATGGCACTCCTGCGTTTTTTCTCTCAGGATCACAGTTGACATCAGCAAAGAACAGAAACATATGGCAAAAAGATTGTTTCCGCCTTTTCACACTGCTTCACAGGGAACAACACGCCTGTAAACAGAAGCTCGTCATCCTGTGAAATCAATCTATTGCTTAAAAATATTTTTGACAGACTTAAAACAGCATCATTATACAGCAGGTCCCCGGATTAAGAATGAGTTCCGTTCCTAAGTCTGTCCTTAAGTCAAATTTGTATGTAAGTTGGAACAGTTATTTAGCATCAGTTAGTCAAATGTTTGTCTTAGTATATAGCATATATTTTACTTTTCTATGCCTGTAAAACACTTAAGAAACACTGCCAAATACACTAAAACATCTTAAACATAATACACATAGTAGTATTGTGTATTTAACCTGAAACATTGTACTTAACTCAATTTTTTAAATACAATAGTCGTTACGGCAGAATGTTTTTAACTAGGAGTCGTCCGTAAACCGTGACGTTCTTAAACTGGGGACCTGCTGTATTTATGTAGCTGTATGGACATAAATACCATAATGGGCGTGGTGGCTCAGCGGGTAAGACGCCAGGCTTGTCGATCGGAAGATCGCAAGTTCGGAGGTTCGAATCCCTAGCCCCGCGTGACGGAGGGAGCTCCCGCACCAGCCCCAGCTCTTGCCAACCTAGCCATTCGAAAGCATGCAAATGCAAGTAGATGAATAGGTACCACTTCGGTGGGAAGGTAACAGCATTCTGCATGCGTCATGCCGGCCACATGACCGTGGAAGCGTCTTCAGACAACGCTGGCTCTTCAGCTAAGAAATGGAGATGAGCACCGGCCCCTAGAGTCGGACACGACTGCACAAATGTGCGGGGGGAAACTTTACCTTTTTTTTTAATGGACATAAAAAGCAGGATTTGCAGGAAAGGATTTCCTTCCTGTCCCCTCTTTCCATTTTACTTTTCCAAACCAAGTCCTTGCACATGTTCTTTTCTTCTTTTCTTTTTCCAAGGGCCCATTTTTGTGGGCATTTACTATCAGAGCAGGTTACTAGATACACTTAGAAAAATTTGCAAATGCGAAAACACCTCTTCAGGTGCCCAGATTTGGGGGTGGGTGGATTGCCAGTATCATCTGAAAAGAAATTGCATGTTCTCTTCCTTCAAAAGCATTGCTTTCATCATGTGCAATTTAATTCCCATTTTAAAAAGCAAATAGAATCCCATTAATTACTTGATTTGATCAGATTATCAGCTCTGAGAAGCAGATAACTATACACCCAAACTTTTTTTTATAGAAACACCAGGCACAATCCAACAGTGTAAACTTTACACAAATCCTTCTTGCATTCTGGAGTAAACAATTCAGCACCCACCCTAACCATTTATGGCTTATTTTCTATTTTACTGTATTCTTATTGTACTGTATTATGGCCTTATTTCTACACTGCCTAGAGGCAGTTCATAAATCTTCTGAGTAAATAAATAAGCAAGCAGGCATCTTGCTCTGCTTTCTGATCTGTCCTTCTGCAAACGTTCACTCCTCCTCATTACTTTTCTGGATTGTACCCAACATATCCAACAACAAAACCAGTTTTTACAAGAATACGATTGCTTTAATGCATTCAGTTGCATAATCATTTATGTATCTAAACAACAGATCAATAGGAATGAGAATATATTTTAAATTCTTTATTTAGAGCAATCCTAGGTGCCTTTCAAAACCTTTCAGTGCCAAATGGACTGCAGATGAATTCTATCCGTCACACTTAACAGCACCGAAATAGATTTGTCTCGATTCTCTGAAGTGCACTTAATCAGAAGACCTTAGACTTACTTAATAAAAGCTTCCATGATGCACTTACAAACGTCTACTCTCACAGCCTCTTTCTGAAACATATCCAGGAACGGTAAGAATTTCTCCTAGGAAATCAAGGAAAACATCAAGTTTAGAGCCTTATCCATGTATGAGTGAGGATGAAGTTGCTTTGTCTTTGGCAACACACAACTATGTTTGAGGCAAGTACCGTGGAAATCGGTGAAGAATAACATGGGCTTTCTTTAAATCTTTCTTTAAATCTGCCTGAGACACAGTTTAGAGGACAACAATGAGTTGTTCAATTGAACCCAACTGTATCTTTGGAAGGCCAGCAGTTTTCCAAATTCAGAGGACATGGAACACCAGCTAGTTGGAATTCCTTAACTCTGGGAAGGCAGCCAGGTGGCTGTTTGAGCTACACTTAATATTCTGAGAGGAAAGACCAAAATAGGCAGAACATGACATGTCCATGAGCCGAACTAGCATGTTTTAGACAGCTGTCATGCTGATGGACAAAGTTGGACCCTTTTCCATGTAATTTCTTTCCAACATTCCATCAGGTTGCAAGGAATAACAGTGATGGCAAGCTTATGGGTGAGAAGTAGGGAAAGGCAAACTTTTGAGTTTGAACGGTTTATAAAATTTGAAATGCCCCATTTCAAATTTGAAACAGGATACTTTTGGAAGTAACCAGTTCTGTTCAAGCTCACTCTCTTGAGCTCAAAACATTTCCAAAACGAGCAACGTGGCCCTTTCCAAACTTGAAAGTCCCGTTTTGAAATCAAAACTGGGTGTTTTGAATTGAGGACGGTTCAAATCCAAAACCTTTTCTACCACTCGAGAGAGAAACAATGCCAATGATTTCTATCACACCTTTCCTTCAAGCAACACACATGGTCTCTGCCTTCCATTATATTCTTACAACAAATTCACAGGGAAGGTTGGCCTGAAAGACAGAAACTAGTTCAAAGTCACCAGATGACCTCCAAAGCTGAAAGGGAACTTGAGCCGTGCCTCCCTGACTTCCATCTGAGTCCAACATTCATTCCCTGCCAGAGGACTATATCCCTTGCAACTCCTAGCCAACGTGGCCAACAGCTAAAAATTCCGAGTTGTAGCCCAACAAAACTAATGGCCACCAGAGGGAAATGTCCCAACCACAGCAAAATCACGTCGCTTTGTGATAACCTTCCCCTTACAATAAACTTCCAGGGTTCATAAAAGATCTGAACACCCTTTTGAGAAAAGATAAACATTGTATTGTAAAATACCATCCTTGCTTTGGAAGCTATCATGTCAGTGAAAGAACTGTAAGACTAAAAGGAGGAGATACGATTTCAGTCTAACTCCACAGCCCAACAGCACCTCCGCTTTTCACGCTCGGGGATATGTGAAGTTCTTGAGTTTCTTCAAAACCAAGAAGGGGATGGTAAAGGAAAGCCATAGTTTGGGGATGGGAACATTAAGACATGTAGGAATGAGATTTCTTCTAATTCCCAGATCTACTCATCTGTCTTCCAGCTAACCTCAAATTGTCTCCAAGAGAAAGTGCACATTTCTTTTAGACAGTAGGAACACAGAATCCTTTAGAAACTCACCAATGAAAAGAGAATGGAGAAGTCATGGATATAGGTGATGACTTTCTGAATTATTGATTGAAGCTAAGATCAAGAAAGGAAAAGAAAAAAAACATCCAGTAAGGACATTCTTCTTTTTTTATCAACGTTAACTCTAATTTCCTTTCATTTAATCCTACTGCCTCTGTCCTGTCCTTCAAGCATAAATAATATTGCTTTCTTGTTAAAAAATAGCCATTCCTTTTGATCTCAGTAAGTTTTGCAATAACACCAGTTTGGTTTTATTCCATGTGTGTGCGCGCGCACGCATGCACACACACGCGCACACACACTAATGCATCTGGTTTCATCTGCTTTAGATCACTCTGCATTTTCCTCTTAAAACAGGCTCAGGGTCATAATACATTGGCATTAAAGCAGAGCTTTCCAAACTGTGTGTCGCGACACAAAAATGTGTCGCCACACACAGTCTGGTGTGTCGCCACACAACTCGGAAGCACTGATCATCATCAGCGCTTCTGGGTTTTCCTGCGGCGACACACCAACGGCGGCGTGCAAAAAACCGAAAGCGGCAGCAGCGCTTCCGGGTTTTTGCTGCAACGATGGCACTTCCGGGTTTTCCCGCGGCGACACACCAACGGCGGCGCGCAAAAACCCGAAAGTGGCAGCAGCGCTTCCGGGTTTTTGCGCGCTGCTGCAACGGTGGCACTTCCGGGTTTTCCCGCGGCGACACACCAACGGCGGTTGGTGTGTCGCCGTGGGAAAACTTTGGAAAGCCCTGCATTAAAGCCACCCAGATTTCTTAGATCTACTGTACTATTTAGCCCAAGCAACTTTCTTTGTGCCCTTTTAGAAATTATGACTGAACTTTTCTTTTACCTGAGGGTAGGCCTCTTCAAAAGCCCGATCTGGAGTCATATGTTTAATGACATCAGCTAAAACGGTATTGACTTCACGCTTCTGCAGATGCAATAAAATAAAACAGCATTACAGTGGTCATAAATTCAAAACTATACAAAGCCAGGACAAGTATATTACGAAGCTGAATAACCGAGCAGCTTCTTCCTACGTGACTAGCATCAAACAGCTGGGATTCTTTAAGGGCAGGGCAAATCGTATTTTAAGACAATGCTGGCTGGGGAAGCTTATGAGAGTTCAAATCTATCACATCCGCAAAGTGTGATAGATTTGCAACCTTCTAGGTTGAGAAGGCAGATTTCAAGAGCGAAGATTTAATCCAACATTAAAGCTTGTTATACCAAGAAAGCACTCATGTTTTATGACTGGATACACTACCATGCAGATGTAATAGCTATGATATATTGCTGCAGATATTTCTAGATTTATGTGTGCCACCAAACTGGAAAAGGCTATAGAAACCAATTACAATTAGAACTCCAAGATTCGTTCTCTTTTGTCCCACTCTGGAGACAACTGTTCCTAGGGCCATGTCAAAGTTTGCTAAGTTCACTAATGACAAATGCATGACGTTGCTTTTAAGATCATTCATTCTCACTGCCTCTTAAACACTCCCCCAAGAGATATTAGTATGACCCGTGAGCAACCTCTAGATCAGAGCTTTCCAAACTTTTCATGTTGGTGACACACTTTTTAGACATGCATCATTTTGCGACACACCCTTACAGCAGGGCACAAGGCAGGCACTAGGACCTGCGTGGAATCACAGCAGGTTTGGAGGCAGCAGGGCACAAGGCAGGCCCTAGGACCTGCGCGGAATCCTGGCAGGGCTCTGAGGCAGCAGCAGCCACGACACACCCAGACACTGCAGCCGACATACTAACGTGTCCCGACACACAGTTTGGAAAGCTCTGCTCTAGATAAATGCCAGGCATACCTACTTCCACTATAGCAGTAGCAAATGCTATAAACTATAACAAAGGGGGGAAGAAGGAAGAAAGGGAAGAAAAAAATATTGGAAAATGAAATGCTTAAATCCACACCTACCGTAAAATGCCTGCAAGTGTATTCCATCCAGATTTCTGCACAATTTATATAGTCCTAAAAATAAATGCATGGGCATCACATTTTGAGGCACTTTGAGATGTACCAATAGAAGAGAAGATCTGTAGCTCAGGGCTGAACTGTGGAGTCCTTGGTGCTCTCTGAGCTTGGTTGTTTGCTTGCAGACTTTTCATCACCCAACTAGGTAACATCATCAGTGCGAGGGAGTGTGGGGTTTGCTCCCTGTTTATATACAAGGTACAATCTACTGTATATAAACAGGGAGCAAACCACACTCCCTTCTAGCACTGAAGATGTTGCCTAGTCGGGCAACAAAATGTCTGCATGTCAACAACCAAGCTCAGAGAGCACCAAGGACTCCGCACTTTGACATGTTTTCACCCCACTCAGCCTGCTTTTCCCATGTTTAACTGATTCTCTGGGAAGTAAGGTCAAAATATTACAAGCATCTATTTATTTGATTTATATCCCTCCTTTTATTCAGGAGCTCAAGGTGGCGTCTTCTGTGCTCCCTCCAGTTTTTCCCCACAGCAACAATCTTGTGGGGTGAGAGAGGGGGACTGGCCTAAAATCCCCCAGGGAGCTTTGGTGGCTGACGGCAGATTACAACCTTGGTGCTCCCCACTCCTAGTCTACAGCTGACTCCTTCCATGGCTGAGCAGGAAATAGAATTTAAGTCTTCCCACTCTTGGTCCAGTACCTTTACCATGGAACCACCCTGGCTCTTGGGCTGAGAGGGAGGGACTGGCCCAAGGCCTCCCGGGAGCTTCTGTGACTCTGAGTGGCTTAAAAAAAGGTAAAGGTTCCCCCCATACATCTGTGCAGTCGTCTCCGACTCCAGGGGCCGGTGCTCATCTCCGTTTGTTAGCCGAAGAGCCAGCGTTGTCCGAAGACGCTTCCGCGGTCATGTGGCCGGCATGACGTGCGCAGAACGCTGTTACCTACCCACCAAAGTGGTACCTATTCATCTACTTGCATTTGCATGCTTTCGAATTGCTAGGTTGGCAAGAGCTGGAGCTAGTGCGGGAGCTCACTCCGTCACGCAGGGCTAGGGATTCGAACCTCCGAACTTGCGACCTTCCGATCGACAAGCCTGGCGTCTTACCCGCTGACCCGGTATTCCTGCTTCTAGTTCAACTCCTTCACCGCTGCAACACGTTGTTCTCCATAAGTGAGGCCAGGGATAGAACAGGGCCTACAGCACTGCTTGCCCGCCTCCCGTGACTCTTTGCTAAGATCCTTTAATAACACCTCAAGTAGGAATCTGGTCCAGTGCAAATCGAAGTATCAGCTACTAATATAAGATCGTCTTTGGCCCCCAGAAATGTCCCACCAAGATGGCATGCAGCATTCTGAAGAGGAAGAAGCCAGTTTGCCTTCTGGAAAATGGATATTTGGGGCCTGGATACGTTCATCCTTGTGGCCATTCTGAGAACAGACGAGTGGCAGCCATTTTTGGTGTGCAGCCCCCACCCACTCAAAATTTCAAACGTACCCCCAGCCCTACCTCTGAGTTAGGCAATACTCGTTAAGAGATAATGTTTCTAATTTACAGAGCGCTTATTTCAACCATCTGTCATTCCAGCTAAGTTGCCAAATTCTTCTATTAATAACCCACCTGTGGACTCTTTAACTTTGTAATAACTTTCCAGGCTTCATTTAAGATTTGAAGCCGGTCGCTTTCAGGTGGGTCAGCTAAGGCCAAGTTCTGTCCCAGAGAGCAGAAGAGAAGGTGCTGTGAAAATAAAATGAGTTGCATGCCCATTTTACTGCCTCCATTCGTGTTCTCGCTGGGATAAATAACATTAGTAATACAAAGACAGATATTTATTTATTTTGTGAAAGAGAGAGAGATGGGAAACACCATCAGGGTAAAATTTTGCTACCCAGTTGAAAGAAACTAGTTAAATTCTTACAGCTTTTAATCAGTTTAAACTGCTTTAAAAAATTCATTCTGAATCAAAAAAGCAACAACTTCGTTTTTAAATGAAGCACTGGTTGCATAAGCAAAATCTCAGCAGAGTGGTTTAAAAAAATCAAGTTTTAAAATCTATTAATTAACTATTACAGCCACAGTGTACCCCTTCTGCAAAGTTGTTCCTGACACAGAACCAGCTATTGGCAAAAGAGCGGCCATGGAGAAGTCAAGTGCATATCCCCAAAAGATTTTTGAGCCATAGTACTGGAGCAAGTCCATAGTGCACATTTAATGAAACTATTTGGGGATCTATGAAGTGGCTGACAACAATACAAGAGTTTGAGTGGAGAGGTTGCAGAAGAATTTACCTTGGGGAACCCAGATTCATCACACTCTTTTATCATACCAATAAAATCCATCGACCTTGCAGCAATAAATTCAGCTCTGAAGGCAGACATTACGGAATTCAAGAGCAAAGCACTGGAAGAAATATTATTCAGAGCATTACAAGACAGCCCCCCAAATGATACTTTATATTTTGACCTTTACATTAAGATGTACCCAGAACATACAACATTTATGCCGCTACTGCATCCTTATATTCAGAGACCATTAATGGCTTATTTGGTAAAAGCTAACGCTTGCTCTTTTTCCATTATCCGGATCAATTCACTCCCTGTTTCTGGCACGTTGCAAGAACTACAGAAGTGAACAACAACAAAACCACTTGTCACCCTTAGGCATGAAAGCCAGCTGGGTGACCTTGGGCCAGTCCCTGTCTCTCAGCCCTAGGAAGGAGCCAATGGCAAACCAGGAGACTGAGAGTTCTAGTCCCGCCTCAGGCATGAAAGCCGGCTGGGTGACCTTGGGCCAGTCCCTCTCTCTCAGCCCTAGGAAGGAGGCAATGGCATACCACTTCTGAAGCCTTGCCAAGAAAACTGCAGGGACTAGTCCAGGCAGTTGCCGAGAATCGGACACAATTGAATGGCAGAAAAAAATAATAATAAGTGGGACCCAGGAAGCACACCTTCTCTGCAGCTGCCCACTTTCCTCCCAGAGATACGGCAGGCTCCCATCCTCCTTGCCTTCCGGAAGGCCTTGGAGAGCTGGCTCCCCCCACAAGCATTGGGGTAGGATGAGGCTGGAGCTCAACAAGATGGTATGTTGATGTGTGGGAGAGTGTTGCCCTGGCACCGTGAGTTTTCATTGTAATTGTTTGGAGGTTTTTTTTTTTACTGTTTCTATTGTCTTGTGAACTACCCAGGGTTGTGGTTACGATATGGACGGCTATCTAAGTCTTTTGAAATAAATAAATGAGGCAGTATTTTTGTACAAAGCGCAGGTCTCTCGTAAGGGCTGTTGGGTGGAAGTCGGCCAACAGAAGACAGATTCAGGCAGATTTACACCTGCATCTGCACCATTTCAAAAGCGGGTGTTTCTTCTTCCTGTCCCCTTAATGGGGGTCAATGCCCCCGTTCGTTGGCATATGTCCAAAGGGACCAAAACCAACCTCCGCCGACCCTCCTCTTTGGGGCAAATGGGCAGGACTGGCTGCTTCTCAACTGGGATCCTGGAATACAACCACTTCCATCAGAATGTATGCGGATGCCACGAGAGTAACGCACCAGTCTTTCCTGAGATAAAAAAAAATAAACTTATAGCTTGGCACTTACTTGTTGCCTAGCTTCCTGCATCTCTCCATCATCTCTGTCAACAATGCCTACAAACGGGAGAATAGAAAAATAACCAAAATAAAGGCAAACTGAAGCACCCGGTATTGCATCAGCTGTATTTTGCAGCAGAATAGCGGCTTCGGGCAACGTCAGAAGAAGCCTCTGGAGCAGCGTTTCTCAACCTTGGCAACTTTAAGAGAGGTGCACTTCAACTCCCAGAACACCCCTCCTGTACCTGTAAAAAGGTAAAGGCTCCCCCCACACATTTGTGCAGTCGTGTTCGACTCTAGGGGCCGGTGCTCATCTCCGTTTCTTAGCCGATAGAGCCAGGGTTGTCCAAAGAGACTTCCGCGGTCATGTGGCCGGCATGACGCGCGTGGAACGCTCTTACCTACCCACCGAAGTGGTACCTATTCATCTACTTGCATTTGCATGCTTTCGAATTGCTAGGTTGGCAAGAGCTGGAGCGAGTGCGGGAGCTCACTCCGTCACGCAGGGCTAGGGATTCGAACCGCCAATCTTCCGATCGACAAGCCTGGCGTCTTACCCGCTGAGCCACCACGCCCCCCTGTACCTGTAAATGCCTGTAATCTAGGGGTAGACATGGCTTAAACGCCAAGCATGATTTCTCTTCTCCCCCTTTTCACTTCTTGAATCTTTAATCCATTTGCCTTTAATCCATTATCGTTTGTATACAATACTAGGTCATTCCGAGTTACTCTCTAGGCCAGGGCTTCTCAACCTTGGCAACTGGAAGCCCAACTCACCTCACAGGGTTGTTGTTGTGGGGAAAATAGGAGAAGGAAGGAGTATTAAGTATGTTCCCCAACTTGAGTTATTTGTAAAAATAATAAAGGCGGGATAAAAAAAAAAGTAATATAAAAAATATATATAAATAAAAAAACTGGAAGATGTGTGGACTTCAACTCCCAGAATTGGCTGGGGAATTCTGGGAGTTAAAATCCACCTATCTTGAAGTAGCCAAGGTTGAGAAATGCTGCTCTGGAAGGTTTAAGGCTCCAATATTGCTGCACTGCAACAAGGAAAATAATGGGAAAACACCCCACCACAAAATGCAGCCCCCCCAGGAAAAATTTTTTGCCTTCCCATGCTTTATTGGAGCATTGGATTATTGGATTTTGAGGTGCCCGACTCCTTTAAAAAAAACCCTCTGGGGAGCTTCCATTATTTAAAAGAACACTTAGTTTAAAAAGCAACACGACCACCTGGACAAAACCACACAAGTAACATCCTGGAAGAAACCAACAAAAGTCACCAGCGGCTCCACAGACACCCCAGTTCCAGGCCTGGGAACAGAGTCCGATCTTAAGAGACTCCTGGAATATTTGAAGAATGGGAGCCATACGCATCTCCAAGGAGATGCAATTCCAGAGGGAAGGGACCATGACAAATGCCTACAGGTTCAATCTTTACATACTCTACCTACCTACCTACCTACCTATCTTATTTCTTCACCGCCCATCTCGTATAGCAACGACTCTGGGCAGTTTACAAGTGAATAAAAAGAATAAAAGGTTCATTATAAAATAATATCAATTATCAGAATACAGGTAGTCCTCGCTTAACAACCATTTGTTTAGTGATGGTATAGACTTACAATGGTGCTGGAAAAACCAACTTATGACCGGTCCTCACACTTAGACCGTCACAGCGTCCCCACGTGATCACAGTTTCGGAGCTTGGCAACCCGTTCGCATTTATGACCATCGCAGCGTCCCGTGGCCATGTGATCGCCATTTTCAACCAGCCAGCTTCTGGCAAGCAATATGAATGGGGAGCCGTGTGATTGCTTAATGACCATGTGGTTCTCTTAACAACCGCCACAAAAAAGGTCATGAAATTGGGTCGGATTCACTTAAGCTTTGCTTAGCAACTGATATTCCGGTCCCAATTGTGGTCGTTAAGCGAGGACTACCTGTAAGGAAGCCTGTTCTGGCAGGGATCTCTTGGATCAGAGAGGACAGCCGTCTATGTTCCTAACTCATCGCTCGACAACTACCGTCTACTACAACACGTATTCCCTCCATCTCTCCACCTGCTAAAGGATATTCCAGCAGAACAAGGTTTCCACTTCCATCCAGGAAATAGCAAATCAATCCCCTCTGACTATCATCTGTGTAAGAGAAGGGTGGTCTCCTCCCTGCGAGCAATTTCCATTTACAACATGAAGAACAAAACTGATTTCCGGTGAAGCATCTGTGGCTGCTTTTTTTTAAGATGCATGGAAAACTGAGGCAAAGGCTCAGCCTGGGAAAGATTTCTGTATTCCCACCTGGCTGCATCTCCACAAGCTTTTTTTTTTTTTTTTTTTAAAGCTGGCACATTGAAGTGTCTCATTAGAAATCAGCTGTCTTGCTTCAGACGGTCTTAAAGAAGCTATCATGTTAAGCTGATGGGGTTTAAAAATAAAAGGAAGTGTCACCTGTATGACCAAAGTGAAAAAAGAGTGTGAACTATGGCACCCAGGAGGATTCCGAAGTAGGGTAACAAGTTCCCTTGCTTTGTGCCAAGAAACAAGGTGGGCTGCAAGCATCGGGAAGGGTACAGTCTGCTGAGGGGCCCGGCGAAGGCTCTGCATTCAAATGGTCTCAGATGCCTTTATGCCAGAGCTTTCCAAACTTTTCATGTTGGTGACACACTTTTTAGACATGCATCATTTCGCGACACACTCTTACAGCAGGGCACGAGGCAGGCACTAGGACCTGCACGGAATCCTGGCAGGGCAGGTTTGGAGGCAGCAAGGCACAAGGCAGGCACTAGGACCTGCGCGGAATCACAGCAGGTTTGGAGGCAGCAAGGCACAAGGCAGGCACTAGGACCTGCGCAAAATCACAGCAAGTTTGGAGGCAACAGGGCACAAGGCAGGCACTAGGACCTGCGCGGAATCCTGGCAGGGCTCGGAGGCAGCAGCAGCAGCCGAGACACACCCAGACACTGCAGCCGACACACTAACGTGTCCCGACACACCGTTTGGAAAGCTCTGCTTTATGCAGTCGCCTGCAGAATGTCCGAGGTTGCCATATTTTCGTTTCAAAGTTAAAAAGAAATCCTACTAACAAATCTGTGCTGGATTGGGGAACTCTTCAGCTATAAAATAGCCCAGCCTTGAGAGAAAAGTTAAGTCAGTCCCTTGTCCCACCCCCAAATTAACTCTTTTTCTGATGAATATAAGCAGCGGAGCTCTTGGGAGGAGGAATGATTATGGGGACAGAATAATTAAAATTCCCTTCTCCAGAGTGGCCTCCCACTCACGCACAAATCATTTTTGTTGACTGAGGAACGGCTATGCCATGGCAAAAGGAGATTCTACCATAAGAAGCTGCGTCTATTCATTCCCACCATCTCCAGTGAAAACAAAGGGTGCATTCAGATTAGCATTTTCCATTATGCAAAGCCCAAGAGTTATTGAGACCTTCAAAACCTTTTCAGGATGAGTTTTTTTACCTCTGCAGCTCGGTAAGCAATACATTGTAGAATCCAATCTATTGCCGGAGAATAAAGTGTTAGATATAACGGGATCTCAACACACTGTGCCACCAGCTGATTCTGGACAGTATCCCCGTGAATCTGTTGGAAACATCCAAGGCAAACGGTCATGAAAAAGTCCAAGTGGTGGAAAGAGAGGAGGGATTCACCACGA
Source organism: Charina bottae (assembly GCA_023362775.1). Taxonomy (NCBI): domain Eukaryota; kingdom Metazoa; phylum Chordata; class Lepidosauria; order Squamata; family Charinaidae; genus Charina; species Charina bottae. Next base: position 29,751,145 of record JALMGJ010000010.1, read on the forward strand.
AGTCAAAGCATTGGATGCTGACCTCAGGGAAAACTCTGGGAAACCTGTTTCAACATGGAATCATCCAAGGTCATAGAAATGTGAGAAATCCCCGTTTGGTCAGCTTTCCCATGTTGAAGAAAATGAATGCGGAGATGAGCAAAACCAACATCTGCTTCTCACCTGTCCTGCTTTCAAGTAGAGTTCCAGGATGGGAACATAATCGGAACAAGCCAATACGGTTGTGGACTGGAATTCACACACCCTGATTTCCAGACCTCTTGAAGAATCTGGCACCCTTTAAGTCAGCACCAGATGGAAAGTAAACCAAGGCCATAGGGATGAGCACCAGAGGATCTGTAGTAGACTGGCCAGCATCGCTAATTCCAAGGTTCTCTAACAATACCAACAACCGAAACCCTTTTCTGTCTAAACTAGGGGGCTGGAAAAAACCGCATGGGGGGAACCAGGGGTGGATTTTGCTGCAATAAGGACATCCATTTCATTTACTTACTTGCTTAAAGGTTAGAAGAAAGTCAAAAAAGTTCTTGTTGAGGCTGTCTTTCAGATGAGGAGCCACTTCCATCCCAACCTGTATTGGAGGAACCAGATGAATGAAATCTGTTCTCTGCTTCTTTTAATACAGTTCTGTGCATTTCCACATTTCTTTGAAGGCTTAATAGAAATGGGTCAGCGTATCATGGAAGATTAATTTGTGTATGGTCACAGCAGGATGATACAGGTAGTCCTCGCTTAACGACCACAGTTGGGAACAGAATATCAGTTGCTAAGCAAAGCGGCCATTAAGCGAATCTGACCTAATTTTGCGGTGGTGGTTAAGCAAATCACCGTGGGCGTTAAGCGAACCACATGGTTGTTAAGCGAATCACGCGGTTCCCCATTGATTTTGCTTGCCAGAAGCTGGCTGGGAAGGTCGAAAATGGCGATCACGTGTCCACGTGATGCTGCGATGGTCATAAATGCGAACTGGCTGCCAAGCGCCCAAATTGTGATCAAGTGACCATGAGGGACGCTGTGACAGTCATATGGGTGAGGACCGCTGTAAGTTGGTTTTTTTCAGCACTGTTGTAATTCTAAATCGTCACTAAATGAATGGTTGTCAAGCGAGGACTACCTGTATGCACAAAATGGAAGAGTATTGAAATTCCCACAATGGAGGAATGGATCATAAAACTGTCAGAATTAGTGGAAATGGCAAAACTGACCTGTTTGGTCAGGGAGAAAACAAAAAGTGCTTTTTTAAAAAGACCGGAAACCTTTTATGGACTTTTTGCTAAAAGAAGAAAAAAGTGAAATGATGATTTATGAATTTAATAATTGAAAAAGATGAGAATTTAATATTTATTTCTTTATTCAATTTATCACCGCCCAACTCCCTCAAAGGAGTTTATGGGGTTGAAGGGATTTCTGGAAGAGGGAGAGGAGATGATGGGTTTATCAATATCTGTTGAAGACAAGGTTGGAAGTCATTATTTTTCTTTTTTCTTTTTTCTCTCTTTTCTTGCACCTTTTTCTCTTTTCTTTCTTTTCTGTCTTTAGATTTGTCTTTTACTGTATGTAAAATTCTCAACAAATATAAATTTTAAAAATTGGGTCAGCGTATATGAAAACAAAGAACCATTTCAAACGTTTCTATCCATCCATCTATCCACATACATATGTAACTGGAATCAAGGAAATAAAGGAAACTGAAAAAAAGTGAAAGGAGCAAACCGAGGCACACAGTAGCTGCACCGCAAATAGGAAAGCAAAGAATTACATCCCATCCCCCGAGCAGCCCGCAGTGTAGACGTGATCCTAGTTTATTATAGTTTAAAATTAGGAAATGGCATCTTGCCCTGGAGAAAACGTCAGTGGTGGTCTAATCCCTTTTTTATTGTTCTGTAGAACCAGATTGGTAAGGACCAAAGCTTACCCGGCAGAGATATGCTCTAGCATAGACAGCCACCAAAGGATCACCGATTCCTCGGATCATGGAAGTCAGTCGGGGGAGGCATTCCAAAATTCCCCTAAAAAAATAATTTGAGAAAGAGGTTTCACTGCTGAAGCGGAGACCCGCTGACCAATTCATCTTCCGACAGCCTCAAAGGCATATGCATACGATGGGCGGCACCAGCCCGGTCATCCTTACATAGTTTAGTACCGAAATAGTCCAAAGTACATTCAGCAGCTGAGTTCTTCGAAAGCCACTGCAGCAAACACAACAAATCGCTAAAATCTAACAGAACGTCCTGTGCGTTCCTCCCGAGGGGGGATGCCGAGGGTCTCTGCCCCGTGTGATGTGAAGGAGAGGGCCGCCCCAAGGCGGTCCTGCTTGTGGGAGCCCCCCCCCCAATAGAAGAGCTGGTCCCGAGGCCCTCTACCCTGCTAGTCCTTCATTGGGCCGTTAAGCTCTTTTAGCACTAATAGAGGTTTCACTAAAGGGAACAAACATATGCTACTACAGAATTATCCAGACATTTGCTGAGACATACCGCAAAGCTTTTACGTCCCTTGACTTCTCAAGGCCACCGGGGCATCAGGGTTCATACTTATCAGGAATATAGCTACATATCAGCAAACGAGAAAGAACTCAACAGAAACTATACATGAAAAACTTACCTTCCTATCAGAGTGTTCACCCCATAGCCATAAAGCCCTCCCTGCTATTTGTGATCCACGGAGCCTTCTCTGATCAGTCTGCTAAATTTCAGGGCCCAATCAATGAAAAACCTCTTTGCATCCCAGACACATGTCTTTTCCTACATTTAATGTCCTATTCAAAAGAGCAGTGTTTCTCAACCTTGGCAACTGTAAGATGTGTGGACTTCAACTGTTGAAGTCCAGACATCTTACAGTTGCCAAGGTTGAGAAACACTGCAAAAGAGAGTATCAGCATGAAATGAAGTTGCAAATAGATGGTAGAGAAGTCTCAAGCCAGAATCCACGTTTCATTGCCACGTGCACCCCATTTATCTAACATTTATTATCGAATGCTATCAAGCCTTACGTTTTGGAAAGGAATTTGTTGCACTTCAGTATTGCTGTCTCCACATAACTGGTACAGAGTCAGGGGAAAAAAAAGAATCCAGAATAAAATTATACCTAGCAAAAGAAGCAGATAATCTATTTCCAGGACTGCTATAAAACCTCCCCTATATCAGGAGTTAGGGATGCAAATAAGTTAAAACCATTTTAAAAAATTACATAATCTGCAAAGGAATCTAGTGTGACAAAAAATATTGTTGGAAAAAATAAATTGGATGAACTAACATACATTGCTGGAAAGAGCTGGATGTTAATTAATTTCTTTACCTCATTTATTACAGCCCTCTCCTCCTGAAGAGCTGAAATTAACATTTCTTTCTTCTCTATCTTTTTATGTCTACTACTACAGCAAGTAGATTAAGCTAAAAGGCTATAATTGAGGAGGAATATGAACTAGTTTTTCTGTATCTTAATCTAGGTTCGTTAGGCAATATCCCATACTTATTTTTAAACCTACCAAAAAAAACCCTCTCAATTAAAAATCATAAACAGAGGAAATCAAATCATTTCTACTGGGTGAACAGCGATCTCTTGTTTCTGAGATCTCTTGATACCCAGTTGGCATATCTTTTGTGTTTCCCTCAGTGGAGAAAACTCAGATGCCATTTGAAATTCTTTTTAATAGAAATTCAGGTAATATTTTCTTCGTCAAAGTCTTATTCGAAAAAGGATACAGTCTTGGAATGAGTTCTCGGATGGAAGCAATCTTGAAAAACCAGTTTAAGCAGGTTTCTTTGGCGATGTCATTAACACTTTCAGGAGTAAAATTATCTGATTAAAAAAACAAAACAAAACCAGAAGTCTTAACTGAGAACCTGCTTCCTTATACTATCTCTCAATTAAATTAGATATTTTAATCATACAGATCTGAGAAAATGGCCTTCAAGCATATAAAAATATAAAATCATTAGAAAATGCTAATTTCAGAGGTCATCTGTCAATTACACAGTAGTAAGAAACTAGGGATTCAATTACAGTTTGGTTTCTGATGGTTTTTGGCCTTAATTTCCAATTTTATATTTGTGAAGGTTTGATTAATGGTAGTTCAGCATTTAGTAGCTAGGTACCATTAAATAGCAACTAATGTGTTAGTCTACTAATACAGGCATTTATTCAGGAAAAAATAAGGTTATAATGATACACCCATTTATATAAGCATATAGCCCAGTAAATAGAATGCAACATATTCCTGAGCAAATATGGATATTGTAGTAGCAAATATGGATATATGACGTCAAAGAAATCAACCAAAGACTTGTTCTTACACAAAATACTTTAATTGATTTAAACTACCTCCCCCCAGCACAAATAGCAGCAGCAAATGGAATACGCCAGCATCCGTTGCTCTTTGCTGGAAAAGTATGTCCCCAAACTGAATCCACTGGTAAAAGTTGAGCATATATATGAAAAGGTTGCATGGAAAAATGGAACAGTAGGCCTACTTGGGTTCAAATGAAGCATATTTTATGGGAGCATTCAGCAGGTGGTGGCACCCAGTTGATGCTGGGCTGGTTGCTAACCATGGATGACTGCTTAATACTTGGATGGGAGACTACTAGGAGATCTCAAGTTGTTTGAAAAGCAGAGTTTCCTTAACGTTCCAATATTTTGGAACTACTCCTAGCAAGAGCAGAAATCTATTCATAATACAAATGGGGGAAGGACCACAGCCGAGCGGTCGAATGTATTGCACACTTTGCATGGAGAATACCCCAATGTAGAGCCTGGCATTTATCTCCGCCCTGATCTACTATCCGGCTTGGGCAACGAGGATGAACCAGATGGCAGTTCCTACTTAAAAACTCCCTGCCACCAGACCTCTGTATGCTTCTCTCTCTCCCGAGACTCCGCAGCAGAGGGAGAGACACCAAGACGTATGCCAGTGCGCCTGCAACTGAGTTCCCTCCAGATGTGTGGGCTTCATACTGGCTCTGGAGTTCTAGGAGTTGACATTCTCCCATTCGGAGGGCGCCCGGTTTGGGGATGGTGGCTGTAAACCCTTTAAGGGTCCCAACTTGATATACTGGTAGTCCTTGACTTATGACCACAATTGGGACTGGAACATCCGTCACTAAGTGATGCGATCATTAAGTGAGTCGCGCCCGATTTTACGACCTTTTGGCCGCAGTCAAGTGAATCACATGGCTCCCCATTGATTTTGCTTGTCAGGAACCGGCTGGGAAGGTCGCAAATGGTGATCACCTGACCCCAGGACACGGCAACCATCATAAATACGTGCCAGTTGCCAAGTACCCGAATTTTGATCATGTGACTGCAGGGATGCCGTGATGGCCATAAGTGCGAGGACCGGTCATAAATAGCTTTTTTCAGTACCGTTGTAACTTTGAACAGTCATTAAACGAATGGTTGTAAGTCGAGGACTGCCTGTAATAGCTTTGCCTTGTTCAAGAGCTGGCTGTGAATCAGTGCTGAAGCAGTGGTGCTACGGAAGCTTCATGTCTCTGTTCCTTTTGCTCCGAGCTCGAAACGTGCCCTGTATTACCGAATGACCCTGAATTCTGACTCCTGGCAGCCAATTTGCATTAAGCCTTGCACTGCTTCTTTGGGCTTCCGCCCCAGATTATCAATTCTGACTCCTTCTGATTTACAAACCATGGAGGCCACTGCTTCAGTTGAAATAGAGATAGCAGGACCAGGAAAGAGCTCCATGTGAAGCCCTTAAGAGAGTCACACGGTGTAGAGAGCAAATATTCAGAAACCGTTTTGTAAACCAAGAGGGCAGAAGCATTCCTAAATCCTGGGAAGGGAGACCACTCTTATACTGGGGTATAAGAGAAGGAGAAGGGGAACAGTCTGATCTGCAAGATTCTGTTATTGCAGCCTATCTCAATAAAGTAGGGCTCTGGACATCCTGCAGAGTGTTTCTCCTGACCTGGTCTACCTCAAAGGGCCGACAACCTGGTCCACAATATTGGCCTAAGGGGGCAAATCATATCACTGGGCAGCTTCAGGACACCCAGCCTGGTTATTGATTGACCCAATTTTATTCCACGAGATCCCCTGGACCAAGATGCTTCCTTGGCTGGTAGGAGAAAAGGCCAGCCTTGTTCACTGTAAGGCAAAGTGGAATAAATGGATTGATGATTTCATCCCCTCTGTATTCTGGGCACCTCTTTGGCACAAAAGAAGAGAACAGCAGCAGATGCTTTAACTTAATTGCAAGACGCCACCGTTTGTTATTCCACTGCTGTTCTGCTCTCTCTTCAAAAACACAGAGCCCGGGCAGAAATCTGAGAAAGACTACAATCCTCTCCCATTTTTGCCACCGCCGCCTCCCCGCCCCTTTGCACTTGAGGACTTTTACACAATGGGGCACTATGGGGATCCACAGTCTGTCTGTCGTTCAAGCATGTACTAACTGCCAGGTTGGTTAAGGACAAGCACCCTGAACCAAAGCAGCTCGACGGAGAACGCAGCAAACCAAAAAGAAAGATCAGGAATGTAACAAAGCAGAATCTAACACACACCCACACCCACACACACACACAAAGCCGAACTAATTTTGGGTCGCAAAAACATTTCAATGTTTTTTTTAAAGGGAATTTTGAATGCTCCGGTAAGAAGCAAAGTTGGCTTCACAGAGCATTCGTTTTTAGCCATAAAGCTCTAGTCTGGTTATCAGGGGCAAAACTTTCCAATTATTTCTGCTGCAGGCAGGTTTCTGGAAGGCAGGGGGTGTGGGTTCAATCAGAATCTTTTCTCTTTTATCAGAACAGAAAGAAGGAGTACAAGGCATAATGAGTGTGCTCTCGTTTCACAGGCAACTGCTCAAGGCACAGCTTTGCTCAGGAAATTGTGTGTGTGTTTACCATACCTGGAATTCCTCATTCCAGCATGAGTGCAAGAGGGAACCGTCTGCTGATCCTAGATGAGCTTCAGGCAAAAGAAACATATATTCTCAAACTATCGAAACAGGAGTAAAGGAGCAGTATGCAGAGGCAAAAGATCACAAGGTGTCTCAAACTATCCTGTGATCTGCAGGTAGTCCTCACGTAACAACCACAATAAGGACCGGAAAACTGGTTGTTAAGCAGTGTAGTCGTTACATGACTCAGGACATGACCGGACCCAATTTTATGACCATTTTTATGATGGTCGTTAAGCGAATCCAGCTTCCCCAACGGACGTTTTTGCTGGAAACCGGCAAAAAAAGGTTGCAAATAGCAATCACGTGGCTGCAGGACGCTGCAACTGGTTGTAAATGCAAGCCGGCTGCTAAGTGCCTGAAATGTGATCATGTGACTTTGGGGGTGGTGCAACATTTTGCGATGGTCATAAGTGTGAATACAGGTCGTAAAGCACTTTTTCCAAGGCCGTCATAACTTCAGAGCATTGTTAAATGAATGGTCATTAAGTCAGGACTACCTGTATAGAGAGACAGTTTGGTGTAGTGGTTAAGGTGCTGACTAGAAACTGGGAGACTGCAAGTTCTAGTCTTCATGAGGCATGGAAGCCAGCTGGGTGATTTGGGGTCAGTCCCTCTCTCTCAACCCAACTCAACTCACAGAGCTGTTGTTGTGGGGAAAGTAGGAGCAGGAACATTATGTACACTGCCTTGAGTTGTACAAATAAAGGCGGGATGTAAAACATTTATACACACTTTTAAAGGAAAACCATCCTCAAGTTGAGCTAGTGGCAGAATTGACACCACCATGCCACCTTCTTGAATGAATGAATGAATGAATGAACGAACGAACGAACGAACGAACGAACGAACTTTATTACGATGGATACCACCACACTGTTTCTCAACAACCATTTGGAAATGCTTTGTTTCTGCATTCTCCCAGGATCATTTCTCAACTCCCCAATCTAGTTACAGCCCTGGAATGTCCTGGTAGTCTCCCATCCAAACCCTAACTCTTTTGGAGATCAGACAAGATCAGCTAGGAGTTGCCACCTGCTGCAAAACCTGTATGTTTATACAAGAAACAGAGAGACTTTGGAAGCTGTCTTATAAGCAAGGGAGACCTCCAGTCCACCTAGGTCTATGTTACTGTATCTACCAGAACTGGGGAACTCGTAGTTCTCAAGAAGATGCTGAAGAACAACTCCCAGAAGCCCCCGTCAGCATGTAGTTTGGCAACACGTAGTCTTGGTCTCCACTGACTCCCAGCAGCTTCAGCCAAGGAACTTCTCCAGTCCTGCTTGGACTTTGGATTCTCTGCACAGAGAGGTTGGGCTCGAAGGTTTGTATAACGGAACTAGCCCAAATTCCTTACTCAGTCTTTGTTCTCACTAACTAAAGCACAGTCAGTCAACCTGAGGTCAACAATCCCCATGCGATCTTCCCCAGGGGTTTGCTGAGGCTCTCAGAGCTCCTTTCTCTTAAAATGCAACAGAATTATGATTGGGAAACCCGTATCAGTGACAAGACTGTTGGAGACATCCTTAAGACTTAGAATTAATTTTTAGGACGTTAAACTTCTGAGATATTTTGGAATGTGCCCTTATCTTTCTCAGTTGGGTCTTATTTTATTTATTTGTTTATCAAATGTCTCTGCCGCCCATCTCGTACACGACGACCCTGGGCAGCTTACAAACAATAAAATAACAATCCTTAAAAACACTACAATATATACTCAATATATATATAAATACACATAAAAACAGCTACAAGTCTAAAAATATAAAATATAAAAATCCAAGATGGGCATGTTATTCTTGGCACGATCATGGTGCCAGCCACCCCCATGAATGGCTACCCCCCCTCCCATCCCAAGCAAGGTGGCATGACCGTGTCTTCACCCCCTTCCGGAAGGCCGGGAGAGTGGGGGCTTGTCTTACCTTTGGGGGTAAGACAAAGGGCTGTTCCAAAGGGCGGGGGCCACGGCAGAGAAGGCCCTCCTCCTGGACCCTGCCAATTGGCAATCCTTCATGCACAGGGTCCGTAACATGCCTTCTCTGCCTGACCGGGTGGGACGGATTCATCTTTTCCACTGCTAATTCTGAACAATTTGCCTCCAACTGGCCACTGGTGACAAAGATATGAATGTGTGTGTGGTATCTTATTTGCTACGGAAGATCTTACCTGGCAATGGGCTACAATGATCAGTACACATAGAAAAGATCCTTTCATACACCAACTTTCCTGCAATAACAACAACAACAAGATGGAAAAATTCCATTTGTGTAGCCCAGACACTTTCTAGATGCAAGTTCTGAAAGAGACTGTCAATTACTGGTTATCACAGAGCTTTCCAAACTGTGTGTCGGGACACGTTAGTGTGTCGGCTGCAGTGTCTGGGTGTGTCGCAGCTGCTGCTGCCTCTGAGCCCTGCCAGGATTCCGCGCAGGTCCTAGTGCCTGCCTTGTGCCTGCCTTGTGCCCTGCTGTAAGAGTGTGTCGTGAAATTATGCATGTCTAAAAAGTGTGTCACCAAGTTTGGAAAGCTCTGGGTTATCAGGTATATGGGTTAAAATTAAAAAATTAAAGTACAGATAGCTTGGAAATTCATAAACTAATCAATGAAAACCCAGGAGGAACTTCAAGTTCCACCCTAGTTATCCAAAGCAAAAGGCTAGACAGGTAAGAGAACGAACTTTTGAGGGTTGCGTTTAAAAAGAATAGAATATATAAATAAGACTGCTGATTTGCTCACAACATAATATTTCAGGAAATAAAATCAGGATGGTAAGCAAATATTTATTTTATTTATGTGCTACCTTTCCTCAAAAAGTTCAAAACCAAGCACAGAGTTCAGGCCCGCAGGTTAATCATGTTTTGTTTTGCGATTCCTTAAGGATAAGGAATTCATGGAAATCTCTAAGATGGTTCACATAAAACAGAAGGAATCGATTGATATTCATCTTGAGTTAGTGTGATGCAATAGGTCAAATCTCCAGCCAGCCATGAAATTCATTAGGTAATACATGGCTAGTCAATCTCTCAGACAGTCCTGCCCTCTGGAATGAGGTTCCCTCCAAGATCCAGATAGCCTGTTGAAGACCCTTTGCTTTGTCCTTCTCTGGTCTGTCACTCGTCATTTTTATTTATTTTTTATGTTATTATTTTTTTTAAAAACTGGTTTTTATTGTATTTTCCTTGTTTTACTTGTTCTGAGCTGCCCAGAGTCATTGGGAGTTGGGCAGCATGCAAATTTAGATAGATAGATAGATAGATAGATAGATAGATAGATAGATAGATAGATAGATGACAGACAGACAGACAGAATCTCCACTGTAAGATTGTTTTGAAATGGATTAACCCTCATGCTATCTATTCAACTGGAGCACACTGAAGAAAACATAGGATATTGTTAAATGATCAAGTATTTTATGAAATGTGCAGAAAATCTGCTTTCCTGAAAATGTTATTAGCTGGATACCCTCTCTAAAATATTTTGTGGCACACTCATGCAACCTCCAAACCCTGCTGTCAGAAGAGAATGAGTTAGTAATCTAAATAAAGGCTTCTTTCACTCTGCCTCCTCTAATTCTAAGCATATTCTGCTTTTTATTTGCTAAATGCACTTTTGTCATTACATCATGCTGCCCCCAAGTGGCGTAACAGGTACATCATGGTTTCTCGTTTGACAGACCAGACTTAAAAGAGGATATAATCTGATTCATTAAACTGCAGAATGAAAGGGATAGATGCTCAAAAACCTCCTAATGTGTTATTATCCAAAAACTGCTTTTAAAAGAAGTTGGCCGTACCATATTTATTCTATACAGTATCTTATACAGAATGTCTATACAGGTAGTCCTCACTTAACGACCACAATAGGGACCGGAAAAATCGTTAAGCAGTAGGGTCGTTAAGTGAGTCAACACGTGACCGGACCTGATTTTACAACCATTTTTACAATGGTCATTAAGCGAATCACAGGTCGTTAAGCGAATTCAGCTTCCCCAATGGAAGGGGAAGGGGAAAACTGGCAAAAAAGGTTGCTAATCGCAATCACTTGACCGCAGGATGCTGCAACTGGTCGTAAATGCGAGCTGGCTGCCAAGTGCCCGAATTGTGATCACGTGACTGAGGGGTGGCGTGATGTTTTGCGACAGTCATAAGTGTGAGTACAGGTCGTAAGGCACTTTTTCCAAGGCCGTCGTAACTTCGGACCGTCATTAAATGAACGGTCGTTAAGTGAAAACTACCTGTAAGGGGTCCGTGTATGTAAAGGTATATCTATGCATGTGTGGAAAGAATATCCATAATTACTTCTAGCTACCAGGAATTATAGACAAACCATGCTGTCCAAGGAGAAACAAAAGAGTCCCCCGTTGGGGGAGATGGGCGGTCATATAAATTTGAATAATAAATAAATAAAGCTATTATCAGTGCCTGCAAATGAAAGGGAAAACTGTTTCTTCAGCATGTGCAGATCACGCACTCACACATATATGCACGCCAAGTTGGGCGATAGCTTTTAAAAACAATAAATAACCAAATAAAGGCTTCTCAGCCATTGCAGCCAACACAGTTACAAGCAGCAATCCAGCACAACAATATTTCTACTTGCTTGGAAGGGTAAGATCAGGGCCAGGTTGCCACAGCTGTTGGCAGGCACCTGTCAAAGTAGACTTCAACTTGGCCCACCACCACCCAAGCCATGAATGTTGTTATTCTTGAGCTTGAAGCCATTCAAATCTGACCCGTTGTGGGTAAACCCCAAAATGTCAAGAGTTTGATCTTAGAGGTTCTCGGAACTGCAAAAAGTAGAGGTGGCTCGAGAAATGATGGCAGAGATTTTTCCTAAGTGTTTCCTTGTTCCTATTGGAGAGAAGCTTCTATCTTCTCTTCCGAATTTTAGCTGCAGCTCACAACAGCTTCTGCCTTTTAATAAAATTTGTTAGTTGGAAAAGAGGCAACCAGATTGTTCTGATTTTTTGCCATTATAGACTATCAAGGCTCTTCTCCTCCTCCTCCAATATCTTCTCTTCCAGAATTCCTTGCTCACATAAATTATTTCTCAGAAAATCATTCATATATATATATATATATATTTAAAATAAAAATACAATATGGCCCATACTCACCAAATGTATCAAGGATGTCTGTTATTAAGACGAACTTACTGGGATAAAACTGAATCACAGTTGTATCTGAAAGAAGTTTAGAACACTAGGTGGGGAGAAAAAGGGAAAAGAACATTAATGCAGTATATAATTCCACAGATTGTCATTTTGCCAATTAAAAGATAGCTCAAAGAGAGCGCATTATTTGAAGGGCAGAGTTCGTCCACGTTTGGAAACACGTTGACTTCCATTCCAACTCTACAGCATTCTCTTATTTATTTCCTGGCTGAGCCTCAAACTGCATGCTGATTTCTTCAGCACGACATTCCTTCTTAACCCAACAGCAACGGAATGGAACTGCTGCTAAGCCCCACCATATTATTTATAATATATTCCAGATGTCATTCCAGCACCAAAAGATAAACATTCCCAATCAACGCTAGCAACCACGCTGGGGAAGGAAAGGTGGAGCAGAGACGCCAGACTCCTCGGCCTTCCGCGACGGAACACTCTGATGGCAAGCCCCGAGGAAGTGTCTCTTTGAACCCTCCTCAACCATCTTCGTTAGAAGAAAATTAAGCAGGGAGGAAGAAACTACACAGATATGAAGGGACTGCTATTTCCACCCATTACTGCTGTTATTAGTTGGCCTGTGCCTCTCCCGCAGAAGCCAGCAGTGCTGAATGCTCTGAGAGCAAGATCAACAGAACAGCTGGGCCTCCCTGGATATCCCATTTCCAGTTATTCCTGTGTTAACTATTCATTACAGGAACCATGAAGTACAGGTAGTCCTCAACTTACAACCACAATTGGGACCGGAACTTCCGTTGCTAAGCAAGGCACTTGTTAAGTGAGTCGCACCTGATTTTATGACCTTTTTTGCCGTGGTCGTTAAGCAAATCACCACAGTTGTTAAGCGAACCCGGCTTCCCCCATTGACTTTGCTCATCAGAAGGCAGCTGGGAAGGTTGCAAATGGTGATCATGTGACCCCCAGACGCTGCAACCATTGTATTATTATTATTATTATTATTATTATTTATTTAATTTATTCCCCGCCCATCTCCCATACAAGGGACTCTGGGCGGGTTACAATAATTAAGACTTAAAAATTTAAAATATTTAAAACCATACAAAGTAGAAAATGTATAAAAATAAATCCAAATATAAAATAAAATAAAATAGAATCCAAGATGGATTGGAGACCGTAGCATAGGTCTTATTGCTACGGGGCCAGCCAACCCCAGGAGGCACTACCACCTCCGTTGTCCCAGGCCAGGCGGCAGAGCCAGGTCTTAAGGGCCTTCCGAAAGGCCAGGAGTGAAGGGGCCAGTCTCACCTCCGGGGGCAAGATGTTCCATAAGGCGGGGGCTGTCGCAGAGAAAGCACGCCTCCTGGATCCTGAAAATTGTAAATACATGCTAGTTGCCAAGTGCCTGAATTTTGATCACGTGACCGTGGGGACGCTGTGACGGTCGTAAGCGCGAGGACCGGTCACAAGTCACTTTCTTCAGTGCCGTCATAACTTTGAACGGTCGCTAAACGAATGGTCGTAAGAGGAGGACTACTTGTATTCAGAATTGCTGCAGATTCATTCTGCTTTCCTTTTCCCTTTCCATCACTTTTTTCCTTCTGGTTGGCCGAAATGCCAGTCCCAATTGTGGTCGTTAAGCAAGGACTACCTGTAGTCCTTCCTTGTAGGGAGCTACTCTTGGTCTCTACTATCTTGCTTGCCACTTTTTACACCTCTTCCAGTCTGATAATATTTTTCAGGAAGCAGTCACCCTGTACACAGCAGCCAAAGCGTGCTCACCATAGAATTGGATAAGGGCACTCCACTGGCAGTTCTCTTTTGAGTTCCCCTTCTAAGCATGGAATGTGCCTTCTTATGGCAGCCACACGCTGGCTTGACTCTTTCACCAAGCGGTCCACTGTAACTCCAAGATCCTCTGCTGGTCTGGCACTGCCAGCTCAGGAGTCTGTTGAGAACTTGCAGAGCCCAGATTTGTGTCCGCGGGCCACAGCCAAGACCAGCATCAAAGGCTGGAACCACCAGATGCCTGGCGAGGTTCTACGCCAGGAAGGGTCACTGGCAGACCCAGGGGATTCCCAGTTCAGCTGTTGTCCTAGTGCTGCTTATCCACCCATCTTCAGCAGGAGAAGACACAGCAACAGCACAACCTAGGCTCATCTTGCCTTTTCCATCTTAGTGGCTCTGCAGACAGACCCCCATGGGAAAATTCAAATAAATGGAAGTAGCAAAAGCATCAGAGCCGGGCTCCCGGCAAGCTTCTTGCTCCAGCTTGTCTGCTCAAACAGAAAAGGGGGGAAACCTGGAAGCAGCAATTAACTCCTCTGAAGAAGTTGAAAGCATTCTTTTTCATTAACTTATAACCCTACTTATTACAGTACAAAACATTATAATGCTCACCTGAATAACAATCTTGAGGGCTTTTACTTTCTGATCTGAGGCCCAGGCATCCTTCAAGGATTGGTTTAGTTCTTCAATCCGGTTTGTATAGTCTTGCTGGGTTAAGTTGAGTAATTCTTTTTGGGACCCCTGAGAAAGTACGCAGGGGGTAAACAGTGAGTGAGTTTTTAAACAGCTTTCTCCTCCCTCTTTGGGAAAATAGCCTGGAAAATGCAGAATTGCTGTATGGTAGAAGCCAGCTATCACTGCAATTCATTCCTGAAGAATTCCAGGCAGCATCCTTTCTCCTCAAACAGGCATTTCTGTCTTGTTTTTTACATCAGGGGTACGTAATTTTTTATCTGTTACAAATTACAGGAACAAAAGCACTCATTTGGATTTTCTCAAGAGATAGGGTACAACAAAGTGTAGACCAGGGTTTCTCAACCAGGGTTCTGTGGCAACCTCGGGTTCCGCGAGAGGTCACTAGGGGTTCCCTGGGAGATCACAATTTATTTAAAACATTATTTCAAATTCGGGCAACTTCACATGAGAGAGGAAAGTCTCATTCTTTATTTTTAGTTGAAGAACCCTGTGAATGCATAGATACAGGCCTACCCATGAAATGAATACAATAATTTTGTAACTTCTGGCCTATCCTTGAGCCTGAATGGGCAGGGTTCTCCCGAGGCCTGGAAAATATTTCCAGGGTTCCTCCAGGGTGAAAAGGTTGAGAAAGGTTGATGTAGACTATATGAAAATCCCATAGAAAGAAAGGACAGAAATTTCTTTGTTTTAAAAAATACGTTTTGCTCACCTCTTCGAGATCATCCAATTCTTCTAGCCTGGTCCGCACTTTCTCTGAAACTGCGGATCCAGGAGTTGTAGCTTTTCCTGCAAGTAATTACATGTTTTAAATTGTACAATCCTCAGGAATTCAATTTCTGAGGAAGAAAATTCTATACTAATTTTGGATTGGGATTAATAATGAATAAGAGCCAGTTTGGTCTAGTGGTTAAGGCAACGGGCTAGAAACCAGGAGGCTGTGAGTTCTAGTCCCGCCTTAGGCATGAAAGCCGGCTGGATGACCCTGAGCCAATCACGTTCTCTCAGCCCTAGGAAGGAGCCAATAGCAAGCCAGGAGACTGAGAGTTCTAGTCCCGCCTTAGGCATGAAAGCCGGCTGGGTGACCTTGGGCCAGTCCCTGTCTCTCAGCCCTAGGAAGGAGCCAATGGCAAACCAGGAGGCTGAGAGTTCTAGTCCCGCCTTAAGCATGAAAGCCGGCTGGGTGACCTTGGGCCAGTCCCTGTCTCTCAGCCCTAGGAAGGAGCCAATAGCAAACCAGGAGACTGAGAGTTCTAGTCCCGCCTTAGGCATGAAAGCCGGCTGGGTGACCTTGGGCCAGTCCCTCTCTCTCAACCCAACCCACCTCACAGGATTGTTTTTGTGGGGAAAATAGGAGGAGGAAGGAGTATTAGGTATGTTCACCGCCTTGAGCTATTTATAAAGATAATAAAGGCGGGATAAAAATAAAATTAAATATATAATTTATATAATTTAGTGTGTATAAATACACACACACACACACACACACACACACACACACACACACATACTTTTGATATAAATATTTGGAAGCGAATGCTTACCTTTTTCTGATCCCATGTATAAGTTCTACAAAGGAAACAGATACTCAGTTTCAAAATTAGTGATTCCCAACTGTCCAGTTTGTCACATAACCAAAGGCCAACATAATGACCAGGACCTTTCAAAATTCACATTGTGGATTATCACCTACTATGCAAAGCTACAGTGTGGTTGGTTTTGTTTTGTTTGGGATGTTCTACGAATACCATCATTACACTTTGTAAACCATGGTTTATGGCTTAGTGTTACATGAACCCAGCCAATTATATTTTAAAGTATGGTTTTGCAGCTCCAGAGGTTCCAGAAAGGTAGCTCAGGAGAAAAATGTGACCCACTGCCAATTCTCAGCATGCCCCCATAAGTTACCTTTATTTTATAATAACTAATTTGCTTAATTAGTTTTTTTTCTTGCATTCCCAACACCTTTGCTTGTATTATTTAAACAAGATTAAAAGTTGACTCACTATGGATAGTTTCTCATTTGTTGTGTACCGTGCCAGTATTTCACCCCGTTTGCTTGACCAAGGTTCAAAGTCACTTCCCACAGACAAACTCTCATCTTTATCACGCTTCTTCCTGGCATTATCCTACAAAGGAATAAGAAAGAAAGCATAATGCTCTTGCATAAATAAAGAGGGCTGCTTTTACGGCAAAAATGCCTTCTTTTTTTCTAAATTGAAGATAAAATTAAATGTTACAACACCACTGCTAGAATGAATAAAAACCAGTGACAAGTATGAAATTGTCAGAAATATATTTTAAAAAATAACAAAATTAACTGCAGGCAAATCCATCAGCGATCCAGTAAATGCACACTAATTGGCTACCTATGGAGAGGAGCACAAATGAATCTGGCCTTTGCATTCAGCACCTTGGAGAGCTCACCGCAAGACTCATTAAAGGGGTCCCCAACCTGTGGGCAGCAGGCTGTTAGGAACTGGGCCGCGGGGCCCCCACCCGCAAACCCCACCCCCTTCTGCGTGATTGGCTCCCGCCCGCAAACCCCACCCCAGTGCTTGTGATTGGCTCCCGCCCAAAAAACCCACCCTCCGGTGCACGCAATTGGCTCCCGCCCACAAACCCCGCCCCACGGTCCATGGAAATCCCGGAAACCCCGCCCCCCCGGTCTGCGGAAAAATCGTCTTTTGAAACCAGTCCCTGTTGCCAAAAAGGTTGGGGACCCCTGCGTTAAACCACTTACAGTACCTTCCTTGCAGCCCCCATCCCTCTGAGTGCATCAGTGAATACTAGAAATGACAACTGAAAATGACAGAACACTTTCCTACCATTCTGAGATAGGAAACTCACAAAATATAGTGTGACACAGACCCTGAGCAAACTTGAAATGATTAAAAAAAGATCTCCACCTTCTCCCCTCTATCCCCCCCCCCCAATTTAAGTGGTGACCACAACATTTGGGAGGAGCCCATAGGTGTGATGTGGCCCTAATTTAAATATAGCCCCCAGCCAGCAAAAACTTGGGAACTAAACTCTCATCCAGACAGCTGCCACTTCAGAGCCTGACTGTGACCCAGAAGGACCCAGAAGGGAGACCCACAAGTCCTAGCTCTATCTTGCTGCTAACTCTAATTTAAAGGATCTGTGTCCCCTTTCTGCAACTTGGAAAATATAGAGGCTATGGAGGGGTCACTGTCTGGCTGGGATGACATTACAGAGCATTCAAAAGGCTTCTTCTAATTGGGTTGACCTGGACTCTCTTCAGTGCCCTCTGGTTTCCTGACCCAGGAAACATAACAGCTTTGGACAACACACATTTGCAGAATGCAGGGGCAGCAGGATATCGGCCCCCTACCAAATCGGTCTGAAATAATGTTACCATTGTTATAGTCAGCATTGGATCTGCAGTAGCTGCAAACAAAGATAAAGGATCGGTGCCATCCAGAACGCTGCTCAGGGGATCCAACATTGAACTAGAGGAGGAGGAAGATGTAGAGGACGTGCTTCCTTTACGACCCAATTTTTTGGTCTTAGATTCAGTAACCTGAGGAATAAAATAGCATACCTGAGAAGTTTGCAGCCCAATCCCTTCCGTGCTTATTCCAAAGGAAATGGCACTTATTCCAAGACCAGGCAAACATGTGTAAGATACCAGCTCTCATCTATCTATTTTGGATTGAGATGATTAAATCTGTAAGATACCATTGAGGTAAACATACTTATGGCCACTTACTTAAGACAATGGAGGAGAATAAATCTCGATGCTAGACAAAGCCTAGTTCTGAATAAGCTTAAAGAGTAGATCAGGATTTCAGGTATAATCCACATGCTACAATTAGAAAACTGAACATTCTATCACAACTGTCCTCCTATTTTCCCCACAACAACCACCCTGTGAGATGAGTTGGGCTGAGTGTGTGTGACTGGCCCAAGGTCGCCCAGCCGGCTTTCATGCCTAAGGCGGGACTAGAACTGTCAATCTCCTGGTTTGCCATTGGCTCCTTCCTAGGGCTGAGAGAGAGTGACTGGCCCAAGATCACCCAGCTGGCTTTCATGCCTAAGGCGGGACTAGAACTCACAGTCTCCTGGTTTCTAGCCCAGCACCTTAACCACTAGACCAAACTGGCTATATAAATAGTGTAGAATTTAGTTTCCCCTACTTGAAGTCATACTGATGATATCAGACAGACCCCTTTATGGAGATATGATTGGTGCCAGAACCAAAAAGGTCTTGCTGTTTTATTAATCAAACTTGATAACGATACTATGGATTTGGATTCTGCCCAAATAGACCAACATGGCAAGGTACATTTTTCTGCAGATGACAAAGTAAGCCTACCATAATGGGTTTGAGTGGATGGAAGTCTCCAAACTCCACAGACACAGCTTCCCGCCTGCATAATTCCAATTCACGTCCATAGTTTCGTATTCTCGCATGCCTGAAGGACAAAAGTAAAAAAGAATATATAATTTCATGAGCAGACTTGATTTACAAAGCCCCACTTATGGAAAAGCCTTATTCACACCTTCCACTAATGCAAAAGCTGATGAGATTACTTTGGTTTCACCAATGTGAAGGCCAATAAATTCACTGGGGGGAAATAAATGGAGGAATCAGAAATCACATCTTGCAAGTCAGCTTTACTCCGCAACTGTTTCAGCAGAGACAAGAATTCAAACCAGTACATTGAAGGCCAATTCTCACACACCTTTCCGCAAGCCTCTCTATAAAAAGTTTAGAAGAATTCAGAAGAAATCCACAGGGTAGACAGGCAACATGTGGTCTTACAGGTTGCTAAATTCCAATTCCAATCCACTCTAACCAGCATGGGACACCCACGATGATGGGGAGACCAATCCAACACCATCTGAAGAGTCAATCCTGAGATATGCCATAATTCAATAAAAATAAAATTTACCTATAAGCATAAGTTCAAGGCAAGTTGCAAGAAAAATGACCTAGCATTGCCAGTCAAAGAATCTGTTTTGAGATTATTTGAATTTAGGAGAACATTATTACGCATAACATCACTTTCATCAGTTCAATATAGACGTTTTGCAGCAAGTAAACATTTACTAAGAAAAGAGAAGGAACATTTAGTTCCTAAGACGAATCACCAGTGACACCAACTGGAATCTGAAAGAAATGGATGCTAAATACTTTTCTTTCCTCCCAGTCAAAAGCAAACTTCTGGACTGACATACTACCATAGATACATATTTATTTAATGTTGGTATATTGAATAAACCACAATAGCTGGGTTCAACCAACATGCACATGAATACCTGAGGGACCGTCTGATCCCCATATTATCGACCCGCCCCACCCGGTCATTCAGAGAGGGCCTGCTACGAACCCCATCAATTAAAGAGTGTCATCTGATGGGGGCTAGGAGGCGGGCCTTCTCTGTGACAGCGCCCACTCTATGGAACATCTTGCCCCCAGAGTTGAGGCAGATCTCCTCCCTCCCGGCCTTTAGGAAAGAGCTGAAGACCTGGTTCTGCCGCCTGGCATGGGAAGGAGGGAGGGATAGTTCCTCATGGGGGTGGCTAATCCCCTAATTTTATAACTGTCCTTCTTTTAACTATTCCATTACCATCTGGATTTTCAATTTAATTTATATTTTCAATTTAATTTATATTTATTTATTTATTTATTTATTTGTTTGTTTGTTTGTTTATTTGTTCAATTTATTCCCCGCCCATCTCCCATACAAGGGACTCTGGGCGGGTTACAACAGTTAAAAATTCAAAAACTATACAATTAAAATATCTACAATAAGTAAAAAATACAACCATATAAATAGATAAAAATAGATAAAAACCAAGATGGATAGGGAATCATATTGTATTATTATTGTATAATTGAGATTTTAAACCTTATTTTAACTTGTTTATTGTGAACCGCCCAGAGTTCCCCATGGGGGGAGATGGGCGGTTATAGTAAATGAATGAATGAATGAATGAATGAATGAATGAATGAATGAATGAATGAATGAATGAATGCACACCTATAAGACAGTTTATCAGGGTTTGGCTTAGAGTGTGAACCCAGTCAATCCATTTGAAAAATATACACTTCTCTGTAACAAATCAAATTTGGAAGTAAACACTTGATCACTGGAGGGACGGAAGGTATTTCATCAATATTTCCGCACACCCCCATTTCCATTGGAAGCCTACTCTTGTGGCATAATTAAGGGATGTGACAGCGCATGTAAAAGTCTAACATTTTCCCAAGCGTGTACCTTTTCATCACACTTTTCCCTGTCAGGGTAATCAACATAAAGCAAAGGGCAGATGGAAGTTAGACACAGTAAATTGCAAGACACGTTGCTGTTATAACCTCTTTTTAGTTTGCGTGTGATACAGCTGATTTCTCCAAGCAACCAATATATTGCCCATTGCTACACTGTTCACTGTTGCCACAGGGGCGCCCCTTTGCTGCCCATCATAGCACAGTTTAGAAGCCTTTCTCCACCTTTTGACCCTGGAGGAACCCTGGAAATATTTTCCAGGCCTCGGGAGAACCCTGCCCATTCAGGCTCAAGGATAGGCCAGAAGTTACAAAATTATTATATGCATTTCATGGGTAGGCCTGTATCTATGCATTCACAGGGTTCTTAAACTAAAAATAAAGAATGAGACTTTCCTCTTTCATGTGAAGTTGCCAGAATTTGAAATAATGTTTTAAAATAAATTGTGATCTCCCAGGGAACCCCTAGGGACCTCTCGTGGAACCCCAGGGTTCCATGGAACCCTGGTTAAGAAACCCTGGTTGAGAAGCAAAGTTTGCTGGCATCTGCGCCCTGCTTTAAGGGTCCATATTCCCTTCCCTTCATCGCCCCTCCAGTCTCAAAAGTGATGGACCAGGGGGATTGCTATTTGCCAGACAACTGCTAAAAGCTGCAGTGCCTTTTTGCATTAAATATTAACACAGTTCATCTCCACCCCACCCCCCATGCATACCTCTCCCACCGCTGCAGCTCCAATTCCAGGTTTGATTTCCACCTCTCAGACCACCAAAAGACCCTCTTTGTCCTGTGAATCTCCCCATTACCCCCTTCCTTGCCTCGCCCCAATTACATCCCCAAACTTCAAAAGGGAGGCACCTGTGGGATTTCCACCTGGTCCATCACTGCTAAGATACAAAGAGCTTCTTCATTTGCAAAGAAACCCCACTTTATCCGAAAGGCCAAGGTTGCACCTCAGATTCCTGGAAAAAATAGACCACCGGGTCCCAAAGTTTGCCCACCGACCTTCCCCATCCCCGCCCCTCCAATTCCAGAGCGTTGCCTACAGTGACCATCGGTCAGTGCTTTATTTCAAAAAGCTCTCCTTTAGATTTATTTTTCTAAAACTCCCTCTGGTCCTTTATTTTGGTGATTTATTTTTCCCGGAACAAATGGGACCACTTAATACAGTCTTTCACATTCATGTGAAAAATATGGATATTGAATTGACTTTCTAAAATAAATTTACATATACTGTTTGATCTTAGATATTTTTTATTAGAATATGCGTTTTGGTAAAGATTTTCTTGGCTTGGCTCTTGAATTTTCCTTTGTAAAGCAAAGTTATCAACATTTTTTATCCTGATGAACCTCTTTCCGATTTGCACCTTTTTCAGGTTGGTCCCTTATTTTTTTTCCCAAGAAAATATGGTCACCGTAGGATATCCCCGTTGGATTTCTACCTGCCCAAGCCTCACTGAGGGCTTTAAGGCTACTTCTCACGCCAAGGCATGCAGAGCCCCCGCACCGCCAAATGCGCCGGGAAGACAACGTCCATCCTTCGTAGCCGGTGGCGGATGATGGGAGTTGTCGTCCCGACGCCTCTAGGGAGGGTGAGGCTGCTCACCACGGAGGGGGTCACCCTTTCAAGCCCCGAGGCCGGGTGGCCTCTGAGGGGAGAGGGAAAAGGGCGGGAAAGCCGAGGCTCCCCTATCTGACCGGGGGGGGGGGTCCCTCCTGTTTCTTCCTTTCCTTCCCTCCCCGACGCGATCCTCACCAGGGAAAGGCAGCCATCTTGGTCCCATCACGTGATTCCCCGCCCGCGAGCGCCGCCCGACGCCGGAGCGGCCACGTTTGAGAAGGGCACTTGCCCGGCTATCGAGGGGCGTGGCGAAGCTAAAAGCCTCTGCTTGGCACTTAGCGGGAGCAGGGAAGAGGTTTGAGCCCGGTCTTAGGGGGGCAATGAATGATGCTGGGCTGGGCGCGAATTGTGAGCCTAGACTATGCTGGTTTAGCCAGCAAATTATTATTGTGGCTTAGGTGTAGGAACTCAACTTGGCAGCTTTCAGAGGGGTGGGCCCCAACTCCCAGAATTCCTCAGCCAGCAAGCTCTGAAAGCTGCCAAGGTTGAGAAACACGGTTTTAGAGGCTTCCTGACTAAACCATGACATTGCAGTGCAAACTTAACTTAGGGTGGCTTGTCCAACAAACCAGAGCTTAGGGTGAACACAGCTTATAGTCAACCAGCTGTGACTCAGTCGGATGTTGGAACTGAATCATAGCACTGTTAGGACCCTTTGTGTCCCCCCTCCAGGTTCATTTTCTCTCTAGGACCCTGGCTGCTTGGCTGTGGCTGATGGAACTTGTAGGGCAGTGTCAAAAAGCTTTCGACTCCAGAAACAAGAGATGCCTGTGTTTTGCTACCCGAAGGGTGTAAGTAAGGAGCAAGCAAAACTCAAACACGTGAATCCATCTAAAGCATCTGATTTTTTAAATGTCCCCTGACTGATCACTGTCTCAAAGCCTAGATGTGAAGGTGATCTAAAGTTAAAAACTGAAGTTTAATCATCCAAAATTGTCCTTGGCATCACAGAAGTGGGTTGAGGAAGAAAATGAACATACGCATGCACACACATATACACAGGGTTATTTTTTTTTAAAAAAAAAAATTTAATTGTGTAATATTCTTAAGGAGATAAAAAAGGTCAGGTGAAAACCAATATACAAAATTAAGGCTTATAATGGAATTGCATTCCACTCAAAACTAAAAAAAAAAAGGCAACCAAATATTAAGAGAATAAATAAATATGAAACATTAAATTACAAAAGTCATCCTGGCACTTGTAAATAGAAGACCATATGCTGTTAGAAGATTTGATATTTTAGAACAGAATAGTTTTTTTTATAAAAGTTCTACTTAAAATACTGAACAAAGTAAACATTTACTTGTATTTAATAACATGCTTCTATTTACATACATTGCTAACCCCACAGCACAGAATCAGCTTAGATTACTTTTAGCATCGACATAACATGTAAACTGTAGCCTAACATGCAAGGTTATGTCCACAATTCTTAAGTAAGCTTGTGAATCTTCGGTTCAGATTTTTTGAACCTCTAAGCAAAATGCTCAGGTCAGGCAAGAGCATTGAAAAATAGATTGAAAACCACTTCAGAATGCAGTAAATTGTTTCCGTGACAAGCACTTGCATTATGCTATCCAAATTAGCCAAGGGCAACCTTTAAAACCATGATTGGTTACATCACAATTTGTGGCTTGTCCATTTTTACTGTGAAAGCAGAGCCAACCTCTAAGGTTCATTCACTCCTATTTCAGTCCTCCCTTCTTTGAAGTATACAAAATAAGCCAGAAATACAAAGCATTTGTGCAAAGTTCAAACCAGATGCTTGTTTTGCTCCTCATAATCAAGTTGGGATTTGCTGATACATCCTGGTTTAGTCAGGATGAGAAATCAAGTGTCTGGGGCTGGATATTGCTTTATATTGCGGATTTGTTTACATGCTGCTTGTCTACAGTAAACTAAGATAACCCAGCAATTTTGGATTATCGTTCCATCAATAATCCTTGCCATATTTTTACATCGGCATCAAGACAGCCCCAGTCCCAGAATGTGACTTTAAAACACTGCATGATATAATAAAAGCATTAGAAGACACACATAATAGGTTTACAAGCATCCCAGTATAAATAAATATATCCATGTATAAAGTTTTCCCCCAGCTTTTTCACTGAACCTTAATTTTCAATTCATGGGAATGATTTCAGTGGTACCACATCTGAAACTTCTAAATATTAATATCAATTTAACATGTAAAATTAACATTGGACATTAACTGTGAATAAATATGCAACTAGGATAAAGCACTATTAAACAGCAGCACACAAATTTATTTCCCAACATGGTGTTTGATTCAATCTTTCAAAACCACACTGAAATCCACTTAGTTTTTCCCCCCTCTAAAACAGTATTTACATAAATACAATTCGTATTCTGAAATGGTTTTGTTAATCTAGCTTTTCTGTGAAATTAAGTATGGTTAATCTTATGTTGTAAATTTAAAGAGATGGACAATGCTAAAATGCTGTCTCAAATCACTATTGGCAATGTTCCATTAATTATTCAAATGTTGTTTATAAAGACCACCACCAGATATCTGGATTTAAAAAGAGAAATGAGGCAAATTATTTACCAAAACAAGCTCCCCCACCCACCTAATTGTTGTTCTCATTTGTACAAGATGAGATGTCTGGTTTGCCTACTATAAAATCAAGCCTTATAGCATCTTTTAAATGACCTTTCACAGCAGGCTCAGAAACAAGACCGTAACGGGAAAAAGGAGGTGGGTGAATACAATAATATCATACGACTAAGAGCACGATTGCTGAAAGCTTAAAGAAAAATATGTTTAACAAAAGCCAAAATGAAGCTGCCTGGTTTCCATAGGCCAATAGCAGCTTTGTGTAGTACAAAAGTTCAGCGATCTTTGGAGACAATCCAGAGAGCTGGGACCAAAGATTTCCTTTTCAGAAGTGCTTTAAACAATCACAAAGCATGACAGAGAGAAGCGGGAATGCAGAACATGTAACGTAGTCACATTTCAGGGTTATTTATTGCAGAGTTTAAAAATGCAGTCCGGGTTCAGGATGTTTTTTACAAACTCCCCCTAAAAACATCTGCTCGAGGGAGTAAGTAAAGAAGAAAAGCAGAAACACCCAGCGTGCAAATGCTCTTTTTGGAAGGCTCTGCCTTATAGACATTAATCTTTCCATTCCAGGGACGACTTCTAAGTCTCATCAATAGGACCACGCACAGACCTGTCAGTTCCGGCCATCAACCTGCGTTCCAGCAGGAACATCTGGAGAACATTGAAGGACGATGCTAAGCAACTTCCTAGCCTAGGGAGTGTTGCCTTCTTAGGTTGTTGCAACATTTGGCTTCTTTCTTTGGATTCTTCCTGCATATACTCCTGAAAGCAAAAATCAGAAATAACTCATTCTTGTTCATTAAAAAGTTACTAGCTTAGAATGCCAACTGTTTGTCATAAGCAAGCACTTTTAAAGCATATGCCAACAAAGTTGCCAAGGAACTTTGGTTCTAAATTGCAGTTTGGTAAAGGAATAACATTAAGTTTCCAACTGTGTGTAGAAATAAATTACGGTTGTCCATGACACTGAAGAGAAACAGTAGCAAAAAGCCATTTTTGGCTTAAGCAACCTTGGGGGGCTAAAATTCCTGAACTTCTAAGAGAAACAGCAGGTCCACATTAAAATTCTGTATGTAGCCCATGGCTTTATACAACAGATACAGTATACCTGAAAGACTTTAAATTACTTTGTCAGAACATATCACATTGCAGAGAAATCATTGTGACAATTCTAGACAAACTGTGTCGGGATACAAGCAAGCTGTGGAAAAGGTAGATTGGTAAAGCCACTGCAAGGTTGGTTGGTTGATTTTTAAAGAACGTGGGTTCATACTGATTTAATATTAATAACCGCCCAGAGTTCCCTGGTTGGAAGAGATGGGCGGTAATACAAATTTAAATAATAAATATGCATGCTGTGGTAAGTCATGGCTTATTAAATAAACCACAACTGGTCAAGTTCATTCAATGGACTAAGACCACAAAAAATGCTTCCCCACCCATGACGGCTGAGTTCACCCTCTACCAAAACCAACCGCCATTTTGGCGTAACGCAACGGGCAAACCCAGCCATTACTTGAGTATCTTCAGAGCTGCAATGAGTTATGTTGGGATTAACAGACGATGCCTGGAACCCTCATCTTGCAGAAGGAAGAGCAAGAGACAGACTTTACTGGACAGACAGACACCGCTGGAAGCTTCCTCCATTTCCTTCTACCATTCAGGATACGGGTGCTGAACTGTGGAGCTTTTAAGTTGGGGGCCCAGATATCAGAACTGGATGCCTGTCTCCACAAGTGCCCCTATCTCTGTGATCTTTCATGGAGGGTTCTCAAGATGATCTCACTCCCCGAGGTCATGAAGAGCATCCAGTGGGGAGGGGACCTTTTCAAGGAGGTTTGATTCCAGTTATGGAACTTGCTTCCTTGGGGAGATGCGCACAGAACTGGTAATCATTACGGTCTAATAGAATTTCCCTGGTGGGGAGCTGTGTGAGGGTCATGGGGGTGCTTGTAGTTGTCATCTAAGAAGGCAACTCATGTATTTTTGGTCTAGTGGTTAAGGCAATGGGCTAGAAATCAGGAGACTGGGAGTTCTAGTCCCGCCTTAGGCATGAAAGCCGGCTGGGTGACCTTGGGCCAGTCCCTGTCTCTCAGCCCTAGGAAGGAGCCAATGGCAAACCAGGAGACTGAGAGTTCTAGTCCCGCCTCAGGCATGAAAGCCGGCTGGGTGACCTTGGGCCAGTCCCCCCCTCTCAGCCCTAGGAAGGAGCCAATGGCAAACCAGGAGACTGAGAGTTCTAGTCCCGCCTTAGGCATGAAAGCCGGCTGGGTGACCTTGGGCCAGTCCCTCTCTCTCAGCCCAGCTCACCTCACAGGGTTGTTGTGGGGAAAACAGGAGGAGGAAGGAGTAATAGGTATGTTCCCTGCCTTGAGTTATTTATAAAATTAATAAAGGTGGGGTAGAAAATAAATAAATAAATAGATAAAAATTTAAAAAAATTTATTTTTTTCAACATAACGCTAAAGAGAATAAGCAGGCAACATTTTTTAAAGAAACAGACACATCATTTCTGCCTTTTTTTCTAAATTAATGTTAGCTTTCTGAAACCCTCATCAAAAAAAAAGCCCACATGCACAGCACAATTAGGACCCAAGCTCTTTCTGCTCATCATACACAGACGCATGATGTATGATTGTGGTACAAACATGCATAACAACGTGAGGAAGAGGTAAGTGTTCCAGCCAGGATGTTTTTGCTAAAACACAAAAAAACCCACATTCAGGCATCTCGTGTTATCTACAAATGAAACACAACTAAAAAATACACGATCTGCTCAGTTTCGGAAGCTTTGCTCAGAGTAACGACTCCAGCGGACTACAATGAAACTGAGCCGCCCATTCATGCAGTTGGTGATCGCAACGTTTTTATTTTGTGTTCTGTTCATTCCAGTCGGGGTTAGTACAGCACAGTTAGAGCAGAGCCGGTGCACCAAGAGGAAATAAAACATCTGCTACTTAAGCTTTTTCTACCGAGACAAAAAAGATACTCTTTTTCCTCTTACGCGAGATCCCAGCACCCGCTTTTGTGTACACACCTGAAAAGGCCTTGTTAGGCACTCTGTTGTCTGAGGGTTTCTTTCTATTTTGCTCAGCCCCCTTCACTGAGGTCTTAGGGGTTCTGATTGAACATAAAAGGAGTTAATAAGTCACCTGCATCCAAAGTAAATGCTACTTCCCAAAACACCCATGTACAAGAGGTTCTTCACCGGCAAAAAACCCCATTGTTTTCTCCAAGTAAACCATTCCAGAAGTCCCATGGATTAACAGGCAATCCACATGCCAAAAAATGATGCTTCTGCATGACATCAGCCTTCTCCAACCTGGTGCCCTCTAGATGGGTAGACTTCAACTTTCAGATTGCTCAGCAGTGTCTATGGCTGAATCAGGTCATCTGGAAGTGATCAGTAGCCCCCTCCCACATCTAGAAGACACTCCAGTTGAGGAGGTCCTGCATTATATGAATTTCCTGCTTGCACGTTCTTTCCTCCCCGTTCACACTCTGTTTTAATTTGTAAGCTCCATCTTTATTGAAACTCATCTGGGAGGAAAGGTAACGTTCACTGGTACAGGACGTCGTTAGCTGGGAAAGACTGCAGGCCAGCCAACTGTTTGTGTGATTCTAAGCTTACATCGCAAATCACAGTTCAGTTTTGATCTACAGTCAGGGCTTGGAAAGATCAGGTCCTTACAATTTCCTGATTTCAACTCAATTGTTCAATTAAATTATAATTTTTGGCAAAGTTCAAGTAATTTACAAGGAATAGGCTGTAACTGGAGGCGGGGAGCATGCAAGCAGGTGTCTCGTTCACTGCATCTGAACCGACCCATTGTTTAAGACTCTTATTTGATGAAATTGCCCATAGGTTTATAAACCCATTCCAGCTGAACCAAGAGACGAAACAATAGAGCAGAATAAATATTGTATTCTTAGACTGCTACAAGGATGGGAATGAAACTCAAAGGCGCCCATGTACTAACAGATACACTACAATAAATGCTAGATCATCATCTCGGTAGAGGGAGCATTAGCGTTTCATATCAGCAAATATCTGTCTTACCCTTGTCTGGACAGCAGCCTTTGAATAGGAGCATTTTGACCTTGGTTTGGCTGAAGAACTCTGCAGAAGAAGTAACATCTGAGTTTACAATCATAAAGGTTGCTTTCTGATAGAGCAGCAATAGAAAGAGAATAATGAAAACGACCCGAGAATTCAGGATGCGATGGAACGGAAAAAGCAAGGGACAAAAAACAAGAAAAATTGTAGTGAGCCCCCAGGAGTTATTGAGAGTTGGGAGGCATACAAGTTTAATAATTTATTATTATTATTATTATTATTATTATTATTATTATTATTGTTGTTGTTGTTGTTGTTGTTGTTGTTGTTACAGACCTGTTTTCAAAGATCTTTTGCTTCCCAATTGTTTTTTTATTTGGAATTCCCAGTTCAGCAGCCCTATTGGGGAAAAGGTGCGCGTGAATGAAAATAGGGTTGGGGAGAAGGCGACAATAAAACAAGCAAGCATATGGTTCTAGCTGCCCTATTGATCTCTCCTTATTATGTAGAAAGCTGTAAACTGGGTGGAGGGGTTGCCAAACAGTGTGCAAACAGGAGGTATAGACAGCTTTAGAAAAGACAAGATTCTGAGCATTTTCAGATGTGAACCTCTGAGCTTCAAGTCTTGCACAACTCAAGACACCAAGACACAATTGTGGCTTCCACTATTAACAACCAGGCTTTTTCTTGGTGGCAGATAGGTTTACAAGTCTTAGTTAATAGGAAACCCTAGCATTTTAGAGGAAATGTAGGAAATTCACCAGAAATTCAGTTACCTGAATCTTTCTTCTAAACTGTCTCTTCCAATTACAGTATTGTTCTATCGGTTTAGTATGATTAGTGTAATTGGAAGAGAACAGTTTAGAAGAAAGATTCCCAATTTTATACACCAATTGACAAACTTTAAAATATAGATTACTTTGTCAACACATCTATCCCTGCGTGCTGATTGCATGGATGTGTTACCGTTTCGCCCACATACCTTATGTACTTCTTTCTATCCAGAGACTTCTGCGTGGCTGTAGAAAGTGTGACTCTCTCTCTTAGGGACTTGGCTTTATCCTATACACCCAACAATTAGAGACGTTAGTTTTATTACAAGATAATTTGTAAGATGTTACTTTTAACAGAAATAGCCTTGCCTAAATTACAGTTAGAATGAATTGTAATCCCAGCAGAAATCATGCGTGTTGGCGACAAACTCTATTTAAAGCCCGTATGAACTTTTCAGGTGTATTGGGATTTGGGGCCCTACGTTCAACTGCAATACACAAACACCATCGTCAACTCTTTAACGTGAAATATCTATTACAGACACGTGCCCAGTGTCAATCTGTACAGACCTGCTCTTTAAAGTCACAAAGAAAACAAAAACAGACGTTACTGCAGATAACAACCACAGTTAGGTGAAGTGCGGCTGCAACGCACCAGCTGCCGAAGCATTTTCTCCTTGCGAATTTCTCGATCGTGACACAAGAGGTTCATTCTTTCCGATGCGTCCATTTTGAAGAAAATATCATGAATATCATACAGTGCTGCCTGCAGCTAAAAAAAAAAAAAAGCTAAGCTTCCAAATGCTGCAAGTTCTACTCCAGTCATATTCACAAGAAACACATGGACACCACACAGATTGGATCTCGAGGGACGAATTTCGAGGCAGATTTAATGGTAGCCTCAAAGAAACCATATTACTTCTTGGACACCCGGAGTTCAGGGAGCCACTGTCATATACAGGTAGTCCTCGCTTAACGATCACAATTGGGACTGGAATTTCGATTGATAAGCCAAGTGGTCATTAAGTGAATCCGACCCAATTTTACTTTTGCGGCGGTTGTTAAGCGAATCGCCATGGGTGTTAAGTGAACCACATTGTTAAGCGAATCACACAGTTCCCCATTGATTTTGCTTGCCAGAAGCTGACCAGGAAGGTCAAAAATGGCAATCATGTGACCAGCATGCTGACTGGGGAATTCTGGGAGTTGAAGTCCACACATCTTAAAGTTGCTAAGGTTGAGAAACACTGCACTAGTGACTTCCTGGCCAAGCCCCTGCAGTTTTCTTGGCTACATTTTTGGAAGTGTTTTACCCTTGCCTTCTTCCTAAGGCTGAGAAAGAGGGACTGGCCAAAAGTCACCCAGCTGGCTTTGTGCCTAAGGCAGAATTAGAATGCCCATGAAGTGCCTTGAACCACTACAGCAAACTGGCTCTCATAGCTTGGTTACAAGTCAATATTCAAAGTCTATGTTTGGAATGACTGGGTTTCGTCACCCTGAACCCATCTCGTGTACACCTCAAACTGCATACTTTACCTGAGCTACCACTCTCTCTTGTAGATTGGCATCTTGAGCTGGAACGTTTCCTCTCTTCAACAGAGCTTCAGACTGGAAGTTTCTGACGAACTCCATTGTATCCTACAAAATCCAGACACATACACGTTTGTCCTAGCAGTACAACTCTTCTCACAATGAATTTAAACACCAAGCCATTGAGGCAATGGTTGCTTCAAAGAAGGCAGGATAGTTCCTTCAAAGACAATATCTGCCAAGTATTCTTTTTTCAGGAAAAATTGATTAGGAACAGGAAGGCACTAAACAGTTTGTTAGGTAGGCCCCTGACACTTTGGTTTCTGGATAAACACAGCCACCATTGGTCTCCTAATTTCATCTATCCAAAAGTCACCTGGAAGCTGAACTGAAAAGCTGAAACACCACTTTGATCCTTCATTCCTGCCCTCTCAGAATTTAACACAGTGGGAATTGCATCTAAGTAAACATGCACATTACCTCACAGGCTTTGAGAAATTGCAAAGAGAACTTCCTTTCATTCAACTTCACTTTCTTTTCTTTTAAAAAAAAAGTCTTTAAGCTAAATATAAAGCCAAGCTACCAGTGATTCAAGTATATCTCAAGGCCAGCTCAAAAACATCTGTTTTAAAATTAAACAGGGTCTTTGCTTCTTTGGAGAGTGAGAATTGAAAATAATCTACAGTGCCACAGCTACAAATATGTAGAATTAAACAAAGGATTGGAGTTGAGCTCTCCAACAACAGGATTGGAGTTGAGCTCTCTCTCTCTCTCTCTCTCTTCTAACTCAAAAAAAACCTATGATTCTAAGTGCATTTGTTAAGAACTGGGGAATTTATTTTACAATTGTTCACCCCCCAGAGTCACTTGCTAAGATGGGCAGCATTACAAATTGAATGAATGAATGAATGAATGAATGAATGAATGAATGAATGAATGAATGAATAGGTTTGGAGAGAAGATAAAAACTGTTGAAAAAAGATGGGGAACCTCCAGCCCTCCAAATGTCATTGATTCCAGCTCCTGTAACCACCATGGCCAGTGGCAGGAATGACGGTAGTGGAGGTCTAATATATGTAGGAGAACACAGCTTCTTCCTGCCCCCCCAAGACACAAAGTGGGAAAGGTGGAAAAATAAAAGGGAGAGCTTTGAAGGTAACATTTGGGCAGCAGAGATGAGATAAGGAAGGACAGTGGCTTCAGGTTTGTGCAAATAATTCAAGTTTCCAAAGGAGCAGCTGTTGCAGATAA
Source organism: Charina bottae (assembly GCA_023362775.1). Lineage (NCBI taxonomy): Eukaryota > Metazoa > Chordata > Lepidosauria > Squamata > Charinaidae > Charina > Charina bottae. The sequence goes on from JALMGJ010000010.1 coordinate 29,783,738, forward strand.
AGGGAGGGAGAAAAAGCATGCTCGGTGTTAATTATGTATACACGCACATTCACACCCATAGAGATTATGTAGCTGGTTCCTTACGTGGACAGTTTGCCTGAGATGTTTTAGCTTCTCTGTTTGTAAGAGTCTTCTAGTTAGAAATCCCTTGGCTAGAGCAGAGATCTTGTTCAATTTCCTTTTCATCTCAGGACTGTACACCTTCAAGAAGAAAGGTAAAATCAGGTCACCACAAGGCCCCATTAGCTTGCATTTAACAACCGAAACAAAGCAGAATTAATACAACTCCGGGGTCTCAATTACCAAATCTGGTGCTATGGCTTTTTATGTGCATTTCCTGGGAACGGCATACCAAACTCCTCCACACACATACCACAACTAAGAGATGAATTTATGCAGTAATATGGCACATTAATAAAAGAACAGTGAATAAATAGCGACTTCTGCCAATAAAATGTTGATGTTCGTTCCTCTAGGATGTATTTACCAACATTTTTCTTTAAATCCCCACCTGAGACCACCTCATTTTACTCCTGCTAATAGACCTGGATACCGAAACAGGTTTTCCACTTGCTGGCTGCTCCCAAAGGTAGAATGGCGATCCAGCAGGTAAACTGGGTACAGCAGCATTCACCAAACCTACGTTTAAAAAGTTTTAACAGTTGAAATCATAATTAAGCACACAAATATCAAAAGTAAAAACGTATGTTCCTTATACGCTCTTCCTCATTCATGCCAGCTAAAATAGTCATGATTAGATCATTACTCCGGCTGTCTGGATCATGGAAATAATCTTTTTAAGATTCAGATCTGTCTTCCAGGAATTATAAGAGGAAGGAAATGGAGAGTTTCTGTGGCTTTTAGTTCTTAACTCATATAATCAACACAGGAAAACACATGGATGTCAACCAAATATGAAGGATATGTTCTTCGTGGTTTATTCACCCTGGACTACATATTCAAATCAACATAGACAGTTTCTGCCTTTACCAGCACTCTCGAAGTTCGTGCTATGGACAGCTTCAACTCGAGTCAGCCCAGATTCCAACAAATGAGCGTCGCTGATCTTTCTCCACTCCAGAGCCACGCCAATATCCACTTGGAGACTTCCACTTTCAGCTGCAGAGTTTTTTTCCTCTTTTAATCTCCGTGCCTGCTCTTCTATCTCCTGACCGTTTAAGAAGACAAGAGATGTCAGTTACAACAAGCATTTAGAACGTCTGGGGACAAAACTTTGCTAATTAAATCCTGTCTTTTTGAAAGTCAAGGGGTGGGGGGCACGGGCTGACCACATTCAGGACTATTCCATTCTCCCAACCTTGTAATTGATTTTAAGGATGTCTCCCTAGATATAATTCCATTTGAATACTATCCAATCAATTGTCCTTATTGCTTTGAACATTTTAAAGTTCAAGGTGCCTTGAGATTTGTTGTTTATTCGTTCAGTCGCTTCCGACTCTTCATGACTTCATGGACCAGCCCACGCCAGAGCTTCCTGTCAGCCGTCACCATCCCCAGCTCCCCCACGGTTGAGTCTATCACCTCCAGAATATAATCCATCCATCTTGCCCTTGGTCGGCCCCTCTTCCTTTTGCCTTCCACTTTCCCTAGCATCAGCTTCTTCTCCAGGGTATCTAGTGCCTTGAGATAGTTTGTAATAAATCCCAGCAGGGACACAGAAGTTGAAAGAGAAGGGTATGGAAAGTGACCATCTGCAGAACTTGCAATGTCTTGCTTGAAAGACAATTATGTGCAAAAAAAGTCCCACCTTTGTTAGCTTTCCTCCCTAATCTGGCATTTGATTGATTTATTTTATATCCCGCCTTTATTTTTTTTATAAATAAGGCGGCGAACATACCCAATACTCTTTCCTCCTCCTACTTTCCCCACAACAACCACCCTGTGAGGTGAGTTGGGAATTCTGGGAACTGCACTCCAACAGATCCAGAGAGCACCAGGTTGGCGAAACCTGATCTTGAGACCCTTATCTAGGCTTTTCCATCACAACAGCTTGTTCACCACCAGAATCCTTGCAGATTCAGGTTTCCGGCAAAGTGGGAAAGTTCAAAGGCCTCTACCCCCAGAGATTTTATTTGGTCCTCTCACCTTCTGCAGCCTCTCCTGTTCCCACTCTTGCTCCGCTATCAACGACGACAACTGCTGGGCATGTTGCTCTTCAAGCTTCTGCCTCAGCTCTGCGAGGGCCCGCATCTTCTGCCTTAAGGCCTCCTCTTCGGAAAAGCACCCAGGTAAGATGTAACCAATTCCTGTAAAAATCTGGGGTCTTACACAACATGTATGCAAAACTTCCACAGACTTTTCAGGACAAACGCTGCCCACTCATGGAGGAACAGCCTCCCGCTTACAAGCTGCGTCCGAGCTGAGGAGGTTCGCTGTGGGGCAGAACGAGCATCAACTGGGTGTCACCTTAGTTCCTGGGGGAAAGAGCAGCTCCGGTTCTCAGGACACCCCTAGGCAGAATGTCCAAGGTTGGGGAGGCTCTCAGTGGGGATCTCAGGCGGCTTTTTTGGCTCCAGTGGAAATGCCCCAGGCAACACCGGTGGACTTGGTCTACCCATCCTATAGCATGGAATTAAAAGCATAGCCGGAGCCAGCAAATGCCAACCTTGCCCAGAGAATTTTTTGTTAAAAAAATGTCTTTTTGAATCCACAAACTCCCTTATCTATTTATTAATTGGATGTATAGGGCCGCCCAACTCATACAATGTGACTCTGGGTGGATGTAATGGTATGTGGGAATGACCTTGAGAGACGGAGTGAAGAGATGCTGCCTAGGGAACGGTCAGATAAGAGAGGGCATAGCCCGCAGCTGGATAGTGGGAAGAGCAAGAGGCTCAGGAGGGACCCTCCCTGACTTCTCAGGCTGTAAAGGAGATGACGGGGGATTTGAACTTTCAGACTTGCAAGATTCTGTTAATGTAGCCTTACAATAAAGTAGAATTAGCTCATCTGGCCGTGCTTCCTGTCTGGTCTACCTGGTAAGGCTGACATTGGCTTACAACAGAAACAAACAACAATAGCGTACTTTATATCTTTCTTTCTATGTATCTATCCATGACACACAAAGTAAGGCTAACTTTAACACTAAAAGTTACTAACCTTTATGAACTCCCACTCAACTGGCAGCTGCAAATCTTTGAATGTTTCAGCAGTTAAGATAACACTAAAAGTTATACCATCATCATGTTAGCTGCCAGTCACATGTCTGAGATGGGCGGCCATATAAATGGAATAATTTATTTATTTATTTATTTACTTACTTACTTATTTATTGGATTTATCACCGCCCAACTCCAAGGGGGACTCTATAATCTTATGGCAGTCGAGTTAGCATTCAGGAAATTCCTCCCTGAAGTGTCTATTATTACTTTGAAGCTTCAATCCTATCTGTATTTCCTCAGCAGCGGGCCCCACTGAAAGCAGTGAGTGAGACTCACCGCCACCAGACAGACTTTTGTCAAGGCAAAATGCCACTAATCTATGAGAAGGGCCTGGCATCAGGGCTATGAACTTCAAGCGACCAGTCCAAAAGAGCCCATGCAAACCAACTCAGGCTCTAGATCCCACCTTCCACAACATCAGGTGGTGGCTTTCGATGACCCACCATTTATAATTTTTCACAATGACTTGAAATGGTTGACATGGCATCCCTCCACAGCACTGCGGGGTATTGAAGGTGACAACTTCCATTTGTCCACTGCTGCTGCTGAGTCAGGTCACAACCAACTAGAACCACCAAAATTAGAGTTCTACCACAAGAGGAGGGCCAATGGGCTACCACTGGAAGAGGCCCACAAGATGGCAATTTCTTAAGGAGTTTCTCAACTGTATTTAGCTAATATAACTGAACCCAGTAAAAAAAAGTATTTCAAAAAACCCTCTGAATATTTCGGAATCAACACCGGCTTACTACGGTGTCTGTTTTCTCACCTCTGAGACATCGTGCCGGTGTTTCGTGCTTGGCATCAAGTACAGCTCTCGCTGGATACCTCTGATCGTGCGGCCGTCGCCTCTCTGGGGCGTCAACTTCTGTAGACACAACCCACGGCATGTTCTCCTTCTGCACTGCATCCCCATCCAGCTCAAGTCTACGTTTAACCTTTTCCAGCCCGTTTTCTAAAATTTGCTCACTTCCAAGCATCACTTCTGGGGTATCCAGCGGCGGCTTGCTTTGCATCTGCATTAGCAAGGGAGACGGTCTTTCTACATCGTAAGATTTATTAAGTTCCATGGGCATGGTGCACTTGACTTTATCTGGCAGGCTCTCCGTCTTGGCTGGGTTCTGGGTCAACAGGGGACAGCTCACATCCTGTAGCTCCTGCGGGCTGGGATTTGAAAGGCAACCGCTTCCATTTTCTAACATTGATTCTCCCTCTATTGTGGGATTGACAGGGAAATCCCTGCTTTCTTGTTGATTGGCCGGAAGCGGGCACACTTCATGGCATTTGCCAACGACTCGTTCATTGAAGGTCTCTGAAGAGCTCTTGCCAAAGGCCTGAGCTTTGCGGGGACAAATGGGAACAAGGTCCATAGACAGATTGGGCACGGGATTGGAGACCGTCTGCCTTTCGCTGGCATCCTGAACGATCAAGTCCTCAGCTTTTCCCTTTCCTTGGGGACTCAACTCATAGGCGTTCACAGGGTTGGTAATGACGATGTGCCCCGCTGAAGAGGGTCTGGGGCGTCTCCTGTGCATCTTGGGGCTCATACTTGGCTCAGGACTGGGCAATTTCGAGTAAGAGCCCGTGAGGCTCCGGAGGATGCTGTCCCGCTCGAAGAGAGAGACGTTTCGGAAGTCTTCGTCCGAATCAGAGTCCAAAACAGGTGGTGTTCCAGACCTCGTTGGTATATCTACTTTAGAAAAACTGGATGAGGTTATTCCACCGGCATTATTTTTAGAGACCAAGGAACTCTGAGGAGAAGCACTAGGTTTAATCAGGTTCGACTTCTCCGGGGTCAGAACTGGAGTACTTCTGCCCATACATTTTCCTCTCTCTTTCCCCAACTCATTCATTTTAACTGCACTGTTTTCTTTATCAGGATGGCTTCCGTTGCTGTTTCTCTTCGAACTGCTCCGAAGGCTGCGTCGGATTTGTTCTCTCTGAATGTACTCCTTGGATTTTTTTAAGAGGTTCTGAAGGCTCATTATGTATGGGTCTGGACCTTCCACCTCAACTAGTACAGGGTCAATGGAATCTTTCTTCGCAATCTCATTTGAAGGAAATGTGCTTGGAAGACTGGAAAAAGAACCTTCTGGGCCAATTCTCTTTTCCAAATGGCTACTGCAGGTTTCCACTGGATTATGGGGGATAAATTGTTCTGTTCCTTCAAAAGTGTCCCCATCTGATGCCCCCTGTGTATCTATTGACTTAACATCTGGTGTCTGTTCAGGTTCTAGACATTCACTGAAAGCAGTAGAATTTGGCAAAACATTGCATGATTCTGTTGCAAAGCCATTCAACACTTTGGATTCTAAATCCAAATGAATATTCTCTTTCTCAGACCGATCTAAATCACTTTGGCTGGACATTTTTTTCATCTGTCAGAGGGAAAAAAAAGAACTGATTTAAAGTACTAGGTTAAAAAAAATAACAGATCATTCTAAAAGAAGTCCAAAAAAATGTAAAAGGCATACTGGACAGGATCCAAGTAGTTGGGAACTGATGATATAGTCAAATGTTTACCCACTCAAGCTTTTACCCATTCCATTCCTACAAACCTTTGGGGTTTAAACTGCATTTTAGGATTGATTTTATTGTACACCACCGGAGCCTTTATAGAATTGGGCGGCCTAAGAAATTTAAGTAATGGATAGCAAACCACCTTCAGAACTACAAGAAAAATCAAAACCAGATTTGAAAGACAGAGTTCAAAGAAAAAAAGAATCTCAGTGGCTACAAGTAGGATTTTAACCATACTTGAAATAGAGATCAACCAATCAGTCGGTTTACAGATAAACCGCTAAATTAAATAAATTATACAGATAAATTATAGAAATTATAAAAATTTCTATAATTTTTTGGCAGGTGTAGCAACCTCACTCTAATCCTTTAGTTTGGTCTGTCACAATTTTTAAAAGTTCTTTTTTTTTAAAGTACAAAGAGTCTTAATCAAGACAATTAATGGGCTGAGAGGTACAGCATGGTTAAAAATACATACGGTGTAGAAGAAAGGTAAGTGATTATTATCTTATTCTCCACACACTCTTGCCACCTCTTCTGAATCCCAAGCTAGGTAATGGTTGCCAAGTGCACACTAGTAAACATAGCCAGAAATTGAATAGTTTATGTGTGGGCTCCTGTTATTACTCCAGCTTAACAAGCTGAACTAACAAGTGAGCTAATTTAAAGCCACAGAGCTGCATTGTTTGCTGAAACACACTTTCATTGTGCCCACCAAGGACCGTGAGGATCTCATTCACAACTTCCAGTTAGCACACGGATCTCTTTAATTCAATAGAGACAGTTTCGATACCTTAATGTGTCTGATATAGAAAGAAGATACCCAGAATTTATGAGAGGGAGGGGCAGACCCCTGTGCCTACTGACATTAGTCTGTTACAGCCAGGGCTTTCCAAACTTTTCACGTTGGCAACACACCAACGGTGGTGCACGAAAACCTGGAAGCGCTGATGGCCTGCTGCTGCACGTAGCGGCAGCAGTGCACCATCAGCGCTTCCGGGTTTTTGCGCGACACACCTGGGCCCCGCAGGCGACCCAGTATTGTGTCATGACGCAGAGTTTGGAAAGCTATGGTTACAGCAAACACAACAAAGAGGACACTTCAACTCTTTAAAAAACTATGAGATTTGATCCAGATCAAAGGTGGCAAATTCTGCATCTAGCAAAAGTAAACTTGGCTTACAAAAAGGTATGCTCCAATACATCCACTAGGGTCTTTAGGTGCCACAAAATTCTTTATCGCATTAAGATATATGAAAGAAAGAATTGTGGCTATTTTACACCAATGTATGTATCTTAAATGCCAAATTTCAACTGCATCTCAGGAACATTAGATGCAGTACATCCATTGAACAGAAGCTGTCATTTCATTCATTCATTCATTCATTCATTCATGTCCACCTTGCATTTATATCCTGCTTTTTCTCTGGGAGCCCAAGGTGGCTTATGGGGGAGCCTCCCCCAACGTTACCCCTACAAAAACAACCCTGGGAGGTAGACTGACCTGAAAAGTCACCTAATATATTCTGTGGCTGGGAGGACCTTGAACTTATCCAAATCAAATACCTTGTTCCAGTCTGGTATAAATGCTCAATGTTTAGTATAAACAGCCTACTCTTGGCTGTGCTTAGTTAGAAAGCCTTCTCCAATTGCCACCCTGAAATCCTACTTCAACTTCAGCAGGTTTATTTAGTGTAATTTAATTGCATTATTTAAAGTAAAACTCACCGAGATTTTGCTCCTTGAGAGCAATAGAGCACAGACACCTATTCCCTTCCAAATTTGCTGCAGATAAGACAGCTCCCCGCCCTACCTCCTCAAAAGGGAGTGTTTCAACCTCACCTGCACGTTGGCCACAATGTCCTCAACGCGGGTCAGCAAAATCCTTTGCTTGGAATTCTGTCGCCAGCACTCCAAATCCAGAGCTTTCTGCCTGTCTTGCTGAAGTTCTTTCTTCTTCTCCAGAGTCAGCTATAAAAGCAAGGGAGAAAAATTATTATCGTCCTCTATTATTCATGAGCTCATACTTTATTTAATTTCATCGATCTGCAGTCAGTGCCCCCAGAAACTTCTGCACAGAACATGGAGGGGGAAAAAATTACAAATTAATAAGAAGATTGTAAAGCCTCAGCAAAAAGATCCACACGCACATGCGCACACACCCAGCATAGGAGCCAGATCCAAAGCCTTCTCAAAGCAATTGCAATTAAGCAAAACTTCACACTTCTAGAAATTTGGGGTGAAAAGTCAGCAAATAAAAAATTTGGTTTCGGCCCAGCCCTCACAAAGAGAAAGGGGCATATGAGCTCTTGTAAAGGACTATTAAAGATTTCCCCGGTGGACATCCTTAATGATTCTTAATTTTTTAACAGAAGAGGAGAAAAATGATTTGCTCTAAAAATAAGGCAAAGCAAGGCAGAAGTCTCATAATATACATGAAGCAAAATGTCCAACGTAATTCAAGTTTACTCACTTTCTTTTTACCATAGACATGATAAAGCCAACTTACCAGAGGAGAAAGCACAGGAACCCCGTTAAATCGAATAAGGGAAACATTTTTGCATTGTGCAACTGGAGACATTCCATTCTCCATAAACTCTCCTTGAATCCTAGCCAGGTGCTTCTCGCAGAATTTCTCATATTCCTCCATCTTAATGCAATTGGGCTGGAGAATGAGAAAACAGACCCTTTTGCAAATCACAACTCAGAATATATGTAACAATAAGAATGCCACTCTACCATACAATTCCCCTGGTAATGTGTTTCTGTTGTTACTACTGGCCTGGAAAATCACACTGCCAACTGAAGGAACTCAGCAACAGAGCTCTAAAATTATTACGGAAATTAAGATGAAAAACAACACCGCAGTGATTGAAATCAAAGGACAGCAATTATATTTTACCAAGCAAAATTACAAAACTCACAACTCTTCCAGGCAGCCCCAGCCCACAACAGGGTTAAATTCTGACCATATTAGACCATGTTTCTGATTTTAAAAAGGGTTCTAATACGATCACTTACTAAAAGGGCACACTTAAAAATAAATGTACCACCAACCAAGATGATGGCACTGTTCACTGTTCCACAATGAGTACAAAGTTTAGAAGGTTTCCTGGCACCCGTCTTAGTCCCCAATCATCCCACGCCTCCCGCCTCAATCCCCAAATCTCAACCTAGTCTCTTTACAAGGATCTTTAAAGATCTGCTCTGCTGCCAAAGTAGGTGATCCAGTACAACCTCCTCCTCCTGCGAAGCTTCCCATTTGACTCTTATTATTTCTGTTGTTGTTATTGTTACTAACGCCAATCGAAGAGAATATTTGTAGCTCAGGGTTGAACTGTGGAGTCCTTAGTGCTCTCTGAGCCTTGTTGTTTTCTTGTTACTAACGCCTCTGGCTGACAAACAAGGCATTTATCCCAAGCACAAACCGTTTCTGTCCGCCCCCCCCCCCCCAATAGTCTTTGACATCTTTAAATCAGGCTGGGGGTTCCAGAATAGCTTGATGTGAGACGGGGAGGGGGGCAATGCCCCACAGCTGAATAAACAGGGTCCTCCCAGTCTCAAAGGCCTGGTTGGGGGGTGGGGGATAATTTCAATCAAAGCCAAATAAAGCTTAAGTAAAAATGAAGCTTAAAATTAAATACAGCTTAACATTAAGTACAGCTCAAAATTAAGTACAGCCTAACATCAGCTTAACCTTAAGTACAGCTTAACCTTAAGTACAGCTTAATATTAAACGAAGCTTAACCTTATAGGCAGCTTAAATGACTTTCTCCCTTTCTCTCTCTGCAGACCAGACCCCCGACAACGCTTGCAGCCCCCGCGGCTCCCCCCCACAGCCTTTCCCGCCCGCCCCGCTTCCAACGAGCACAAACTACGCGCCTACAGCGCTCCTGCCCGCCGAAGCCGGCCCTGCCCAGACACTGGCAACCCCGAACACGGCCCGCCTCTTCCGGCTTGAGGAAGCCGCGGCCGTTGCAGCCTCCCACGGCGTCTCCAGGCAACCGGACGGAAGGGACGGAAGTCAGGGACCGCAGCAGGCGGTCTCCAAACTCTTGCATTCTGGGAGTTGTGGTTTAAAAGGGGAAGAGGCCCTCCAGTGGAACTGGATACTTGGATGGAACTGTAGTTTTCTTGGCAACCTTGTGGAAGAGATTTGCCATTGTCTTCTTCTGGAATAGATTAGATGATGATAGATAGATAGATAGATAGATAGATAGATAGATAGACTGACTGACTGACTGACTGACTGACTGACTGACTGACTTAGGGACACATTGTCCTGGAGAAAATCCATCTATGTGGTCACTAGGAGTCCAATAATAGCACATAATAAATCAATTCAGCATATTTTGGTTTTTGTTAGCCCTTTCTCTTATAGGCATGGTCAACCATGGAATTGGGGGTATTTTGGGTTGTCCAAATATAACTCAGGGGTGGAATTTGGAAATTGCACTTCTTGTTCCCCGCCCCCCGCGCCTCGCCCAAAGCCCACCAAGCCTATAACGGAATTCATTGTTTCGCAAGCCGCCTTTGCCGGCGCTCAGCTGACAAGCCGGTCTACAACTCAGCGCGGCCCGCCTCCTGATTGGCCGGGTGGGCGCAGGCGGCCAGCCAATCCCGGGCGCGGTCGGCAGAGACGGCCGCCGCTTCCCGCCCTCGCCGCCTCCGTCCGCCTTCTCTTCTAACGCGATTGGCTGGGGCGGCCGGGCCGCGTGGGCCGCGATTGGCCGCGCGGTCGGCGGGGCGATTGTGCGGTCACGGCGAGCGGCGCCGCCCGCGCGTGATGGGAGCTGCTGCGGCCGCAGCGGCCGCCTCCGCCTGCGCCTTCTTCGCCGGCCCCGCGCGGGGGCCGCCATGTTCTGCTACCCGGAGGGGCTGGTGGCGGCCTTCTCGGCGCTGGTCCTGACGACGCTGGCGCTGAACCGGAGCGCCGCGCTGGCCTGCGCGCTGTCGGGCGGCTTCTACCTGGCGCTGCGCCTCTTCAGCCTCGAGCCCGTCGCCCCGCAGCGCGCCCAGCTGGTGGTGCAGCCGCGCGGGAACCCCGCCCGCATCGCCCACCGCGGCGGCGGGCACGACGCGCCCGAGAACACGCTGGCCGCCATCCGACAGGTCGGGCATGCCGCGCGTGTAGCTTTGATTGGGTGTAGAGAGCAGCCGTTGTGTGTGTGTGTAGCATTTGTTGTGTGTGGGCAGCATTTCATTGAGTGTATAGAGCATTGAGAGGTTTGTGTGTGTGTGCATGCATTGAGTGTATAGAGCATTTATTGTGTGTGTGTGCATGCACGGTCGGCATACTATATCTGGGCTGCAAACATCTGGACGGCAGCAAATACTCCCTGCTGACAGCTGGTGCTTCTCCAGATGAGAAATTTATGTCTGGGTATATACGTATATGTACATACAATGTAGTATGTATTGTGTGTGCATGTGTGTGTGTATTGTGTCTGTATTTTTATATCTTCTGTGTATTGCATGTGTGTGTGTTCTGTAAATTGGTGTGAGGGTACAGCATGTATGATGTGAATTGAACTGTAGCTTTTCATAAGTGGTTTGTCACATGCAGCCTTGGCATGTAAAAGGAATCGCTATAAGATCACTTCTAACTTCAAAAATATGAGAGCCAGTTTGGGGTAGTGGTTAAGGCACCAGGCTAGAAACCGGGAGACTCTGAGTTCTAGTTCCGCCTTAGGCACGAAGCCAGCTGGGTGACCTTGGGCCAGCCACACACACAGCCCTAGGAAGGAGGCAATGCAAACCACTTCTGAAAAACCTTGCCAAGAAAACTGCAGGGACTTGTCCAGGCAGTCTCCGAGGATCAGACATGATTGAACGGATTTTAAGAAAAACGAATAAAGCAATGGTGGAGAACTTACTTTTTTTCCTCCAACTCCCATCAACTCTAGAGTCAGTACAACAACTCCCATCAACTCTAGAGTCAGTACAACAATGACCGAGAGATAATGGAAGTTGTAGTCCCACGACATTGACCAGAAATGACAGAAACAGCCTTTTCCTCAGTCAACAGATCAAATACCTGCCTGTCCTAGCCATCTTCTAAGAAATTTAGAATTGAACTAGTAAACGTAACTCCACACTTTGCACGATAGCTGAAAGTGGGAGGCCTAGGAAAATTAATATTACTCTAAACAAGTTAAAGCATTATTGTGGATCATCAGCCACAGAAATCCTATTGATTTTTCAGTCATACATAAATCACACATCCAATTTAACTTTAAAGGGATTTAAGTAGTGCAACAGTCAGCATGGATTTCAGACAGTTATTACTGTAATTTATTTACAATATTTGCCTCTCATTCCTGAAGGATCTGAGGGGCTAACAATCAGAAACCTCACAGAAATGAAGAAGGGGAGATGGGCCTTCCATTGTTACTTTTACTGAATCAGATGAATCCTAGAAGAGGGCCTTGGTGGATGGTTTCATGGTTGTGCTGACACTGACGGATTTTAATATCTCTTGGCTGTATTTATATTTAATTTTCTGTATTGTTTTAACTGTTTGACTGTTTTTTATTATTGTTAGCCACCCAGAGTCACTGGTCTCAGATGGGTGGCTATATAAATTAAATAAATAAATAAATACCTGTTGGAAGCAAACAATTGCAATTAAATCTGTGATAAACAAAGAAAGGACTATGCTTGTTTGGTTTGCAAATGGGAGCGATTAAAACATCAAGGAGCCTCCTAAACAGAAGCATCCAATTAGCATGGGAGATTACCTGCAAATATTTGTGAATCATTAAAGGTAAATATAGTAACTGTCCTGCTTTCCAAGATAATGCACCGTGGACTTGATCAGAAGGGAATTTATGAGAGAAGCTGTTTACGCTTTTGTCTTTTTCTAATGGCTTGTAGAAACCAGATTACTAATGCTTTTTGGGTGGCCTTTGCTGATTTCTGAATGGGAACTCTGCCTTCACGCTTAATGTCATCCTTTTGCATTATAAACAAGAGGATGACATCTATGTTTATTTACAGCTTCAGTGGTTTCTGCTAGATTGGGCATTCAATTGTAATGGCTTTGCTTTTTCTCCAAATATCAGCTCATGTAAAGATGATACATATCTGCTGTATCTCGTAATTGTCTGATAGGACCTGCAATCTTAACATGCCCTATTCTTTTGTTGTGTTTGCACAACATGGGTGATCCAGTCAGTGCTACCTTGGGGAAGTCCTTTAACCCATGCTCTGGCAGCACATGGTCACAGATGTCCTGTCAGATGAGGAACAACTATTTTGACAGTTTCCAGCTGCCACGAAGGAGCAGCTGGGGAATTCTGGGAGTTGAAGTCCACACATTTTAAAGTTGCCATGGTTGAGAAACACTGTGTCAGGGCTATAGTTGACAGATTGGTTTGATCATTTCCAATACAAACTTATCCAAAGTCATTCCACTAAAAAGCACACCTTGTGGTCCAATTTTCTGTTCTGAAAGCGTTGACTTTGTTTCTTAAGGCAGCTGAGAATGGAGCAACAGGTGTGGAACTTGACCTGGAATTCACCGCTGATGGGATTCCTGTCCTGATGCACGACGACACGGTGGACAGGACCACCGATGGTTCCGGAAGCTTACGTGAATTGAGATTTGCTGAGATTCAACAGTTTAATCCGGCTGCTAAACATAGATTATGGTAAGCGAACAGTCTGTAGTTCACTCACATCCAGAAATAAATATTTTCTATATAATGTTAGTTCTTTTCAAAGTTAAGTTGCAATCCAGAAATGTAATTTTACTGTTGTCTTGTTGACTTGAATGGGAAAGACATACATATTCTTTTTGTGGATTACAACTTCCCTATAGAGAGTCATGTCTTCTGGCGCTTAAATGACTAATCGCTCAGGGATCTTTAAAGGACTTTTAAGAATTTGTTTTCGTCTTCCAGTGGAATATATTTTTGGCTGTTTAGCAGTGGTACAGTATGAATGGGAACATACTTCCTTTTTTTTTATTGGATACTTTTGTGTTGAATTGCACACCTTTCAAGTAGTTGTGATGATTTTCCTCCAGGAGGGATTATCGTGGGGAAAAAATACCAACCCTAAAAGAAGCTGTTTTGGAAAGCTTGCATCATGACCTCATCATCTACTTTGATGTCAAGGGGCACGCGGATCAGGTACCTTTTTAACAGCTACACATCAAAAGCTTTTCCCTTCCTGTAGAGCTTTTCCATTCGACAAAACGTTCTGACGATAAAATGCTAAGTGATGTTTTTAATACTATTTAATACTATTTTTTATTCATGGTCCTAAGTCATGACTAGCTTAAGGTTTTCTCAGAAATGCTTTTTCTCTAATTCATAGAGCTGTGTTAAGGAAGGGCAGATAGCTGGTGAACTTTTTTTTAAGGCACTTATAAACAGCAATCAGTTTTTCTGATAATATGGAGTAAATTGCATGAAGGTATGCAGCTGTTCACATAGAGTTACTCTCCTCTAGAAGTAGCAAGTAGAAGCTATATCTCTGACAAGGCTCTTTCTCAGTCCTGTTATTTGAAATAACCAAAAGAGTGAGGTTGGAAGCTTCGTCATTGACTCTAGTGCTGAATTCTTTCCCTAAATCCATGTCCTTTAAATTAAACTAAGTTGCTGTTTTTGAAAGCAACTTTTCCATGTACATTAGTACATTCTGCTCCATTCACCCAGCTTGGTGTATGTGTTTTTTTTTTCTTTTTCAAAGCACTAATTATCTTGCACCATCCACTCTGCCCATGCCACTTCAGTCATTGGCTTCTTCTACGCAAGAATTGCCTCCAGCAGCTGAAAAGCACAAGAAAAAAACCTGCCTTTGTCCAATGTTATTTAGAAAAATAATGTTAATTGTTCTATGGCTGTTTCATGCCATTTTCTTTTTTCTGGCAGGCAGTTGCAGCCCTGAAACATCTCTACCTGGAATATCCACGGCTGTACAACACGAGTGTTGTTTGCTCATTTATGCCAGTTGTTATCTATAAGGTGAAGCTTTCAGACTGTTATTAATATCTCATTATTTCTTGCCACTGTTGACATGATGGTAGGAAGTTTTTGGTGTTATACAAGGTGCCCAAAATATATCTCATAGACAGGGAAGCGTATACTATCTTTCGGAGCCTTAAAATAATCTAGTTTATTTTAAAATAATCAATAGACTAGTTTACTGGGCCTTCCCTACATTGGAAAGTCAGTATAAGAGGAGTTCATTGGACTAAGCCCAAGAATTGATCACATTCGTGTTTTACAATGGCTGTGTGAAGAAACGTGTTTTTTTCAGTGCTTTTTAATGTTTGTGTGGGTATTAGTTTATAGCACTAATGCCCTACTTCAGCTCCTTGAGGAAACAGTCAATAACAGGTAACCTTCTGCATGCAATAGGTGGGGTATTTGTGTTTTAAAGCAGGGGTCCCCAACCTGTGGGCCGCGGCCTGTTAGGAAGTGGGCTGTACAGCAGGTGAGCGGTGGTGGTCCATGCAATTGGCTCCCGCCTGCAAACCCCGCCTCCCGTCCGCGCGATTGGCTCCCGCTTGCAAACCCACCCACCCCTGTCCATGTGATTGGCTCCCACCTGCAAACCCCGCCCCCCCCGGTCCGTGGAAAAATTGTCTTCCACGACTGGTCCCTGGTGCCAAAAAGGTTGGGGACCTCTGTATTTAAAGTAAATATGCATCGACTGAACCACTGATCTTTAAATGTCGTATCATCAAACGCTGAAGCATTTCTGAGCAAGGTCAGCTGTTCAGATTGGAAGTAAATACTCGTAGGGGAAAAAAATCAGTGGGATATTCCTCTAAGTCAGCATTTTGGATCTGAATGCCAAACAGTGTGGATCTTCCTACAACACATGGTTTGCGGTTTGATTCCCTGCCTTGTTTTTCCTAAAAACCCCAAACTGCCAGAAAGTAGGCATGGGAAATCTCTTGTATTATAACATTATTTAGATATCCGGATGTGTGCACTTAGCTTTTGTGTTTGGTCTTTTAGATGAGGCAAGCGGATAGGAATGTAATAACGGCTCTGACCCACCGACCTTGGAGTTTCAGCCACTTCGGGGATGGGAGGCCTCGCTATACCTCTTTCTGGAAACATCATTTGTCTATGGTCCTTGACGTTATCATGGACTGGAGCATGCACAACTTCCTATGGCATTTATGTGGCATTTCTGTTTTTCTGATGCAGAAAAATTATGTTTCACAGTAAGTTGAACAGCATGACCAAACAGCGCACTCAAGTTTAACCAGTCTATTGCTGCTCGATTTCTTGCAGGGAAAAAGAAGGCAAGCTTGCCTCACATTTATGAAACAGAGACATGGGGAACAATGGGATCTATAGTGAGCTTTTTCTGGATTAATCCCAAACTTAAATGGCTTTAATTGCTTTTTCATGTTTTTAAGGGAGGAAAGAGGGCCTTACCAAAGCAGTAAAGAGATTGTAGCACTACTGCTATAGTTTTTGTTGTTGTTGATTCGTTCAGTCGCTTCCGACTCTTCGTGACTTCATGGACCAGCCCACGCCAGAGCTTCCTGTCGGCCATCACCAACTTCAGTTTTGCCTTTAATACCACTCCCTCAAGTGAGCAGTCTGGCTTTATTTCCTGGAGGATGGACTGGCTTGATCTTCTTGCAGTCCAAGGCGCTCTCAGAATTTTCCTCCAACACCACAGTTCAAAAGCATCTGCTATAGAAACATTTTTAAAATAAGACACAGCAACTGCTTGTCCTCTCATATCATTTTTGCCTTCTTCCTTTTAGGGACTATATAAATCGGTGGTCTTCTAAAGGAGTTCACGTTGTTGCTTGGACTGTCAACGCACTTGCTGAAAAAATGTATTACGAAAATGTTCTCCAGACCAGCTATATTACCGACAGCTTATTAGAGGATTGTGACCCTCACTACTAGCTTGATCTTCCACTGCTTACTGGCTTGTTCTTCAGACTGACGTTCATCAGCAGTGGAACTTTATGATTTTATTTCACGAAGGCTGCATTGCTTCCCTGGGGGGGGAGGGGGGAATTACATTTCAGATTGCACCAAAGTCTCTCCTTTTTGCTTGGATTGAGATTTCTCATTACTATCACTTTTCATCCAAGAAAGAATCGGTATTTTTAATCAAAAGAGACACGTGCAGCTTAAATGGAAAAAAAATGATTTGCTGTAAGGCAGGCAGTACAAAACTTAAGGGGGTTGGGAAATGAACTGGTTGGGCAGATTCCCAGAAGTAAATCCTCTAAACCAGAAGTGGTTTCAAGGTGTTCTGGGGGTATCCTGGCCCCCAAACAGCCCTGTTTTGTCCTGGACACCAGAGAAATGGCCAACTACCCCGGTCAACAGAATCTGTAGCAGTGTTTTTCAACCTTAGCAGCTTGAAGTTGTATGGACTTCAACTCCCAGAATTCCTCAGCCAGCATGCTGGCTGAGGAATTCTGGGAGTTGAAGTCCACACATCTTCAAACAGCCAAGGTTGAGAAACACTGGTCTGGAGAGAGAATGGAACATTCTAGCGTTTTTCCAGTGTTGTACTGTATTCCTAAACCTGTGAGTTTTGCACATCCCTGGTATGAAGCATATGGTAATGGCTCATATATACTCAGTCAAAACAACCAGCTACAGTAGATTGACAAAACCTCTTGCTATTTAGCCTTCACAGATCCCTGGCATGACTTGAAACATTAGTCTGTACTTAGAAAGAACAATACAGGTAGTCCTCGACCTACGACCATTCATTCTTATGACCGGTTGCATTGCCACGTGATTGCAGTTTGCAACCTTCCCTGCCGGCTTCCCCAGGAAGTCAGTGGGGAAGCCGGCAGGGAAGGTTGCAAGTTGCTGGGGTAAATTTCCCCCACCTGCGCACCTTCCCCCAGCCCCTTTGCGCTCGCACCATGCCGGCCACTTGTGCACCCCTTGCATCCTCACCGAGCCTCTCGTGCATCCACCCTCCCCACACGCCACCACATACCCCCTCGCTTCCTGCCCCACCTGGCAGCAGCCCACAGGCCTGGGACTTGCAACTTCCTGCCAGCTTCTCCACTGACTTTGGTTGTGGGAAGCTGGCAGGAAGTTGCCTTGCCTAATGACCGCAGGGTTCAGTTAACGACGGCAACCGGGACTGCAGGGATTGCTTAGCGACGGAAATTCGGTGCAGTGGGAACACTTGCAACTATGTCTCGTATGCAAGTATTTTCTCTCTCTCCCCCCCCCTTGCATAAATTCAAGGTGCATTTTAATAATATAATTAATTTAACCTCTTACAAATATTTAGCAAGGCAGTGTGCAATATATTTTGATGTGATGGGGCATTTAATTAAAAGCTGGGAATGGGAGCTTTTCACAGCTGCCAGGGCTAGGATGCACGGGAGTGGGGTGCATTTACTGCATCTACGCTTTTAAAAGTTAGCTTTTGTTCAAGGTTGCATTTAAAACTTGTAGGAAATGCTTACACCAAAATTGCTCGTGTAAACTTGAAACAGTTCTCTGGACTGCATTTTTCTTCAGTCAATTCTTTTGCAGAATTGAGACTTGCCCAAATTTGAAAGAATGTCAATTATTTCCAAGGAATGTTTCCATTAGGATTGAAAGTATCACTCCAGAAAACATCACTGTGTGTATTGGAGATTACAGCAATAGAGGCTTTTAAAATAACATGTATTTTAGATAACTGCTGTAATGGAAACCACTACTAGAGAAGGAAGAAAAAAGGGGATCCGATATCCAGGTCATGTGACCATCTGAATATGTGATGCTAAGGAGATGTTACACTAGTGCAAAAGCCGGTGCCTTAAAACTTTGCAGCCAAGCATAAAATTCTTGATGTTTCTTAGCAATGCTAACAACATCTCACTTGGATAATTTGACTGAAGCAGAAACGGGCAGTTGGCAACTGCCATTAATATTGTTCCCAAATAAAAGGTTCTTGATCAGCTGATTTAAGGTACAGCTGCTACGTCAGACAAAATATGTATTTGGGGTTATAATATTCCAACTTCCATTTCCCGCAATACATCACTAACCACTAATGAGATGTAAATCTGTTTCTGCCTTTATTTCATCATGATGCCGCTGTACATGTTCATTTAAAGAAATCAGTGTTTCCTTCATCATTCTGTATAAATCTCTGTATAATTTCTGTAAAAAAGAAATCCTCACAACAACAACAAAAATAAATTTGGAGAGAAAACTATAACAAAGCTTACGGAATTATTCCCGGCAGTTACAATCAGGGATAAGTTATATTTCCCCACTATCAGATTTCCATGATAAAACTGATTAGCCTGTTTCCTCTATTGTACAGTAAGTTACAGAGCTCTGGGGAGAGATTGTCGTCATAAAAAACAGTTTGGCACCTGCATTTTCTCAAGTCATAATAAAGAAAAAGCTCAACAAATGTAAACGTATACAGTAATTTGATTTTAAAAAATCTCATTTTTAGAGTTCTGTCAGTTCCTCCCGAGACCTTATTTGTGCAAATGGCAAAGGAGTGCTTGGTGGGGGTGGACATCACTTCACTCCCCTCTTCAGCTTCCAGGAGCTTTCTTCAGCTTCCATTTCCCATTCGGCCTCTTGTCTGGCTCTCAAAGCCAAAACCAGGGCTTCGGATACTCCAGCATTCCTGGTTGTTTGGCTACCCTCTGTTACAAGCAAAAGGAAGAAAACGTGTAGTTCAGAGCTTTCCAAACTTTTCATGTTGGTGACACACTTTTTAGACATGCATCATTTCACGACACACTCTTAGAGCAGGGCATCATTTTGCGACACACTCTTACAGCAGGGCACAAGGCAGGCACTAGGACCTGCGCGGAATCACAGCAGGTTTGGAGGCAGCCAGGCACAAGGCAGGCACTAGGACCTGCGCGGAATCACAGCAGGTTTGGAGGCAGGCAGGCACTAGGACCTGCGCGGAATCACAGCAGGTTTGGAGGCAGCCAGGCACAAGGCAGGCACTAGGACCTGGGTGGAATCACAGCAGGTTTGGAGGCAGCCAGGCACAAGGCAGGCACTAG
Source organism: Charina bottae (assembly GCA_023362775.1). Lineage (NCBI taxonomy): Eukaryota > Metazoa > Chordata > Lepidosauria > Squamata > Charinaidae > Charina > Charina bottae. The sequence goes on from JALMGJ010000010.1 coordinate 29,803,430, forward strand.
GACCTGGGTGGAATCACAGCCGGTTTGGAGGCAGCAAGGCACAAGGCAGGCACTAGGACCTGGGTGGAATCACAGCAGGTTTGGAGGCAGCCAGGCACAAGGCAGGCACTAGGACCTGCGCGGAATCACAGCAGGTTTGGAGGCAGCCAGGCACAAGGCAGGCACTAGGACCTGCGTGGAATCACAGCAGGTTTGGAGGCAGCCAGGCACAAGGCAGGCACTAGGACCTGGGCGGAATCACAGCCGGTTTGGAGGCAGCAAGGCACAAGGCAGGCACTAGGACCTGGGCGGAATCACAGCAGGTTTGGAGGCAGCCAGGCACAAGGCAGGCACTAGGACCTGCGCGGAATCACAGCAGGTTTGGAGGCAGCCAGGCACAAGGCAGGCACTAGGACCTGCGCGGAATCACAGCAGGTTTGGAGGCAGCCAGGCACAAGGCAGGCACTAGGACCTGCGCGGAATCACAGCAGGTTTGGAGGCAGCCAGGCACAAGGCAGGCACTAGGACCTGCGCGGAATCACAGCAGGTTTGGAGGCAGCCAGGCACAAGGCAGGCACTAGGACCTGCGCGGAATCACAGCAGGTTTGGAGGCAGCCAGGCACAAGGCAGGCACTAGGACCTGCGCGGAATCCTGGCAGGGCTCAGAGGCAGCAGCAGCCAGGACACATCCAGACACTGCAGCCCGACACACTAACGTATCCTGACAGAGTTTGGAAAGCTCTGGTGTAGTTCATCAGAGGCATCCATGTTCTAATACTGTATCCTGATATCCCTAAGGTTCTCTTATGCCGCCCCACTCCGCAGGGAGGCAGGACCTATTCGATTGGTCCGCCCCCGGCGACTTATGGACCCAATGAGGTTTCAGAGGGAGCTGGGGGTAATACCCGATGATCTGCTGCACGGTCCAACGGAGGCACTGGCCGCAGCCTGGAATGGGGAGGCGGCCGGGGCCTTGGATAGGACCGCGCCGATGCGACCTCTCCAGCCCCATTCGACCCGTCACTCCCCGTGGTTTACAGAGGAGTTGAGGGTCTTGAAGAGGGTGAAGAGACGTCTAGAGCGCCGCTGCAGAAAGACGAAGGCGGAATCAGACTGAACACAATCTAGAGCCGCTATTAAGGCCTACCTTGTGGCAGTAAGAGCGGCGAAACGTGAATATTTCTCCGCTCTTATTGCATCCGCAGAATGCCGTCCGACGGCCCTGTTCAAGATTACTCGATCTCTCTTAGGTAGGGTGGAGTCGGTGACCCACCTGCAGGGCCGTGCGGAAGAATTTTCCGAGCATCTGCAGGATAAAATCGCTCAGATTGGGTCTAAGTTGGACTCCATGCGTGAAATGCAGTCTGGGGAGATGCCGGGAGAGCGGCCTGGCATTATCTGGGAACGATTTGATCCTGTTGGACCTAAGGAAGTGGACAGGATCCTCCGAATTGTTAATTCCACCACATGCTATTTAGATCCCTGCCCTTCCTGGCTGGTAAAATCAGCCAGGGAGGTGACATGTGGGTGGGTCCAGGAGATGGTTAACTCATCCTTGTTGGAGGGAGTGTTTCCAACTGCCTTCAAGGAGGCATTGGTGCACCCTCTCCTCAAGAAGCCATCCCTGGACCCCACCATTCTGAACAATTTTCGTCCAGTCTCCCACCTTCCCTTTTTGGGGAAGGTGGTTGAGAAAGTGGTGGCGTTGCAACTAGAGAGGACCCTGGATGAAGCGGATTATCTAGACCCTTTTCAGTCAGGTTTCAGGCCAGGATATGGGACGGAGACTGCATTGGTCACGCTTACGGATGACCTCTGGCGGGAGCGGGATGGAGGTAGTGCATCCATCCTGGCTCTCTTGGATCTTTCAGCGGCTTTCGATACCATCGACCATGGTATCCTTTTGGGTCGGCTTAGGGAGTTGGGGGTGGGAGGTGTAGTTTTGCGCTGGTTCACCTCCTTCCTCCAGGGCCGTTCCCAGTCGGTGGTGATAGGGGAGGAGAGATCCAGCCCGCGACCACTCTTATATGGAGTGCCGCAGGGTTCGGTTCTCTCTCCTCTCCTATTCAACATCTACATGAAACCGCTGGGTGAGGTCATCCGACATCATGGGATGAGGTATCATCAATATGCTGATGATACTCAATTGTATATCCCAGGTGAAGTAAGTGATGCAGTGACCACCCTGTCCCAGTGCCTGGGGGCTGTGAGGGCCTGGATGGGGAACAACAGGCTTCAGTTGAACCCTGGCAAGACCGAATGGCTGTGGATTGATGGCTTAGCATCTTCTGAGAAATTATCATCTTTGGTTCTCGATGGGGTAGCACTGCCCCATTCGGAGCCAGTGCGGAACTTGGGTGTCCTTCTAGACTTACGACTCCTGCTCGAAGAGCAGGTGGTGGTCGTGGCTAGGAGGGCTTTTGCACAGCTTCGGCTGGTGCGCCAGTTACGCCCATTCCTGGATCGCGACGCCCTCCGAACAGTCACTCATGCTCTCGTCATCTCCCATGTAGACTATTGCAATGCGCTTTACATGGGGCTACCCTTGAAGACTATCCGGAAGCTACAACTGGTTCAGAGTGCAGCCGCGCGAGCAGTTCTAGGTGCGCCAAGATCAGCGCATATAACAGCTTTACTCCGCGAGCTGCATTGGGTGCCGGTTTGCTTCTGGGTACAATTCAAGGTGTTGGTTATCACCTTTAAAGCCCTACATCACATGGGACCAGAATACCTGAGAGACCGTCTTATCCCCATATCATCGACCCGCCCCACCCGATCATTCAGAGAGGGCCTGCTACGAACCCCATCAATAAGAGAGTGTCATCTGGTGGGGTCTAGAAGGCGGGCCTTCTCTGTGGTGGCACCAGCACTCTGGAACACCTTGCCCCCAGAGTTGAGGCAGATCCCCTCTCTCCCGACCTTTAGGAAAGATCTGAAGACCTGGTTCTGCCGCCTGGCATGGGAAGGAGGAAGGGATAGTTCCTCATGGGGGTGGTTAATTTCATAATGTCCTTCTTTTTATTAAACTATCTGGCCATTTGGATTTTATAATTTATTTATTGTATTATTTGACTGTATTTTTATATTCTTTATTCTATTTTAATCAGTTTTATTGTAAACTGCCCAGAGTTCCCCGTTGGGGGAGATGGGCGGTCATATAAGTTTAAATAAATGAATGAATGAATGAATGCCCCTTTAGGTTTACTTGTCACAAAGCACACCAAATGGCAGTGGTGACTACTGACCCGGATGTGACAGCTACAGGACGTCAGCAGCTGGCTCAAGGCATCCTGGGAATTGTAGTCCGGAGCCTAGTAGAGTCGGTTCCCTCACCCCCCTTCCTTCACGCGCGGTGAATTGAATGTGGTGAATTGTATAATTTGAATTGTATATATATGAATGTAAGCCGCCTAGAGTCCTCCATTAGGGAGGGGATAGGCGGGGTATAAATATCACTATAAATAAATAAATTGCCACAGGTAGCCCTACTGCACACCCGATTCCCCTGCCCCAGATGGATGTCTGCACTTGTGTGGTCACATGGTCAGTATAATCACCCTGGTTTCTAGGGAGCTTAATTTCTTTACCTCTAGAGCTGGGGAAGCCTACACCGTATTTTGGGAAAAACAAAATCTACCACCAAAGTGTGGTTTTGCCACCACATTTCAATGGCAGAATTTGGGATACTCTGAGGTTTATCTCAACCGTTTTATAGAAAGCTACATTGTCCCACAAGCCATGTACCAGGAGAAGCTTTGCTGACTTGGGACTTCCCTACAGCCTCTTTCTACACACGACCCATTTGATTATGTCACTTCCCCTTCCAGACAAAACTAAAGATGACGCTTGAGTCAAGCTTGACTTCCGGCGACTACAGAGTTATCTTACCAAGTACCTTTGTCCTAGACATGTTTTGACTTCTCCATCTAGCCTATAGTCCTACTACAAGCACTAATCATAACTTTTTGAGATAAGCAATATCAACCAGGCCCTGCAATCATGCATGCTTTCAATTTAGCGTGTTGAAATTAACTTTATTTTGATGAAAAAGACCCCAAACACCCATTGTGTAGGCCACTGATATAACTATTCTAACACTCTTAGTACTTACCATGAGTAAAGCTGCTCATCGCAGGGTATCTAGTGGACTGAAAAGGAGACAGTCATAACTTTGATTTGAAATACAGATCACTGTTTTAAGAATTATAAAGCAGTTATTTATTTATTATTATTTATTATTTCTAACTTATATCAACTTATATATAACTTATTAACTCTTCAAACATTCTGTGTCTCTGATGTTTATCCCAGTGGTACTCATTCATACTACTGACTTAAAAGACTGCTAAAAAAACCCAATACATCAATAATAAAATACTTCTCTGCCCTAGTGGAAATTAGGTTAGCCTCTCTGCTTTTCGTTAGCAGCAAATTCACGATGGGACCTATTACTGACTTTTACTTCCACACACTGAACACTTCCTACAGCCAAAACCCTCAACTAGTTGACTTGCTACTCCGTTAAAAGAATGAGCCTAATGCTGTTCAGACCATTAAGGCAATGTCCACAATGTAGGTACATGGCAATGCACAGAAGACACAAAATAAGTTCAACAAAAGAACCCAATATTTCTCTGTGTTGCTATTCTCCAAAAGGAAGGAGAACAGAAGAATCCTAGAGCTCATCTTTCCCCAAAGATCTCTGTAAACTTCATCTTGTGTTCCTTCCCTGGCCTGCTGCCTTCCTCAATCTGTTGCTCTTTAGGTGGGTTGCCAGCATGGCCAAGGGATGGAAATTATGGAAGTTGCAGTCCAACCCATCTAGAAAGTACCAAACCAAGAACTATCAGAAAGACAGCAGTGTGCAGAAATAGTTTCCAAGTGGTGGAGACACTGATCGGAGACGCTGCTAAGAACATTTATGGCTCAACCATCTTGGTAGTGGTATCCTTCAGACAGTCTGGATCATTGTTTCTCAACCTTGGCAACTTTAAGATGTGTGGACTTCAACTCCCAGAATTCCCCAGCCAGCCATGCTGGCTGGGGAATTCTGGGAGTTGAAGTCCACACATCTTAAAAGTTGCCAAGGTTGAGAAACACTGGTCTGGATTATCATTTCCGTCATCTCCAAACAGTATCAACACATAGTAATCCAGATGTGTCAAACAATATGGCCAAGGTTGGCAAAGAATAATGGGAGGTGAAATCCAAGCTATCTAGAGGACAGCATGGAAGGGGAGGTTAGCATCTGCAATTCAAATGCTTTTATTCAAAGGAAAGTGTTCCAAAGTTTGTTCTTTCTCACTCACACCACACCCTGAACTGCACCCGCTATTACCTCAGTAGAAGAATCTCTATCTTCTGTCCGTGGAGAGTACTCTATGCAGCTGGGCAGCAAAACAGGGATTTCCTGGTTCAAAGACAAGTCCCTCTGGAAGACAAATCAAAATTAGGCTTACTTTCTGTTCTTGACTCCCGTTCTGTGCTGCCAATTACACACCCGCCGCCAGCTTCTGATAACAAATTCTAGATATTTATGGTGGTCATAACACTCTTCCCCAAGTCACACAAAGCACGCTACAAACTCAGACATTTTTGTAGGCCCGAGACCTTAGGTTAGCAAACTAATTCAGACAAACCCGGCTTCAGAAAGATCCAAGCGCAGTCCATTGCCAAGCCACGCTTCCAGGTCATCCAACGACAGCATACCGACGACGTCAAAGGGGGGGAAACTGTTTGCCGCAAGGAGCCGGCTGCTGGCTCCACTGCAGTTACAGTGCAGGACCACCAGCCACCCAACGGCTGATGAGTGCAGCATCTGTCCTGACTCACCTCAGCTATCAACCATCTTGCAAAATTCCGGAACATTTCACAGGCTCTAGCAAACTAGTACGAGCCAGCTCCAGCACACCACTGCCAGAAGTCCTAGGACAACATCGTCTACCTGTGTCAGAGGCCGGTTTATCCCCTAGCAGGCTACGGATGCTGCTGGGCACAGCCAATTATAGCTCTGATCAACCCACAGGAGTGCAGTCACTAGTGCTCTGTGGGAAGAGGTTCTGGCTTAAAGAGGCTGAGACTCTCTTTAGTCTTAACTCTTCTTTTTGTTTAAGGATTTCCTTAAAGTACTGTACAGTACAGGTAGTCCTTGACTTACAACCGTCCGTTTAACGACGGTCCAAAGTTACGACGGCTTCAGAATGGGTGCTTTACGGCCTGTAAAGCACTTCCGAGCGTCGCAAAACATCGCAGACATCCCTGTGGTCACATGATCGCATTTCGGGCGCTTGGCAACCGGCTCGCATTTACGACTGGTTGCAGCGTCCCACGGTCACGTGATTGTGTTTTGCGACTTTTTTGCCACTTTTCTGGCAAAAAACGCCCATTGGGGAAGCATTCGAGACCCTAGCCCTGCGTGACGGAGTGAGCTCACGCACTCTCCCCAGCTCCTGCCAACCTAGCAATTCGAAAGCATGCAAATGCAAGTAGATGAATAGGTACCACTTTGGTGGGAAGGTAACAGCGTTCCGCGCGCGTCATGCCGGCCACATGACCGTGGAAGCGTCTTCGGACAACGCTGGCTCTTCGGCTAACAAACAGAGATGAGCACTGGCCCCTAGAGTCGGACACGACTGCACAAATGTGCGGGGGGAACCTTTACCTACCTTCACATGCTAAGCCATTACGCAGTGTGCCTGGTTTAGACTCAGTCACTGTGGTTTATGAGGCATGGCTTGACAGCTTAGCATGTTAGTGGATCCCAGCCAATTGTGCTTTATTGCATTAACCATTATTAAACAAGCAACATATGCAATGGGTACATCTGGTCTTTAAAAGCCCAGATCTGCAAAACTAACCTCTGGCTGCCTTCCCAAACAGGGCAACTTCGAAGCTTGCAGCACACGTAATTTCTTCAATAAAAACTTTTTATCTTTGCCTGCCTACAAAATCGAGAAACAGTTAAATAACAAGGGATGGTGGGTTAGAGGGATTAATTTGATATTTTCCTTTAGAAGATTAACCGGCAAACTGAACAGTCAAATGCCTCTCTTGAAAACTAATCCTTCCTTTGTTTTATTTATTAAACCATTTCTATCCCGCCGCAATCAAAAAGACTCTCGGCGGCTTCCATAGAGTCCTAAACTTCCACAATAAAATCTGAAATTAGAGAAAAACATCGTAAGTAACAACCATAAAGACCACACTAATCCAATACAACAACGACGTGTGTGTTTTTTTTCGTGTCAGAAGCACCAAGGCGCTTTTGTAGTGAAAGGATTTGCCGGTGACATCACCGTTGCTCAGGGTAATAAAAAATAAAATTACAGATATATTGCAATCTGTTCAACATAGCAAATACATACCTTAGAATCACAGAGCTGGAAGCTGTGGTTGGGCCCCCTGCTGTTTGTGTTTCCTGTCTGTGTTCCCTGTGGGCTGTGGCTTACTTGGAATGTGCACCTTGGAAGGAATCTATTGTTAACCCAAAACTCATGTTCCCTGAGAGGTGACTGTCTAGCTCTGTGATTCTCAAAAAGTGATCTGTAGACCACTAGGTGATCGGCTGGCACTTTTCCACATTCACCGGACAGGACTTACTTGCTCCCTTGGACCTTCCCTCAAGTGATCAATAAAGACTTAATGTTAGATTACATGTTTAGTAGAACACTTAGTTTAAGAAGCCATTTTTAAATGGAGGGAATCAGAAGGCATAAATATATGCAACTAAACGATTGTTTTATTTGCCAAAAAACTCTAAACTGCTATGTTCTTAAAGTTAAAACCATAGGGAGGTGTTTGTTCATCTGGGTGGTCCCTGAAATTTCCAAACTTTTATATTTAGTCACCAACGGTTGCAGAAAGTTTGAGAAATGCTGGTCTAGCCTCTGCTTGAAGATCTTCAGTGAGAGAGCACCCATCCCCTGTACAAGCAACTAGTCAAACCCCTCAAATTTTTTCTCCTAATATTCAACAGTAAGCTACCTTCCTGTAATCTAAGCTAATTTGACTAGATCCTGCTATCTAGAGCAACAGAGTTTCTCTAAGAAAATACTTACATTAACAATTTGCTCTTGTAGGAGTTTAACCATTGTTTTTCGTCCATTGATGATTTGCCAGTAAAGGTATGTGAATATCCTAAAACAGAATTCAGAAATTAAAACTCAGTCTTTATTGGCCAATAAACTAGGGTTAAAAATGAATATTTTTATTCATTGTTTACTTTTTTAAAAAATATACATATATATTCCTCAGCCAAGATCCCCAAAACAGACTACCGGGCAGAATAAACAACGCCAGGTTTGTAGGGCAAATAATCTATAGAAGTGCTTCATTATTAAAGGGTTCCTTTAACAAATGGGTCACCTTCCTTCTCCAACCCACCTCTTTTTCCTTTATGGGAAACTTACAGCACAATGATTGAAAGGATGAAGAAGAAATGGGTGCTCTCGATTAAGTTGCGATAGATCCACACTACCCATTCTGACCTTGGGGAGGAAGCCAAGACTGACACCCAGCCAGAAATAGCCTCAAAGGTCGTTGTCAGACCTCGGAAAGGACCACATGCTTCTGAAGGCTTCCGTCTTGGAAAATAAAGAAGAAAAAAGACAGGTTCTTCTTAGACAAATGTAGCCAGTTTATATGTTTGTTGAAGGAAACACTCACAGACGCTGGCAGCATCAGAGACATCACTGGATATCTGCTGGGACCATGTTCCTGCGGAGATCTGCAAATCCTGAGATCTCTGACCCTATTGAGAAGGGTGACCATGATGGGCAAGACTAGGGACAGGAGCAAAGAGGATTCCACATGAACAGAGGAGCTGCCAGCCCTTTGAGGTAGGCCAGGTCAAGGCGACGCATGGCTCTTTACAGGTAGTCCTCGACTTACAACCACAATTGGGACCAGAACTTCCATTGCTAAGTGAGGCGGTCGTTAAGTGAATCATGCCCGATTTTACCACCTTTTTGCCACCAACGTTAAGTGAATCACGTGGTCATGAAGCGAAACTGGCTTCCCCCATTGACTTTGCTTGTTGGAAGCTGGCTGGAAAGGTCGCAAATGGCGATCATGTGACCCCGGGATGCTGCAACTGTCGTAAATATATGCCGGTTGCCAAGCGCCTGAATTTCAATCACGTGACCGCAGGGACGCTGTGACAGTCATAAGTGCGAGGACTGGTCGTAAGTCACTTTTTTCAGCGCCGTCGCAACTTTGAACGGTCGCTAAACAAATGATCATAAGTTGAGGACTACCTGTATTGTTGTAGGTAGACTAACAGAATCTTGAAAGCCTATCCAAGTTTTTCTCTGCCCCATGTTATACCAAACAAAATCAAAGTGGGTTTATTTTGAATTTCTTTCTCATGCTTTCCTCTTTGGATAATATTTTTCTGACCCCCCCCCCTTTAAAGGTTCGCTCATTCCTTCCCCATTCCCAAAGCCAGGCCTGCATTCCTTCACAAGGACACAATGGATCCAGAGGGCTCTCCACAGCCCGGGCTGAAATGCTGAATAAGGCCCTGAAGCCACCGGAAAAGGGTGGCCCGAGGAGCTTCTGACCTCCAGACCGCGACTGCGATGACCGACAGGACTCCGGTGAAAGATGGGAAAAAGAGCAGGGAGACAAAAATGGTGTTCATCTGTGATCCTCGCCAAGCTTTGCGGGGCGGCTGGCAGTTCGTCAGCAGGCTGACCTGGAGGAGCAAGCCAGAGAGAGAGCATGGGCAGGCAAACTGCGTGCTGCCCACGGAACGCCCAGTCAAAGAGGCGCAGTCTTTTGGCGTTCCCACCAGCAAAACATGGGCCTCTGAAGCTGAAGGGGGCACAGCAGCGGCAGGCACCAAACGACCGCTCGTCTGTGAAGCCGGCCAGCAAACTGCCCGTTTCTTAGGATCTTGGGGGAGGTGGGGGGTAGCAAAGGCAGAAACAGATGTCTTCACATCTTGCCACCTAGCCTCGGTCATCTGGTGCCAAATGTTGATGGTGTCAACTTGTAGGCCACCAAAAGGAGCAGTGAGGTACATGCGCACCTCCCCAGTAACAGCCATAATATGGGGCAGGTTTGGCTCAATACCATATGTAGCTCATGCATTAGGGCTTGATTGATTGATTGATTGATTGATTGATTACATGCCATCAAGTCATTGTCGACTCTTAGCAACCACATAGACAGACTTTCTCCATGATGATCTGTCCCTAACCTGGTCCGTCAGCTCTTCCAACGGCGCCCCCATCGCCACTGTAACTGAGTTTAGGGCTCAGCAGCATGTATGAACTAGGACACTCTAGCCTGGCTTAGCAAGCTGGGTGGGCCCTGATCGTTCCTCATCTTTGATCATCCCGCTGAATGAAAGGGAACTGATCTGTGAATCCATACACAGCATGTAACAGCAAGAGGCTTGAGAGAGAACAGTGGAATTAAGGCTGGCAAGGAAAAATCGCAAAAAGCAGCCTCACCTTTTTCACACAAAATATTATGAAAAATGTTATCATCTGGATGGCAGGAATCAGAGGGGAGAAGAAGATCCCAATCCTGAAGAAGAGAGGAAAGAAAGACGTTTGAGTAAGAATTCAAGGTCGGGTTCTCTTTGGGCACCATCCAATGTAAGTCGAGATTATTGTCTGTGCTTGGGTAAAAATGCTGGGGATTTATTGATCTGGATTTGTAGCCCACCCGTCTTGAGGGATCACAGGCATAGAGGTCAGAAAACCATGCATCAGCCAACAGAGGTCAGACCACAAATTCTCAGTTCAAACAAAGCGGGAAGTGATGGCTTAATGAAGTCCATAAGAGGGGAGAAACACTACAAGCTGTAAAACGAAATTCCCAACTATCAATGGAGCCAAGGTCTCCAGCAATTAGTCCAGCAGAAAACAGAGAGAAACAGTCCCATAGTTTCCTTGCAATATCAAGATTCTTCCTAAGAAAATTAAGAACAACCTAAGTGTGCTAAGAACCTTAACCTTGATATACAGTAATTCTCACTAGCAGTATTTCACACATCATCATCATCATCATCATCATCATCATCATCATCATCATCATCTTAGGGTAAGGTTTGTTTGTTTGTTTTCACAACTTTACATAAAATTGAATGTTTTTGGGGTTTTTTGCTTTATACTGTATCTTACTAAGACTTTAGGGAGCCAGTTTTCAGCTCCCATGCCATCACCCAATTTATATCAGGACATTTATCAGCAATATTTAGAAGCTTGGGCAGTTTCCTCTGCAGTTTCTGTTGACTCAAGAGACACAATAATTCAGACACATCCAAGCATGTGACAAAAGAAAAATTACAAAAATCTTCAGAATGTGATTTTTCACTCACCATGTCAATGTCTGAGCGTAGATCAAATCCAAAACATTTCGAGCAATGTCAAATTCTGGCACTCCAAGTTTTTTATAGCATTTTGTGCCAATAATTCTGAAATGGCACATTTTACAGTTACAAAGTTTGGCAACATCTTTCAGAACAGATTATGCAGCAACTGTACAGAAAGACATCCTCGATGTGTAACAATTTGTAAGGTATCTTTTTCCAAAAGGGAAGTTGTTCTTTTGATCAGTTGAGGATTATCAGGAGTTTCTTTGGAGCACAATTGACTGGGCAAAACCAGGATATAAATAAACTAATCTAGATCTGTGATTGATAATCTTGCAAGAGATAGCAAGTTTCCAGCCCCTAATTTTTAACAATAGCATTACAGTAGCACTTTTTAAAAGTTGGCAGCTGAAATGAAGAACATTTGGGGTACCCCAAGGTAGACTTTCATGCAACCCCTTCTTCTCTGAGTTCCATTTGGAAGCTGGAAAAAAATCCCTGGCTTCTGGATGTGCTTGGAAGGACTCTATTCTTTTTTTCACTTTTAAATGAATGTCTTTTGCTCCTGACAGTTGGTTGTAGATTTGGGAGTTCTGCTGATATAACTGTAGCCCATCAGACATGCCTCCAACCTGCCTATTTCTATGTCGGAATTTCCAATCCAAATGTAGAAACAGGAAAGTTTTATTTGAATCAAATGCAGACATACCGTAATAGAAATTCACCAAAGAATGAACCGAGGAGGCAGCAAACAAAGTCTGCTATGAGCAGCCTGTATATATCTTGGCCAATCAAGGTTTCCCAGCACTAACAGGGAGAACAACAGATTAGAAGATGGTCATTTAGTTCATGCAACATGTTAAAGCCAGATTCGGTTCTGCGGACATCAACTCCCAGAATTCTCAGCAGTGGCTGTGCTGGCTGGGAAATTCTGGGTAATAACATCAACATGCCTGGAAAATATCCAAGTCAGAAAGGCTGAGCAAAGCCATCAGTTGATGTGGTTCTTGTTTAACGTACTGTGTGAACCCAGCAGTTATCCTTTAGTAACCATAGTTTATGGCTTAATGTATTGTACAAAACCAGCCAATGGCAGTTGGATCAATAAACCCTAGGAGGATAAACCATGGCTTAGCACCATCTGTGAATCCAGCTTGAGTGAAAGAAGGCCTCACGTCACTTCATAAGGAATTTTACAAGAGTACCGAAACATGTTTGAAAACCTACCTCTACTTTGGATACAGCTACTATGTTGAGCCAGTAGTAGCAGAGGATTCCAATGATAGATATTTTCAGGATGATATTTCTACAAAGAGAACGCAACAGCTATCAGGATTCAGAAGAATGGGAAGCACACAACTGTTTCCTGAAAGTCTGCTCTGAAAGTTGGGAATTCCTAGTTGGGAATTTGAAGGCAATATTCTGTTCATGGAAAAATACCTGGAAGAGAACTATTTCCTTCACTCTCCCCTATCATAGCATGGTGTACAGGTAGTCCGCGCTTAATGACCACAATAGGGACTGGAATTTTTGTCGCTAAGTGATTCAGTCATTAAGCGAGGAACCATACAATTTATGACCATTTTGCAGTGGTCGTAAATCCAGTCATGTGGTCGTAAAGTGAATCGCGACAGTCGTAAAGCGAATCAATTGTTCCCAATTTATGTTTTGGGTCGGAAGCCAGTTCGGAAGGTCACAAATCATGATCTCATGACTGCAGGGGTGGTGCGATGGTTGTAACTTTGAGGACAGGTAATAAGTAACTCTTTTAGCCCCGTCGTATCTCCGAACCATCGTTAAACGAACGGTAGTTAAGTGAGGACTACCTGTAGTGGCTAAGGTGCTGGATTAGGTGGGAGAGCACTGAGGTTCCAGTCCCCCCTTAGCCCCCTCCTTGGGGGACTTTGAGCCAGCTACTCTCTCTGAGGCCAACCCACCACACAAAGGGATTCTTGTGGGGAAAAATTGGAGGAGGGAGTGCTATTTTTGCTGCCTTGAGCTCCTGAAGGCAAGGCAGGATATAAATCTAACACATAAATACAGTACAGACTGTAGATAATATTTAGATGGCTTGTTATGGTGTGGTTGACTCGAAATGCGGGCATAAACGACCACAATGTACCTGATAATAGCCGTGTAGATCTGGTGCCTGGGGTAGGTGAACTTTTCAACCAAGCCGGAGAACGAGTACAGGAAAGGCATCACGTGGTTGAGGAGGCTCACCACAATAGGCAAGACCAGCGTGGCAGCTTCATTTTCCAGCTCGGTGTTTTCCCCGTTCAGAAATAACTTGGAAGCGGGTGGGGAGAGAGAAAACCTAAGTCAAGAGCTCAGAGTAATTTCCTTGGGTCTTAGTCATGCTCGATGCGCAAACATATTGCAGAAATGGAAAAAATTACCGCCCGGCATTGTGAGAGCCCATTCACATCTTGCAGTCCATCTTGGATTGTATTTATTAATGTACCGATTGCGGGTTTCCACATATATTTACGTTCACGTCATGTCTAACACCCCAGCATCCAGAGCAACTACGCACAAAGACCCCAACTGCAAATCAGCTCAAAAGGCGGGGGGGGGGGGGGAGGTTCCAACCAGCCACTTTGGGAGGGGTGTCAAGCAAATAGACTTATTTTACACTTCCTGGACTTTTAGGTAGGTTGGTGACTGTGGCCTCTCAGTCCCTCCGCCTCTCTTGAGTTTGGAAAGCAATTCTCAGGTCAACACTCAGAATCATGGCAAAGTAGGCTGACCATATCTCCTTGAGACAAAAACGGGACATTGGGATGGCAAAACGGGACGGGGTCTTATGTAATATTCCGTATTCATGAAAAAGACAGGAGTCCCCGCCCCTGGTCCGTGCGATTGGCTCCTGCCTGCAAACCCCGCCCCCGGCCCTCCTTTGCCACACGCTGATAGGCGGGAGGGCTTCCTCTTCCGGGCTGCCTCCAATCGGCAGCTCCGGCTTGGATCCTCCTTCCGCGCCATTCCCGCCGGGTTTAAAAAACGGGACAAAATTGAAGATTTTTATCAAAACGACGGGACGGTTGAAAAATGCTAAAAAAACGGGACTGTCCTGTTCAAAACGGGACGTATGGTCAGCCTATGGCAAAGCAACCACTCCGACTTCCTAGATGAAGGATGGACAGGCTGAGAGCACCAGTAACCTCTGCCCCAAAGTAGGCGAGGTCAGGACGAAGAACTGGGTGGGCCCCAAGCTAGACCTAATTTCAATTTTAATTTCATCTTCTCTGTAAATAGAGTTGAATCTAATGAATTACATTCCTTTGATGACTCCTCCAGGGTTTTCAATATTTCTCCGTCCTTCACTTCTGCCTCATTAAAAATGACGACTTTGTAGCAATGTTTGGAGAAGCTCTATGGGCTACACCTAGGTTGGAGGGGGGAGAAATATATCGTCCTGGGGAGTCAGTCCTTCCACCCAAGCTCAACACAGTGCCGAGAGCATGCACTCATGCTTAAAACCCATTCCCAGGGACATTACGTATTCATTTTTTATTTAATAAAGGCATGAACAAGCAAAGAAGGGGGAGGGAAACAAAATAATTGCACCTGACCTCTAAATTGACGAGGGAAAAGAAATAAATGCCAGCACACGAAGCCACTGCAGAGCCCAGCGAGAGAAACCAGATGGCCAGATGAATAGAGATGCGAGAAATCCTCTGCTTCAGAGAAAGCTTCAGAGATTCAGTATGCATTTCAGAAAGGGTCTCCTAGGATTAAAAAGAGCAGTTCAATAAATTAGAACAGAGCTTTCCAAACTGTGTGTCGGGACACGTTAATGTGTCGGCTGCAGTGTCTGGGTGTGTCGCGGCTACTGCTGCCTCCGAGCCCTGCCAGGATTCCGCACAGGTCCTAGTGCCTGCCTTGTGCCTGGCTGCCTCCAAACCTGCTGTGATTCCGCGCAGGTCCTAGTGCCTGCCTTGTGCCCTGCTGCCTCCAAACCTGCCCTGCCAGGATTCTGCGCAGGTCCTAGTGCCTGCCTTGTGCCCTGCTGCCTCCAAACCTGCTGTGATTCCGCGCAGGTCCTAGTGCCTGCCTTGTGCCCTGCTGCCTCCAAACCTGCCCTGCCAGGATTCCGCACAGGTCCTAGTGCCTGCCTTGTGCCTGGCTGCCTCCAAACCTGCCCTGCCAGGATTCCGCGCAGGTCCTAGTGCCTGCCTTGTGCCCTGCTGCCTCCAAACCTGCCCTGCCAGGATTCTGCGCAGGTCCTAGTGCCTGCCTTGTGCCCTGCTGCCTCCAAACCTGCTGTGATTCCGCGCAGGTCCTAGTGCCTGCCTTGTGCCCTGCTGCCTCCAAACCTGCCCTGCCAGGATTCCGCACAGGTCCTAGTGCCTGCCTTGTGCCTGGCTGCCTCCAAACCTGCCCTGCCAGGATTCCGCGCAGGTCCTAGTGCCTGCCTTGTGCCCTGCTGCCTCCAAACCTGCCCTGCCAGGATTCCGCGCAGGTCCTAGTGCCTGCCTTGTGCCTGGCTGCCTCCAAACCTGCTGTGATTCCGCGCAGGTCCTAGTGCCTGCCTTGTGCCCTGCTGCCTCCAAACCTGCCCTGCCAGGATTTCACGCAGGTCTTAGTGCCTGCCTTGTGTCCTGCTGTAAGAGTGTGTCGCAAAATGATGCATGTCTAAAAAGTGTGTCACCAACATGAAAAGTTTGGAAAGCTCTGAGTTAGAAGCATGGGACGTGAATTCAGGTCTGGCTTTGCACTCAACAGCTGCCCCAAGGTTCAGAAGGCCTAGTTGGGAATTAATTAGCAAAATCAAGGGGTAGCATTAAAATATAGTTTGGTGGATTGAGTATGAATATCGTCTTAGGAATCAAATATTTCCCCTCCCTACTTCCCAAAAGGAGACCATCAAAGGACGGGAGAAAGCCATGGACCACAGAATAAATTATTTTCTGCTGTGTCAATTCTCCTGAGAAAAAGTGACATCTTGATGCATAAATAATTTACTCCCTGCCTTAGGATGACTTCTTATACACCTCCTTGTAAAATTCCAGTTTGATCAAAATAACATGTGGTTAATAAAATTATAATAAAACCAACTTAACGTTGCCTTTTTCTTAAAGCTTTCTGTAAAATCATTGCCAGCCCATCTAGGTTAAATGACATCACATATTATAGAAATGGTGCTAGTCAACATTTCAGATACATTTAACCATAAGCACTGTTGCCCAAACTTGCTTTTTTCCTCTTCCCTCCCCACCCTACTTTCCTTCTCTGCCTTATCTTTAAACTGGAAATCTTTGGACGTGGATTATATTTTTCATTAACTACCTATACGCTGCTCTGAGAGATTTTTCTGAAGAGCAGAAGGAAAAGGGTAGAAATAAATAATACTGTGTCATGTGTTGGTATTATCACTATTATTTTAAAAGAGGTATTAGACCACACGGAGAACAGGCAGTCTTACCAGTGGCTACAGACTATCCATTCTTATAGATAAAAATACCATACTAGTCATCACCGAGGGACCAGATGTCTTTTGAACTGTGGTCTTTGGGCCACAACGACCAAATTGATGTTCCAAGAGGATTCACAACTGGGACATGAACATTCTCCTCTGTGCCCCCAGAAACTAATATTTTCCCTTCAATCTAGGTAAAATACAATCATCAGGACTAGCAGCATTGCCTTCTATGGACTTTAACCCATTTTTCGAGCCACAGAAATTGGTGGCTGTCACATCCTTGCGGCAGGGAATTTTTTTAAAAATAAATTCCTTGGTTTAGCTCTTCTGCAAATCTCTGCTGGTATTGCACTTTCCTCACCTATCTCAGTGCGACTGCCATCATCTTTACCTTGATCTGCGTGCTGATATTTTTCTGATTCATCTGCACAGCTTTCTCGCCGATTACACTGAAGTCCCAGATGCAAAGGAGCTTGGCAGCGTTTCCAGACTGCGTCTGAGGCGTAATGACGTTGTGACGGAAGGATTTAGCCATGCTGTAGTGGCAAAGGCATAGGGAGATGGTAGGGAGAAAGAGAAAAGATGGCAGACTTCTTTATGTACATTTTCCACTTCCGCAATGGAAAAAGATTTTGTAAGTGTCATTTGGAATACTATTATTTCCATCTGGCTCATACTTTGCTCTGCCAACAGTGCTGACCTGGCGGCCTGCAAGGGTACTTACAGACGGTCCCTGGTACAGGCCCTGAAACATACATACATAATTTTTTAAAATAGCTGAATTTTTGCAGAATTGGCAAAAGCCTTGGCAGATTGGGCAGCCAATCTCATGGGAATAGACAGTTCGGTGTAGTGGTTAAGGCAGCAGGCTAGAAACCAGGGGACCATGAGTTCTAGTCCCGCCTTGGACACAAAGACAGCTGGGTGACCTTGGGCCAGTCGCTCTCTCTCAGCCCGAGGAAGGAGCCAATGGCAAACCAGGAGACTGAGAGTTCTAGTCCCGCCTTAGGCATGAAAGCCGGCTGGGTGACCTTGGGCCAGTCCCTCTCTCTCAGCCCTTGGAAGGAGGCAATGGCAAACCACTTCTGAAAAACCTTGCCAAGAAAACTGCAGGGACTTGTCCAGGCAGTCTCTGAGAATCGGATACGATTGAACAGATTAAAAAACCAAACCTTTAATAGTACTACTATACTAGGAGATTATTCTCCTATCGCTATGGATGTTGAGAATGTACTGGTTCGCAACAGAGTTTGAGGTGGGGAAGAATGCTCAGTACTGGAAGTGAACAGGACGTGTATCCTATCCTTCCTGGGACAGGGGAGATGAGAGAGACAAGGGGGAAGGGGGAAGAGGGAAGGTCACAGACACACCATGCAAAGCACGCTGGTAAACAAGGCCAGTAACAACACACAGCTGATAGAGACAACTCAAGGCCACTCTCACTAACAGCTGACCATCCAACCATGGGTGACACTGCCTCACCGCTAACGACCTCACCTTCAGGACTAGGGACTGGGGTGGACCTCTACAGAGAGCCCAAAAGATTAATTGACCCCAATTGACCTTCCATCATTTATCGACCACCTGTTGACCTCCAGCCATTTACTGGCCCCCTTTTGACCCCCCGACATTTATCAACCCCTTGGATAGTCCCATCGACCCTTGGAGGTCGATATTGACCACTTTGGGGAACTCTGCCTTAAACTAAGGAATCAAGGTGGCTTTTTTCTGAATTTTGTTCTCACTTCAGCTTCTGGACTAGGTAATTGCTGCTCCAAGGACTGGAGAGAGCCAGTTTGGTGTCGTGGTTAAGGGATCAGGCTAGAAACCGGGAGACCGGGAGTTCTAGTCCCGCCTTAGGCATGAAAACCAACTGGGTGACCTTGGGCCAGTCACTCTCTCTCAGCCTGAGGAAGGAGGCAATGGCAAACCACTTCTGAAAAACCTCCCAAGAAAACTGCAGGGACTTGTCCAGGCAGTCTCCGAGAATCGGACACAACTGAACAGATTAAAAAAAATGTGTGTGTGTAATAAAGATAGATAGATAGATAGATAGATAGATAGATAGACAGACAGACAGACAGACAGATGATAGATAGATAGGAAAACTGCTCCACTAAGCTGTAACATAATGTGTTCAGCTTTGCCTTATTGTGCTGATCACACCCAGCCAAATGTCCTTTATTCAATGCATTCCAGCCTTTATGTAGGTATTTGCCTGCTTTGCCATTGTGGTAATTCAGCATTCTTGTGGCCCATTCTTTCTCCGATGCAACTGCTCGGGAGAGGCTGTGTACCCGAGTCCAATTACAAACAACATAATAATGCAACAAGAAAGAGAATGAAAGGAAGGGCCTAATTACATATATTCAAAGAAGTAAATTGTTTCACAGGTAATGAAGCTGTCCATTGCCCTGGCTGTTCCCTTTGCTTTTAATTCTAAAAAAAAAAAAAAGGAGAGAAACCACTTTAGGAGAGATTATTTGGAGTGGTAAAACAGTGAAGGTTGCCGTGAGTATTTTCTGCTCTCCAAATCCAAGATTCTGCAGGCGGGAGCCAATTGTGTGGACCGGGGGGGTGGGGGGGGTGGTTGCAGGCAGGAGCCAATCGCACAGACCAGGGGGCGGGGTTTGCAGGCGGGAGCCAATCACGCAGCCTGGGGGGTGGGCTTTGCAGGTGGGAGCCAATCGCGCAGACCACCACCGCTCACCTGCTGTGCGGCCCACTTCCTAACAGGCCGCGGCCCACAGGCTGGGGACCCTTGCCTTAACCAACATACCTGTAGATCAAGCTGAGAAAGCAGATGATAAAATAAATCCCAACTGTGAAAATGTAAGCAAGTTGCATGTAATATGGCGAGGTGTTCTCAATTTTTGCTATTGTAGCATTGGTATAAAAGCCGCTGTAGAGCACAGTGTTTGTAAAGTAACCCTGGAATGATAAGAGAAAGTATCAGAATTCAAGAGTTCAGCAAAAGATTGTTATTGATAGTTTCAGGTGTCTAGCACTCTTCCCTCCCCATACACGCAGGGAACTACTCACTGGTATTCAGCCTGTTTCACGCTGGGTTTATTTTGTAACATCACTCTTATTTTGGGATGCTTCCCCTTAAACAATCTTTTTTAACAGGCAATTAGAGTCACACGCCATACTAAAACATGAACTGATTTGCTTGCTGGGCTTAGCGTGCTGTGTGAATCCAAACACTGAAGTCTATAAACCATGATTCATGGCTTAGCATGTCAAGTCAACCCAGCCAAGTGTGGTTGAATCAATAAACCACAGTTAAACAAATCAGATTAGTACAATGGCAGGAAACAAGATAGGCCAGCTCTGTCTCAATTTTTCATCTTATAAACACACGTACAGCTCCGGTGAAAAACTCCAGACCCGTGAAGGAAAGGTGGTTTGGTTGGGCTGCAATGAGCTGAGGAACGGCAAGAAAGCTGAAGTTCACAAGGAATGAGAAAATGTTGAACATGAGGAGCCAGGTCAGGAACACGAAGTAGGAATGGATGCTGGTCCCAAATTGGCTGCCGATGTCTTTGAGCGTCTTCTGCCAAAACTGGAAGAGCTGAAGGCAGTCCACAAAGCTGTTCTTCAGCTGCCGGAAGGACTAGGAGAGGAAAACAAAATCACAACCAAACAGGAGCCTTGGCTACATATGGCGTCCAGTTCTGCTTCCAATAGCAGCTGGTCATCATTGCTATGAAAAGCATCAGGCCAAAACCATCATGTGATTTGCTTAAGCACAGTTTCATGAAGAAACCCTAACTGCTTGGGTCCACACCGTGCAATCAGCTAAATACCAACCAGTTACTTTCTGGTTTTATCAAGTTTCAGATGCAAAATAACTCAGTCAGGCTTGACAATACATACCTTGACTCACAGGGGAGGAACACCCCCACCCCGCCCCCAGGGATCTGTATCAAGAGTAAACATCTCAAGCCAGCTTGGATAGGCTAATGCAGAGCTTTCCAAACTTTTCATGTTGGTGACACACTTTTTAGACATGCATCATTTCGTGACACACTCTTACAGCAGGGCACAAGGCAGGCACTAGGACCTGCATGGAATCACAGCAGGTTTGGAGGCAGCCAGGCACAAGGCAGGCACTAGGACCTGCGTGGAATCCTGGCAGGGCAGGTTTGGAGGCAGCAAGGCACAAGGCAGGCACTAGGACCTGCGCGGAATCACAGCAGGTTTGGAGGCAGCCAGGCACAAGGCAGGCACTAGGACCTGCGTGGAATCCTGGCAGGGCTCGGAGGCAGCAGCAGCCGCGACACACCCAGACACTGCAGCCGACACACTAACGTGTCCCGACACACAGTTTGGAAAGCTCTTGGCTAATGCATCCCCCTTCTCAGTCACTGCAGCATACCAGCAGTGATACGCTACATGGTTGGGGCTGGTGGAAACTGAAATCTAAAGTATCAAGCGAGTAGAGCCTGCACATCCTTGCAATCGATAACCTCCTTCTTTCTCTCAACAAATGCTTCTTATTCAACAAAGGCAGGTCTCAGTTAACAAGAGTAGAATTTCAAGGCTGACAGGGAGCAACCTGCATACTCCCTCCACCCACCACTCTCATACCCACCTGTCTCTCTTTCCTCCCTGGGAGGAAATGTAGAGATTAAGGAGGATGACCTTGATGGAGATAAGCAAAAGCTGTTGCCTAGGCAAAAGATGTAATGGTATGTGGGTATGACCTTGGGAGACAGGAGGGAGAGCCGCACACTTGGCAACAGGTCAGATAAGAGGCAGCTGAGCCCGCAGAAGGAATGAGGAAGTGGCAAATGTCTCAGAAGGGACCCTCCCTAGTTTCTTGGACCGTAAAGGCAAGGGGGGGAGAGAGATGTACTTCCAGACTTGCAAGATTCTGTTAATGTAACCTTACAATAAAGATAGAGCTAGTATTCCTGGGTGTGCTTTTTGTCTGGACTACCTTGCAAGGGTGTGCTTTTTTTCTGGACTACCCTCTGACAAAAGGGGATAAAGCGTTTTTAGGTAGGAGGAGGTACAGCACAATCAGACTGACAAGATTCTGTTATAACCAGTCTCAATAAAAATACTTCTGGTCTTCCTGTGGAGTTGACTTCCTGGTCTGGTCTATCTAGTGGGGCTGGCAGGAAATGTAGGAACAAGGCCATTCATCTGGGCATCCCCTATGTTGTGGGCACCCTGATCTTCTGCCCTATAGTCTGGCAATAACAGGATCACTCCTTACCAAAGCTGTGCTGTAGAAGCACTGGGTACAACAATTAAGATGAGCATCCTTGCTGTGGGATTTCTTTTTTCTTTCTGTAAGAACACGGTTCCTGTCAAATATCAGACAGTAAAATAATATTAGCAAGATGGGTGGGTGGGTGGGAACAAGCTCTTTTAAAACTTTATTAAGGTAAAGGTACCCCCCGCACATTTGTGCAGTCGTGTCCGACTCTAGGGGCCGGTGCTCATCTCTGTTTGTTAGCCAAAGAGCCAGCGTTGTCCGAAGACGCTTCCACGGTCATGCGGCCGGCATGACGCGCGCGGAACGCTGTTACCTACCCACCGAAGTGGTACCTATTCATCTACTTGCATTTGCATGCTTTCGAATGGCTAGGTTGGCAAGAGCTGGGGCTGGTGCGGGAGATCCCTCCGTCATACGGGGCAAGGGATTCGAACCTCTGAACTTGCGATCTTCCGATCGACAAGCCTGGCGTCTTACCCGCTGAGCCACCACGCCCCTCATAATAACTTTATTATCTCATCCTAAATTAGCAAGTCTAAAATACTAGATTAACTAAAGAATATAAAAATCTAGGAGTTGTGTAAAATCAGTTCCCCCCCCCTTATTTCATTCTCCTTCCTGCAAGATAAGACCAACATGTTCCATTAGCAAAATGTGACCATGTGCACAACATGCTTATTTAGACATTTAAAACCATTTCTATCACCTAAATATAGAATATTTCAATAATTTGTATCTAAAACCACTTATAGGGCAGTTTACAAACCAAAAACAAAACAAACAGGTCTACATAAACCCAGAGAGAAAATTAAAGTGAGAACCAATGACAGTATAACAAGAGCTTTTTCCAGCACTTCAATTAAATGTCAGTCTTTTCCTATTTCTGTATAACAGAAATGTCTGTATGCAAATGCTTGCTAGATATGGAGAATAATTTGTATACATGTACAATTTCTGTATGCAAATACTTGCTAGATGCGGAAAAGAAAAAGAATAGAAGGAGGTGAAATATTTACACTTAAGATCATGCATTTTTAACCCTTGTAAGTTAACTAAGTACCCTCAGAATACAAATATGTGCCTGCTACCTAATCTCACGTTTTTCTTTCATTGATTTGGGAATCTTCTGGATTGCTTTAACTCTTTCACTGGTAGACATGGTTGACAAATCGCTGATTAATTTTTCTTCTGAAAAAATAAAGATGGCAATACGATCAGGAGACAGATGGGGTTCATACATCCCACGAAGTCATAGTTTTTCAGTTGATTTCAGGTAAGTTTCTCTGGGTGAGCCATCCCATAATTAGGAGGCAACACAGCCCCACCAAACAAAACAGGAATCTTTTGCATTCCTCTTAGATGAGGATCTAAGAGATCTGGGATGTCACATTGTTTGAGTTTGCATACAACACTATACACATGGTATATAAACCATAATGGCTGAGCTGCATTCCAATAGTCAACGGTGATAACAACAGCAATCAGAGTTCCTGATGGAACTCCAACGTTTGAGAAGAAAACTGAAGAGAACGGAATAAAATAAAATAAATAAATAACTGACCTTCTTTTCTCTTTGCTTCCATGTATCCTGGGTCTAAATGAAGCAAGCTGGGCGTCGCAAAAGCTGCATCACTGTCTCGCCTGCTACGTCTCCGGACAATGTCAACTGTAGTAAAAGAATTAACCGTGGCAAGTTTCAATGAATTAGCCTTTTCCTGCACAACAATACATGTATCGAATCAGAAATCTATGCCTACCTAGCCTAGAACTGCGCAGATCAGGATCGCGCTTGCCAAGAAGGAGCCAGAGCAAACCGTGTCATAATATTATTCAATAAAGGAGAAAGGGATGAGGAAAAGGCCATAGAAGAGCCACTATTGTGGCAAAGTAACTGTTGCCCTAGCGGCGTGGTGGCTCAGCGGGCAAGACGCCAGGCTTGTCGATTGGAAGATTGCAAGTTCGGAGGTTCGAATCCCTAGCCCCGCGTGACGGAGTGAGCTCCCGCACTCGCCCCAGCTCTTGCCAACCTAGCAATTCGAAAGCATGCAAATGCAAGTAGATGAATAGGCACCACTTCGGTGGGAAGGTAACTGCGTTCCGCATGCGTCATGCTGGCCACATGACCGCGGAAGCGTCTTCGGACAATGCTGGCTCTTCCTCTAACAAACGGAGATGAGCACCGGCCCCTAGAGTCGGACACGACTGCACAAATGTGCGGGGGGAATCTTTACCTTTACCTTAACTGTTGCCCTTCCTAACAGCACCGCTCAAATCCAACCATTCGCTCAAAGTTATTGCTGTAGCAAATTAAATGCCCGATCAAGGGAGATTCTGGGTTGAGATTCAACATGGCTTGTTTAACCACAGTTTACCAGCTCAACCAGTTGGTTGGGTTCAGGAAACACACAAAGCCCTAAGCCCGGATAGACAAAGCACAGCATTTGGATTCACAACAAACCAAGTG
Organism: Charina bottae; assembly: GCA_023362775.1. Taxonomy (NCBI): domain Eukaryota; kingdom Metazoa; phylum Chordata; class Lepidosauria; order Squamata; family Charinaidae; genus Charina; species Charina bottae. The sequence continues at coordinate 29,827,851 of JALMGJ010000010.1, forward strand.
CACAAAACCCAGATTGCAAGCAAGCTTCGGCAGGAGAGTCTAGGAGATCTGGGATGTCACGCTGTTGTTTGGGTTTGCAGACAACACTATAAACATGGTATATAAACCATAATGGCAGAGCTGCACAACATGTTAAGCTTTTCTAGCTAGATTATGGCTTGTTACTTCCTTGGCTTGACAGAACCCAATTGCTGATGTCTTTTTGGTGCCATGCTAAGCTCCTTCTCTGGGCATTTTAAGTGATTGCCTTACACCTGGGCAGGAATTTAGCCTCTTATCAGTTCTGGGCTACTTAATGTCTTTTATTGCATTTATTATTTTTTCCTGTTGGTTTATTACTTCCTGTTTTAAGTAATTTTTTTCCTCTGCCAAGAGACCTTCAATAATTGGTTGGATTAGAAATATGATTACGGTTTGCCTCTATCTCTTTCATGGATATTTACATGATAATTTCTAATATCTGCTCACTAGGAACTTGACAGAAATATTGATATTCTTCCCTGCATTCTTCTTTTGGTATTTGCTTTTCAGTCTTTTCTGGCCCAGAAAGAAAATGTGAATTATTTCTGAGTGTTCCTGTTCTCTGTCACTCTTAGTGGAAAAGTGTTCTCCCTGAAGGACTTTCACCTGAACACATTAAATTGTCTTAAATCTTACCTCTCTCTGATGCATCTGAATACCTGTCTGCATCCTGAATATTGAAAGCCTGGCTAGTAGTAGGCAATGTCCATTCAAATTCTGGTTTATACTCAAAGGAAGGATTAACTATAAAGGAAAAAGAAAAATATAGAATGAACTGTTTACTTGTCTTGTAATGCATAGAGACTGGATTCATGTATCTTTTTAACCTAAGTTTCTTAATCCATGATAGACTGAATAAACCACAATGGGCTAGGTTCATACAACATGGCTAAACCATAAGCTATGGTTTGCAAACCACAATGGCTGGATTCATAAAACATGCTAAGCCACAAACCAGCTAATCACATTTTATCATAGCATAATGTAGGAACCCAACCACAGAAAATGAGGGATATCTAGGCTATAACATTTCCATCTGACATGTGAGTTTTCTACATGCAGGGAAATATGTATATGGAACAACATTAAGTCAAGGGAACCTCCACCTCCAATTTGAAGTGGTACAACCCAGACCCAAATTGACCAGCTCAATACAAACAAGGACACAGCCAAATTCAGAAGACTTGTGCAGGCACACTTAGAACCCTTCAGATCATTGCTCCAAACATTAAACAATTAAAAGTTGCATGCTCTCAGAATTTTGGCATGAGGTGTGGAGTCCCTGGTGCTCTCTGAACCTTGTTGTTTTCTTGCAGCCGTTTCATTGCCAGGCGTCTGCAAGAAAACAACAAGGCTCAGAGAGCACCAAGGACTCCACAGTTCAACCCTGAGCTACAAATATTCTCTTCGTTTGGCATGAGGACTAGAAGTATTAGTTTAACAGAAAACAACAACCTGGGATTGTGAGTCTGCAAGCAGCAGCTTAAAAAGCTCAAAGCAGGTTATTGAATCTTGGGAGAGTTAAAAACATTCACCACAGATGTAGGCTAACCATCTGCATCCCCAAATGGATTCCTAAAGAGACAGGTCTTCACAGCCTTCAGAAACCCTATCAGGTAGACTCATGTCTACATCTATATACCATACAGTACAGATACAGACTTATCTCTACGTCTATACTATAGATACCTCAACATTATCTGCATTGTTTTGACCTATACATTCAGTGGAGCTGCATACCATGTGCATTTCCATACGGGTTTGAACCAGGAAACTCAAACCCAAAATCTCTTGGTTGATATTCGGCCTCATGTTGACTCTGTACTAAGTTCAGCGGGATTAGAACTGGTGAATTCTGCCTCTGCCCTCCTTCCCTGTTGTAATCATCAAAGGCGGCATAAGGAAAGGTATTGTCTGAATTGCGATTAAAAGAAGTACTCCTTTGAGAAGGTCTTCTGTGGAACAAACAAAGAAGGGGGAAGTTAACAATTATCCAGACGCTAGGCTTGTCGATCCGAAGATTGTAAGTTCAGAGGTTCGAATCCCTAGTCCTGCGTGTCGGAGTGAGCTACCACACTCGCCCCAGCTCTTGCCAACCTAGCAATTCAAAAGCATGCAAATGCAAATAGATAAATAGGTACCACTTCGGTGGGAAGGTAACAGCATTCTGCATGCGTCATGCTGGCCACATGACCGTGGAAGCGTCTTCAGACAATGCTGGCTCTTCGGCTGACAAACGGAGATGAGCACCGGCCGCTAGAGTCAGACACAACTGCACAAATGTGCGGGGGGATCCTTTACCTTTACCTAATAAAGGTATTGCTTTCAAATTCACCTACAGATGCCGCAGAATCCTGGTGGAATTACATCGCCTGTGCAATTATTAGAGATCAAAGAACAACTTGGACAAGTTGTTGCGTCAGTACAACAGTACAATTTGTTGCATCCCTACTCAGAAATAAGAGTGTGTTTTACATTTTTAACAACTTGAGAAACTTTTCGAAGTTGAAAAGTAGGGTGTAAGTACATGCAAATAAACACCTTTTTCTAAGAGTGAAGTGAGAGCAGAGTTTCTCAACCTTAGCAACTTTAAGATGTATGGACTTCAACTCCCAGAATTCCCCAGCCAGTATGCTGGCTGGGGAATTCTGGGAGTTGAAGTCCACACATGTTAAAGTGGCCAAGGTTGAGAAACACTGAGTTAGAGGGTGATGCCAAAAGGATTGTAGCTTAAAAGGGGGGCACTGAGTAACACAACAAGGTAGGTTGCTGAATGTCAAGGGCAACCTTAAAGCCTTTATTTCAAGTAACCGAAATGAAACATGGAAAACAGAAATCAAATTGATTCTGGGGAAGGCAAAGTTGGCGGGCACACCAGACAGGAGTACCTTTATAAGAGGAGGAGGAAATATTGCAATATTTTCGTCACCGATTCCACTTCGAATAGCCCCATTAACAAAAACCAAATCTCTCTATCCAGATTTCTTCTAGGCACATATACAGCTCTCCCTGATCACAAACTTACAACTTGTCGATTTCCAATGTTTCAGAATAGTGGTAGTCAGGATTTTCAAGGATATCACTGTCAGGAAAAGACATGATGGACCCAAATCCTGCCCTTTGTAGGATAGTGCCCCTGGAAACTTGCGTAGATTATCTCGGTTGTGCAAATCTCATCTTGAAGAACCTATTTCAAAAGAAATTAACACCATGGATGTTATGGAGAGTATTAGAGAGTTCTTCAAGACAACATCTTTTTTTCAGTTAGTAGGCAAAAGTAGCTACTGTATTTAGGAATCTAGTGAATTTAGGAGAGGAGGGAAATTTACATTAACAGTTTTTTAACTGACCTATTTCTCTCGAGTTCTGTTCTCCTACCAAAAGTCCTATATGTTTCATCAAAGGACAGACACAAACCTAGCAGTACTACTTGACCTCACAGAAGTTCAGGGCTCTGCAGTGGGCTGTTTGTGTGTGAGAGAGAAGGATGAACACTCCATGACTAGTAAATGATTGGGGAAGCAACAAATCAGTCTGCCAACAATTCCCTTCCCTTCCCTTCCCTTCCCTTCCCTTCCCTTCCCTTCCCTTCCCTTCCCTTCCCTTCCCTTCCCTTCCCTTCCCTTCCCTTCTTCTTGTCTTTCTCCCTTCCCTTCCCTTCCCTTCCCTTCCCTTCCCTTCCCTTCCCTTCCCTTCCCTTCCCTTCCCTTCCCTTCCCTTCCCTTCCCTTCCCTTCCCTCCTTCCTTCCTTCCTTCCCTCCTTCCCTCCTTCCTTCCCTCCCCTTCCCTCCCCTTCCCTTCCCTTCCCTCCTTCCTTCCCTTCCTTCCCTTCCTTCCCTTCCTTCCTTCCTTCCTTCCTTCCTTCCTTCCTTCCTTCCTTCCTTCCTTCCTTCCTAAAAGACTGTTTACAATCAAGAAGCAGTTAGATTACAACATACATACTTACAGAGAAACTCTGTGTATATTTCTGGAGAGTGAGTTGAATATCATGCACTACAGATGAAAACTCGTGTGACAGTATAAACACTAGTTAATTTATTATCATATAAATTAATTATTAGACTAACTGACACTGCATCCTTTTCCCCGGAGACTCCCTTTGTTGATATGCATGATATCGCATCAGTATCACAGCCCTCTCTCTACAAATTACAGCCTTCTCTCCCAATCACATCTTGTAATCTGGCTATAAGAATGAAAGTGTTTCATCTTTTATTATTCTCACCAAATGATGTACTTTAACTTATCCAGAAACAAATCACCCCTAATGTCCTCTGCATCACTCAAAAGTCATGCAGAAATCTTGAAAGTTCAGAGAGTTACTGTGGGTTGGTTCAATGAACTTGGAAACATGCAAAGGCCTTAGGGATTTTCACACTGGCATTAAAAGGTCAGTTATTTTCATGTTGGAAAAAAATGCCTTATATCAGCTACATAAAGGGCACATTTCAGGTACTTCATCATCCAGAGATAGCTGGCAGTCCTAACGGGTAATTTCTTACACTGAGCATAATAAAATAAATTCTACTTTGATCTTATACCAAGTTCCTTCTTCTTCCCACCCCCTTCCATCCCACCCCAGAAAAACCAACTGTAATTGTTTTCATGCTCATCTATGTTTGGCTTGATTGGAGTTTAATGCAATGAATACTATTTTATATTACATATGAAGCCACCACTGTGATTATTTTAACAAACCACGTTAAAACAAGCTAAAGTTTAGTGACTGCATCTAATATTTTTTCCTCATTTCATCAAGCTTTTTGGCTTTTTACAGATTTTCTTCCTTGGCCCTCCTGTAGAATTGTAATGATCTATTCTTAGTGTAGAGGAGATCTTGTTTGTTTTGATCTTTTCAGTCAGATCATGTTTTAACAGACGGCATTAAGCTGCCTTGAAATTCTACCCAGATTGAAAAGCGGGAGGGGAAATTATTTCAGAAGTTTGAAAAAAAACGAGTATAAATTTTTAAATTCTATCTCAACAGTATACATATTATGAGGTACTGTACCCATGTAATTTAAAAAGCACTCACAACCTTCACCATCCACTAAAGTGAAATTATTTTATCTTTGCAATAGCTTCTCGGGTGACCCTGAGCTGGAAAGGTAAAACTCATCTGGCTTTGGTACCAGTTCCACTTTATAATTTAATGAGAGATATCATTTTCACAGACCTCACTTACAAGCTCCTTTGCAATACGAGAGAAAGAAACTGAAATAGTCTTAAAAATAACAACACAAACTGGCTGGTTGTAATTGCATCAAGTTAATATAGTGTATTGTCGAAGGCTTTCACGGCCGGAGTTCGATGCTGGCGAAATGTTAGGAACCACAACTTCCAGAACACGGCCACACAGCCCGGAAGACCCACAACAGCCATTAATATAGTGTCTTCCCCCCCCCCAATATTGCAAAAAAGTAAAAGCAACATGTGCAAAAAGATGTGTGTGACCAATGCCACTTCAAGAGCAGAAACTACAGCTTACTTCTCACTGTTCAGTAAATTTGGATTGTAGTTTCAGATGAGCTGCATATTTATCCATTAAAATATATACATATACATATACATATACATATACATATACATATACATATACATATACATATACATATACATGAGAGCCAGTTTGGTGTAGTGGTTAAGGCAGAGCTTTCCAAACTTTTCATGTTGGTGACACACTTTTTAGACATGCATCATTTCGCGACACACTCTTACAGCAGGGCACAAGGCAGGCACTAGGACCTGCACGGAATCCTGGCAGGGCAGGTTTGGAGGCGACAGCAGCCATGACACACCCAGACACTGCAGCCGACACACTAACGTGTCCCGACACACAGTTTGGAAAGCTCTGGGTTAAGGCACTAGGCTAGAAACTGGGAGATTGTGAGTTCTCGTCCCACCTTAGGCTGCAGGGACTTGTCCAGGCAGTCTTCAAGAATCGGACGCGATTGGATTAAAAAAAATCATATACATATACACATACAGAGAGAGAGAGAGAAACAGCATGTTGGCTAGAAGCCTTTTCCCCTTAAATACTATTTATCTATACACATGGTGTTTTGACTTTAATTTCAGCAGCATTTAAACGTTGTATCTTCCACATGTTTTCCATGCCGATCGCACATCTGTGGATGATGTCCAGCTGCTCAGGTGAAGAGTAAATATGGGGGTGAATACCAGTAGGACTTTGGCACAAATGGGGATACTGAGGACCAACCAAAGGAATCAGTGACAGGAGTGGGACACTGCAATGTGCAAACTCAGCCAAAAAGAAAGAGGAAAATGCATCTGGGGTGGGAGGAAGTTCCCAGCTGATTCCTGTTGTTTATCAATACTGATCTTGTCATGGGTATAGATAAGAAACACAGGTGTTCTCCTGTATATATTTTCTTGGCAAAAGTCCCACTAAACTCAATGGAGATCTCTTGGGGTAGACAAGAACAGGCTTGCATAGTTAAGTGCATTTAAATCCGATCTATGGGAATGAAGCCCAAAGTATTTATTTAGGGGCTCCACCTGATATATAAACATTTTAACTAACTGATAAAGCCCTTGTAAGTTTTGTTTTTTAAAAGGTCACCATGATAAAGCAAACCATGTTGATAGGTATGCAACTCAGCATACAGCATGTAACCCTTAGATTTTCATTTGTATTTTATCATCTGTTTACATCTGAAAACCCTAGGAGAAAATGAATGGTGGTGGTTTAAAGTCACACAAATACACTGGGAAAATGGAATTCCTGTGCCGTAGTCTCAATAGAAAAAAAAATTCAACCAGTTAGTAACTTTTTCCACAACGGAGGCAGTCAGGAATTACGACTGGAAATTGTCGAAAAAACACACTATATTTTCGAGAACTTTAGCAAACGTCAATCCTTCGACACTGATAATCATTAATCCAACTCGTCAGATCTCTTTTTCCCCCAAGACTAATATGTTGCGTTTACTTCCTTATTAGTGAAACACTTAAAAGTTCCTTGTGAAATTATTATGCAGTACCAAGATCCTTCAATGGACAACAAGAGAAAAGCTTCAAGAATCCTTAAAAAAAAAATTAAATTGCTAACCTAGAGGCCAACACTTCCCCAGATAGCAGTTATACTCGCACAACACACCGATAGTTTGAACAATTCAGTTTTCTGGATTACCCACAAAGTAAGCACACAGACAGAGTTTGCAGAGTACGCAGATTTAGCCTGTGTGGTATTCCCAGTTGGACTTGGGCAATTAGGATTTTCAGGATGATCTTGGGCTATTTATTGACTGAATTCCTGCATTATGCTAAATCATGGCTTGTTTTAGCCATAATTCATTGAATAAATTAAACAGTTGGGTCAACATATGAGACACTAAGGTAAAACGATGATTTGCAATCAATGTCTAGGTTGATACATGAAAGTAAATCAAGTGGCTTTACACAAATTGCCCACAGTTAGGTATTCTCAGAGCCTAACCGACCTGGCAAGGCTGTTGAGCAGACACAGAAGGATGAAGCCTGAACTGCCTGGAGAAAAGTTGGGAGATAAATGTTAAGAAATGAAATAGGTTCTCAGGGGAGGAAGAATAGAAAGTATTTCTCTCCTTTCTCCATGGTTACTCCTGGAGGGGGGGGGGAAAGCATTTTTTAATATAGGAGATCCTAGGAACGGAGGAATGGGATGAAGAAATGCAGGAAACAACATCCCGGCAAAGAACAGGGCTATTGGTCCCTCGGTTTGGCAAAGCAAGGAATTACCAGAAGAGAAAACAATGTCCCTTTTCAAAACAGCAGTGCTGAAAGACCCTGATAGGAAAGTCTTGTGAATCCTTACCCCCCACAGGATGAGTTTAATTTCAAGATCTCTTGGCTGGCACCGCCGGCGACCTTTGTTCAGATCAACTCATCTTTCCATTTCCCCGGCTTTCTGGGGAAAGCTCGGCATAAGATCCTGGGGAAGAAGAGAGGAGAAGAAGAGGAAGGAGCCGCGACGTATCTTTGGAACAGCGCTGGAGGAAATGCCCGCACCTGAATTGCCAACTCAACCCTAACTCTCAGAAATTCAATCTTTGTCCTGCAGGGGGCGCACACTTACTTGCAGTGCGGGGACGGGAGTGCCGGGGGGGGGGATTAACTCACCTTCCTGCAACAAATGCCAGGTAGCTAACCTGAGATCAAATGAAGTGGATCGTTCTGGTCAGAGGTTACCTAGCACATTTTGGTACACTTCGCTCCTTTGGGATCTAACGTATTCTGATTCACTTTGGGTTTTTTTTTTTACACTAGAGGAGGGGATGTTATTGTTCCTAACAGGTTTTGCCACCCAGCGTTTCTCATCCTTGGCAACCTGAAGACGCGTGGACTTCAACTCCCAGAATCCCACTGCCATCAACTCCAGGCAGCCCATCCAATGGAGAGAGACAATCAGAAATGCCATTTGGAAATTGACAGTACTGTGAAACTGTGATTTAGCAGACCTCAGTGCAGGTTGGATGCAACAGACTCAAGTCCTCTTGCCTTTCCACCATCTGATTTTGACATCATGACATTGCTACACATGATGTACCTTCTGATTTAACAGACAGTTGGGAATAACAGACACTCCCTCTCCACAACTGGTTTGTTGAACTGAGGTTTCATTCTGGGAGTTGAAGTCCACACATCTTCCAAGTTGCCAAGGTTGAGAAACACCGTTGTCACCTGTTACTCAGCCTTTCACTTATCTTTGCACGGAAGGACAGGCAAGTGTGCCAAGAAGAGCCTCTTTAACGGGGCATATTTAGTCTTAACGGTCTTAAATCCAAAGGATTTTTTAAATTAAAAAAAGGGCTGCGTTACCGGAAATGCAACTAATAAAACAAGCAGCCAGGTTTTTTTTCCTTTTTTTCTCATCCAAGTGGAATTTATCACCCAAAGTACTTTTTCTATTAGTCACAGCATTTCAATGGCCAGTATTGTTACAGGAGGCTAACAATGTTCCTAGAGAAGGTAGAAGCTGGATATATAACTTTGTCCAGTTCAGAACAGAAAAATCTTGCAGTTCAATAAAGATTTTCACATGATAAAACCTTATGTCGTAATAAATCCATTTAAAATTTATTTATTTATTTTATTTTATTAGATTTATATTACCGCCCATCTCCCCCAACGGGGACCCTGGGCAGTGTACAATAAAATAGAATTAAAAATATATAAAATTACAACAATACATAATATGAATTCCAAGGGTGAAATGTTAAAAAAATGCCCTAATACTGTCTCCACCATCTGCTGTTACAGACTAAGATGGCCTGCTTCACACATCCCAATAAGCCAAGACTAAACACATCCCAATAAGACTAACATAGTTTATTGAAGTCATCACAAACAACCCACATCTTGCTTAGTGCAATGTAGGAAGCAGGCCTGTGTGAAACTTAGAGAAGACAATTAAAGAACCGTACAAGAACTTCCATTTTTGGGCTACAAATTCAAAAGGATGATGGCTTGGGGAGCTTCCACATGAGACTCCTGGCAATCTTGGTTACCTTAATTGATGTAAAGGATCCTGGAAGTTGTAGTTCCAGTGCCTGCAAGGCCAATGACTGGTAAACTCTGTCTTGATGGCAGATCTGGCCTCCCCAATTCCTTGTTGTTGGAACCACAACATGGCTATCCCATACAGCGAAATGAGATGCTGTTCAAAAGCCTTTAAAATCAGCAGGAGAAATTCTGGTTTAGAATTCCCCAGCTACTGACTTGAACTAAAAGCAGTCCTCTTCTTTCTTTTGAAACTTTTCAAAGATCACAGCCACAAAGCCAAGCGTTGTAAACGCCACTCCTAGTGAAATGTGTAAGGCTAATGCAAACACTAACTAGAATGGCTCTGAACCGAAATGGAGTAGAACTATTGTCAGAGTATTCAAAGATAATGTTTATCTTAAACGGGAAACATAAACAGTTTTGATGAATGGAAAGTGGAAAATGCAACTGTACAATTACCGTTGTTCAAAGAAGGAAGCATGGAGAATGCGACTGTTGATGAAAAGAAAAATCCCAAATTAACAATCCCTGCAGGAATTTGAATTAAAACACTTAAATGCACAATTAAAGGGTAGAAATTTAGGAAGAACCCAACTGAAATTATTTTTTAAAAAAACCTGTGGAATATTTTGTTGAATGAAAATGGAAAAGATGTAGTTGATCATTCTCATTATCCTACAACCACTTGGCCTCTTATTTAAAATTCTCGAATTGAAAGTTAGGGCAGAAAAGCATCAAGCAAGTCTGTTAAGAATTATTAACATATTTTGAACAAGAAAGTAAAGTCATAGAAACAATCATCTTCCTTTCATCGCTCTCTGAACAGGGTTTTGACTGTGGCTGGGCTCACACATTGTACTAAAGAGTAAAATTGTTTGCTTGGTTTGATCTTGATGAATCCAATTTTTGCTCCTTGTACACCACGATTAAAGACTTAGAATGTTGTATAAATCTAGTCATTGTGGCTGGTAAATTAAGGTCAATGACTTATCCTGTTGCTTGAACATACTCATTGTGATTTGTAATGCAGTGATTATGACAATTCAGTGGATGGAATCATGATTAAACAAATCTTCATTGAATGAACCATGGAAGCCCAGCCAATGGTAGTTCAATTAACAAGCCAAAGGTAAACAACCCCTGATTTAGCCTGAATGCGAGATGTGAATCCAAGTTTGGAAACATCTGCCAGGTTCCAAAAGGTGAAAACAGTAGGCAGCATTCATCTGCTAAGGAAGCACAATAAAATCAGATTCATAGAAATGAATGGCATCTAGCAATAAGATTGAATTTAAAGAAGGGAATGGCCTTCATTTGATGATGAAATAAAATTCCAGTTCATGGAAAAGAATGGCCTCCATTTAGTAATGAAATTTAATCTACAGAAAAGAATGGCATTTCTTTGCTGATGAAATGGAATAAAGTCGAATATACAGGAAAAAATGGCATTCATTTGATGATGAAATGAAATAAAAACAGATTCGTAGAAGAGAATGGAAGCCATGGAGTTAAAAAAAAAAGACCCTCAAATTTATAGAACAGAATGACATTAAATGGATTATGAAATGGAATTAAGTCCATTTTACAGTAACGGACCCAATTTATCTCATGGTACAGCCAACTACAACTGAATTTACAGAAGAGAAAGGCATGCCTTTGATGATGAAAGGGAATAAAATAGAGCTCATAGCAGAGAAAGGCATTCATGAGTAAAATAAATCGACTTTACAGAAGAAAAAGGCATTCTTTTCAGGATGAAAGGGAATAATATCAAATTCAGAGAAGAGAATGGCATTCATGAGATTAAAAAAAATCAAATGTACAGATGAAATTTCCATTCATCATGAAATAAAGCTAAATTTACAGAAAAGCATCCCCTTCATCTAATGATTGAGGGAAATAAAACTGAATTTAGAGAGAAAAAGCCATTAAACTAAAATTATTTAAATTTATTTAAAAGTAATAAATTTATTAAAATTTATTGAAAATAAATGAATTCAGAGAAGAGAGGCATTCCTTGAGTAGAAACACCTCCAATTTACTGGGGGGAAAATGTTATTAATTGGATAATGAAATGGAATAAAGTCAAATTTCCAAGAGAGGGTCCCAATTGTCTAATGGTGAAGTGAAATAAAACTGAATTTACAGAAGAAAAGGTCATTCATTTGATGACAGGCAGGGAATAAAATCGAGTTTGTGGAAGAGAAGGGCAGTTATGACATTTTTAAAAAGTCAGATATATAGAAGAGAATGCCGTTCATCACGGAATGAAGTCGAATTTCCAGAAGATCCTATTCATTTAAGGGTGAAGCGAAATAAAACTGAATGTACCAAAGAAAAAGGCATTCATTTGATGATGAAATGGACTACAATAGAAGAGAAGGTATGCACTGAGTTTAAAAAATCATATTTATGGAAGAGAATGCCATACAGGTTCCTATTCATGTAATGGTGAAGGGAAATAAAACTGAATTTACCGAAGAAAAAGGCATTTGTTCGGCAATGAAATGCACTATAACCGAGTTCATAGAAGAGAAGGGTATGCACTGAGTTAACAAAAATTCAGATTTAGACAAGAGAATGCCATTCCTCATGGAATGAAGTCGCGTTTCTAGGAGAGGGTCCTATTCATTAATGGTGACCCGAAATAAAACGGAATTTCCAGACGAAAAGGGCCCCTCGGGGGAAGGAAGGGGCCCAACCAGGCCAGGGTAGGGAAAGGCGCTCCAGCCGGATCCGCCCCGCCCCGATCGTCTCCCCGGGGCGGAAGAGGCGGCGGGGCGGGCCGGGCCGCCAGGAAAGCGCGGGGAGGCAAGGCCGGAGCGGGCCGGTCAGCTGGCTGGCGGCGATCATGAGCGGGCGGCAGGACTCGGAGAGCAGCGGTGGGTCGGGGCTGCCGGGCCTTCGCTCCGCTGGAGGACACGGCCGGTGGCGGAGGGGCCCTCCGGGAGCCATTGGGATGCGTGGGTGGCGGGAGCGGCGCTTGGGCCGGTGCCGGCGCCGGCGCCTTCCTCAGAAGTAGCCCCGTTGAATCGAAGGGGAGCTGTTCCCAGCCATCTCACCTCCGGCCCTGGCCCTTCCCGGTGGTCTCCCAACCCTCACCCAGGTTCCGGAGTGGTCTCCTATCCCCAACCCAGATTCCCGGTGGTCTCCCATCCCCAACCCAGCTTGCCAGTGGTCTCCAGTCCCCAACCTAGCTTCCTGGTGGCCTCCCATCCCCAACCCAGGTTCTTGGTGGTCTTCCATCCCCACCTCAGGTTCCCTGTGGTCTCCCACCACTGACCCAGCTTCCTGGTGGTCTCTCATCCTCAACCCAGCTTCCCAGTGGTCTTCCATCCCCATCTCAGGTTCGCTGTGGTCTCCCACCCCCAACCCAGCTTCCCGGTGGTCTTTCATTCCCATCCCAGTCTCTGGTTGGGCCCCTGGGGCCATCAGGAGTCGAGCTGCACTGGAGGGAATCTTTATTTCTAATTCTGAATTTATGTGGCAGGACTCAGGAATCTGACCTTGAATCAAGCTGCTTAGAGTTTTACTTCCCCCTTTGAAATGTGGGATCTGCGCTCTGGGTCTTTGCAATTTAGCCGGAAAAGGGCAGGCGCTTGTTCTTTGGCTGTTGCAAAAAAAGGGCTTAAAGAATGATAAGTATAATCATTGGTACAGATAAGTGACCCAGCGCCTTCCAGGCATTTGGAATCCCAACTCTCCTAAGCCCCGGCTAGCATCACCAGTGTGTTCAGGCTGTATGGGAGATGCAGAACTTGAATTCCTATCTTGGAAATGCTGAAAAAACCTTTAAAGGTGTCATTAGAGAGTTAGGCAGTTAACTGGTCTAAGTCACACCTAGTGCTAAAACACAGTAGGGAGTTTATGAGTCGCTGTTCTGTGTGAACCAAAACCCCTACGACTTGTTCAAGAAATCATGGCTAAACAGGTTTGGCTTCACATGTGTAAACCAGGCCAATGAGTTTCTCTATGTAACATAATGGTACAGATCAGATTTGGCTGGTCACGTATCTTTCTCTTGTCCTTCCATCAATAATGGGGGCATTTCTCAAGTAGTTCTCTTGACTTCTTTTTATTCTTCTGGGGGGGGTGTTATCTAAAATAATTGGTGTTTATTTATGTCTTGCAATGATGGGGTTTGAGGAGGAGGGGAAAAAACACAATTTCTGTGAAATATTAAATCTGTGGCCCAGTTCTATAGGCACATCTGTTGTAACTGAAAGGCAAGCTGAAAAAAAGTGGGCATTTTCATAGTAAGCAATTAAGTACCTCTAGACAGACCACATGCTACTGAATGATAAAGGTCATTTGTTGTTATTATTCTGGCAGATGTTTTTCTTCCGGACTCACGTATGCCAGCTGTAACCTTCCTCCAAGAACTGCCCAGTTACCAGTCCATGCAGAGGAGAAGTCTATCAACCCGAAGTGGGGACAACTACCACAGTTTAGCCCGATCGGCTTCTGGAGAGACCAGGAATCTCCTCAAAGGGACAGAATCCAGAAATCTCAACTTGGCACGTCCGCTGAGAGAATGTGCCTTGCCAATTGTGGAGAAGAGACGTTTAAGGTTCAAGTGGAAATGCGGCAAACTGTAGAGCAGCCTAGTCCTGGGGTCCCTTTCTAGTTGTTAAAAAAAATGCCTTCTGACATTTGGCGGTGGATTATAGGGGAGATCTAAGTCCCATTTGTAAAAGAGTAATCGACAGGCTGTCGTGATGAATTGCTTTAAGATTGGAGCTCTGTTTAAGCGCGGCCTTGCTCGGAACATGCACGTCAAGATTTTCCAAACTGCACGCTGTGCTTCAAGCTGTCTCCCACGAAAAGGGCATCTGGAATGTGTTTGCCAACCTAGTGAAGTTTTGAAAAGTTCAGGCACACATTCGCACATCATGCTTTAGAAGAGCTTTTAATATTTAGGTTTTGTAATTGGAAATGGCGGCAGTCGCATAATTCACATAATGGTGCTTTAAGACATTGCCATTTTCTTTTGTGCTTGCTTTTGTATTTTTCAGTTGTAAACTGCCAGGAATCTGTTGGGAGTGTGGTAGTATATATGAATGCCACACCGTGTTTTTTAAAACATGGTTTATGGAAAGAAACAGTTGGGGAGATTTGCAGAATTTGCCGAGCCATTAACCTTGGTGTAACAACTGCAGTGGCTGCATTCACACAATACAGCAAAACCAAAGAAACCATGTTATGCTTAGCATAATGTAAGAACTTAACCTGTATTTTACTTATTCCAAAGTGAGATATGAGATGCACTTACTATATCTGTTTTTCTGACCAGGGAGATTGAGGAAAAAAGCATAAAATCCCAGTCAAGGTGGGATCAGTGGAAGAAAACAACTAGTAAATCACAAAAAAGAATTGCAGAGAATTTCAAAGAACTAATCTCTTACCTGGAATTGTGGAGACATGACATCCATGGCATTGAGGGTAGGTCTTGTTTATTGCTTTTGCACTCTGTTACATTGGCTCCTTGGCTGGCAGATCTGTTGTGTTGCCTGTTCTGTACATAGAGTAGAACAGCCTTTCTCCACCTTTTGACCCTGGAGGAACCCTTGAAATATTTTTCAGGCCTCGGGGAAGGAACCCCTGCACATTCAGGCTCAAATCTAGGCCAGAAGTTACAAAATTATTATATGCATTTCATGGGTAGGCCTGTATAGATGCATTAACAGGGTTCTTAAACTAAAAATAACGAATGAAACTTACCTCTTTAATGGGAAGTTGCCCAAATTTGAAATAATTTTTTTAATAAATTGTGATCTCCCAGGGAACCCCTCGTGACCTCTTGCGGAACCCGAGGGTGCCACGGAACCCTGGTTGAGAAACCCTGGACTAGAAAGGTATTTTTGGTATCTGAAGGAGGATTTCCTGGAATACTTACTATGATCCCACTTGGATGCTGAATCTGGAACAAGGCAAGGCGTCTCCCCCCCAAATAGGAATAACAGCTCATCTGATGCACAAGAGGTTCCAAGCTCTTGATTAAAAGAACAAGCTGAATAAAAGAGCAGTTACTCAGCACAAAAGATTAATGATGCCAGTTGAGTGTCTCTGGAAAGAACATCCTAAAATCAGGGTGCCCCACCAAATTGTATTTTATGCGTGTAATTTATGAGAAACAACCCTAAGCTGTGGCTTGCTTGACCAAGATTTATTTAATTATCCATAATTGATTGGCCCATGGAATTAGGTTATGGCACAAACCATGATGTGATAGCCCCACAACTGGCATGCAAGGACAAATCATCTAATGGGTCTGTGAAGTGATCAGCTGACTGTCTTAATGCTGAACAGTTAAAGGATTAATTTGTGCACCCCTGGAATATTTCTCTCTCTTTCTCTTAGAGAAATTTGGCACCGGCATCAAGTCTTACTTCTCTTTCCTACGGTTCCTGGTGCTGTTGAACGTTGTCATCTTCCTCCTCCTGTTCAGCTTTATCACCCTCCCAACTGCTCTTTTTAAATACAGAGTGGTCAGTGGCAGCTACGTGGAGGTTCCCCTAGAAACAGGTAACCCGCTCTTCCTGGGAACCTCTTTCCAGAGCTTGATTAGAACCACATGGTGTGGAAGAACAGGCTCTGCTCGATGCAGCTGATGGGCAAAATATTCAGCTTTTTTGCTCCTCCTAATGTTTTTGTTTGCGCCGAATGTCGTTCTCTACAGAGCCCGAGTGCACCGTTTATGCAGTCGGTAACACCAAGGGACTTGTCTACTTCTACAGTTATATTATCGATCTGCTGTCTGGCACAGTGAGTAGTTGACCGTACTTTTCTAAATCCGAAGAACACATGTAAAATAAGTCGATGAAGATTCTCCGTTATCCAGGTGCAATTGCCTGTAGGTTGAGTCATGGCAACTGGATTTCTTTCTTTTGGTTGAAACGTTTCAGTGCTT
The DNA here is from genome assembly GCA_023362775.1 of Charina bottae. NCBI lineage: Eukaryota > Metazoa > Chordata > Lepidosauria > Squamata > Charinaidae > Charina > Charina bottae. Next base: position 29,844,286 of record JALMGJ010000010.1, read on the forward strand.
GTCCAAGTAGCTTCTTCAGTCTGGGCAAACGTTGGTGAGGGGACCCCATATATGTCTTCCAGGGTTGACCTGACACCTGATTCCTCCCCGTCCCTCCCCCTTTCTTTGGAGCATCCTTTGATGTTGTTCAGTCTGGTTCACATCACTGGATATTAAGCTATGCATTTGTTGGGAGTTAGCCAGTAAACCAGTGCCTTCTCTGCCAGAGTGCCTGCCCTTCAAAGGTCAGGATGGCCCCGACCCTGCCGGCCTTCCGTAAGGCCATGGAGACCTGGTTATGTGCCCGGGCATGGGGTCCCAAGTGTGTTAAGGGCCCCGAGTGTGTTAAGGGCCCTGTTTCTTGGCTATATTAACATCCATGCATTGTTTACTTGGCAGCCATATATATTTATTTTATACTTTTAATTGTGTTTAATTATTTTAAATGTTTTATGATTTTTATATTATTGTAAGCTGCCCAGAGTCACTTGTTTAGATGGGCGGCTATAGAAATACAATACAGTACAGCACAGCACAACACAACACAACACCACAACACAACCACTATTGGCTGGGTGTATTGCCACCATGGAAGATAGGGGATAGAATATGATTACGAGAATACGTAGAGCCCTTTTTCCCTTTCCACGTATAAGAAATACCTGGGTAGAAAGCAAAAAAATCGGGTGCAGCAGCGCCTTTTCCGTGTAACGCATTTTACTCAGAAATTTGCAGGTCATGAAACTTTTTAGTAATACAGTTGTGAGTCAGAAAAGGTGCTATCAGACTCCTCCTGATGTTTTGCTTTCCGAGATTAACGCATGACTCGCTGTGTAGAAAGGGTTATTTAGCCACTGGTGCAATTTGTAAATTCCTCCGCAGGTGTGGTTAGAAAAAGCAAATTGAATTGCGTCAGGCTTGCTTTATCTTTATTCCGACTTGTCACAGTTAAGATAAAGAGGATGACACCAGGTCCCTAACCTAACTCCTGTGAAAGGGATGGGGCGACAATAACGGCACACTGGAAGCAGTGTTCCCATAGACCAGGGCTTTCCGAAGTTTTCCCGCGGCGACACACCAACCGCCGTTGGTGTGTTGCCGCGGGAAAACCCGGAAGTGCTGGTGATGATCAGCGCTTCCGGGTTGTGTGGCGACACACCAGACTGTGTGTGGCGACACACTTTTGTGTCGCGACACACAGTTTGGAAAGCTCTGCCATAGACTTACTGCAAAGGCTTGTTTCTCTGGGACCCCAAATTCTTGACCAGAGATACCATCAGACCACCCGGAGGTGCCGTTTGCTAGGGAGCCTGTCTTACTGAAAAATTGTCTCTGGCAGACGGTCCGCCATCTGAAGTGATGACCGGGTCCCTGATCAAACGGGCTACCAAGCCACCTCCGGTGTTACTTTTTTAATTAAGAGACACAAATTTATGCTTAAGAAAGAAAAATAATTGAAAGATGACAAAAGCCTCCAAGAGAGCTTGAATCTCAGCATAGACCCAAAGTCCTAAGAAAGTGCTGCACAACCTCCGGCTCCAGGGGTCCGTCTGCTGACCCTCTTGGCAATCTTTTTTTCTCTGTAACTCTCTTAATATTTATTCAGTAAAATACTTTTAGACATTTCACCCTAGATCAGCCTTTCTCAACCTTCTGACCCTGGAGGAACCCTTGAAATATTTTCCAGGCCTCGGGGAAGGAACCCCTGCACATTCAGGCTCAAAGATAGGCCAGAAGTTGCAAAATGATTATATTCGTTTCAGGGGTAGGCCCGTAGATATGCATTCACAGTGTTCTTAAACTAACAACAAAGAATGAAACTTACCTCTTTCATGTGAAGTTGCCCGAATTGGAAATAATTTTTAAAATAAACCTTGATCTCCCAGGGAACCCCTAGTGACCTCTCGCGGAACCCGAGGGTGCCACGGAACCCTGGTTGAGAAACCCTGCTCTAGATTGAACCTGCTGAATCCTAAAGAAGCTGCTGTCTTCCAGCAGGCCACTGGGTGGCAACATACTTGGGTTTGCACAACATGCTATATTAACCATAGTTTATAAACCACTAACTTACAGATCATTCCTTGTTGCCTCTTGGATCCTTCACTGTGGTTGTATATATGAATTAGGATGGATTTTATGTGTATATGCTGGTCTGTGGTCGTAACAAAGTCTTACTGACTAGCCACTAACTATGGCTTGCAACCAGTGGTTGCTTTTTTCCAGACAACATGCTAAGAAATCAGATTATGGCTTAGATTGTTACCCAAACAGTCCTTTCAGAAGGATTTGACTTCTATAGCGGGTGGATTTCTGAATGGGCCAAAGGGAAAGGGAAAAAACTGTTTTTGATTGGCTGCAGCCGCACGGCCACTGATGGTTTCAGACTGCTGTGTTTAGCATTCAGCCGAGTCTCTAAAGCATGACTGTTCCCCACTGTGTCTGTCTATGGAGCAGCTTGACCTTCCTTTGTTGAACTCTATTTGCAGGAGTTTCTTGAAATGACAAGTCTCTTTTATGGCTATTACACAGCGGATAATGTATATTTGGGCCGACTGGAATACCATGTGCCGCTTGCGTATTTGCTGATCACGCTGGCTTACCTTTCTTTGAGCTTTGTCTGGATTATCAAAAGGTAAATCCTGTTGGGAAAGTGAATCTTCCTGCTGCCAACGCAGCGCAATAGAAATGACCATTCTAAAGAGCAACGTTGAGGCTTGAAGGGTTCTAAAGGGCTTTGTGTATTTTTAACACATGGGTAGATATTCTGACTGCATGAGCATAATATAGATTCCCGAAATCTGAAATCTCACTATTCAGACAGGGTTAAGTGTCATCATTCCAGTATTTGTACAGTAATCCAAGTAAGTTTATTGTTGACAGCAAACTCAGGTTGAAGCTGTTCACCTCACAGGTACTGTCCAAATGCAGCTGAAGAGCCCATCAATTTGAGCAGACGTTGGCTGGAAAGAGATGAGATGATGAAATGATGGCTCTGTTGGCACAGACAGTGATTGATCCTGGTGATCACATCTCAGTAATGGAGGATCCCAGGATGTGATGAATGCGGAACACTCTGGGATCAGGCTCCGTAAAGCGATTGGATGATTTTTAGGATTGCAGTGGCTATGATGTGGATATACATGTGGCAGTCTGTGCTACATCTGAGTGGCATGTAGGAGCAGAACAGTAAATATGAGGAGTGAAATCAGTAACAACAAATCCATTATAATATTGAGAATCTAATTATTAGCACTGCTGTGAATGGAGGAAGGTCTTCAAAGCTCCATAGAAAACCATGATGATTAGAAAGAATTTGGAGGTCCATAACATAGTCTGGGTTCACACAACCCTCTAAGCCAGGGGTGGGGAACCTTTTTTCCGCCAAGGGCCATTTGGATATTTATAACCGGGGGGTGGGGGCGGGGTTTCTGGGATTTCCGCGGACCGGGGGCTGGAGTTTGCAGGCGGGAGCCAATCACAAGCACTGGGGGGCAGGGTTTGCGGCCGGGAGCCAATCGCGTGGAAGGGGCGGGGTTTGCGGGCAGGAGCCCTGCGGGCCTTATACGGCCCCCGGGCCTGATGTTGCCCACCCCTGCTCTAAGCCAACCCAAACAACCCACATTAGGGCTTCACACAATGTGTGAAACCAGCCACTCTTAGAGAGCCAAATTATGGCTTTATTACTTGAAAACTATGCTACATAAACCTTGAAAACAAGCCAGCTGCATACATGTGTTTTGCTTGAATTTCCCTACTGTACTTTCAAGTATTGGGGAGAAGAGTAAAAGAAAGTGTAACAAAAATGTGGTGTTTTCATCTGAAGTTACGCTGCAAAGTCATGGATTTGTCATGAGATGCCAGTTGTGTGTTTTGATCTGAGGCTGATCCCATCAAAACAGTCCCAGATTAAACAGGACTGATTCTCATCAAGTATACCTGAAATGCTGCTGCAAAAGATGTAAACTCTTTAGAGTTCGTGTGAAAATTACATCCTGAAATTTCTAATACTGCTTTCTTTTAAAAAAAAAAAAACACCTGGCAATGTTATTAATAGCTCGGCTGAAGGTTTTAAGCAAAGCTTGGTGTACAGCGAAGATCCGTTTCAGAGCTATTGCAACAAAATTCTTGCTGGATGGGATTTCTGCATTACGGATGTAAACGCTGCGCGGCTGAAACAAAGCAGTTTACTTTATGAACTTAAAGTATGTATATATATATTTTTCTAAGAGAATATTGAACTGTGCTGTCTTATCAAATAGCCCAAGTAGCAAACAACTGAATAAACTTGTAATACGGTTAATGGAAAAATGGATTGATTGATAAACAGAATGTTCCAGAGGACTCCAGAACATTCCATTTCTTCTCTGGGCCATGCCATTCAAAGAGTAGTTTGGTGGTTTCTGGAAGTAAACAAGTCTACCCCTGTTTCATCCAGAACAGCATATCTGAGATATCTCATACAGCTTCCAGTTTAGAGGGTTTATTCCTGGAAACTGCATAACTGCCCCCCAAATAGCATCGTCAGGAGGAGGTTGGGCATGGTCCAAAGGGGGAAACAGAATGTTCCAGAGTTCTCCAGAATGTTCCATTTTCTGAAGCAGTGAGTTTTGCATCTCTCTATTTTATAGTATCCCTCCCCATCTTGAGCCCTTAGAAGTGTGTTGAGATTACAACTCCTGGCCCACATATTTTTGGGTCATGCTGCCTAGGAGTGATGGGAGGTGGTGTACAGTACGTCTGGAGAGCATCCGGTCAAGGAAGACCATGGTTAGATGTCTGGGTGAAGAACAGGATGGAGATATGTTAGATGCTGGTCAGATTTGCAAACAAAATGTTTTGCAACCTGAAGAAATCTTTTTTGCAGGCCATCTTAAAGGCAGTTGTGGCAAAAACACTGGCCTTCCCATGCCTTTGTTAGCACTCTCCATCACCAGGGATAAGCTAGGTGCATATTCCTTTATGTCTTTGTGCAAAGCTTCATCTTCCATTACAAGACGGACAGTTCCCAGACCCTTTTTTCCAGCTCCAGAAATTATCTTGGCTGGATTGGTGGAATGGACAGGTGCATTCAGGCATAATCCTAGAAAAAGCATGTGTGGTGTTTTTTTTCCCCTCCTGGCATTTGCCACAAGTTGTGTTAGAACTATCAGCAGCAAAGGTAAGAAGACTATTCAGCTGGTGAGATGCTCGATTGTTAAATTATCCAACATTTCTCTTGTCTTCTGACCAGGAAGAGGTAATTGCTTTGTCTCAGATGATTATAGTCTCTTCTCTTGACCCAAAGATTTGTTTAAAAATTATTCTTTTGATTGATTGATTGATTGATTCAAAAATGAAACTATAAATATATTTCTGTTCACAGACTGATTTGCAGGAAGAAATGTTAAGGCAGAAGGCAGCAGACAGAACCCTCAAAGAGAAAATACGTATCTATTGCTTAAGAATCTTCTTAAACGGTGTTGTTTTGGCTGTTTTGTCAGCTTGTTTTTATTCCATCTATAGAGTAACTGTCTATTCACAAGAACATACTTTTCAAGTAAGTAGCAGGAAATTTTTGAAATGACGTTCTGATTCTAATTTTTCTCTGGGAAGGCCCATGGCGTTTTATTCTTTCAATCAGTTTTATTTTCTCAACAGCTCTGGGGAAAAGATTTGGCTTAGAGTGGTGGTTGGTTCACACGTTGGGCTAAACTAGTATATATTTTAACCATGATTTGTTGAACCCAGCCATTGTGGCCGTATATAAACTAGGCTGCTGTGACATGCTTAACAAACCAGTGTTCAAGCCTTGGGCTTAGCCCAATGTTGAGAGCAAGCCATAGATTTCTGTGCAAAGATGTTGCATCCGTGGAGCAATTTTGAAATGTCCAGTTTGATGCTAGCAAGTTGACATGGGAGAGGAATAGTGCAGAGCTGAAAACCAGATCTTTTTTAACCTGCTGGGCGGGGAGTCATCTGCAGTGCCTCAAGGCCTGGGCAGCAGGAGGCTGGAGGAAAGAGATTGGTGGCATGGCTGTTGTGGGTCTTCCGGGCTGTGTGGCCGTGTTCTGGAAGTTGTGGTTCCTAACGTTTCGCCAGCATCTTCAGAGGGCAGGAGCACAGACAGGTCCGTGAAGATGCCGGCCACAGATGCTGGCGAAACGTTAGGAACCACAACTTCCAGAACACGGCCACACAGCCCGGAAGACCCACAACAGCCATCGAACTCCGGCCGTGAAAGCCTTCGACAATAGATTGGTGGCAATTTGCTGTTGAATCAAGGAACCTTTAACAAATCAAAGAAACTTTTCCTCCATGCAGGAAAGCAACGTCAAAGTAGAGGAGCTCTTTGTGCAATACTTACCTTCTATGGTGATCACTGTGGCAAACTTCTTTGCCCCCCTGATTTTTTCGTTCCTCATCAAATATGAAGATTATTCGCCTGTCTTTGAGATACGGTTAACTCTGATCAGGTAAACACACCTGCTGGTGGCCGCCTGTTGCTTGCTTGCTTTGCTAATGTGGGGCGGGGGGGGGGCACTGCCTGTAGACCACAGGCAACCCACTAGGCTCCACTTGTGGGTCCTGACATTGGATAGGATTCAGTAGCGGCAATTTTCAGTAGGGAAACGATCAGGAAGAGGGGATTAATGTTGCACGTAGGAAATGGGACAAAAGATCACACGGTCTTCCAAAACTGAATGATTTGAACAAGCTTTCAGAAATATAGTAGCTTTTTTGTCATACCCCAACAGTTAGTAGGTGGGGAAGAAACACCGTCTTGGCCCCCCCAACTCTTGATTTGTGAATGAGTGGGATTTTGAGGGATCCCGTAGCAGTTTCAAACGCAGCATATGAGCAGGGATCTCTTCCACCCCTAATTATGGAAGATTAATATAGAAATCAATTTATCTAGTTCATTTCTTCCTTTTTTTTATGACAAGGCCTAAGTTATGTGCTTCAGCTGGGGTCACGCATCATTCTTAGTATAAAATGTGGTTTCTTTGGGTTTTGGCTTAGTGTATTATGTAAACCTTGGGAACCTAGACAGCATATTAAAAAGCAGAGACATCACCTTGCCAACAAAGGTCCGTATAGTTAAAGCTATGGTTTTTCCAGTAGTAATGTATGGCTGTGAGAGTTGGACCATGAGGAAGGCTGAGCGCCGAAGAATTGATGCTTTTGAACTGTGGTGCTGGAGAAGACTCTTAAGAGTCCCTTGGACTGCAAGGAGGTCAAACCAGTCAATCCTAAAGGAAATCAACCCTGACTGCTCATTGGAAGGACAGATACTGAAGCTGAAGCTCAAATACTTTGGCCACCTAATGCGAAGAGAGGACTCACTGGAAAAGACCCTGATGCTGGGAAAGACTGAAGGCAAAAGGAGAAGGGGACGGCAGAGGATGAGATGGTTAGATAGCATCACCGATGTAATGAACATGAATTTGAGTAAACTCCGGGAGACAGTGGACAGGAAGGCCTGGCGTGCTATGGTCCATGAGGTCACGAAGAGTCGGACACGACTAAACGACTGAACAACAACAAAAATTATGTAAACCAACCATTATGGGTTATAAACCATAGTACAGGTAGTCCTTGCTTAACGACCGTTCATTTAACAACTGCCCAAAGTTACAACGGCCTTGGAAAAAGTGCTTTACGACCTGTACTCACACTTATGACTGTCGATGAAGATTCTCAGTCATCCAGGTGGAATTGCCTGTAGGTTGAGTCATGGCAACTGGATTTCTTTCTTTTGGTTGAAACGTTTCGCTGCTTATCCAAGTAGCTTCTTCAGTCTGGGCAAACGTTGGTGAGGGGACCCCATATATGTCTTCCAGGGTTGACCTTACACCTGATTGGCTTATCAATCAATCTATCAATCAATCAATCAAACCAATCAGGTGTAAGGTCAACCCTGGAAGACATATATGGGGTCCCCTCACCAACGTTTGCCCAGACTGAAGAAGCTACTTGGACAAGCAGCGAAACGTTTCAACCAAAAGAAAGAAATCCAGTTGCCATGACTCAACCTACAGACTTATGACTGTCACAAAAGATCTCACCATCCCCACAGCCACATGATCTCAATTCAGGCACTTGGAAGCCAGTTTGTATTTATGACCAATTTTAGCGTCCTGTGGTCACGTGATCACAATTTGCAACCTTTTTTCCCAGTTTCCAGCAAAAAAAAATCCATTGGGGAAGCTGGATTTGCTTAACAGCCGTGGTGATTCGCTTAACAACTGTTGTAAAAAGGGTCATAAAATTGGGTCTGGTCATGTGGTGACTCAATGACCACATCACTTAACCAATTTTTTTTACCCTATTGTGGTTGTTAAGTGAGGACTACCTGTAAATGGCTTAGTGTGGTGTGTGAACCCAACCAGCTGTGGCTTATTGAATAAACCATGGCTAACCAAACCACAGCTTAGCAGTGTGGTAACCCCAGCAACCAATTTTATACATGCCCACAATTCCTCTTTAATCTTGTATTGCAAAATGTGGAAGATACAGAAACTAGCTTATTTCTTCATGTACCTCCATCTTGTCTTGAAGGTGTGTCTTCGTGCGATTGGCCAACGTTGTTGTCCTTTTGTTTTCACTATGGACTCGGATCACGTCCTGTGCTGACAAGTGCAAGACGTGTGGATACAATTATGACCTTTATCCAGTAAGTAGGTTTACATATGAAGTGAAATGAGTTATGAAATAAGATGTGTGAACAGAAAAGAATTCTCTCTCTGTTGGCTCTCTTTGAACACCACTCAGCCGTGAAGAAGACATTCAGCAACCCACCCTGAGACGCTTTGTCTTGATGTAAATAGTTCACTAAGATGCCAATAGCTGTTTATAACTTCTGTTTTATGCTGCTTGGTGATTTTTCAGCAGTCGCTGCATTTGATCTGAGAATCCTCTGGTCTCTTCTTTCAGTGCTGGGAATCTCGAGTTGGCCAGGAAATGTATAAACTGATGATCTTTGACTTGATCATCATCTTTGCTGTTATAGTCTTCATCGACTTTCCTAGGAAGTAAGTATAAAATTCCAGGAAGGGAGGGGGCAAGGTGGGTTTTTGGGGTGGAGGATAAGAGAGTGGCATCTGTCTATAGCCTTTCACATTTAGACTCGACTCCAAACTCACCGGGAACCTTTTACTTTTACTTTTTTATTATTATTATTATTTAAATTTATCCCCGCCCATCTCCCCGAATTTTCCAGCATGCCACTGTTCGTAAAGTTGCACTCTCACTTCCATCTCACCTGCAGGTTCTGATGAGATATTGCTTATCAAGCCTGTGTTCGAACAAAGGAGAGGGGGGTCTTTGCTTGCTTTTTCCGACAGCTCGTTGGTGGTGGTGGTGATAATGCCCTTCAAGCTTTCCTAACCAGGAGAACGTGGAGCACAAACCCACGCAACCTTGGGTAGTCGGGAACAGTACCATAGACCAGTGTTTCTCAACCTTGGCAACTTGAAGCTGGGTGGACTTCAACTCCCAGGATTCCCCAGCCAGCCATGGGAAACTGGGATGGCATGAGGGGCGCCATCATCCAACGCAACTGGATGTTGGGCAAAGTTGATTTATAGCTACTCTAGGGAAGGCCTCTTGGTCTTCCCACATTCCAGCTCTGGACTGTGTTTTATCTTGTCCCCCTCCTTGGAATGTGCTCCCTCCTTCCTGAGAACCTGGAATTCTGGGAGCTGAAGTCCACCCAGAATTCCCCAGCCAGCCATGGGAAACTGGGATGGCGTGAGGGGCGCCATCATCCAGCGCAACTGGATGTTGGGCAAAGTTGATTTATAGCTACTCTAGGGAAGGCAGAGACAGACTTAATACGAAATTCCAAAAGGATCTCCCATAGATTAATGGTGAAAATGGGCAGCCATACCTTATCAAAGCCTTCCAAACTTTCTAAGGCCTGTACATGAAAGAAAGAAACGGCCTTTGAGTTAAGGGCTTTGTGTGAAGCTTTTAGGTCAAGCGTCCTTCCGCTTGCTTACGCTCAACCACATTTGCCACTTCAGTGCCGTTTCTGCCCATTGGGAGAGATCCTTTTGGAATTTCGTATTAAGTCTGTCTCTGCCTTCCCTAGAGTAGCTATAAATCAACTTTGCCCAGCCAGCCTGGCTATTAGGCTGCTATGAATATAGCCCAAGAACACAGGCGTTTGGCTTCTGTGAAGACAAGTGCTGGGCATCAGAGTCGGAAGTGAATAAACGTTTCTGCTCTCAGGTTGATCGTTACCTATTGTCCCGTGAAGGCCTTCCGGTGGGTCGGGCTGCAGGAGTTTGCCATCCCAGAAAACGTGTTGGAGATAGTTTATGGACAAACCATCTGCTGGATTGGAACTTTCTACTGTCCTCTCCTCCCAGCAATTGCAGCCATAAAATATTTCATTGTCTTTTATATTAAAAAGGTAAGTAGATGGTCTTTATGTGCCTTAAATTGTCTCGGAACGTCTGTCCTGGTTCCATCCTGGGTCCAGCGTGAATATTTAGGGAAGTAAACATCTAGGAAGCCTTGGCAATTATTTTCCTCTTATACATATATTTTCCTCTACAGCTTTTTAGTTCAAGCTTTGTGTATGGATTCTGGGTTTAAGCTTTTTGTTGGATTGCATTGTCCTCAACTGTTGCCTTTCCACATAGTGGAAAATCTCTCCATGTTCTTTTCGCTGAGCGTTTCGGTAGCAGATCCTACTTTAGGATTACAGAAAATGAACAGGGAACACGGAAAGAAGTCATCAAATCTCTTTTTACTCTCCAGATAAGCTTGATGCACACATGTAAACCTTCTGCCCGGCCCTTCAGAGCCTCCAGCTCCAACTTTTTCTTCCTGGTGGTACTCCTGATTGGTCTCATTTTGGCATTAATTGCTTTGGGACTCAGCATGACGCAGTAAGTAGCTTCAGTGTGGGTGATGATTCCCAGGTGTTCCTTAATATTCCTCTGTGTTATCACCCCACATATTGTAGCCTATTTCCTTGGCCCCAGACCTCAATTGCTCCTTTCCCAATTTTGAACCAATTTTTCTTGATGAGGGTGAAAGAGGAGAGTGCAAAAGCTGGCTTGAAACTCAACATTAAAAAAAACTCGGATCATGGCATCTGGTCCCATCACTTCCTGGCAAATAGAAGGGGAAGAAATGGAAGCAGTGACAGATTTCACGAGTAAACGACTGAACAACAACAAAAGACCTCAATTGCAGCTGTCCCCTTCGTGGGCAAGTAGAGGAAGCATGCAGCCTTCCTTGAGGCATGGTCCTCCAGATGGATTGGACCTCAACCATCATCTCCAGTGTTGGCAGGCTGGAGATCATGAAGGTTACGTCAGCTGCTCTAATGTTCACCGTAGATGGCAGAGCAAAGTTGAGCACATACGTTTGATAATATTTTGTATTTTCTCATCTGCCCCCTCCTGAACAGCATTCCCTCCTCTAAAGCCTGTGGACCTTTTGTGAATTTCAATCGTTCGTGGGATGTCATTCAACATACCATAAAGAAATTCCCCCTCACGTTGCAAAGAATCCTGAACGGCATTTCTTCGGAAACATTTGCTGTGCCGTTCTTCATGGTTACCTGGTGAGCTTTTGCTGACAGACACATGGGTGGGTTCACGTGACCATTTTGGCAAGCTATCATGTGGATTTCAGTTGGGTGTAGCATTTTATACAAACTCTGCAGTTGTGGTACGCTAACCAGGGTAGATAGTTTAATGTGGAGACCATGCATTAACCATATTGACTTTTTTTCCAAAACACACCTAAAAGAAGACTAAAATGGGGATGTTAGATAATGTTTCATGTTCCTGGTTGCCACCATAACTATTTGCTGTACCTGGTACTGCATTATGCGTCCGTCCTTAATGCTGGTCATTGATTCCTTAGGATGAATGCTGCCATATTTTTCTGGTGGCATTCAAGATGATTGACAGATCTGTACATATTTGAATACATAACTGTGTTTGGGTATTGTCCCAGGGACACTCCAAATTCTCGTGCTCTATATCTCGGTTGGGCAGTTTAGGAATCTTTATTCTGAGCATCCTCGAGGGAGGGCCAAATGATGACAATGAGTCGGCTTCCATATTTTCATCAGGGGTTATGATATCATGACGTAATCACGACATTCATGACCTACACGTGGTCATTTTGGTATCATTGTGGCTTACTACAGACGCCAGTGATTGTGATGGAATGTGTCTCTGAAGGAGGAGGTGATGTGATGGGCTTCAGTAACGCTGCTGGTTCTCAGGAAGGAGGGGGCACATTCCAAGGAGGGGAGCGAGATAAGAGAAAACGCAGTCCGGAGCTGGAACGTGGGAAGACTAAGAGGCTCAGACTAGCCCCTCCCTAGAGCCTTCCCAGGTTATTTCCCCCTAGGTTAGGTAGAATAGCTTGAGTCTGGCAAGATGGATGTCAGGCCCAGCCCAAGAACGGCAGAGAATCAATCCAGCCAAACTCAATTCTTTATTTGCTCACACCGTATAGACAGAGTCTTGCCAGACTCAAGCAACTCTGCCTAACCCCAGGGGAAATAACCTGGGAGGCTCTACTACGGGGCTATTCTGTACCTCTTGGTCTTCCCACATTCCAGCTCTGGACTGCGTTTTATCTCGTCCCCCTCCTTGGAATGTGCTCCCTCCTTCCTGAGAACCAGCAGCGTTACAGAAGTCCATCACAGTGATCCTTGATTGATTGATTGATTGATTGATTATGTGCCATCAAGTCGGTGTCAGCTGATAGTGACCACATAGATGTTCTCCATGACTAGCGATCCTTACTAGTCTCCTATTTGCTCTGTCTTCAGGAGGTTGTGTGTTGCAAGCTTAGACAAGCCAGCCATACCAAAGCATTTCATTATGTATTTTTCGCCTTGTTTTATAGCTTTATTGTGTTTTGTTTCACTGCCTTGGCTGGAGCACATAAAAGAGTGATTAATCAACTGAGGGAACAATTATCTATGGTAAGTTTTAATCTAATGATATTTATTAATTCTGTCCTTCTACCTTGCTCTTACCAAATGCATAATTTTATTAATCAAATCTGCACTGAGCGCGATGTGGCTTCGCTTATTGGATTTGGCTGGCGGCACAGATGGGAACGCCGGACAAATTTTATACATGTCAAATTTATGCTTAAACTTTGGATCTGGGGTCTCATTGCCTTCTTGCAGGTAATGAAATGGCATTTATTAGTTTTGGAGGCTGTAATCTCTGCCGTGAGCGTTTCCTGTTGGAAAATATTGGAAGATCTTAATAAGCAGAGGTCCTTCAACTGGGTTAGATTTTAGCTCTCGTCAGCCTGTGATTCTGAGCACGGTACTGTTTCCTTGCAGTTTGCTGGATTCACACTTTGTAATGTGAATCACAACAGTTACTACCCTGACTGTTGGGTTTGTTAGCTAGAGTTTCTGGTTTGGCATACAGCTCAGTCCAATGGCAGTTTCTCCCATAAACCATGGCTAATGACATGTGTGAATCGGAACTCACTTGGTTTATGTCTGGTGTCTCCACAGGAGAGTCGTGACAAGCTCTTCCTGATTCAGCAATTGACTCGAGCTCAGAAACTTCGCTGGGATCCCTTTTTCATCCCCATTGAAAGGAACATTAAGTCAAAGCGAGTTGGTGGTGGCTTAAGCAAATAACTGGAATCTTCACCATCCCAAACTGTGAAGGACATACTCAGCTTGCAGTCGATGGAGTCCCTTCTGCAGTGTGGCTTTCAGATACTGTCTTCCTTAGGACGCAGAACGATTATCAATAGACCCAGGGAATCACTGATGTCCGGCTGTAATGCTGATCGTGAAGTGAGCCTCCCATTTTTTTTAAAGGATTTCTGCACTTTTCCCCATTTTTACAGAATGAAACGACTGCCCCAAACCTCTATTATGGTCGTAGTGAGGTTTTGTTTTGTTTGCATTTTAAAAGCTCTATTTTTCCAGAATCCCATTTAAACTCAGACAACAACAAAACCCTTTACTCTTCGCAGGCAAGCTGTTTTAATGAACATTTCTTAATTTTTTTTAAAGAGTCCTTAATATCTAACGGAAGTGGCCAGTCTGTTAGCTGTAATTGTAAGAGTGCGAAGAATAAAGCCACATAAAATCCAGATGTCTTAAAGTGGCCAAGTTTGAGAAACACTGCCCTAAACGGTGTAATCTGTTGCGACTCAGGAAATGTACCTTTTCTGTTGCAGCACCTGGCTCTGGCCTCTGGAACAGCATCCCCCCCCCCAAGAGCCATAGGGGGTCCCATCCTGGTGATGTCCCAAAACTCCTTGAAAACCTAGCCGCTCCCCCAGGCCTTGGGATAATGTGGGTGTTGAGCCCCTATAGGATTTCATTTGTTCGAGGAACAGTCTTTTCCAGATTTACATGGTGTTTTCCTGTTTTTTTTATTATTGTTGAATGGAGATAAAGTCTTACGGAGTTGGGCAACCTTCTAATCCCAATCGGTAAAGAAAGTACAAAAGGTCAGGGATTGCAGGTCGGAGCTGAGCACTCATAGCCGTTGAGATTTCCAGGTTGCTAGACTCCGTATCACTGGCCTTGTTTACAAATCACCTTGACACCCCTGTTCAGTGGACACAAATCTTGGCTGCAGGCACTCCGGAAACAGCTACCATTCTTAAAGCCGAGGGGTTGAGAATTGAATGACTAGGTGCCTGAAAGTTTCTTCAGTAACTTGAGCACATAACTTTTGGTATAGAACCACAGTAATGATACAGGTAGTCCTTGTTTAGTGACCACCTCATTTAATGACCATTCACAGTTATGACAGTGATGAAAAGGTAACTTTATGACCAGTCCTCACATTTACGACCTTTGCAGGTCTGTAAAGCAAAAGGAAAGCTGAAGTAAGATCATAAGCACAGTCGTGGCTTCACTTCGCGACCGCTTCGCTTAACAACTGAGTTGCTGGTCCCAATTGTGGTCGCTAAACGAGGACTACCTGCACTTATTTGGGGGAGAGGGACAGGCGTCTGGCTTAACGTTATAAACTTGAAATGTCTTTAAGCACTAACATCTGCATATATGTACTGTGCCTGTTAAGCGAATGATTGATATTGGTGCGAGACTGGTTCCTCAATGTATTACAGAAAACATTTATAAAACTAAGCAAGGATGTAAATACAATAAATATACTGTGAAAGCTTTATAGAAACAACATGCTTTTATTTGTGTTTGGACCGTTGTAAAAGGTGATCAGACTAACCGAAGTAGATACATCGTTAAGAAAAGATACTCAAACCAGCTTCTTCATCAAAACAAAATCTTTGCAATGTCATAGCATCAGTTGTCAATTACATAAACCGCACACGTGATATTTATACCTACAGTGAATATAATCTCATGGCACTAGTCAGGACTTGGCTAAAATATGGGGAAAGCATCATAAAAACACATTACAGTACTGATAACTTGATTATTTGACTGCTATGAACACTGAAAATACTGTATTAAATTGGATTAGGCTGAGCAGTAAATAACATTCTTAATACAATTAGATACAACTCAGTTTTAAAAATCTTCTGTTTTCGGTTTGGGGGTCTGAGCAGAAAAGATTTGGAGAAAGAGAAAAATAAGTTATTTGTCTGGAAAAGATGCCCTCGTTTCCATGATCAGTATTTGCCTTTTCATCGGGGGCCCTGTGAAAAAGAAAAAGGTAATTTTATGGATTCATGGATGGGGGAGGGAAGCTGATTAGATCATAGTACCGCTCAGGCTGCAAAAAAACTCATGCATTATAAGCAAGGGTTGAGTTTTGCAGCTTCACAGGCTTGTTTCCCCATCACCCCACACACCCTCACCTGCTTTGCTCTAAAGGAGCTCCATCCAAACAGGAGTAAGACTAGAACACGAAATGCGGTACCTGGGGACTAGGATGTTAAATACATACTAAGGTTAGTCTCCAGCAGTGGAACTGTAATGGTATGTGGGAATGACCTTGGGAGACGGGAGGAAGAGCCGCAGACTAGGCAACGGTCAGATAAGTGACAGCTGAGCCCGCAGAAGCAGTGGGTGTGTGGCAAACGTCTCAGAAAGGACCCTCTCCCTAATTTCTTGGACTGTAAAGGTGAGGGGGAGAGATGTACTTTCAGACTTGCAAGATTGATGTCAGTCTTGTGAGGTAGTCCAGAAAAGAAGCACACCCAGAAGTACTAGCTAACTTTATTGTAAGGTTACATTAACCTTACAATACTTACAAAACTGCCATTATTGCAAGGGAGCTGAGACGTTTTAATATCGATATAGCAGCACTCCAAGAAACTCGAAGAGCAGGAGAAGGACAGTTGAAGGAAGAAAAAGGAGGTTATACCTTCTTTTGGAAAGGACTGCCTGAACAAGAACGACGAATACATGGGGTAGGCTTTGCTATCAAAAACGACATTGTGAAGCTCTTGTCAGAAGTTCCCACTGGGATTAACGAACGACTCTCAACTCTGCGAATAAAACTCGCCAAAAACCAACAGGCAACTATCCTAAGTGCTTACGCACCAACACTAGATGCAGATGAGGATATCAAGGAAAAATTTTATACCCAGCTGGACACCATCTTATCAGAGATACCAAAGGAGGATAAAATTATCCTCCTGGGCGATTTCAATGCAAGAGTTGGGCGTGATTTTGATTTGTGGCCAGGGATCATTGGGAAAGAAGGAGTTGACAACAGCAACACGAATGGAATCTTACTTCTGACTAAATGTGCAGAGCATAACCTTGTCATTACTAACACACTCTTTCGCCAGAAAAATAAATTTAAAACATCATGGAAGCACCCACGGTCGAAGCACTGGCATCTTTTAGATTATGTAATTGTCCGTGCTAGAGATCGCCGTGATGTACTTCTCACCAGAGCCATGACGAGCGCCGATGACTGCTGGACAGACCATCGATTAATTCGATCCACGATGGCCATAAAGATTGTCCCTCATCGTAGGCTCCAAGGAAGAAAACCAAGGCGTAAAATGAATACACTGGCCTTTCAAGATCCTATTAAACGAGCTTGCTTTCAATCAACTCTCAAGGAACATCTGCCTATGGAACTTCCTGAAAATGTTGAGGAACACTGGATTAAATTGAAGACTTCTATCATTTCAGCCTGTGAACAAACTATCGGATACCAGACTAAGAGACATCAGGACTGGTTTGATGAGAACGATAGTGAGATTGAACATATTATTGACAAGAAAAGGAAAGCCTTCCAGATATGGCAAAAAGATATTAACTGTGCCGTTAAGAAAAAAATCTACGCCAGTGCAAAGGCAGAAGTCCAAAGACGAACTAGAGAACTTAAGAACATATGGTGGATAAAAAAAGCCCAAGAAACCCAACATTTTGCAGATGCTCACGATGCACGGGGCTTTTTTAATGCCATAAAGGCCATCTATGGACCAACAAACCATGGTACAAATCCCTTACGCTCAGTAGATGGTGCTAAACTTCTAAAGGACAAAGAGTCTATTGCACTGCGCTGGAAAGAGCATTACTACAATCTCCTTAATCGTCACTCTACTGTGGCTGACGAAGTCTTCTTGCAAATCCCACAAAAACAAATAAGAAATGAGCTTGCAGTACCCCCTAGTTTGGAGGAAGTCAGTAAAGCCACTAAACAAATGAAAAATAACAAAGCTAGTGGACCTGATGGGATTCCTGCTGAAGTCTTTAAAGAAGGCGGGCCTGAACTTACACAACAACTTCATAAGCTCATCGAAAAAATCTGGATGAGGGAGGAGATTCCAGCAGACTTTAGGGATGCCATAATTATCACTCTCTTTAAAAAGGGTGATAGAACAGACTGTGGAAACTACCGAGGCATCTCCCTTCTAGCCACAGCAGGCAAAATCCTGGCAAAGATCATTGCAAACCGTCTCCTATCTGTATCAGAAGACATCCTCCCTGAAACGCAAAATGGCTTCCGCCCTTCCAGGGGAACAGTGGATATGATCTTCACTGCACGACAGCTTCAAGAAAAATGCAAGGAGCAAAACCGCCCTCTGTACATGGCGTTTATTGATCTGACTAAAGCTTTTGATACTGTAAATCGTACTGCTCTCTGGACCATCCTTCTGAAAATCGGATGCCCTGATAAATTTGTGAACATCTTGCGGTTACTCCATGACGACATGATGGCAACAATCCTGAATAACAATGGCTCTCAAAGCGATCCATTTAAAGTGGAATCCGGCGTTAAACAGGGATGTGTTATTGCTCCAACCTTATTCGCTATCTTCATCGCTATGATTATGCACCTTGTTGAAGAGAAACTTCCTACTGGTGTAGAAATTATATATCGAACAGATGGAAAGCTTTTTAATCTTAGTAGGCTGAAAGCAAAAAATAAGGTAATTGCAACTTCTGTTATAGAACTTCAATATGCTGATGATAACGTAGTCTGTGCACACTCCGAGGAAGATCTTCAAACTATCCTAAACATCTTTGCAGAAGCATATGAAAAGCTCGGCCTCTCGATTAACATTAAAAAAACCAAAGTGCTTTACCAGCAAGTTCGAACCAATCCCTCTGCAGCGCCATCAATCCAGCTTAAAGGTGTGTCACTAGAAAATGTCGACCACTTTTCTTATCTCGGCAGCCATCTATCAACAAAAGCCGACATCGACGCTGAAATTCAGCATCGCCTGAGCTCTGCGAGTGTAGCTTTCTCCCGAATGAAGCGTAGAGTGTTTGAGGATCGGGACATTCGCAGGGAGACCAAAATGCTTGTTTACAAAGCCATTGTACTACCAACCCTTCTGTACGCCTGTGAAACATGGACCCTCTACAAACGCCACCTCCAACTTCTTGAAAGATTCCATCAACGCTGCCTCCGAAAAATTCTGCAAATTACTTGGGAAGATAGGCGGACTAATGTTAGCGTATTAGAAGAAGCGAAAACCACCAGCATTGAAACAATGATCATCCAACATCAACTTCGCTGGACCGGTCATGTTGTTCGAATGCCTGACCATCGTCTTCCAAAGCAGCTACTTTACTCCCAACTTAAGAATGGAAAACGGAATATTGGTGGACAGCAAAAGAGATTCAAAGATACTCTCAAAGCTAATTTAAAACAATGTAATATCAGCATTGAGAACTGGGAAGCCCTAACTCATGAGCGTTTCAATTGGAGGTCAGCCTTTATTAATGGTGCTATGGACTTTGAAGAAGCACGAGTACAGGGCGAAAAGGAGAAAAGAGCTAAAAGGAAGGCACGTCAGGCAAACCCTCATCATGACCGTCTCCCACCCGGAAACCTATGCCCTCATTGTGGGAGGTTGTGCGGATCCAGAATTGGCCTTTATAGCCACTTACGGATTCACCGTTAAAATTTTACCTTTGGAAGACAATCTTACTCGGCTACGAGTGATCGCCAATGACATTAACAGAATCTTGCAAGCCTGAAAGTACATCTCTCCTCCCTCTCCTTTACAGTCCAAGGAACTAGGGAGGGTCCCTTCTGAGATGTTTTCCACCCCACCCACCCCAATCCTGCGGGCTTAGCTGCCTCTTATCTGACCGCTGTCTAGTCTGTGGGCCTTCCTCCTGTCTCCCAAGGTCATTTCCACATACCATTACAGAAACAGACTTAACAAGAGTTGCTTTGTATCATTGAAGCACCAAAGACCTAATTTACCTCCATATTCCTCTCCCATTTGATCTTGGCCAAGTTGGGTTTACACATGCTAACAAATTTGGGGGCTGGCAGACAACCACAAAAAGATTTACTTAGCTCATCCTTTCTCTAGCCTAGTGTTGTCTAGAATTTAGAGTACAACTGCCATCAACTTCAACCAGCAAAATCGTAAGAGTAGTGGGAGCTATAATCCAACAGGTCTAGAAGGAAAACACCTTGAGGGAATGCTGGAGATCTTCGATAAATCATCTACCAGTCTACCAACCATCTATCAGATTGCTGTAACATCCTTGAGCACAATTCTGATTATTACAAAATAATAATATAATTGAGATAATTCTGAACTATGAAGCAGCGATGCGCTCTTAGAAACTTCTGGGGCGTCAAATGAAAGGCAAAGCAGTCATTTGTCAGGAAAATTTAACAAGTTTTTACTTCTGTTTTTCATGTTGATGAGACAGTTCCTGCTGGGTGGTGCCAATTTCTGGAGCCTTCAGAAGTTTCTGAAGAAACGTTTCCATCCTGGAGTTAACGTCCCTCTTCTGTGTAATGTTTTCACCCTACAATGAGAGGAATTTGTAGAGATGCATCTAAATTTTTCCAGTCTGGATACTTAAAAGTGAAAATAGGTACTTCCAGTGAATGGCATGCAGTTGTATAAATATTTATTAGTTTTTTCGACAAATAAGAACTAAATATGGCCTCCTTCCCACAGAAGGGCTCAGACTGCAGGAAAAGGACGGGTTTTAAACCAAGCGAGGGACTTTTAGCTGTCCCAGATCATGAAATAACGAAGAAAAAGGCAGATCTCAAAAAGAGATACTCAAAATAGTACCAAAATCTGTTGCAGTCAACATTCTCCCCACTCCCCAAAGCAAAAGATGTCCACGTGAGTTGAAAATTCCAGAATACTCTACCATATTTTCTAAATACATTCTCAAATAAGCTGTTTTATCTGACGTGCCAGGGACAGGTCAATTGAGGATGCTTTGGCCCAATCAGTCAGTCTTCACAAAACAAGTTACTGCTTTCAAGCACCTTTTGCTGCTATTCTTAAGTTTATCAAGGTTGTGCTCTTCCTGCCCTTCCCTCCACTCTGCATCAGTTCTTGGTCAGGGAAGAAGCCTTTTTTATTTCCCACAACGCCACCTATATAAATCTTTAAATCTGAAGCTCCCCTGCCTCTAGTATCAGCTTCTCAGCTACAGTTTAGGAAATTGAGAGGAATATAAACTGCTTTGTATTAGCAGTTAACAGAGACTTGGGCTTCCCAAGAGGCCTTATCACTCCGCTGGTTATGATCTATTCTAGCCCAAATCCTCAACTTCTGTAAAGCATACAGCTGGAACGGGAATGCCAAGTCTCATCATATTTGAAATAATGGAAACTGCTGGCAGGCTTGTTGGAATGCAACGGTCTATAAACACAGCACGTTAATATCGAGAAGCAGTAACAAAAATGCAGGGGAAGGCTCCATTTCAAACACTTTACCATCTGCTCGCAAAAACTGCTTAACGATCTGGCACTGCTCGAGAGGGACGAGAGGCTGAACTCCTCTCTGGATTGTTCGCTGTCCAAGCTTTTTGAACAAGCTGTAGTTTTCCCAGGAAATCCGATCCCTTGCTGCTCCTCGATTTCACACACGCAGTAACTTGGTAGTTCTGAACATCTGCAACCAGCTGGAGCCATCGGTGGGATACAGATCACCTCTTGTTTGCGGGACTCTTCTAGCATACTCTCTTGTCTTCGCAGACTACAGACGTGGTCCTCTGCACTGGTGTCTCTTGGCTCATTCGGAGAGAATGGCTGCTTTAAAGGATTACGCACCCTTGGATTCTCTGCATTTCCATCTACAACCATCGATTCGTTCCTGGTCCGATCAGTAGGTATTTCTTGAGTCATTTCCTGGCAAAGCTCGTGCAGAAAAGATGGTCCTTGCTGGACAGTAGAAATACGATCACGGTCATGCCCTTCTTTAACGCATCCCGTGAGCCCACTGCATTTCTCTGGGTAAGATGCAATTGCATCATCATCATCATCAGAGCCTCTTACATGACCCCTCTCCAAGCCAAGAGATTCCCCATCGGCAAAGTTGACCTGATGGCATTTGGAGGTGGTTTGGGATCGTGAATCACACCCTTCCCGTTCGCCTTTCGGAGACCCGTTACTTTGCGTGCATTTCACAAGCTTTTCTCTGGCATCATTTTGGTTGTGCCTTGGACCGCTGGCCCTTTTCAGTATAGAGGGCCTGGAAATCATTTCAGAACTGGATTGCTTTCTGATATTTTCTCCGGCCTTTGAATGCTGGCTGCTGTAAATCTCCGCAGTCGATTCGGCAGAGGGGTGAGCAGAGTTTCCTTTCAACGTTTGCTGCTCTCTGGTTTTCAAGACGACTGAGTGTCGAAACCCACCTTCATAGGCTTTGGATCCAAGTGTTTGGCTTGGCCTTGCAGCCAAAGCTTTTCTAGATGGACACTTCTTGCTTGAAACATTTTCACCAGCTTTGGAAGAGGACTCCTGCCATCTGATTTTAAGCGGCGTATAAGAACGTGCACCAACATCCTCTGCACTTTGCAAAGAGGGTACAGCGTTCTTCTGCTGAGTATTCCAAGCACCCGTGGAAAACATTCTCTTAGATTTAGCAGGAGAGGTGCTGGAAGCATTTGAAGCTTTGTTTTTCCTCTTTATCTCTTTTTCACTTTGTCTTGTTTGATTCTGTTTGCCTCTGAAAGATCAAAACATGATACCCATCAACTTGAGCTTTCTAGAAGCCAGAAAGGATATTAATAATGCATTGCAAGACATCCAGACCAAACCTGCATCCCACCTACCACAGCAAGCCCTCAGTTTAACAGACTAATGGCAGGAAGGGGTGTCTGTTAAATCAGAAGGTCCGTTAAATGGCAAATGGGATTTTATGCATGTGCAAAATGGGAGACGGAGTTTTTTCATTGTCCACTAAACCAAAATCCACT
Organism: Charina bottae; assembly: GCA_023362775.1. Classification (NCBI taxonomy): domain Eukaryota; kingdom Metazoa; phylum Chordata; class Lepidosauria; order Squamata; family Charinaidae; genus Charina; species Charina bottae. Next base: position 29,866,853 of record JALMGJ010000010.1, read on the forward strand.
AAATTGAGGATTTACTGTATTGTCTTCTCGCCTAAAACAAGATACCAATGGCCATAACGCTCCCAGGCTTTCTTACCTTCTTCCTTCACTCTCATGAGGAAGGGTGATGGTAAAAACCTCCTTGCGGCCATTGTTGAAACTCTTAACGCTCTTTGTCTCTCTCCTCTTAAGTTCTTGAGTTGTTTTCAGTTCTTCTGGAGAGATTTCAGAAGTCTAAGAAAAGAATCAACAGAAATATAACCCTTCTCAAGCAAGTTCATATGATATACATTGAGAAGAGCTCAAATCCACCCAGGAACTGAAACCATGACAGAAATACTGTTGTCCTTCTTAGAATACAAACTCTTACTTACTCATTTAAATCAAGAACATGGAACCCTCAATGTTCCAGTAGCTCCCCATCATAATCGGTCCCACAGGATGCTGAAAATTGGTGTTCAACCATATCTAGAGGACCACAGGGATCCTCTTCGTTTATGGTATTTTTAATTACTCAGAGACAGGTTTATTTCCAATCAAGAAAAAGAAGGCCGTCCCAGATTTCAAGTTTATTCTCGCAATAAGAAGAACTTAATAGCAGGAGAGGGGTCAAATTCAGCCATCAGTTCTTAAATTTACATGTATATGGGGCAGAGCTTTCCAAACTGTGTGTCGGGACACGTTAGTGCAGAGCTTTCCAAACTTTTCATGTTGGTGACACACTTTTTAGACATGTATCATTTCGCGACACACTCTTACAGCAGGGCATCATTTCGTGACACACTCTTACAGCAGGGCACAAGGCAGGCACTAGGACCTGCGCGGAATCACAGCAGGTGTGGAGGCAGCAAGGCACAGGGCAGGCACTAGGAGCTGCGCGGAATCCTGGCAGGGCTCGGAGGCAGCAGCAGCCGCGACACACCCAGACGCTGCAGCCGACACACTAACGTGTCCCGACACAGAGTTTGGAAAGCTCTGCGTTAGTGTGTCGGCTGCAGTGTCTGGGTGTGTTGCAGCTGCTGCTGCCTCCGAGCCCTGCCAGGATTCCACGCAGGTCCTAGTGCCTGCCTTGTGCCCTGCTGTAAGAGTGTGTCGTGAAATGATGCATTTCTAAAAAGTGTGTCACCAACATGAAAAGTTTGGAAAGCTCTGATATAGGGTTTCATGATTAACTGGAAACAGTGTGATGGGAGGAGTCGCTCTCCCAAATGGTATTTCCAAAAAAAGGAACAGAATAGCTTCCTTGCCATCTCCCTCAACTCTGGGCTTATGAAACAGGACAAAAATAAGTGTAGGAATTTTAAAAAAAAAGTGGGATGAAAGGAGCAGAGCTGTCAAAGCAGAAGCAGAACATTAATAAGAGAGAGCCATTTTTAGGAGAAACGTTCAACCATTTATGAATTGATAATACCTCCTCCTGAAACAAACGTTTCCACAAACTGTTTTATAGTCAACAAGTAATCTCGTAAGCGAGTCTGCATGTCGCAGACAATCTGTTCGCACAGCAGGTTGAGCCATAATGGGCGAATTCTCCTCTCACACAGAACAAATCACACAGTGGCTAAGTTTACAAATTGGACTAAGCCACAGTTTCAATAATCTACCGTTGGTTCAGGATTTGTACTGCAGGCTGAGCTATAAACTACGGTTTATCAACTGCCAAGTCTGTGTTTAAATAGTAAGCTAAAGCCAAGCCGAAAAATACCATTTTGGTTTAACGCCATGTCAAAATCAGGTCTGAATAGAAGAGGGTCCCTCGATACATACCGCAGCGACGATTAGCTTGGATGCGGATGAAACCAGCCTTTTTACTTCTTCTGGTGCCATGCGTGGGACAGCGCTCAAATATAATTTGGAGAGGCTGCATGGCAGCTTGTTTTGCCTGGCGGAGGAAAGTACACTTAGTTCAGTGGAACCACATGTGGGTATAATTCATAGCTATTACCCAAAGGAGAAAGTGGTCTCCTACGTATACAAGCCTCGCTTTCTCAAAACCGACAAGGCAAGCAAGCTGCATCCAGACTGCCCTATTTCAGTTCAAAGAGTGATGCCGTCTCCAGATCCAGAAGTACAGCTGCAAGGCACAGGGGCGTGTGTGAGGCCAATATGAAAGGGCCTGTTGCCCTGTTGTCTACAGGAGGGCAATGCATTTCTTAGGGTTTCCCAAAATATATTTTTAAAATGTTCAGCAGGATTGTTTTGGAGGCTGAACGGCACCCGGAATATAATGAAGACTTCTGGAGAACATAAACCCTTGCTCAAGGTTACATGTTGTCAGGTCTCTGGCAGGCACACAGAGCCCTGCCATTAAGAGGCCATTGGCTTAATCAAAGACCACAGAAAGAACAATCAAATCACACCTCCCAGAGGGTACTCCAGGTCACCAGCAGCGGACCAGAGGGAAGCCTTCAGCAGGGAGGGGGCGGGCGCTCTGACGGGAGGGGGCGGGCGCTCTGGCGGGAGGATATATAAAGCCAAGACAACACCTCAAGAACCATCCGTGCCTTTAACGAAGTCACCCATGTAAACCAATAAACCGTTTACTTATCCATGTTAAGAGCTGAAGTCGTTCTTGGGAAGAAACGCGTGCGGCTTGCATGAGCGGACCCTCACACATGTCATTCTGAAGTAAAGATACCAGTTCTGGGCTGCAAAAATCTGGACTACCACTAGTTGATAGCAAACAGACTTCTCTCTTCGCTGCCTCCTAGGGGCTCTATGGATATTTACAGCCCAGATTCCAGAGCCCCGGTGTGAAGGAAAGTACACTTCAGTGCAATACGTTCTCTTTAATGTTACTCATCTGCTACCAGTTCAATGAGGAAATACCCTGATTCCACCCATGGATTTATATTTGCTTTTCCTCATGCCAACACATGAACGGGGAGGCCGATGTTTCTGTTAAGCTGAACTAGCTCAATGACATTTATTACCTTGTCATGTTCTTCATTTTTACCTCGTTCATTCTGTCAGGTACATAATCCTACAAATATAGAGGCAGAACATATCATTAGCAGGTCTGCCATCAGGCATAATACAGATTCTTTTTAGAAAGTAGGAAAGCACACGGTAAAATCACACCCAAGAATGACAAATTCTGGGTTTGCAGATATAGAAAGGCTATGGACTAGGTCTAGTTCTAGACGAACACTCCCTGTTCATTTCATTATTCCATTTTCATAATGAAAAATTTAATTGCTTTCATTATTTCTTGGTAACCTCACATTTGGTCCATTCCCAGCTGAGCTTGTTGCTTCACAATCACAAGTTACTTTCCTAGAATGTCCCAGGCATTATGAGCTTGGGGCATTCTGGGGAAGTAAAGAAACTTAGAGAGACACATGAAAAAACACAGGATATTTCTCTTCCAGAATACACTCCAGTTATACAAGATCCAGTGCATTCTATTTTCCAGGAAAAAGGTAAGTCCTACAACCACAAATGGGGATGAGGAGACAAGCATTTGATAATATAGCAAATGAAATGGGCCCTATTCAGATAAAGGTCCTGTTTGTTACAAAACAAACATGTATTGCCACACTCCACTGAAAGAGCCACTACTGGTGGTAAGAATATTGTGGCACTAAGCCAGCTTGGAAGGAAGATAGATGCTTTTGAACTGTGGTGTTGGATGAAAATTCTGAGAGTGCCTTGGACTGCAAGATCAAATCAGTCCATCCTTCAGGAAATAAAGCCAGACTGCTCACTTGAGGGAATGATATTAAAGGCAAAACTGAAGTCCTTTGGCCACATAATGAGAAGACAGGATACCCTGGAGAAGATGCTGATGCTAGGGAAAGTGGAAGGAAAAAGGAAGAGGGGCCGACCAAGGGCAAGATGGATGGATGATATTCTGGAGGTGACGGACTCGACCTTGGGGAAGCTGGGGGTGGCGACGGCCGACAGGAAGCTCTGGCGTGGGCTGGTCCATGAAGTCACGAAGAGTCGGAAGCGACTGAACGAATCAACAACAAGCCAGCTTGGAGAACAATCAGAACTTTTCATATCTCGCCCTTTTGACCCAGTTCTTGCCATATTTAGAGACTCCAAGCTGGTTGTCTTTCAACGGAAAGAAAGTTGAACTAGTAACGGATACTGGAAGTGCCATCAACTGGTTTGGTGTTATAACGCAATCAACCTCAGCAATTTTAAGATGAGGGAACTTCAACTCCCAGAATGCTGGCTGGGAAATTCTGGGAGTTGAAGTCCATGCATCTTAAAGTTGCTGAAGTTGAGAAACACTGTTATAATGAATATGAACTGGAGTAAAACATAGGCCCCATTTTTCCCCTTACATGAAATATATAAAATGATGAATCTGAGCATTACTCGGGCCATCTTTTTAATAAGCTTTTCCACTTCCTTTTGCTTGGCCAGGCTCCCCTGGACTTTCCTATTACATTCTTCAGCATTGCCAATATAGGCACGGAGGAATGCTTCCAGCTTAATCTTGGCAAAATTATGCTCCTTTTTCCTGTGCTCCGTCAGATAAGCAGGGTGCTGCAAGAGAATTAAAAAGGAGATTCTTTTTAAAAATGTATTAAAGAATATACAGTCAAAGACAAATATCTGTCTATTTATCTCTCTATCTCCAGCATGAAAGCCGGCTGGGTGACCTTGGGCCAGTCCCTCTCTCTCAGCCCTAGGAAGGAGCCAATAGAAACCAGGAGACTGAGAGTTCTAGTCCCGCCTCAGGCATGAAAGCCGGCTGGGTGACCTTGGGCCAATCTCTCTCTCTCAGCCCAACTCACCTCACAGGCTGTTGTGGGTCTTCCGGGCTGTGTGGCCGTGTTCTGGAAGCTGTGGTTCCTAACGTTTTGCCAGCATCTGTGGCCAGCATCTTCAAGATGAAGATGCTGGCCACAGATGCTGGAGAAACGTTAGGAACCACAACTTCCATAACACGGCCACACAGCCCGGAAGACCCACAACAGCCATCGAACTCCGGCCATGAAAGCCTTCGACAATACATCACCTCACAGGGTTGTTGTTGTGGGGAAAATAGGAGGAGGAAGGAGTATTAGGTGTGTTTGTGCCTTGTCTGGACCAAATATAAAGGCAAGTTAAAATTATAATTATTATTAAAAAAAATACACGAACATTTATATGGGAAGTTAAGAAAATCTTCAAGTGAGTTAGCACATATGTAAGAGGCGGACCCTTGCATTACGATATCACAACACACGTTTTGTCCTTTTGAGGAAACTTCTAAGATCCTGCACCTATCCCTGACAGCAATTCAGCTTTCCTAATTAAAAGACCAACAGCCTGCTGAAAATCAGAAGAAATACTGAAACTATAATAAAGCTTAAGAACTGAGCATTCAAAAGCAGTAAGGTCACAAAAAAACAGTAGCCAAATTTGATTTAAAAAATATCAATTGCATTTGTCCCTATGCTTGCTGCTTGCAGACAGCTCAGGAACCACACCTGTACTTTGAATTTGGGATTTCACTACAAGATAGATGGGAAGACTTACCAAATATAAGTTTTCAGCCCCATCCCAGGGGCTGCCAGACAATTGGAAGGAGTTTTCCTTTCTCTGCACCTCAATGTAATACTTTCTAAGGGAAGGAAGGCAGGTTTTTCAATGGATCGTTATGGCCACTGCCCGCCACCACTGTTAAAATCTCATGCCCGGAAAGGTTTTGCCCACTGAGGTTGGTGCCCCAGCCTTGTTGGGATTGCAGCATGGCTGTATCAATTTGCAGGCAAAAAAGGAACAAGGGCCTAATTTAGTTTACATTTATTTATTAAATTTATACAGGTAGTCCTCGCTTAACAACCACAATTGAGACTGGAATTTCACATGCTAAGTGAAGCGGTCATTAAGTGAATCCAACCCAATTTTGCGACCTTTTTTGCGGCAGACATTAAGCAAATCACCGTGGTCATTAAGCGAATCATGCTGTTCCCCATTGATTTTGCTTGCCAGAAGCCGGCAGGGAAAATAGAAAATGGAAATCATGTGACCATGGGATGCTGCAATGGTCATAAATGCGAACCGGTTGCCAAGTGCCCAAGTCGTGATCACGTGACCACGGGGACACTGCAATGGTCGTAGGTGTGGGCACTGGTTGTTAGTTTTTTCAGCACCATTATAAGTCTGAACTGTCACTAAACGAATGGTCATTAAATGAGGACTACCTGTATGCCACCCAGCTCCCAGCGACTCTGGATGGTTTACAAATCATTAAAAACATTGAAAAACAAGGGGGAAAAAATAAAAATGGCAGAAATAAAAAAACCGGATGGAACAAAGAAAAAAAGATATATGTGGGTGTCAACACACCCACCCGCCCAGAGGATGGAGTGGAAAGCACTCTGCACATTCTCAGGAACACGCACACCCCTGCCCTGCTTCTTATGGATTTGTTCTCCCCCCGCCCAGCCCGGCCCAGCCCGGCCCAGCCCTTACAGCCGATGAGCCACCGAGCGGGCAAGCCTTCGCTCCGACCCCAAGCCGCTCAGCAGCCCCGCCGCCATCGATCCGGCCCGGAGCCCAAACGACGCACGCCTGCTCTCAACCAGCGCTCGGACCGCGTTCTGCGGTTTCCCGGACAACCGTCGGAGGAAGCGCCCCTCAGCGAATTGACGGCGGTTTCCTCCAATCGGAGAAAGAATCCGCTCCGGGGGCGGTCTCCAATGAGGACATAGAGACATAAATGTAGAGCGGCATGCTTTGTTTGTGGAGTGTCGAACGAGCAACCCTGATGTAACGCAGCTTCCCGTACAGGGGGGCCTCGAGGCGTTGGCTATGGATTACGGAAGTCTTACGTCAACAAGGCGCCATGGAGCGGCCCTGGCCGCGGGCGCCTCGTGACGTCATCACCCCGCGCGAGGCAGGATGGCGAGGGCCACGGCGGGCAGCGGCCTTCTGCTGCTCCGCGAGCAATGCCGGCGCTGCGCCCGCAGGGAAGGTAGAACGTGGGCGGGACACCTCCCTCTCCCCTCGGGATCCCCACGTGGTTCTCTCCACCCCTCCCTTAGGTCCCTCACTCGGGCGCCCCCTTTGCCCTCCCTGGACCAACTGCCCCAACGGGGCACTTTCTAGGTGGGTAAAGACTACGATTCCCAGAATTCTCAGCAGCCAGCCATATTGGAAGGGGACTTTCGAGCAGCTCACGTGTTGGAGGTGGCTGGATGGTAGGCTCAGCAGGTGTCCAAGGAAGTGCCAGTATTGAGGTCACCCAGCACCCTCCTACTGCTACAGATTTTACTGCTCCTACTAGTAGTAATATTGTTACTGCTACTCCTACTGCTATTCATTGCAGTTTATGTTTGAAAGTGGTTATGGCTGGTTTTATGGGTTTGCCTGTTTTTAAACTTGTTTTTATTGGATTATTGTTTTTAACTGTTCTGAGCCGCCCAGAATTGAATAAACAAACAAATAAATAAATGTTCCACCTCTTCTAATTTTCTCCCCACAACAACCCTGTTAGGTAGGTCGGGCAGAGATTGGTTTCAAGTCGTCCAAATCCAACACCATGCATTGCCAGACTGCATTGGGTTAGGACACTGAAACCCTATTGTGGATTGTTTGTGGTGCTTTGTGGTTTATTGAATGAACCATGTAGGGGAGTCTACAGAGGTCAAGAAAGTCAAGATGGTGGCCACAAGTGTGTGATGAAAGCTGCACTCCCTTTTTATGTGCATCATGTGGCCAACATCTTGACTTTCTTGACTTCCTCCCTGAAGTCATCCCTGGAACCATGGTTAATTGAAGCCTGGGTTTGCATAGTTTGTGGAGCAAATCATTGTGCTGGGAATGGTTGAGTTACCTGACTACGCTCGATGTGTTCCTAGCTTTCCTGTTTAATCCTCATAACAACCTTGCATGGTTGGATGAATTGAGAGACAGCGACTAATTCAGTCTCATCCAATTAATGTCTGCCTGAGACTTCCTAGCAGTTACTAAAGCATCCTGATTATTTAATATTGGCTCACTTGATTGAAAATCTCAAGTTGGTAAGGTCTCAGAAGGTTGAACACAGCTGTCTTGTACAACCAGGGAAAATGCTACTTTCTCTCTCTCTCTCTCTCTCTCATGAATTCTACATGCTTAGAAAGCTCTGAAATATCAAATAATGACTGCAATCTTGTTTGATAATAAATCAATGATTGTTTGTTTGACAGGTGCAAAAGGAAGATGGGATTTGCAATCCATATACTCCCCTTACAGATTTTGTAGTACCAGAATAACTTTGGATGATATCAACAAGCCAGTTATTGATCGAATAATCAGAGTGGATCATGCAGGTGAATATGGGGCAAATCGCATTTATGCAGGTCAAATGGCTGTGTTAAGCAGAAGTTCAGTAGGACCAGTTATTCGTGTAAGTACCTTTTAGCCCACTGATTTCATCTTCCTTGCTCTGATTCTTCTTCTATATTTTAAACTCAACTTTTAGCCAAAATAGATTTTTGTACAATCATTTTATACAGTTAATTATCTTGAATGATTTGTGGAGTAAACCATCATCGGCTGGAGTCCTATGTTGCATTAAACCATAGTATGATTTGTTTAGTTCTGGCGTAGACTGTTGCATGCCTCTAACCATTGTTACTGAAAGCATGACTTCTGGCTCAGAGCAAAGCATGAACTCAGCTCATGGTGGCTTAATTAGTTGCGGTTTAGCAGAACTAGGATACTGCAGTGTGTGACTCCAGATTGAGACAGCTTACAGAGAGAACATTTCTGAACTATGGGAAAGGATCATTGTTTTATTTTTTTAACCCAGCAAATGTGGGATCAGGAAAAGGACCATTTGAAAAAAATGAAGGAGTTGGTGATTTTGTACAGAGTCCGCCCAACCATTTTGTTGCCTCTGTGGAACGTTGCGGGGTTTATGTTAGGTGAGCATCAATGTTTTTCTCTTCCTAATATATATTTGGGATGTATACTCCAAGCACAGCTGTGACAACTGTGACCTTGATGTGTTTACTCCAGGGGCTGGCACAGCTTTACTTGGGAAACAAGCAGCTATGGCCTGCACAGTAGCTGTAGAAGCAAGCATCTCCGACCATTATAACAACCAGATCAGGACGCTCTTAGAAGAAGACCCAGAGAAGTACAAGGAGTTATTAGAGGTATCAGTGTCTTAAAGGTTTACTGATATAATCCATATTATGATATATTATTATTATTATTATTATTATTATTATTATTATTATTATTTAAATATAGAGCAGTGTTTTTCAAACTTGGCAACTTGAAGATGTGTGGACTTCAACTCCCAGAATTCTGGGAGCTGAGGTCCACACATCTTCTAGTTGCCAAGTTTGAAAAACACCGATTTAGAGTTATCACTCTAAAACAGCCTTTCTCAATCTTTTGACCTTGGACGAACCCTTGAAATATTTCTCAGGCCTCGGGGAAGGAACCCCTGCACACTCAGGCTCAAAAATAGGCCAGAAGTTACAACATTATTATATTTGTTTCAGGGGTAGGCCTGTATATATGCATTAACAGTGATCTTAAACTAAAAATAAAGAATGAAACCTCTTTAATGTGAAATTGCCTGAATTTGAAATAATTTTTTAAATAAATCGTGATCTCCCAGGGAACCCCTAGTGACCTCTCGTGGAACCCTAGGGTGCCACGGAACCCTGGTTGAGAAACCCTGCTATAAAACTTTGGAGACAATTTAAGTAAGTTTCATAAATAAAACAACTATTTCCAAAGTACTAATAACCTAAAGCAAATTAACACAGAAGCAAGAACAGCAGAAAAAAAATAGTCAATGATATTTAAAGTTCAATTACATTTTTGTCCTTGGGGGAGATGGGCGGTGATAAATCTGATAAATAAATAAATAAATAAAATTTCTACTTTGTTTAAATAAATATTAGAACAATGCCTGGGAATGCTGCAAAGACGGTTGCTTAATCCTTTCCTCTTTTGCTCATTCTATATTCAGAATTGTCTCTCCTGTTAATTAAGCTTCCAGACATAGGTTGTAGAAATCCAGATGAGCACTAGATGACAGTAGGATTTTTTCGGGGGGGGGGGGGGGGGTTGCTCTGCTGCCATCTAATGGTCTCTGCAGGAAATTTCTTTACTGTATGCTGCTGTTAAAATTAGTGCTCCTCCAGCTGCATAAACATGGAAATTTTAGGTATAAGTTTTTCTTCTCAGCTTATCTGTCTTAGGTCTAACCACCAGTTGATTGGCAAAAATATAGATTTAATGGGAATTAGAGAGTTACAACACAAATACTAACAGTGATAGTCATTTTAGTCTTAAGAGTTCTAGTATTAGGGGAAATAAGCATTGTGTCTTATTCTGATATTTTTCTGATATCTGATATTCAAGCACAGTGTTTGTGGTTTTGACTACTTTGTTCTAATCAAATTGTGTAATGATTGTGTAATGCTATGCTGGTCAGTGACTAGAAGAAATATTTGATTTGATTTGATTTTGACCTACAATATCAATTTACTAAACAATGTGCTTCCTGTGATAGGGTCAAGAGGTAGCCTTCTGTGATTTCCAGCAGACACATGGCAGGTTAGAAAAGAGTTAAGTCTTAGTGTGTTGCAGCTTTGATAGTGGTGGTTGTATATCAAAAAGCAAAATTACTCCAAGATTGAGGAAAAGATTCAGTCAGCTACATGCTATGCAGATTGTCTCTGCACTGGAAATCATATATATGTATATGTATATTCGAGAAGGAATCCAGCTGGCCAAATTCCATCAATTCAACATTTACCAACATTTCACAATGTGAATGAAGCTTCTTGAATTTCCAGTGGAAGCAAAGGTTGTGCTTGGCCATGTGTGATATCGTTGTAAAACCTTGTTGATCACTTCTCAGACTAGATTGTCAACTTGCCAGTCCCCCCAAAAGAATATTCTTGGTTTTCACTGTTTTGAAAGCCTATTTCAAGAACTGAGGACACGTCACAGTTTTGGGTCAGAGAGGGTTCCAGGAGCTGAAAACGGACTCAGAAGCCATATGCTACCCTGATGCTTTATGGTTTCATTTAAAATGTATTCCAAAAGCTTTGGACATTTCTGGCATTTTTTAACAAGTTACTGTACATATGTTTTGTTTTCTCACTTGACTTGCTTCTTGGATACAAAAAAAACCACCAGATCATAAAGAAATTTCGGGATGAAGAGATGCAGCATCATGACACTGGGCTTGCCTATGATGCTGAACTGGTAAGTTGCCACCAAACATCCTCAAAATTTGAATGATCAGAAGCACCCACAACTGATGCTGACCTTGGTCCCCCATGCTGATAGCCATTCCTGAGCCATCCACCGCTATTCACACCCCATGTAGCCTCACTCCACAGTATTATGGGTGAAATGAAATGGGAGGGCTGCCATTTTAATTTCCCCCAATGCGCTTAAGCAACATTTTGTCAAGCTGTAGCATAAATAATAACCACCTCCTACCACTGCCCTCCCTTTCCCTCAGGTGTGGCTCATAAGCCTGCCAGAAAGTAGTCAGTGTCTATTTATTTCATTGATTTATATGGGGACCCTTCTCATAAATACTGCTCTGGGTGGCTAACGACACATGGAAAACAAAAAAGAAAGCCACAATAAAAGCAAAAGCATCTATATACTACTAAAACTCTCGTGTCTGTTTGTTTGTAACCTTTAACTGGGCGAAACGGTGCGTCGTAGGGCAACAATTTTTGAACCAAGGTACCTCAAATGGGCTAACTTACAGAATGCATCCAAAATCCGGGACCCATGACTCCCGTGGAATAGAAATTTGGCAAATTTTACAACATTTCCTGTGGTCGACTCCTGATGTTTGACTGGGCTATACAGTTCAATATGAATGACATGGGCTACTTTCAAGGCAGATCCATCTCTGAATGTCTCCCTGAATTTTGAAGAACTTTTCCACATTAGAAGCTCTGCCATTGTTGAAGGCATTGAGGAATCTGGTAAGGAAATACCTCTGAAACAGTGACCCAACGGGTCATGGATTGTCTAGTAAAAACCTATAACAGTGGCTGAGAACAAACACAATAAACACTCAACAGTAACATCTCACCAGCCATTAACCACCTCATCCCCATGCCCATATCTCTTTCTATCTATCGGAAGGTTTTGCACATGTCAGACACTAAAGCGCTCTCCTTGAACCTGAAATAATTCCTTTTCCAAACATGATTCTCAAGAGTCTCTCTAGCAAGATGTATTGAGAAGGGATGGGAGTTGCAAGTATTTCAGCAACTGAACCATTTCCCACCTGCAATTAATAGATCTCAAAGCATGTAAGAGTGAAGTCTTCATCGTTTTCTTTTTTGCTCCCTTTCTGGAAACCAAGAAACTGGTAGGTCTCTTCACTGATAATGGAAGAGCTTGTAGGGAGCTGTTTCCAAAATCGTCTCATGAACCCTTATCAAGCTGCAACGATTCAGGCCGTTTCTTAAAGTAGTATTTGCCCTGGGTAACTGGAACAGCAGGAACAGTTTCAGTCTTGTTTATGGTGCTAATGAGACTTGAGCTGTTGCTGTTTTGAAGATAACGGGAAGTATAAAATAGTTCTAATATTCAATGTTCTTTTTTTCTTGCATAGACTCCTGGATATTTGGTTTTGAAGAACGCTATACAGATTGGATGTAAAGCAGCAATATTTTTATCGGAAAGAATATAACCTATTTTGGGCAATGGTAAATTAATTGTGAATTAAGAGATTATTACTGCTGTGTTCAAATAGTGCAAAACTAAATTTATATGTTGAAAAGCCTCTGGATGGGGATTTTCTTGTTTTCTTTGTTCTTCCTGTCAAGCAGGTGGTGGCTTTTCTGCTGCTTTGTCTGAAATTGCTGTAAGCTTGCTTTAGAGATTACATCACTCTTTCCACATGCTTCCCGCCTGAAAATTGACTGCAATTTTGCTGCAATTTTTTGGCAATCGGAACACCTCTTTCAATGAAAGGGATTCTCACCCACCCCTTCCTTACAGCAGGGGTCCCCAACCCCGGGGCCGCAGACCGGTACCGGTCCGTGGCCTGTTAGGAACCGGGCCGCCATGCCGGTCTCTGAACCCCACAATTGGCTCCTGCCTGCAAACCCCGCCCCCCGGTCAGCGCGATTGGTTCCTGCCTGAAAACGTTAAGTGAATCGCATGGTCATTAAGCAAATCCGGCTTCCCCAATTGACTTTGCTTGTCAGAAGCCGGGAAGGTCGCAAATGGTGATCACGTGACCCCGGGATGCTGCAACTGTCGTAAATATACGCAGGTTGCCAAGTGCCTGAATTTTGATCACATAACTGCAGGGATGCTGCGATGGTCGTTAAGTGCAAGGACTTGTCACAAGTCACTTTTTTCAGTGCCGTCGTAACTTCAAACGGTCACTAAACGAATGGTTGTAAGTCAAGGACTACCTTTAGCCACTGGGGCCCAGCTGTCTTTATGAACATGTGTGTTAGGCAAGGGAGTTATGTCACCACCGTTTCCTGTTCCAGGCGCTGGCATTAAAAGGGCTTTTTGTGACTTGAAGAGCTCAAAATATCCCTGGGGGTACAACTGCTTTACTCTACCTATCAACTTTCACGTCTTTTGAACTGTTTTGCGGGAGGATTTGTGCATCTTTTGCCCTGCTTCTCCCTTAATGTATTATGGGATGGGCTTTTAGAGCAGACAGGGAAAGGAGCCAATAAAGCGGTGTTTTGAAGCAGAGGTTGTCCAACCCTTTTCTGTTTTGTCTTGTCATCATTGCTGATGCACTTTCCCTAAATCTTAGACTCTGATGCTGTTTAGCCAAAGTTGTATCAAATTATTATCTGTTCTCTTTCGAAAGTTGGCAGAAATGAGCTGCGGGCAAGATTTTGCTTGTATCGGGGTGGGAAACCGGACAGCTTCAAGATGTCATTTTGATTACAGCTTCCCCCGCCCCAGGAATTGGCCTTGGTAGCTGGGGAGGATAGGAACTTGAGTGCGAACTCTGCTTTTTCTTCCCAGGTTCTTTTCATCTTCACGTTCCAGAGAGATTGTGATGTAGTGTTCCGAGGAAGGTTTACAACATTATGCTACACTGGTTTTTTTAACCATGATTGGTTGACCCAGCCACAATTTACACTACACATAAAGCCAAAATCAAAGAAACCTCTTCACGGTCTGGTGAATTTTGTTAGCCAGGGTTATCGCATAATGCAACGTGTGGCATCACTTCAGTTTGGGTGCACAAACGGAAAAGGTCAGATGTTGTCTGCAGCTTACGTGACAATCTGTTGTTTGCTTGTGATAGAGGAACATAACACCACCCCCACCCCCGGTATCTTGTGGGCTTAGCAGTCTCGGGGTTTTCAACTAAACAGTCCTAACAGCAGACGTAGGAAAACAAATACAGTATATACCTGGATTGCTTTATGTATACTTAAGGAAGCTGGATTTGAGTCCCAGAACTGGATTCCTTTAAAGCAGTGTTTTTCAAACTTGGCAACTTTAAGATGTGTGGACTTCAACTCCCAGTATTCCCCAGCCAGTATGCTGGCTGAGGAATTCTGGGAGTTGAAGTCCACGCTCCTTCCAAGTTCCCCAGCATGCTGGCTGGGGAATTCTGGGAGTTGAAGTCCACACAGCTTAGTTGCCAAGTTTGAAAAAACAATGCTTTAAAACAAACAGTTCTGCCTGCAAGCATCACACATTCCATGCCATTTCCGTAAACTGGAGGGGGGGGACGGGGACAGCAGCTTAGAAGAATCCTGCCGGATTGGCCCTGAAATCTGTTCAGTCCGCACCAGTTTGTGCTTGGCTTTTGAACTGCATGCTGCAGCCTTGTCTCATTAATGATTAGATTGAATTACATATTGCTAATAAGGATCACCACCCATTCCCCTCCTTAAGTACAGTATCTTTTAAAATTCTGTCCCAGTATTAAAAAAAAAAGGGGGGGGGACAAATTCTGGTTGGGCAGGGCCTCCCGCAGCTTCGCAGCTTTTGTTCTCGCCCAGAGGCAAGGAGGCTTTTCCTCTGCCCAGGACGGCTTCCCTGGCAGTGACTTGCACACTCAGCTGGCAGTTTCCCCTTTCTCTTCTCCTCCTGGGCAGAGGTCTGATGGCTTGTGGACTTGTCTTTGGAAATGAGGTGTGGTCCCAGATGTTCCGTCTGGCCATCCAGTCTCGTTGGGCATCCTGCCCCCCCCCCCAACCCCGTTAAGCAACCTCCTCTGGCAAGTCCACTCCCACCGTTGCTCCTGGCAGCCACTTCGCTTGCTCCCTCCTCCTCCAACTCCTCCCGCCGCCTTCCGCGCTCCTCCTGCCCCTCTCCCGCACGGGCCGGCCCGGAGCCAAGCCGAGGGGGCAACCCAGCGCCCGTCCCCTCCGCTCCCACCGCTCCTTCCTCCTGCTCCATCTCAGACTTTGGCATTTCCTCTGAGCTCATCCACCCGGTGACGCGCGGCGCTTCCCACTCGGAAGAGGAAGCGAAAAGTTTTCAGCAGAACTTAGGAGTTTCTGCAAGCGGCCCCCCCCGCCCCGCCCCGCCCCGCCGAAAGGTCGCGCGCCCGCAGGACGAGGGAGACGGGCGGACGAAGCCGCCGCAGCCGGAGAGCCGTAAGTCGCTGCCGTCCACCCCCCACTCCCAGCATTGAGTCCCGGAGGACGTTTGCCTGCCCGCGGGCGCCCGTCCAGGCGCGCAACCACTAGCGGCCGCAGAGCTGCGACCGAGCTCGCCCCAGGAGACAGACAGACGGACGGACAGACGTCGGTCGGGGCCAAGGGAGGAGGAGGAGAACCGTCCCGTCCCGTCCCGTCGGCGGAGCCGCGCCGATGGGTTGAAGCGCTGCCAGCCCGGAGCTAAGCAGCAGCGGCCGCTCTCCAGCAGCTGGACGGGCAATGCCCTCCTGGCGCGCCCGGAGGCCCCGGTGGCGGGCCTGGCATCCCCGAGGGACCTCGCCCCGCCGCCCCTGAAGGGACCATGACCGCCTACAGCCTCAACGCGCGCGTCTTCTGGCCGCTGGTGACCTGTGGCTGCACCGCGCTGGTCTGCCTCCTGCAAGCGCTGCGCGGCAGGGCCGGCCCGGCGGGCGGGGAGTGGGGCTGGCCGGTCCCGCCGCCGCTGCTTCTGCTTCTGCTGCTACTGCTGGCCGCGCTGGGCTTGGGCTCGCGCGCCCGGTGGACGGGGCGGCGGGAGCGCCGGGCCAAGCGCGGAGCCGCCCGCAACCCCGCCGGCAGCGCACGGGAGCCCCGGCGCCGCGCCCTGCTGGAGAGCTTCTACGAGGCGCGGCTGCGGCTCTCGCCCCACGTGCTGGGCCACAGCAAAGCCCACGTCAGCCTGGTGGTGGGCGAGCTGGTGCGCGCCGGCAAGGCGCCCGGCCGGCTGGCCTTGCGCGGGGACTTTGTGCAGGTGGGCAGCGCCTACGAGCAGCACAAGGTGGGCAGCCCCGACGCCTTCGACGTGCTGGTGCCGCTGCGCCTGCCGCCGCGCCTGGAGCTGCGCGCCCTGCCCTGCCCCGCGGACCAGCCGGGCCTGCGCGGCGTCTTCCTCTGCGCCCTGCGCGTGGCCGCGGGCGCGCAGGGCCCCCCGAGCCCGGCGTTGTGCGTGGCGGCAGGCGGCGAGGGCGGCGCTCCCATGCTGTCGGCGGCGCTGGTGGCGCGCTGGTTCCAGGCCCAGGTGCAGCGCTGCCTGGCCGCCGTGCGGGCCCGCCTGCAGGAGCGCTGCCGGGTGCAGTTGGCCGCCGGCGGCGCCCCTTGCCCGCTGGCCCTGCAGGTCGCGCCCTGCTCCGACTACGTCTGCTGCCACCTCTCCCTGGCTGTCCACCTCACCCCGGCCATCCCGCTGGGCGAGGGGCTCTACCTCACCCCCTGGGCCCGCGCCCCGCCTCCCGCGGGCGCCTTCTGGACCCTCAACGTCTCCAAAGCGGAGCAGCGCTTGCTGGCCTGGCTGCGGGACCAACTCCCAGCGGACTCCTGCCACCTCAAATGCCTGCAGATCCTCAAAGGGCTGAGGGAGCTGGGGGGGCGCGCCCTGGAGCCCCCCTGGGCTGCCCAGTGGGACGGGGTCCTCTCCTCCTATGTCCTCAAGACGGCGCTCTTCTGGACGCTCCTGCGCAGCCCGTGGCAGGCTTGGGAGGACCGGTTCCTGGTGGCCCGGCTGGAGGACGTGGTCCTGTTCCTGGTGCAGGGCCTGCAGCGAGGGAGGCTGACCCACTTGTTCCTGGGGAACCCCCGCCTGCCCGAAACGCTGAGCCTCCCCAAATTCCTCAAGGAAGCCTCTCCGGTGAACCTGCTGGCTGACTCTGACCGGCCCACCTTGGACAGGGTGGCCTCCCAGCTGCTGAGCGTCTGGAAGCAAGCGCCCAGGATCATTCGGATGTACAGCGGCCTCCGGTACCGCAGGGAGCATCCCATCTGAGGCTCCTCCTTTGTCCCTCGCCAGCCCGGACTTCGCATTGAAGGTGAACGTGGAACGGCCATCGACTCCCAGCGGTCCCAAAGGGGCCGCTGCTTGGCTGGGGTGGAAAATGGTTCGACGGTGTGGACATTTAAAGGACCTGCTTGTCTCGGAGCATGAAGACTGTCTGCATCTGACTTTTGGTTTCTTGGACATGTGGCCTCCATTTTGAACCTATGGTGGAAGTCGGGTGCTGGGTTGGATTTGGGGCGTTTGCAACCAGCAGGCTGGACACGTCTGAGGCTTGCTTGAAGGAGGGAGGTGTGGAGGAGGGAGGGAGCATCTTCTCGAGGTTCGTTTTTCACCAAAGTTCAAGAGGGCAGATTGGCATTCATCACAGGCCAGCTTGATTCTGCTTCTCTGCACTTCTGCTCAGGCCTTAGGCTTAGGCCTTCGTCAACAAAGGCAGGCAAATTTCCAAGCCGCTGTTCGGTGGGTTTCAAGTGCAATTCTTGGTGGGGAAAAGTTGAGAGCTGTACTTGCGAAACCTTAGGCTCTTGTGATTCATATTCCTTGATTTCCACCCCCCCCCAGCCAAGTTAGGAACCAGAGTGGGCGTTCATCATGTGCTTTGGCGTTTCGCCCAGTGCTTTGAAGCAGTCTTGATTTTTCAGCGCAGGACCGAGGGTCAAGAAAGAACGAAAAGACGGGTTGCAGCCCTGCACGCAGCTGCTTATTATGGGCTGGAATAGGAGCGCTCACAAGAAAACACAGCCTCATTATGTTTAGAAGTATACTCCTTTGAGAGCAGTCATCCACAACGTGGTGGTCTCCCAGATGTGAGCATACTGGCTCAGGATTATGGGAGCTCAGATTCAGCACATCAGGAGTGCACCTGGTTGGGGAATGCTCCTGAGGGACTTAATACCAAGATGTATTCAGAGACCAAAAGTAATAGCACTTTATTTTCATGAAAGGTTGCTTTTTTTTTTTTTTTGCAATGCATAGGCTGTTAAGAAATTTTTTTGAAGCCTTTGAACATTAAAATAATTATAAATGGAGAAGTTCAGCTTCCTAATAAGCTGTCTTCCTTAAAAGAGGCTGATTCAAAACACTATTTTCTTATGCGAGACTGTCAATTGCAAAGCAATAATTACCCTTAACAGCTGTCTTTTCATAAAAGCTGACCTCCAGGCGTAATTGAGAAGGATCCAGTTTAGAAAGGAAAGGATTGTTCAGACTTCCACTGTTTTGTTATTCTTGTGAATCCCTTGGCGTTTGGCCAGTTTGACACCTTTCCCAGATAAAAGAACAGGAACAGGAGTCTTAAATCCCTCCAATCGGCAGCGGGACATATTGAAGATGTAAGGATGTGAAATTGTGCAGTACGTGAATGTTTTCTGGCACTGCAAGTCCCATTTAGTTCAGTTAAAGTGCCAAGAATCAGAACAGTAAACGTTATTTTACACTCTCATGTTCAAGATAAGCAACCTGCATGCTGCAAATTCAGACATCCAAACTGCATATTAAAAAATCCCATCACCATTTGTGTAATGCCATCATTTAGCTGCCAAGTGCTGAAAATCACCTCTCCCCCCTGTGCGTGGCTGGAAAAAGATTAACCTCCCACCCACCCACCCAATTCCACAGGGCCTGGCACAAATTTCCAGCCTGTTGAAAGGATGTTTGAGTTCTATGCTGCAGCCCGAGGTGTGCAACAGGAGGTCTGTGATGTGACTTTTAAAATTGGTTTAATCTCAAGTGCCTGCCACTTCGGCATGAAATATGGAGTGGGTTTTTTTAAATAAAAGAAATAAATCTCCATTTGCATGGCATGCAGTTGGTTTCAGCCAAGGAAATGGAATCAGAACGTCAGTTGTGCGCATGGTTGAGATTGTGATCTCAGATGACTTTACATTGGGGGTGTTGAAGATGGTTTTTAAGTGGTAGTTATTGGCTGGCTGCCTGGCATTTCTTGGTGGGGCAGGACAGTTGAAATGAGAAGAGTGGGCCCTGCTGGTGTGTCCAGACATTTGCCCAAGGGTACCAGATGCTAAGAACGAATGAATTTCCCAAGGTTGGAATGTCTGAAACGGAACTATGGAACACATCTAATGGACTTTTTTTCATCAGCCGCAGATCTTAAGAAAGGTGCAGAATCTAGTAACTTGCTTTGGTGTACTTTTTAGAGTTGGCAGGGGCGAGTCCTGTTTCTGGTTTGTGTGCCCTAATTTGTTTTTATGTGTTTTGGGTTTGGTCCTCATTATTCAGAATATGAATAGTTGTTGCGGGCAGATCCGTGGAGCGCATGAACTCATGAAATAAACACCCTTGGGAAGATGGGGATTGTTGGTTGAACGGATGGGAAAGTTGGAAAAGAAACTTCTTGAGTGTGAAAGAGAGGTGAAGAAATTAGTTTGAAGAAATAGTTGAAGGAAGGAGGGCATTGAGGAAAACCTATATGAAATCTACGTTGTTTATTGGCTAAAAATAACACATTTCTGGGCATTGATCCTGTTCCTGTAAACCAGTGTTTCTCAACCTTGGCAACTTCAAGATGTATAGACTTCAACTCCCAGAATCCCCCAACCAGCATGGGGAATTCTGGGAGCTGCCTAGGGAATTCTGGGAGTTGAAGTCCACACATCTGAAAGTTGCCACTCTTGAGAAACACTGCGTAAACCCAAGCTTGCTCAGGCATATGGGAAGAGTTATCTTAAGGACCACTTCTGCCCCTTTGAGCCTTAAGGTCCAAGAGACAGTGTTATGGAGTAGTTAAAGTTATATCTGTGTAACACTTAAAAATGGCGTCCATGACTCTACATAAGATAATGCAGTGGTTTCTGCCCCCTGAAAAAGTTATTTTATTCCTGGCTAAAGCGTTTGAGTAGATCCAGATTCAACCTCTGCTCGGCCATGAAGCTCAATGGATGATCTTGGGCTGATCATTGTATTTCACCCAGCCTGCTCTATATGGGTGGAATGAAAAGAGACTATGGGTGGAAGACGCAAATCTTTTCCATCACCTTGAGTTCATTAGATGCCCGCTGGGTTCTAAATGTAATGCATAAATAAGATGCGCTTTGCAAATCTTGCTTTCTGGTCTGGCCCATCTTGCCCACTGCTAAAGCTTAATTATTTTGTTATGGCATTTGGCTTCAATAGGAAGGTCTGTTTCCATTCTTCTTTTTTAAAAGAAATTTCACTGTTCCAGAAGCCATGTTGTTACTCATTTCTGCTGTTTCGCTTGAGAGAGGCTCAGTTTGATGACTGCCGCCTGAAGAATTTTTCTTCAACTTTTTAAAACGGTTGCGTGTTATTTTTTTTGAAGCCTCTCAACGTGCTTTCAGCGGTGGTTGCCAAGGATGATCGTAATAGTAAAACAATTAATAATGAAGAACTAGAAGGAAGTGTACAAGGCTGAGTTTCCAGGGAGATACTTATTTTTTTGAGCAAAGGGTATATAGGCGAAAGAAACATTGTGTTTTGTCTTTTAATTGTTTATATGGTCCTTTAAGCTTTATGTGCCTAGTATATTTCTCTCAGCCCATCTACTTCTGTTCCTGGATTTTTGCTAAGAAAAATTAAATTAAAGAATTTAAATTAAATTAAATTTAAATTTAAAAATTCAGCCTGCCAACTAAAACGAAAGAGGATTTTGATCTGAAACATCAGAGAATTCTATATTTTGGTACACAAAAATGAACAGAATATTTCAGAGTAATACCATAATATGCCGTACGGTTTCTCGGTTTCCTTCCCCTACAAAAGAGACTTCTGGTTTTGTGCCTTGTTCTCGGGTGCTGCCACCCCTGCGAGGTAGTCCAGATTAGGAAACTGAGCTGGGTTTTATTCATGCTTCTTCTGCACCTGCTGTTTTTCTAACGGCTTCTGTATGCTTTCTCCAAAATCATCTCACTGGCTCCCTCCAAGCCTTGAGAATTTCTTTTATTTATTTATTTGAATTTGTATTACTGCCCATCTCCCCCATCGGGGGACCCTAGGCGGTTCACAATAAAACAGTAAAAACATAAATAAAAATGTACAATGTTAATAAATAATATAAAATCCAAGCATAAAAGATGTTAAAAAGATGTTAATACTGGGGAGCTTCATGGGACCAGCCATCCCCAAGAGGAACTGTTGGCATTTCCCTCCCAGGCAAGCCGGCAGAACCAGGTTTTTAAGTCTTTTCGAAAGGTTGGGAGCGAGGAAACCCGCCTCAGCTCTTGGGGTAAGATTTGCATTTCTCTGGGTGGATGCTTGGAAGGTTGTGGTATTTTGGAGGGTGGGAGGTGTGTTATTGTTGGTGTTTTCTGCTCCACATCTTTCTGCAGCCTCCCTTCCTGTCCACTTCCCTCATGATAATCCTCCGTTGAGGTTGAACAGATGTGTGGGAAGCCACAGAAGAAACAATGGTACAATGAAGACACCTTTGCACACACCTCGGCGGCCTCATCAGTAAGTCAGGGCAAGAACCCCACATCCCTTTGGAAGAAATTTTGAAATTCTCTTTCACCGGATTGGAAGCTGGCAAAGCAGTGTGTGTGTGTGTGTGTGTACAGTATGTGTGTGTAATTTCTGCATAGGATTACTAAAAGTTTAAATTGCATAGAAATACGCTTTTCAAGCGACAGCTTAAAAGCAGCGTTTCCACAGTACGCTTCACCATTAGCAAGCAACGTGCAAATACACTTTCCCACTTGCTGTTTCTCTTTCTTTTTTATTTTTTTGAAAGGCCGCCTTCACCACCAGTTCTCCAAATTTAATTTAATCAGGATGAGTCACCTGTCAGTCTCTGCAGAAATTAATCATTAAGAGTTATTATGGGTAGGTTTACAAAGCTTCACGCTGGTAGACTTATTTATTCAACTATCCCGCTGTCTAATAAGAGCATTCCTGTTTAATCTGAAGAGCCATCCAAGGTAACACAAGATTTCAGACACTGCTGCTGGGTGGCTTTTTAAAATACCTCCCTATCTGCACCGTGTGTTTCAAAAACAGTAAAATATAAGCTAAGCTTTGACTCTCAGCCACAAGGAGATATAAACTGCATTTAGCCACGCATATTTTATCGGGAGGAAATGCACTGAACACAGTGAGGCTTCTGAGAGAACATGAATATGATTGCACTGCAAGATTGCCTGCAAACTTTCCTGATCACCTATGGTGAGCGATGATTTTTCCACAAACACTGGTACGAACTTTTCACTGGTTCTCTTGCCACAATCACTTTCATTTCCTAAATGATTGATGTAGACCAGGGTTCTTCCAGGGTCAAAAGGTTGAGAAAGGCTGGTGTAGACACCAGTAGCTTTGGTTAACTGAATCGGGAGTACCGTAAATACATCAGAAGGGATGGATAGTCCTGCTGATGATGATTACAGTCTTCGCTTAACGACCACAATTGGGACCGGAATTTAGGTTGCTAAGTGAAGGGGTCATTAAGTGAATCTGACCCACTTTTACAACCTTTTTTGCAGCGGTCATTAAGCAAATCACCGTGGGCGTTAAGCAAACCATGTGGTCATTAAGCGAATCACCCAGTTCCCCATTGGTTTTGCTTGCCAGAAGCTGGCTGGGAAGGTCGAAAATGGCGATCACATGACCGTGGGATGCTGCGATGGTCATAAATGCGAACCGGTTGCCAAGTGCCTAAACCATGATCACGTGACCACGGGGATGCTGCAATGGTCGTAAGTGCGAGGTCCGGTCGTCAGTTGGTTTTTCAGCACCGTTGTAAGTCCGAACCGTCATTAAACAAATGGTTAAGCGAGGACTACCTGTACTTTTTTTCTTTTCTTTTTTTTAAATTCCTGGACCTCAAAGAATTGTATAGAAGTATACATCAGAGGTGGTTGCTATTGCTATTGACAGGCCAAACCAACATCTCCCAAAATTGTCTTGGTTTGTTTGGCTGTCTCTCCAAAAGGTAATTTTACGAGCCTACAATGCTCAATGATTTACATAGCAAGCTTTCTGAAATAAGAATATGTATACTTAGATGTATACTAATTCCTTGTGTTTTGAGGCTTGTGGCAAATGAATGCAATATAGTGGACAAATTAGATACAATGCTTATTTTTTTTGGATCTTAACAGGAACCAAATGTATTGTAAGAATCCTTTTCTGGATTTAAATGAATACCAAAATGGGAAGCAGAAGTTAAGGGTTTTCTCCAGCATGCATAGAAATGTTTCCTTTTCACATGTGCCTTGTGAAACAGGAAAAAGCTCCAGGCTCTTTTGCACTATGTGTACTTCAGTCTTGCAATGAAACGCCAGCCTGGTTGCCAGAGGCAAATTGGAATTTCATGCAGGAGCGCCCAATTCTTTCACACCGAAAAGACATGCTTCCCCTTTGCTTCTTGAGGTCCACCCAAAATGCATAGCGCCAGGACAAACTCTGAACTAGATAGGATTGCTTCCCATGTAGTTGATAATTTTCTCCTTCTTTCACTTTAAAAAAAATTACAACTGAGTAACACCTGTGGGCATGCACACTTAGGATTCTTGGAGCCCCTGTTTTTGCATTCCTGAGCGGGCCGCTAGAAATAAATTGCTGAAGGAGGAATAGAACTTTTTAAAATGTTTCTGAGTTTCTTTGCAAGGATGACCCAGTTGTCTAAAGTTTGGGAAAGAAGGAAACTTGTGTTTAAAGTTATCCAAGCCATGTTTTTAAAAAAGTACTTCCGTTGTTTCTGTAACAGGACAAAATTGATTTGAAATTTGTCCCTAATAATAAAACACTCTCTGGAGACTTCTGTGCCCTATTTGTTTCTGCAAAGCAGCTAAGAACTCTGCTCATCTTGATGGACACATTGCTAGCTGTACCATTGTCAAAGAAACCTTTCTTAAAATCTAAGTTCTCTTGTTGGAAGTTTGCTTTAGTGTTGGAGTTGTTAGTGGGACATTTTTATTCTCTCAAAAGACTTCTAATTGCTCAGTATCCACTAAGCACCCACTTCATAGATGGTTGACCAAGCTGAGGCTGCAATGGAGGGAACATAAGGAACACCAGATCAGATCAAAAGACCATCATTTTATTCCCACCAGCAGCCAGCTACCTATCTCCAGGGAGCCCCTAAGTGGAGGTAAAATGGCAAGATCCTTTTTCACAACAACCTTGTGTGCTAGGCTAGGCTAGACTGAAAAATAAAAGCTGGCCCAAGGTCATCTATAAGGTTGGGTGGTGAGTGAGAGTTTCAGTCCAACACTCCACAGTCACAATAAGGCTTTGTTCCACCTAGCAGTAGAATTCTTTCAGTCCCTCTTTCCGAGGTCTCACTTCCAATGTCTTGCAATCACCTTCCAATATCTGCTGCTTAAGATAGCGGCCACACACGTAATGGTAGAGCTGGCCCTACCTTAGCTCTTTCCTCCAGCTTGATACCATTTTCCAGATGTTGCCTACGATAACAGCTTTGCTCTTCTAACAGTAGAGCTTGCATTGCCTTTTAGACCTTTCCTCCAACAAGTTGCCACTTTCCAGGGTCTACCACCAGTAATAATGACCTCAGCTCTGCCTAATGTTAGACCCAGTCCTACTCCTCTTGAGAAGCCCTATAGCAGCTCCTCAACTTGATTCCCCAAAGAAAGGCCTACTGGCTACTGAGGAAAGTCCCACTTGGAGTATGCAGAGAAGTGGCCAATGTTATTTTTGCTGATCAGGATAGTCAGCCTTTGCTTCTGCTTCTATTTTTGGACCGGAAGACCGAAGGAATCACATCAAGAGAGACATTCTGGAGCCAGCTCAGAATCATATGACAACCCTGGCTGCTTCTCGATTCCAAAACTTGGGGAAGTTGATAAGTCACATTGGAATTGGAGGTACAGCAGTAATGCTCTTGCCACTAGAGAACCCTGCCACCCATTTCTTGTGACTGCATTAGTGTAAATAAAAGGAACGTTACACAGGAAACCCATCCAAAGAAAGTCAAATCCTTTAGCGTTATCTCTGGAATTTTGCCGTCAACTGTGGGCAGTCTGCATTTCTAACTTGTAAAGCCATCTAAAGATGGTGAGTCCCAAGCATTGGTAAAAGCAATTTGTACACCCAGACTCCAGCTCACTCTTTCCACAGGCAGACCCTTGGGCGCTGAACACGGGAATGGCATAACAGGGAAAAAAAGGAAAATTATAATCCCACCCACTTGGAGATTTTGTCATGGGAAGATGGCTTCCAAGGATGTGCTTTTCTCAGCTGGATTTAAAAGATAACTGTTTTTCCACCCTATAAGAAGATGTCAGCTTTGCGAGGTAGTCCAGACAAGAAGCACACCTAGAAATACTAGCTGTAACTTTCTTGTAAGGTTACATTAACAGAATCTTGCAAGTCTGAAAGTACATCTTCCCCCCCCCCTCACCTTTACGGTCCAAGAAACTAGGGAGGGTCCGTTCTGAGACATTTACCACTTCCTCATTCCTTCTGCTGGCTCAGCTGCCTCTTATCTGACTGTTGCCCAGTCTGTGGCTCTTCCTCCTGTCTCCCAAGGTCATTCCCACATATCCTTACAGAAGGTGAACCGACCCACCCATACTGTCCCTTATTTCAGGGTGCTGTTTTCATGCAAAGCCCATCGTTCTGGCCAGGTTCATGTTTTGAAAGCGGCCCCTTTTCCACATGGCACTTTCTGCCCCCAAACACGGCGCCTTTTATGTTCAGCTGTTCAGTTTTTGCCGGCATAAGCCATGAATATTCCAATTTTGGAATAAGTGAAGCATTAGCTCAACAGTTGGAGAGGAAATGAATCATTCTTCTGTTTCCCATGCAAAAGCTGGCTAGCCACTGTCTGATGGATCTTGATGGCTTTTTTCCCCTTTTCTCCAAGAAGAATTAATCCTTTCTTTGCCATTCTGAGTATCAATCGTGCATGCATGTATGTGTGTGCATATACATACGTGTATAGATGCATACATCCCTGGGTAAATATAATTATCAGTAAGAGAGCCAGTTTGGTCTAGTGGTTAAGGCAACGGGCTAGAAACCAGGAGACTGAGAGTTCTAGTCCCGCCTGAGGCATGAAAGCCAGCTGGGTGACCTTGGGCCAGTCCCTCTCTCTCAGCCCTAGGAAGGAGCCAATGGCAAGCCAAGAGACTGAGAGTTCTAGTCCTGACTTAGGCATGAAAGGCGGCTGGGTGACCTTGGGCCAGTCCCTCTCTCTCAGCCCAACTCACCTCACAGGGTTGTTGTGGGGAAAATAGGAGGAAGGAGTATTAGGTATATTAGCCGCCTTGAGTTATTTATAAAAATAAAAAAGGTGGGATAGAAAATAAATAAAGTGGTCTGTTTGAGTTTTTCTAAACCTGATGAGCCAACTGGACCCATTATGGTTAACAGGATTAATAGAATCAGGAGACAGCCTGCACTGAACAGTCGTCCTGGGTGTTTCGCAGAGCTCCCTGACAGATGGTCTTGTAATTCATAATTCTGTCAAGGAGCCAACTTTGCATATTAATCACTCCAACATTCCTACATGGGTGAAAACGTGGGAGGCATCCTTCTCCATCTGGGAAGACGTGGCCAATTTTCATCTTTAAAAGAGAGGCACTTCAAATACCATCTGCATTTTCTTCTTAAAGGTTTTGGACCAAACAGGGAGGGGGCATTAATTCATCCGATCTCGGCATTGGGAACCCAGATGTAGCAGTCCGGGGCCTGCGGACCCCAATCTGGGGCTTTGCTGCTGGGGATGATGGGAGTGATAGTGTCAGCCTTACGAGGTAGACCAGACGGGAAACACGACCAGATGAGCTAATTCTACTTTATTGTAAAGCTACATTGACAGAATCTTGCAAG
Source organism: Charina bottae (assembly GCA_023362775.1). NCBI lineage: Eukaryota > Metazoa > Chordata > Lepidosauria > Squamata > Charinaidae > Charina > Charina bottae. The sequence goes on from JALMGJ010000010.1 coordinate 29,893,937, forward strand.
TCTGAGAATACGTCTCCCCCCCACCCCCGTCTGCTTACAGCCCAAGAAATTAGGGAGGGTTTCTCTCTCTTTTTTTAAATAATAATTTTTACTGAAGTTTACAAATACAAAGATAAAAAAATAATACAAACAGTAAAAAAGAAAAAAGAAAAAGTGCAGAAAAGAAAAAAGGAGTAAAGAAAAAAGATATATAAAGAAATGACTTCCCTCTCCATCAAGACAAGTACAAACAACTCATTTCTTTATATATCTTTTTTTTCTTTATATAGGGAGGGTCCCTTCTGAGCCTCTTGCCCCACCCACTATCCAGCTGTGGGCTATGCTCTCTCTTATCTGACCATTCCCTAGGCAGCACCTCTTCACTCCGTCTCCCAAGGTCTTTCCCACTTACCATTACAATTGCGCACCTCTTCCCTTTCCACTGAAGTTGAGTTCCCACCCTTCCTAGCAGACATGGCTAGAGAAATTAGATCCCATCTTTCCATAGTTGGAAAGTTCAAGGGCTGATTAGCAAGAATTCCTCATCTGTTGTTCCTGGGAATAAAATCCAAGCTGCCAGAGGCAGGTTGATTGGAGTGAGGATCCCATAAGGATAACCCCGGTTCAGATTTCACCATCTCACCTGAAGGAAAACCTCAAATGCAGCTTGGGTCAACGGAACTTTCCCAGCCACAGACCAATGATCGTTTGAGCTCTTGTGTGTCTGGTTTTCCAGTGTGATATGGCCACGCTGGAATTTGTGATGCCCGGAGAACCAGGACTGGCATCGAGAGCTCCATGTGTTTTAATTTTTGCAGCGCATGCTCACTTTCATACATGAATAGTAAAATGATTGATCTGATCCTTACCGATAGAAGCCTTGTTAAGAAAAGGACAGATGAAACCGGTGGCTTGGACAGGGAACGCGGGAAATGAGCACCTGAGGATTGAAGTCGAAACAGATATTTTCTCTCATTCTACTGCACTGACGAAATAAAGAAGAAAGAAACAAAGGGGGAAAAAATCCATTTTGCAGATACTGACAATTACAGCGCTCTGGGTGATCAGGTAGTGAGTGAGATCCAGATTGGAAGTTGGCTGAGACATTGTTTGGGATGACACGAGGCTGTGGTTTGAAAGGAAAAGGATGAGGGAGAGGCAGAAAGAAGGCAGATCATTCTTTCCTTTGCTCACCACAGGGTCCGTGAAATGAGGAGCTAATGAAGCTGAGCTTCATCGTGGAAACCGAGGGAATGCAGGGGAGGAGGGACAGAAAAATTAAACCCAAGTGCGCTTGAAATCCCAGAGCATCGTATATCAGGCTCTAAATTTTAGGGAGAAAGTAATTGCTTTGAAGGTATGAGTTGCAACCCACTGTTAACTTTGGTGACCCTGAGCACAAAAGTTTGCGGAGCCCAATTTACAGCCATTCTGTAGAGCAGTGTTTCTCAACCTTGGCAGCTTGAAGATGTGTGGACTTCAACTCCCAGAATTCCCCAGCCAGCCTTGCTGGCTGGGGAAGTCTGGGAGTTGAGGTCCACACATCTTCAAGCTGCCAAGGTTGAGAAACACTGCTGTAGAGAGTAAGGAAGATGACCTTGATGGAGATATAACCTAGACAAAAGGGGCTGAAACATTTTTAAGTCCAGAGCAATGAGATAACATTCAGAAGCAGTTCAGGCAGTGTAATGGCATGTGGGAAAGACCTTGGGAGACGGACGAAGAGATGCTGCCAAGGGAACGGTCAGAGAAGAGACAGCATGGCCTGCAGCTGCATAGTGGGCAGAGCGAGAGGCTCAGGAGGGACCCTCCCTAAGTTTCTCAGACTGTAAAGGTGATGGCGGGAGAATTGTACTTTCAGACTTGCAAAGTTGATGTCAGCCTCACCAGGTGGACCAGACATGGCATGGACCAGGCATGACCAGATGAGTGAATTCTACTACATAGGGGCCATCTAGCTTCAAGCTGACTTCAGCTGCATCTAGAAAATTCTACATTTCCTCCTCTAGATGTCAACCTTCTGCTGTTTAGCACCAAAACTCTTGGACGGGCTTCTTTGAAATCACCCTTCTAGTCCATAAGCGCCTTCCCACCCAGCAGTACAAACACAACAACGGTGTCTCTGTTCGTTTCTCAACTAGGTGGCAGCATCTCACTGATCTTGCCCAATCTTAAAAAGCTAAGCAGAGTTGGGCCTGGTTAGTACTTGGACGAGGGACCACCTGGAAATTTGAGAATGATAGGCTTGACCTGGAAGTCCAAAACACATCCCAGAAGAAGGCATTGGCAAACCTCTTCCAGAACATGGCAAGAAGTGCCAGAGGATGAGTTTGACCTGACAGCTCCTTTATCTTTCTTCTCTGTGTATAATCTAAGATTTCGAAATGGGATGACTACGAGGGTCTCTTTCATTGAAACTGCTGCTAAACAAATTGGAAGTGCCCTCCCAGGTAAACCAGACCGGAAACAAGACAAGATGAGCTAATTCTACTTTACTGTAAGACTACGTTAACAGAACCTTGCAAGTCTGAAAGTACAGATCTCCCACCCTCCCTATTAGGGCAGGCCCTTCCTAAGTTTCTTCCTCTGACCCTTACTCTATTATGGGCTCCTTTCCCTTTTATCGGATCGTTCCCTAGGCGGCATCTCTTCCCCCCATCTTCCAAGGCCACCCTCCAATTCCATCACACTCTGGCATCAGTGAGAGGAGGAAAAAGAGATCACCAAGTACAGGGAAATAAACATAAATGTATTTTATTCATGTATTGCATTTAGATCCAAGCTTTCACTGGGATTCCAGGTAGCTGCTCCGGCCTGGTGGGAATGAAAGGAAGTTTCCACCAGTGCTCTGTTGCTCTTCTGCATGAAGGAACAGCAATTTTGTTTCAGAGACAAAGGGCAGGTCACATCTACCTGTTAGTATCAGCCGCTTTACGTAATGGTTGGGCCAGCCCCAGGATGGACAAGTAGTCCTCGCTTAACGACCACAATTGGGACCGGAAGTTCGGTTGCTAAGCGAAGTGATCATTAAGAGAATCCGACCCAATTTTATGACCTTTTTTGCGGTGGTCGTTAAGCGAATCATTGCGGGCGTTAAACGAACCACATGGTCGTTAAGCAAATCATGCAGTTCCCCATTGATTTTGCTTGCCAGAAGCCAGCTGGGAAGGTAGAAAATGGCAATCACATGACCATGGGACGCTGCGATGGTCATAAATGTGAACCGGTTGCCAAGTGCCCAAATTGTGATCACGTGACTGCGGGGATGCTGTGACAGTCATAAGTGTGAGGACCGGTCGTCAGTTGGTTTTTTAGCACCGTTGTAAGTCCAAACCGTCATTAAACAAATGGTTGTTAAGCAAGGACTGCCTGTATTAAAGATCAGTAGGTTTAACCTCTGCAGGTCTCCTGTAACAAATTCAGTACTTTATGGAGTGCGATTGGGCAAGACGACATGCAAATAGTATATCGGTTTCCTCTGCCCAGATTTCAGCCCCTAGTCCCTCAACCTGCTTTGTTGCACAGTGATTGAGCGCCGAGAAAATCCTCTCCAAATTTCTCTCGCTGGTTGCGTTGACCTTCCTACAGATTGCTATTTAGCAACTGCTCCGTCTGCCGATAGACAGATGGATGTTTCCGCTCCCAGGAGATGCTTCCTCCAGATACGATCCCTGGAGTTTAAACTGAATTTTAAAAAAGGAAAGAAAGAAAAGAGGAATGATGCCCCAAGGGAAAGGAATCTAAGTTGCTAAAAAGAGAACCAGTCTTGGTTGCTACCATGATAACTAAGCGAACAGAAATTCATCACTTGCCAAGCGAAAAAGAAGAGAGGGAAAGGCGGAAGGAGAACGTTAATGCAATAAATGACATATTGAAAGAAATCCGTCCCTTTGCAGAAAGGAATGCAACCAGTCTTTTTTTTTTATAAGAACTTTATTAATTTTCCAAATATAATTAAAATACAAAATACAGAATATAGAACAGATAGAGTACAAGTCTAAAGAAAAAAGAAAAAATATAAAAGTGCAGAACAGAGAGAGCAGAAACAGAAAGTGACTTCTGACCTTCTCCAATACAGATACGAATACATTTACAAGTATAATCTCTTCCCATTAGTTAAACCTTAGTAATATTATTTCTATCAAATCAAGCCATTTAATCATTAAAACCCAAAATCAAAACTTCATTTTTCTCTGACACAAGCAAGTAGTCTAAAAGTGGTTGACATGTAGAAACAAATCCAGAAACAGTATTTTCTCTTATCAACGCTGTTAACTTGGCCATTTGGGCCAGCTCCATCAGTTCGATAATCGAGTCCTCCACACTGAAGGTATTTGTGGATCTTTCCATCTTTGTGCATATAAAATTCTTGCTGCTGTAATCATATATAAAAACAAAGTCCCATGTTGTTTCTCGAGCTGCTTCCCCATCATACGCAAGAGAAACAGTTCTGGATTTTTTTGTAAGTCCACTTTAAGGATCTTTTGAATATTAGCACATATTTGGTCCCAGAATTTTTTGGCCTTTTCACAAGTCCACCAAAGATGATAAAAAGTTCCTTCACCAAGAGAACATTTCCAACAAACATTTGTTACTCCATTATACATCTTTGACAACCTAAAGGTAAAGGTTTCCCCTGCACAGTCGTGTCCGACCGTAGGGGGCGATGCTCATCTCCGTTTCTTAGCCGAAGAGACAGCGCTGTCCGAAGACGCTTCTGCGGTCATGTGGCCGGCATGACGCGCACGGAACGCTGTTACCATCCCACCGAACTGGTACCTATTCATCTACTTGCATTTGCCTGCTTTCGAATTGCTAGGCTGGCAAGAGCTGGGGCGAGTGCGGGAGCTCACTCCATCACGCGGCGCTCGGGTCTCGAACCGCCGACCTTCCGATCAACAAGCCTGGCATCTTAACCGCTGAGCCATTGCGCCCCGAACTTTGACAACCTTTCCGGAGTTAAATACCAACAATATATCATTTTATTAAAATGCTCTTTTAAGTTGTAATGCAAAGTAAATTTCAAACCCTTATTCCACATGTTCTCCCATTGCTCCAACATAATATTATATCCAAAATTCTTAGGGATGCAACCAGTCTTGAAGGGACAGAGCCTGAAGCCAAATTCATGTGAAAAAGAGAAGCCCCCATTCTTATGACACCATTTTCAATCCTAGCTCTGGGTGACGGTGCGGAAGAGCGGAAGAAGAAATGGCTAACTTCTTCCTTGAAGAATCAAATCATGAGGGCTAAGAAGGGAGATTAAAAGATGAGGCCGTGATGGGGACCGAAGGGAACTCTGATGGAGCTGGAGAATATGCACAGGTGGGCTTGGAGCATCGCTGGGGAATCAGAGATGTGCCAAGCATCTAAGGATACAGGTAAATCGCCGAAAATATTTGAACAAGTGTCGGGGTTGGTTAAAGGAAGCTGGTGATTCCATCTCGGGTGTCGGGGAAGGTCGCGTGCGAATGGAGCGCTACCATTTGACCCCAAGTTGGAGTTAGAAATGCGAGGCATGGGCAGGTTGCACAGGGACAGATCAATCATCAGATTCCGTCGTCCGTGAGCGGCTTCGTTCCGACAACGGGCGAGGCTGTTCCTTCCAGACAGCCGGGGTTCCTCTGCTGCTTGACGGGTTGACGTCTCGCCGTTCTGCAGCGGAGGGCCTTCGCGATGGCTTGCCAAGAGTCCCTTCCCGTGCTGGCGATGTCGGGCCTCTGGTGGTAGATCTGCAGCTGCCTCGCCCCTGGCCTGGGGTTTGCCCGTGATCCTCCAGCAATGTGGACTTCGGGGCTCTTTCTGCAATAGGGGCAGCACAATGACTAAAGCCTTTCCTTGGGGGAGAAAAAAAGCAACCAAACAGCTCCCCCCCCCTTTATTTTATTTTTTTTAAGCAAATCTCAGACCACAGCAGGGCAGGCCGCGAGAGTTTTATTCAGTTGGTGTGATCTGAATGGAGATCCCTCCTTTTTCTCATGGCTGCCATCCTGGGGGGTTGCGAGGAGACACCCCAGGAACATTGCTGACGGGCTGCTGTTTGCTTCTGAGCGCATGGGAGAGGATGCAAAGGCAGAGAGATGAGCATGCTCACTCATGCAAGCAGCATTTGGCCAAGCCAGAACAGTCTGTCTTATTTCCTCGGTCCACAATTTATCTCCTTCCTCCTCCCTGGGACCGATCTCTCTTGATGTCTGCAGCGTTCGAGAGAGCCGGAATTGTGAGTATTAACTCTGAAATGCAATTGTAGAGCGAGGGGTTTTGCATTGGAGTTTCAATGGTTGTTTTGTTCCTTGCATCCCTGGGGAAGGGAGCAATGCCCGTCTGGTTTAGTTTCACTTTCTCGTCGACCACATGCTCAGAATTCCCTTCCTTCTCTCCCCGCAACTTTGGCTATCGGGGGCAGAAAAGAGGACCTCTGTTTATGCTCAGAGGTCCCTGGGTGACAGAGCATGCAAAAGAGGTTTGGGTGCTCCATGTCGGGGAATTGAGTTAAAGCTTTTTGGTTTGAGTTGGTCCAAAGCCCAGAATTGAAGAACCGATGCTGTTTCGTACTGAGAAAATGCTCACGGGGGCAACAGCCTCTTGGTATGCAGATGGTTCAGCATCCTGCCGCATAACTCCCTGGGTTCACACATTGCATGAAACCAGAACTTGGTTTAACAGGCTTTGGCTGAATGTGTTGTGTGAACCCACTGACTCTGGTTTGTTTAGTGAGCCATGGGGAATTCCACCGGTGTGAACCAGCCTACCTTAAGCTGATGCTGCTCAGAAGTGCTGGACTACCATCATGCCCACTGGATGGGAGTGATTCAAGTGATCATGCAACCCACGTGGAGGGCATTAGGTTGGGGAAAGCAGAGAGACCCTGTGGATTTGCATGTTGGCAGAAGAAGCTTTCTATCCTTCACGTGGTAGGCTTTGCAAAGCATGTTTACATGCCTTGAGGAAGCCATATTGAAGCCAGCGGGACTTACTTTTGAGTAGATCTGGACACTTGGTGTGACTCTGGTCTTACACACCATAGTTGCTGTTCTAGTCGGAGGGCCTTTCCTGTGAGTGAAAATCCAGTTTCTTTTTCTCTTTAATGTGACATTAATGTTGGTATTTATTTATTATTTATTTATTCGTTCAACTCCTTGGAAGGCTGCCAAGACTAAACACTCCCAGTTTAAGTGAATAATTTAAATAAAGAAGCTGATGCTCTTTAGTACAGTATGTCAGAATTGTCCCGTTTTTCGCCCCGAGGCAGAAAGAGACTTGCCTTCTGCAAACACGAATTGGAGCAACTCCTCCTGGGGGTGTGATTTATTAGCACTGCTGTTCATCAGGCGTGCAATCGTGGGCTATCATTTTTATACAGTAAAACTTCAGTTGGATGTACCATCTGGGGAAGTGGGTGTCCACTAAATCAGAAAGTCTGCTAATTCCCAAATTATGTTATTTGCATCATGTTACATCATTTGCGTAATCACATAATCGATGTACGTAGTTTCCTCTGCAGTTAAACCTTAGTTTAATAGACATTAAATGGAGGTGATGTCTGAAGGAACGAAGGCATTGAGGATCCAATGATGAAAACAGCATTGGGCCATTATTTATGATTTTATTATTATTTAAATTTATATGACCGCCCAACTCCCCCAACGGGAGAGTTATGCCGCAAGCTCCGCCCCTTTTCTATGTACATGCAACATCACAGCACACATCCAACATGTTGCATCACGTTGCATCCTCCCCTTATCAGCCCTTCCTCTTCATCTCTGCTTTGGTATTTGCCACAGAGTGTGGTCCTAACCAAACTCAAAAGTATGTTGAGATCAATGAATTTATAGATGGGATGCTTCTCGAATAATTAGATTTGTATTATATGTATTAAATTTATATGCCGCCTTGCCAACTCCTGTTGCTTTTTTGTATAAGATTTTTTATCTAAAGGGGGAGAGGGGAAGGTGCATGTCTCAAGGCAAAACTTTATTGCAGGATTGTTATTTATTTTTATTATTTTATTTTTATCCTGCCTTTATTATTTTTACAAATAACTCAAGGCGGCGAACATACCTAATACTCCTTCCTCCTCCTATTTTCCCCACAACAACAACCCTGTGAGGTGAGTTGGGCTGAGAGAGAGGGACTGGCCCAAGGTCACCCAGCCAGCTTTCATGCCTAAGGCGGGACTAGAACTCTCCTGGTTTGCCATTGTCTCCTTCCTAGGGCTGAGAGAGAGGGACTGGCCCAAGGTCTCCCAGCCGGCTTTCATGGCTAAGGCGGGACTAGAACTCTCAGTCTCCTAGTTTGCCATTGGCTCCTTCCTAGGGCTGAGAGAGAGGGACTGGCCCAAGGTCTCCCAGCCGGCTTTCATGCTTGAGGTGGGACTAGAACTCTCAGTCTCCTAGTTTGCCATTGGCTCCTTCCTAGGGCTGAGAGAGAGGGACTGGCCCAAGGTCACCCAGCCGGCTTTCATGCCTAAGGCGGGACTAGAACTCTCCTGGTTTGCCATTGGCTCCTTCCTAGGGCTGAGAGAGAGGGACTGGCCCAAGGTCTCCCAGCTGGCTTTCATGCCTAAGGCGGGACTAGAACTCTCAGTCACCACTTTAAGCGGTGTGGACTTCAACTCCCAGAATTCCCCAGCCAGCCATGGCCAAGGTTGAGAAACACTGCACTAGAGCATAAGCCATGGCTTACAAACAATGGCTGGGTTTGTACAAGCCGCCAACCCCAAATCATGGTTTAGGAGTTGTGCAAACGCAGTTAGGAACTCATGACATCCTTACTCCGTCTTCTCAAACAAATCCAGCTAGCCGGGGAAAGAATTTAATCCAATCCATCTGAAAGGACCAGATTGGAGAAGGTGGCTCTTAATTTATCACGAAAACAAGCCACGCGTCTTCCTGCAAATTCCGCCTTGCCAATAATTCATCGCCAGGCTTGTTGAAAATGTGTTACGATCAGAAGAATATTGTCAACAGGCTGGGCAGAGCCCTTCGTTGCCCAACAGGAAAAGTGATTTTTTTATACTCTTCCCGAACCATTTCAAGGGTCCATACTGGGGCAGGGTGACCTGAAGACTGTCCGGAGGCCAGATCCAGCCAGTGCAAAAACTGGGAAGGATGCAGGAGGCTCAGCTTCGAATCCCCAGTCATCCAGAAAGCACTAAGCCAAATCAGGGGCTTAGTCCCTGCCAAACTAATGTCTAACAATCCTTAGTTTGTTTTCAGCGTCCATTGGCGATCACTCGTAGCCGAGTAAGATTGTCTTCCAAAGGTAAAATTTTAACGGTGGATCCGTAAGTGGCTGTAAAGGCCAATTCTGGATCCGCACAACCTCCCACAATGAGGGCATAGGTTTACGGGTGGGAGACGGTCACGATGAGGGTTTGCCTGACGTGCCTTCCTTTTAGCTCTTTTCTCCCTTTCGCCCTGTACTCGTGCTTCTTCAAAGTCCATAGCGCCATTAATAAAGGCTGACCTCCAATTGAAACGCTCATGAGTTAGGGCTTCCCAGTTCTCAATGCTCAATGCTTTTCATGCGTAAGGGACATCAGCTGAGGCTTCCTGGCCTTCTCCCAACACTCTAGTTTTTATTGGTGGCAGAAAAGGTCTCCGGGGTATTTCGGGGGGGGGGGGCAGCCCACAAAAAGGCAGGAGTCCAGTCTCTCTTTTGTCACAGCTGACCCCACCCTGACTTCCTTTAACAGACTGCTTAAGACGACAATGCCCAGAATGCCCAGCTGGCAATTTGCAGGAAGAGGAACACTGGCAGTGCCCAACAGACTCCCCCTCCCTCCCTCCCAGGAACGTCTAGGTCCACGTTTCTCCAGCCCAGCAACTTTAAGGCGGGTGGACTTCAACTCAACAAGCTGGGGAATTCTGGGAGTTGAAGTCCCCCCGCCTTAAAGTTGCTGGGCTGGAGAAACACTGCTCTAGGACCTAGGTTCGGAGGTTCGAATCCCTAGCCCTGCGTGCGGAGTGAGCTCCCGCACTAGCTCCAGCTCTTGCCAACCTAGCAATTCGAAAGCATGCAAATGCAAGTAGATGAATAGGTACCACTTCGGTGGGTAGGTAACAGCGTTCCATGCGTGTCATGCGGCCACATGACCGTGGAAGCATCTTCGGACAACGCTGGCTCTTCGGCTAAGAAACAGAGATGAGCACCGGCCCCTAGAGTCGGACACGACTGCACAAATGTGCGGGGGGAACCTTTACCTTTTTTTTAGGACCTAGGTTCATCCGAGCGCCCCCTGCCGGCCTGTCCGCAGCAAGGGGAGTCCAGTTGCGCCTGCGGGTGGCTCGCTAGCGCCCCCTGGAGGTCAAAGAAGGAAGACCCCCCCAGCAAAACAGCTGACTGGCTAAGGCGGGTCCTTTCCCGATGGCAGCTGATTCAAAACTGCCGGAGGCAGGGAAGACCCCCTCCCTCGCTGGTCGCCTGCGGCATTGTCGCCTGACCGGCCGCTTTGCTCTTTGCCGCGAGTGATCCCCCCCACCCACCTGGCTGGTCCGGTGGGGGGATGACCGGGGGACGGAGGGTGGGGCAGCTGCCATGCAAGGAAAGCCGAGCGAGCCGGACGAGCGGCTCTTCCAGCACCACCTTTCCCTTCCCTCTTGGCCATCCGAGGCTGCGGGGCGGCGGGGGCGCCCAGGCGCGGGTTAAGCGGGCTGGTCATTCCGTCAGTCCTCATTGAGCAAGCGGAGCACGTCGGACGGAGTTCTGTTGTCGAGGGCAGGCGCCATGCTTCGGCTGCGAGGGGGCTAAAGTGAGCGCCCGAGGAAGATGGCGTATATCCAGGTAGGGCTGAGCGGCCGTGGGGAGGCGGGGAGGGGGGCGGGAGACCCCCGGGGCGGGAGACCCCCCCGGCTGCCTCTGCTGGGCGCCGAGCAAGGGAGAGAAGGAGGGGGGCCAATGCAGACGCGCCGGGGTCCCCCGGAGCAGCATCCCCGGCGCCGCCAAAAGGGAGATTTCTCCCTCAGGAAACTTGAGCGAGCCGAGGTGGAGTTTTGGAGCTGCTCCGGAGTTTCCTCCGACGGGGACGCATATGCAACCTGTAGCACGGAGAGGGCAAGTCCCCCCTTTCCTCGGCCCTGGCCCTGGCGGCTGGCTGTCCCCCAACGCCAGCCAGCCTTTCTTCCTCCTTTTCTGGGGTCTTTGCGCTTTCTTCTCGCTTAGCCCCCCCCCCCCCAACAGGCTGCCTTGGGCACCATCCCCACGACCCTCCCGGTTTCGCGGCGGTCGGAGGGGCATCGAAGCGCGGCGTGCAAAGCGGGCTCTTTGTGGGGGGGCGGGGCGGCGGGAGCGGGTCGCCCTGAAATGAGGCTGCGGGAGCGGCGTGGGGAAGAAAGGGGGACCCCTGAAAGAAGCAGATGCGTGCGGCTTGCTTTCCCAACCTTTCCTGGGCAGATGGGAGTGGGCTTGCGGGCGAACGCCAGGGGAGCGGGTGGGAGTGCCCCGCGGATGTGATGGTGGGCAGGGTTGGCACGCAGGTTGTGTGAAGCCCGGCAAATGGAGGGAGGGGAGGAAGGAAGGGAGAGAGCGATGGGAAATGCTAATAGCCAACGTTGCACCCGGAGGCCAAATGCTTCTGGGTTGATCCCTCTCTTTCGCTAAAGCTGCTTTTTTTTTTTTTTTTTTAAATTGCTCTCTTCCTGGATAGAACTGATTTGGTTTTATTTTGGTTCCCTGCGGCCGGCTCTCCCTGGTCAAATAGAGTTGTTATTTTTTTTTAAAAAAAAAAAGACCCTGAAGGTTGCCGGTTAAAATAATATTAAGGAATATAAGGGGCGGAGGGGCATTCTGATGCCCAAGGATATGGAGCTGGAATCATAGAAACAGCATCCGGAACCTAATTTTGAGATGGGGCTGCCAAATCCGGGCAAGAAAATGAGGGAAGGTGAATGTAGCAAGGGCAAAAAAACCCTGAGCTGCTTTATCCCCCATTCTTGCTGCTCCAGGGAAAACTTTGGGATGCATTGGATTTCAATTCCCATCATCCTCGACTAACACAGATGGAGGCTGCTGGAAGTCTGCCTCCTTGACATCTTAATTTGTCTAAGGCAGTGTTTCTCAACCTTGGCAGCTTGAAGATGTGTGGACTTCAACTCCCAGAATTCTCCAGCCGGCTGGAGAATTCTGGGAGTTGAAGTCCACACATCTTCAAGCTGCCAAGGTTGAGAAACACTGGTCCAAGGCCATTGTTGGTTTTTTTAAATATACTTCCTGTGAAGGTAGCATGCGTGGTTTCCTTATTTTGTCCTCACAACAACCCTGTGAGGCAGATCAGGCTGAAAGAAGAGAAACTGGCTAATGCAGAGAGTGAGCAGAAAATAGATTACCGGCTGATAGGTTTCACAGGATCTGGAAAAGGTTTCTGAGACCTTGTTGAAGCATGACATAGCCTAGCCCAGTCGATGGGTCATTGACCCAGGGTGAAGTAAATCATAATTGACTGCATTAGCACCCCTTTCTGGATGCGCAGCACGTGAATGATAAACTAACCCCAGGGTGGGGATGGTACAATACACTTGGCAAAAATGGGGTGAGGTAGTTTGGGAATTAGTCTGTAGTGCACACCCAACCCATAATCCCCCTGGTTAGGCTGTGAAAATAAAGATGGGGAGGAGCAAATGCGATCAACAGGAGTGAATGTTTGTGTAAAAGGAGTGTGTGCTAACTCAGTGCTGTTGTGCTAAGGCTGCGATTATGTTACGCCAACCCAATCATTAAGGTTTGTAGATCATGGATCAGGGTGCTGTGTGATCCCAATTGATTGTGGCTTTTTCAACAAGCTATAATTTAATGCCATCTGTAAAAAAAAAAATTGCACCTGGGTCTGATTGGTGGATCTCAGGATTCCAATGAGCAATCAAGTGGAAGCCCAAACTGAATCTAGATCCCTCAAGTCTCAATCTGAGATTCTCACCAGTGTGGCCCATTGGTTTTCCAGCAACCTTTTCCTAGACCGAGAGGCCCGCCTCTCGGTCTAGGAAAAGGTTGCTGGAAAACCAATGGGCCACACTGGTGAGAATCTCAGATTGAGACTTGAGGGATCTCGTGCCCTGGTTGTCTCCCATATAGATTACTGCAACGCACTCTACATGGAGCTACCCTTGAAGAATATCCAGAGGCTACAGCTGGTACAGAATGCGGCCGCGCGGGCAGTTTTAGGTGCACCAAGTTCGACACACATAACACCTCTGCTCCGTGAGCTGCATTGGGTGCCAGTTTGCTTCCGGGTCCAATTCAAGGTGTTGGTTATTGCCTTTAAAGCCCTACATGGCATGGGACCAGGTTACCTGAGGGACCGGTTCATCCCCATTACATCGTCCCGTCCCACCCGATCTTGCAGAGAGGGCATGCCCATCAGCGAAGGAATTCCATCTAGCGGGGTCTTGGAGGCGAGCCTTCTCTGCAGCGGCACCTGCCCTGTGGAACATTCTCCCCCTGGAGATAAGACAGCCCCCCCCCTCGCTCCTGGACTTCAGGAAAAAATTAAAAACTTGGCTCTGTGATCTCACCTGGGGCAAGAAGGAAAGTGGTCACGCTTGGGGATGGCTGATCTCTTAGAGCTGCCTCAAATATTTTAAATATTTTTATCTTCACTGTAAGAACCACCTGCCACTTGGATTTTATTGTATTTGTATCTTTATTGTTATCTTTATTGTATTTTAATGATGTTCTGTTGTGGTTGTAAACCGCCCAGAGTCCCTCCTTGAGGGGGAGATGGGCGGTCATAGAAATTTAATAAATAAATAAATAAACCTGAGCCATCGTTTTAGGTTTTTTCACCAAGCCAAAACTGTAAACCATCATTTACAGACCCTAGTGTAAACCCACTAAGCCAAAACATAAAAATAAAGCAAAACTTGATGGGCATTTCTTAAACGCAATGCGTAAGCCCAACCAGTGTGTAATTTAAACAGCCAAAGGAGGCGATTGACTCTTGGGTGGTATTAGATACTCAAACTTCTCAGGGCTTGTTCTCTGAAAACTCCCAATTTGACTCATGGAAAACAAAGCTAGATTGACATTTCAGACTTGTTGGATTGGGTGTTATACGATCTTGGAACTGCAAAATAAATTTCATGGTGTTTTTCAGGGCACAAGGAGAGGTATCTACCCCACGGAGGCTGCTATCTTAAATTTAACACAGAGGATGCAATCAAAGTAGCAATTGATGAACACAAGGATGGGGTGTGGTGGGAAAGAACAGCTGGCGTTTCATATCGTGTTAAGCCATGGTTTGTCCAGCCATGGAGTATTGACCACAGTTGGTTATAAACCTTGTTTACAAACGTCAGTAGTTAGGTTAATATGTGCTGCAACAGCAAAATGAGAGTGTTATCAAAACTCACTCCAGGCTTCGCTTCCTGTTTGTGCAAGTTGGGACAGCTCACAATTTGCATGCAGGCACCTTTACGAGGCCAGAACGTTTGAGAACCCCTGGGATGTTTCGATTAAAATGTAATGATTAAAAGTAAACGATGTGGTTATTTCTTGCCCAGTCTTAACCTCAAGGAAATCATTCGCTTTGTTTATTGGAGGGGAAGCAGTGTTCTGCACACCGTATGATTTTATTATTTGGGGGGATGGAGCTTATTGCAAAGATTGAGAATCTCTGTGCAAGCCCACCTTTTGGCTTTGTGCAACTCTGAGCGTGTGTTGGTGTTTAGAAATGGTCAGTTGCAGGAGAGGACCCCACTGCGGCCCCTGAACTGCTATTTTGTGCACTGAAAGTCCCAGTTAATCGCGGGGCTGATCAGTTTCAGAAAGGCGTAGAAAAAGCAGAACTCGGCTGTTTTCTGGGCAAAGGCGTAATTGTATAGAACAGTGTTTCTCAAGCTCAGGAACTTCAAGATGGGTGGACTTCAACTGCTTCAAATGCTGGCGGGGGGGATTCTGGGAGTTGAAGTCCACCCATCTTAGAGTTGCCAAGGTTGAGAAACGCTGGTCTAGAGTTAGAAGCAAGTCCTTCTAAAGATGTGCAGAGCCTCCCATTGCAACCATACATCTTTAGAATCAGGAATATATTTTCCAAAGCAATTTATGCAGGCATCAGAAACCAACCACTGTATACGCGAGGCTGTAATATCAACTTTCTTATATTTATTACCCTTGCTGTGTGCTGTAAGCTTGCAGTCCTTTTATGAGAGGCAGAACTCCAGATGCAACGTTGGGGCACCAGAAGGATGGGTCTTCAAGCTCTTCTTTGGGTTTCCAGGATATCCACAGACTAAGTTACCTGGGAATTGTTTAAAACATTCATTTTCTTGACCACACGTCCTAAGTGTTGCTTTATAAGGTAAAGGTTCCCCTCGCACATTTGTGCAGTCGTGTACGACTCTAGGGGCCGGTGCTCATTTCCATTTGTTAGCCGAAGAGCCAGCATTGTCCGAAGACGCTTCCACGGTCATGTGGCTGGCATGACGCGCAGAACACTGTTACCTTCCCACCGAAGTGGTACCTATTCATCTACTTGCATCTGCATGCTTTTGAATTGCTAGGTTGGCAAGAGCTGGGGCGAGTGCAGGAGCTCACTCCGTCACACGTGGCTAGGGTCTCGAACCTCCGAACTTGCGACCTTCCGATCGACAAGCCTGGCATCTTACCCGCTGAGCCACCATGCCCCTTTTTTTAAAGTTGCTTTATAGGAACATTTAAATTGTTTCTATGGATAGACTTCTTGGCAGTCTAGACTGGAAACAGGTAATCCAGTTTAAGAGCTCTGGTTTATAAAATGTATTAGAAGGAAAGTTAAGGTTGCAAGAAGAATTCCAGCAAGGAGATTCCTTTCAAATGAGGTGCCTATATATAGCCAATTTAGGGCCTTGAAACTCTTGTTGGATTTTTTCTGATTTTTCTTGCAGAGGACTAGAAGCTTACCATTTTTTTTTAAACAAGACAGGCTGTTCCATGGTACCAGCCGTTTTATCAATGTGAGATGTAACTCTCACACAAACACTGTAAAACAAAATGTACAGATTAAAATCAACCTAAAACTCAAACCCTACTGGCTTTAATACCATATTCAAACCTACTAAAAACATGGTTTTTATGGTCCATTCAATCCAATATTCCTTGGATTGATTCCACGCCAGGATTTTGGGCTGGAATTTTCAGCCATTCCTGGAAAATGTTGGGTTTAGACGTGGGTCTTCTGCCTGGCATTCAAAGGTAAAAAAATAAGAACCGGTCTTCTATCATGTCAGGACTTGTGATGGTATGTGGGAAAGAGCTTGGGAGACGGGGCCAAGAGATACTACCTAGGGAATGGTCAGATAAGAGACAGCATAGCCCGCAGCTGGAGAATGGGTGGGGCAAGAAGCTCAGAAGGGACCTTCCCATGTTTTTCGGGCTGTAAAGGAGACTTACAAGATTGATGTCAGCCTTCCCAGGTAGACCAGGTACCCTTAGATAGAAATTTGCACGGACTGCATATAATGAAGTGGACGGTTTATTTGAATGCAACTTAGGGACCTGTAATGGTATGTGGGAAAGACCTTGGGAGATGGAGCGAAGAGATGCTGCCTAGGGAATGGTCAGATAAGAGACAGCATAGCCCGCAGCTGCATAATGGGTGGAGAAAGAGGTTCGGAAGGGACCCTCCCTAATTTCTCAGGGTGTAAAGAAGATGGTGGGAGATCTTTACTTTCAGACTTGCAAGAGTCTGTTAATGTAGCCTTACAATAAAGTAGAAATAGATCATCTGGACATGTTTCCTGTCTGGTCTTCCTGGGAAGGTTGACAGAACTGTAGAGCATTTAGTCTTATATTGCTAGCATTGGCTATCAGCAGCTGGCTGGAATTCCAGGCTGGCATTTGCTCCCCTCTTCTTAGAGATGCAGGAGATCTCTAAGAAGCTTGGAGCTTCCTGCATGCAAAACAGGTGTTTTGCTCTTGAGCTACATCTGTTGAGGACAAGTTCCCATTAGCAGAGATGATTTTAGCATGACCTTCCCTGCCCTTTTCATTTTTACCGCAAGTGATGGTGGCCATTCTCTTGACTCACATCCTTCCTAATACTGTACTCCTGATCCTAAATCATTCAATCATTGTGGGACATTATCTAAGACAAAAGTGGCTGTTGCCAAGCAAACAAACCAGGATGAGAATGCATGGTTTGCTTTCCAAGCTATGGTTAGCACATCTGTGGTTTGATAGGAGTTCTGAAAACGACGACTGCTAAGTGGTTAATAGCAGCTAAGTCTTTTTTATTGTATAACACACATCTTATATCTGTGTGTGTGTGTGTGTGTGTGTGTGTGTGTATACAGTATGTTCCTTATGGAACCACTGCTTATCCAATATTAGGAAGACTTGCTCCAGTACTGAAGACCCCAATTTATGCTTTCAGAGTTCTGGAGCATGCATGCAATCGAAAGTCTAATTACATATGCACCTCGTATGAATCAGCCATGAGTTTGTGTGCAGATGTGCAGACTAGCGTTTGCCGCTTTCCCATGCTTAGAGAAATATTTCTTGCTCCTCATGATGGGTTTCATTCTGTTTGGGCTCAGTACTTCGTGTGAGCCCATGCAATATGGCTTGCAGGGATGGTTAGTGGCTGAGCACACTGTACGAACCTAGGCAGCTGTAGTTGATTTTGCAAGCTATCATGATACAGCCTGTGGCTTCAGAGTCTTTTTAAAGGGAGGGGGCAGTTGCTGTGGTCCTCATTTGAAGTATAATTTAGGATTTGAAACAATTTGTTAGATCAATGTTTTTCATTCAAGGCAGCAAAATTAATCAATTAAAACATAATGGCCAGGATTATTCCAGTATTAGAGGCTCCCCCCCCCCCACAAACAATCCTAATTGCTGGGCTATTGACTTCAATGGAGAAAAGAATTACATTGACATAGGATGCAGTGAGAAGAAAGTGTGTGCTGAATGCATGTGTGTGTGCGTGCTTTAAAAAGCCTTGATTATTTTGATGTGTGACCTGTGGTGTCTTGTGTCCTTACCACTATTATGTGGCTAAGTCTATTTTCTGTGCTCCAATCTCAAGCACTTTTCAAGCCCCAAATAATGGTTTTTCGTACCAAACCTTCTATAGGAAGCCTAAACACCTTGGTTGGATTCGTAGTCAGTGCTAAGCTAAGTTTTGATTTAACCATGATTTGTTAAACAAGCCATAACTAGAAGTTCACTTGATATACTAAGCCCTAATCCACGTTTAAGGGGCGTGGTGGCTCAGTGGGTAAGACGCCAGGCTTGTTGATCAGAAGATCACAAGTTCTGAGGTTCGAGACCTGAGCACCGCGTGACGGAGTGAGCTCCCCCACTTGCCCCAGCTCTTGCCAACCTAGCAATTCAAAAGCATGCAAATGCAAGTAGATGAATAGGTACCACTTTGGTGGGTAGGTAACAGCGTTCCGCATGCGTCATGCCGGCCACATGACCATGGAAGCGTCTTCGGACAACGCTGGCTCTTCGGCTAAGAAACAGAGATGAGCACCGGCCCCTAGAGTCGGACACAACTGCACAAATGTGCAGGGGGAACCTTTACCTTTTTAATCCACGTTTTTCAAAACCAGTGTCTTTGGATCCCTCAAGACCTGTTGGGAAGGTGTGATTTATTTATTATTTGTTGAGAATAATAGCCCATTTGGGGCAGGGGCCATTCACATTTAAGGGTGACTAATACAGAGCCAGGTTTAGGGATTATAAAAAGAGCTCTTTTTTCCCCCCCACAAAGGGACAAAAAATAGTAAGCAATTGAGGAAAATGTACAATAGCAATTGCATATCCCTCCTGGAGATCTTTTTACCTGCAGTAAAATAGGGAGAGCTCAAAATAGCTTTTTTTTTTCTCCTGCTAGAAACGAAAGCCAAGGCCCACGGTACGTATTTGTCTTGCAGGTGGGGAAAATCATTAAAGCTTTGCTAAACTGGTCTTGTCTTTTTCATTTTCTCTCCCTTTGCTTCATCATGGATATCTAAAAGGACAGTTGGAACCAGTAAATGAGGTGAGTTAATCTGATGAGTCATCCTTTCTCCTGACACACAGAACCAGACGGTCATGTTTTTTCGTCCGCCCATCTTGCTTTCTGATGTAAAATTTCCTGGGTAAAATACACCTTGGTTTATTATGGCTAAACAGCAAGGTGTTTTTCTTTTTTTTTTTT
Source organism: Charina bottae (assembly GCA_023362775.1). Taxonomy (NCBI): domain Eukaryota; kingdom Metazoa; phylum Chordata; class Lepidosauria; order Squamata; family Charinaidae; genus Charina; species Charina bottae. The sequence continues at coordinate 29,913,033 of JALMGJ010000010.1, forward strand.
TTAACAAGGAAAGCCCAAACAAACATCATCTACCCAAATTATCTCTGTCTGGCTGATTTTAGTTGTCTTGGCTGCAGATGATTCGATATGCTAACAGTTACTGGTCCACAAAATTTCTAGTCCTCGTGTTTTGGGAGAGAATTTGGAATCCTCAGTTGCTCTGCTCGGCGATCTCTTTGATGTACCACTGCAGCTTTGACAGCTGAAGATGTAATATATATTATAAAATGGACATGATTTTGTAAATAAAGCAGAGGCTCATCTTTATATCTGCAGATTATTCCCTGCTACAGTAGAGAATTGGACACTTGATCCATCTGCCTTTCTTCACCACCACTATAGAATCCTTTATGTCTGAGATATATTGTCGTCCTCTGACTTCAAACTCCAGAAGTCCTAGGGAGATGTGATGTCCTCAATCTTGTGGACGCCAAAGGCTGTTGAAATGAGCAACATCCTTTTAATTGACAAGGTTTCTTTTCTGCTGGCAAAGCTAATTACCCGAATGGAGCACCAGCAACAGCCCTATTTAAAATTCTGTCTTAGTTTGTCTGTTGCTGAAGCTACATTTCAGTTGCTCCTAGAGGGCTCCATCTTGGGTCCTTCTGGAGCTGTCCAAGGTCCTGCTCCATTGTCAACTGCATTGTTGGCTTTAGTTTGGCTGATTGCGATTTGCTTCCTTGGAACTTGGACTTCATTTTTGCTTTACCATTCCTTGACGCATGATGCACGCGTCCTACTTTTATGCTGCTGTTGTCCTTGCTTGAAAAGTCCAGAAATGGTTGACCTTTACCAGGTGATCTGATCCACTTGCATGGCTTATATTGTCTTTCAAAGCATTAAAGCTTTCCTCTTTTTTTAATGCTTGCTCTGTTCCCCAAAGAATATGGATTATAAACAAATATACAGCAAGGCTTAAATTCCCTCAGTTCATTTCACAATAAAGCATTGAGACTCTTCCAGCTTGGCATATACTATATTGACTTGGTTAGTTCAGTGGAAACAAATTAGGCTTTTCTTTTGTGTGTAAACTTTGGAATCTCCCCCATTTAATTAGGATTTGTTATTTATGAACCTTTATTCCTCTTCTAGTGGGGGTTTGGCACTGCAAACATTTTGTCTTGCACATTACAATTTTACAAGAGTGCAAGCTTATAGGAAAACTCAAGGTCCAGTCTTCAGCAACTACCCTGTTGTATAGGAAGTGGGGTATAATTTATATTTAATAATAAAAGTATAGACCACTCTAGGTTTTAATGCTGTTGCTCTAAATTTTCTAACTATGCTGTGCAGGTAGGGTTTCAATGTCCAAATATTTTAGGAAGAATTTTGCAGACGATCACCAGGGTTGCTAAGAGAGAGACTGTTGTCTCCAGTGTGGGACCTTCCAGATGTGTTGGGAAGCTGTAGTTCAATGACAATGAAGTTCAGTGTAGTTCAATGACCTCCTTTGCAAAGAGAAGATTTGAACCCTGGCAGGGGTTATCCCAAAAGAGAGCGATGAGACAATTCCTGTTTGAAACTGGCAATTCCTACCACTTGACAGCCCTGTTCTGGATGAGTTAAATCTTATTTTCAAGATAGCAACAAGGTCAAGTAACAATATGGTGGATCTATTTTATAGGAATTTAGAATAAACTATATTTTAACTACCAAAGTAAGTGCTACTTTCATTTTTATGGTAGGTTTATGTGGTTGTGATTCATGATTATTTACACTTGTTTTTTTGCTTTTTTCCAGCATTATTATAGCCCTATAATTGTGACTACTGATGAAGGCTTATTTTTTTAAATAAATTTTTATTAGAATTTTGCAATACATAGTTAAAAGTTAGAAATAGAAAAAGAAATAGAAATACAAAATAAAAGGAAAGAAAAGAAAAGAAAAGAAAAGAAGAAGTGTAGTAAAGTAAAAGTAGGGAGGGGATAGGCGGGGTATAAATAAGATAAATAAATAAAAGAAAAAGAAAAGTATGAAACATAGGTAACTTCCAATCTATCCCTGGTCATGAGAACAAGAAAATCCATCCTAGGACTGATGAAGGCTTATTAGCCGAAACGCATTTAGTCAGGTTTTTGAATGTTAGCTAGTATTACTGTTTGTTCATCCTGTTCTCAGTATTTATTCATATATGTTGGCTGTTGGGGCCTTTTTCATTGTTTTTCATTGTTATTATTGTATTCTAGGCATGATGCTGTAACTCTATATCCAATACCAGTAAACAATACTGTATAGTATAATTTGTGGCCCACCATATTGTTACTTGACCTTGTTGCTATCTTGTTTCTTTCAGGTTAAGTGTGTTTCCCTTTCTTTTTTGCTAAATCTTATTTTCTCCAACCACTGTGGGCAACAACGGTGTAATCGTGGGGATTGTCTTCCGACTCCTTTTAGAGGGTGCATGACTGGGGAAGGAGGTCGGGACCCATTTCCCTGCAAGTGAATCCTCTCTGCATCTGCTCACAGCATTTCCATCAGAAGCCCAATTGCTATTTGAGGTCCCTCCAGGCATTGCCTATCATCCATCCATCCATCCAATTTTGTCACCGCCCATCTCCCCCCTCAAGAGGGACTCTGGGCGGTTTACAACAAGAGTGCTCAATTAAAATAATAACCGTAAAATATAAATACAATATATAAAATGTGAATACAATGATCAAGTAAATATAAAAATAAGAATAAAATCCAAGTGGCAGAAAGGTCTAATTCAGTCCATGTGTGTGAGGAGCACTCTAAGGTGCCAGCCATCCCCAGGAGTAACTACTCCCCTCCCGGCCCCAAGCACGGTGGCAGAGCCAAGTCTTCAGGTTCCTCCGGAAGGTCAGGAGTGTGGGGGCTTGTCTCACCTCCAGGGGCAGAATGTTCCAAAGGGCGGGAGCCACCGCAGAGAAGGCCCGTTTCCTGGACCCCGCCAAATGGAATTCTCTTACAGACGGGGTCCGCAACATGCCCTCTCTGCATGATCGGGTGGGACTTCCAAGTTGTCTTTTCCCCCTCTTCTCCAGATGCAAATCCCAAACATGAAGGCCTTAAAACAAGCTTTGGTATAAAGCCATAAATGTGTAAACGCTATCAAAGTGTTGCATACAGGTGTGTGTATAATTCAAACTCTATAACTTGCTGTTTAGGTTTGAATGCCTGGAGAAAAATAACAAGATTTAGAAAAAATAAAATTAGGTCTCCGCAGGACTCTTCTGTTTACATTCACAAGAGTTATTAATAAAGAGCCAACAGGTGGGACAATCTTTTCTGCCCTTGTTTGTTGGGATAGGTCCTTTCTAAAGGTGGGTCAGCTGAACCATAGTTTGATGTCACAGGACCAGTAAGTGAAGAGTCCTGGTCATGCAATCTTCCTTTCGCCTCTCCCTCTCACATAATGGTCTGTCTTCTCAACTGTCAACCTGGGTTTTCATATCATGCTACCTTATAATGTGGTCTGCTTGATTTTGTCTTAATGTCTTGCCTGAAACCAACCCTTGTGGATTTTAAATGCTAGTATATGGTTTAGCACAGTGTTTCTCAACCTTAGCGACTTTAAGCTGAGTGGACTTCAACTCCCAGAATTCCCCAGCCAGCCATGCTGGCTGGGGAATTCTAGGAGTTGAAGTCCACACATCTTAAATTTGCCAAGGTTGAGAAACACTGGTTTAGCATGTTGTCTGAACTTGGACTATGGCTTGAAAAAACATTGTGCTAAACCATGGATTTTTAGCCATGGTTTGGCTGAGCCACAGGGGCTGGGGTCATGCTGACCCATAAGCCATGGTTTAGGAACCAGAGTGGTCAGCATAAGCCAAAAAAGAATCCCATTATGGTTTTCATATCCGTCTCCTTCTACTTGATGTTCTCTGGATGTCTTGGACGTTGCCTGTCATAATTCCCAGTTTTCATGGATGATCGGATTTGATGTCCACTCTATCCAGAAGTCATGGAGAAAATCTATGTAAGTGGTCACAAGGAGTCGAAAATGACTTGATGGCCCATAATCAATCAATATCCAGAAGGTTCCAAGTTGGGCAAAGCAGAAGCAGCGTAAATCCAGATCTATGTCTTAATGTCTGCAAAGATGTAAAAAATCCATGGAGCTGGAAGCCGCCTGGGATCTGCGTGTTAGATTACAACTGTTTATCCTTGCTTGCTATTCTCCACTGGTTGTAATTTTGCTTTCTGGTATCCAACGGCCTCAGGGCCTGTTGTCTAGAATCTCGGATCTCCTGCTGTGCAGATGGACTTGTCGGAATTGCTGTCAGAAGTGCCAAGAGTGCAGCTGCTGCCAGTCTAACGAAGATGAAGTGGAAATCCTGGGGCCTTTTCCGGCACAAACCCCTCCCTGGTTGTAAGTCTGGAAGTGTTCTGGATGGCCACGTTCATTTGAAGGGTGGTTTCTTGAATCTTCTTGCCTTGGTGATCGGAGGGGAAACTTCTCCTCCCCCTGGACAGTTTGTTTTCTTTTCCTTCCCCGGGGTTTGTGCTTTATTAAATTAATTGGGCTAATACTGTGAACAATGTAATGCTGCCAAAGGAAGAAAGACTCACAAATATTGGCTTCGTCTTTCAAGGTTATACAAATGTTGCCTGAATTATAATGGGTGGGCACCTTTTTCAGGCAAAGGGCTTTGAGTGACTAGAGGGGGCTTGTACTCTTGTACTTTCTAGTGCAGAGCTTTCCAAACTTTTCGTGTTGGTGACACACTTTTTAGACATGCGTCATTTCGGGACACACTCTTACAGCAGGGCATAAGGCAGGCACTAGGACCTGCGTGGAATCACAGCAGGTTTGGGGCCAGCAAGGCACAAGGCAGGCACTAGGACCTGCGTGGAATCACAGCAGGTTTGGAGGCAGCCAGGCACAAGGCAGGCACTAGGACCTGCGCGGAATCCTGGCAGGGCTCAGAGGCAGCAGCAGCCGCAACACACCCAGACACTACAGCCGACACACTAACGTGTCCCGACACACAGTTTGGAAAGCTCTGTTCTAGTGGTTCTAGAAAGGCTGAAATTAAAATTTGTCTTAGTTCCTTTGACATTTAATTACATTCAGCTGAAGGTGGTAGGATTATTCTTCAGCCATGTGATTAATTATTTTAAACATTGCCATTTGGTACAAGGTTTTGAGGTCTCCGAAGGCCACATCAAGGCTTTTGAGGGCTATACGCAGCCCCAGGATCTGAGGTTTGCTCTTCCACTTTATAATCTCCATTTCTTCCATTCCTAGATTTCTCTTGCAAATTTCCTAAGAGAAAATCTAAGCCTGGCTGAGGCTTGGTCACCAGAGGAAGAACGTTGAGAAGAGCTTCTTAGAATAGGATTTTCCCCCTGTTGGCTGCCATAAAATAATCAAGCATCAGAACTTTTTTTACCCCAGGAAGTGAATTCATTCCATGAAATATCCTGCCTGCCTTTCCGCTGTTATGTTCGAACTTCCAGCAATCTATTTTTTAATAGCTTTGTGCCATCTACAAGCAGGGTATCCTTCCTTTATAAATATATATTTGGAGCCAGAGACAGATCGGAGCTGTTAAGCGTAATTTCATGTCAGAGAAGAAGAGCGCGGGGCTTTTTAAATTATTGTACCGTATGAGGGCTGACAAACTTGTCTGTCTCACGGTGACAAATCCAATTATGCTGGCTTCACACATGGGGCAGGGACCCCTTTCTTTATCCCCTCTCTGATATGTGCTGCTTTTATTGCTTTGGGGAAAGAGCTGCAGGGGCTCTGAGGTGGTGTAGATCATAAGATAAATGAGGTACCCATTTTTATTATTATTTTTTAAAGAAATGCCTTGTATTCTGTGAGATGAAACTGGAAGCGGAGTTTATTCTCCTCCTCGGTGGTCACCCTTGTTAAGCAGAAGCAAGAGCTTTTCGAAAGGGCCCTGAGATGTTGAAAAGAATTGCCAATGAGCATCAGCAGTTGCTTGGTGGAGGGGGGGGGGACAGCATTTGCTGTTTCTAAAGTCCTTGCTTTCTGTTTGCCATTAGTTTTTATTTAGTTATATGTATGAATGTGTCTGTGTCTGTGTGTGTGTGTCTGTATATATATATATATACACACACACACATAGTCCTTAACACCCACTCATTTAGTGACGGTTCAGACTGACAATGGTGCTGAAGAAACCAACTTGCAACCAGTCCTCACACTTACGACTGTCACAGTGTCCCCACGGTCACGTGATCACAATTTGGGCGCTCGGCAACCGGTTCACATTTATGACCGTCGCAGTGTCCCTGTGGTCACATGATCACCATTTTCGACCTTCCTGGCTGGCTTCTGGCAAGCAAAATCAATGGGGAACCGTGTGATTCGCTTAACGACCGCCACAAAAAAGGTCGTAAAATCAGGTCAGATTAACTTAATAACCTCTTCACTTAGGAACTGAAATTCTGGTCCCAATTGTGGTTGTTAAGCATGGACTACATATATACATACATACAGTACATACATACATATATTTCTTCTTTGAAATCTTTCCCTTTTTAGCTTGCTCCTTTTCAGTCTTGCATCTGGTGACCACATTCAACCTAAAGAGACCATACATGGTGTCTGCTGCTTTCCTCAATGGGTTACTGGGCATGCTTGCAAATAGGTCTGAGGTGAGGATAAGGACCCAGGGTGTCCAGAATGTGTGAACACAATCGAGGTTCTTCCACTAGGTGTTCCTGGGGAAAGTCATTGGCATGGCTTTGTTGTCTTGAAGTCCAGGGATGAAGGTTCCCTAAATATAGTTTGCAACTTCCTCTTTTCTTGCCTTGCTTAAGGTCCCAGCAAAAAGATTCAGGTGGAAAAGACAAATGAACACTCGACTGACATATGATATTGTCCACTGTCCTTCTCAACCTCGGCCACTTGAAGCTGTGTGGACTTCAACTCCCAGAATTCCCCAGCCAGCATCCTGGGGAACTTTCAGGTGTGTGGACTTCAACTCACACCTTAAAGTTCCCCAGCATGCTGGCTGGGGAATTCTGGGAGTTGAAGTCCACACAGCTTCAAGTGGCCGAGGTTGAGAAATAGTGGTCCGGGGTCTATTGTCTCATCATCTACTGTCTATCATATATTTTTACCCTCCGTCTATGATCTATAATCATCAATGCATTCTTGAGGTCAAAAAAAGGTTTTTATTTTCCCCCAAAGACCAGGCGCGTGCGTGCTCATAGGGTAAGGTACTGGTGAAGAAAATGCCGCATGGAGGTGTTCCCTGGATGATTCCAAGATTTGTTCTTTCCAACAGGATAAGCGGTCGAAGTGATGACAAAGATGGCAGCTCGGATAACCCAACAAGTGAACCACCACCGACCCCTCAGGATGTTTCACTGGACAGAAGACGGTCGTCCACTGATACCTCCCGTTCCACTTATAGCCTTACAAGACGAATTTCTAGTAAGTTGGCTGTTGCTCAGACTGGTTGGCCAACACTTGGATGCCATGATGGCTGACAGGTTGGGTGGAGCTTGATGGAAGTGGAGGAGGAGCTTAGCTATCCTGATAGATCAGGGTCTCTTGAAGAACCTGGCTGTGTTTACAGCACACATTTAACAGGACAGGTGAAAACCCAAATGATAGGCAGTGCCACAGCCAGCACAGTTGGACTCGGGCAAACTTGGGTTTGATTTCTGTGGCCTTGTGTCATATGAATCCAGCCCACTTATCATTCAATGAGTCCTGCAAATATAGGCAATTCAGTAACCAGATTAAATATGTTGTGTCAACACAGACTCAGATATACAGATACATACACACCCACATTCTTCCCCTTCTTTGTCAGGCCAACAGAACCGTGTCCAGGCAATTCACCAGGGGTTCAATTCAACCCAAGAGCTGCTTTCCCTTTTTAAAGCTGCACGCTGTGACCATTTTTTTTGACCATGGCTCTTCATCCCTCTCACACAGGTCTAGAGCTGAGGAGGCCAGGTTCTCCACTCATTGATATTAAGCCCATTGAGTTTGGAATTCTAGGCTCCAAAAGGGAAATTGTCCAGCCAAGCATCCTGAGGAAAACTTACACCCCAGATGACTATTTTAGGAAATTTGAGCCAAGACTATATTCCCTTGACTCAAATAGCGATGACGTGGATTCCTTGACTGATGATGAGATCTTAGCCAAGTACCAGCTGGGGAAGCTGCATTTTAGCACTCAATATGATCTCTTGCACAACTATCTCATTGTTCGGGTCATTGAGGCCGGGGACCTGCCTCCCCCCATCTCCTATGATGGCTCCAGGCAAGATATGGCCCATTCAAATCCGTACGTGAAGATCTGTCTCCTTCCAGACCAGAAGAACTCCAAGCAGACAGGAGTCAAACGCAAAACCCAAAACCCCGTCTTTGAAGAGAGATACATGTTTGACATCCCATTTTTGGAAGCCCAGAGAAGGACTCTGCTCTTGACAGTTGTGGATTTTGACAAATTTTCACGCCATTGTGTCATCGGGAAAGTGTCCATGCCGTTGAGCGAGGTGGACCTTGTGAAGGGTGGCCATTGGTGGAAAGCTCTGGTTCCAAGTTCTCAGGTAATTCTGGGTTTCAATTTGACAAATTAATTAGATCGGTTTTTATTTTTTTATTTGTTCTTTTAATTTGCTCTGTTTTGATTTAATGTCTCAGTTGCAATGATATTTCTTATGTCTTTTTGGCCTCAAGTTGTTTACACTTTATTTATTTATTTATTATTTATTTATTATTTAAATTTATCCCCGCCCATCTCCCGAATAGGGACTCTGGGCGGTTTCTCCTCCTGACTATAGTTGGGTTCATATATTGCATTAAACTATAATCTAGTGGGTTGGATTGGGCTTAGCACGATGTGTGAGCTCAGATACTGTGATTGTAAATCACAGCTTGGTGTCTTGTGTGAACCCAACTACTTGTGATTTATTCAAATGACAGGGAAACCAGGAAAGCAACCCACTGTGATTTAATCACTTCTTGGTAGTTGAAGCGCACAATAGAAGACACATGATTTCACTGTGGTCTTGATACCCTCAGATGTTCTTCTTAGGACATCAGTGTAGCTCCATCTCAATAGCCAGGTTCATGCATGCAGGAAACCATGACTTTTTAAAGCTATGCATTTTAAACCAGCCATAGGAGTCACGCAACAATCTGAGTAACAAACCATGGTTGAGCAGCGAAACTGGTTGGGTCCACACAAAAGCAAACCGACTGTAATAGTCTTACGTGTCTTTGGGGACTCTAGGTTCATAGGGTGGCTAAGCCAATAATCTGAATCAAGAATGAGAACTCTTAACAACATCTCACAAATGTTTACTGTCTGTCCTCACTGTTGGTTGAATTATTCAAGATTCTTTTAAATGATAATTGTTCTTCATCAGTGTTAAAAAGCAACTTGTTTCACTTGCCTGAGTCAGCCTTACCAGGTAGACCAGACAGGAAACACGACCAGATGAGCTAATTCTACTTTATTGTAAAGCTACTTTAGCAGAATCTTGCGAGTCTGAAAGTACAAATCTCCCTCCATCTCCTTTACAGCCCGAGAAACTAGGTCCCTTCTGAGCCTCTTTCTCCACCCATTATGCAGCTGTGGGCTATGCTGTCTCTTATCTGACCATTCCCTAGGCAGCATCTCTTGGCCCCGTCTCCCAAGCTCTTTCCCACGTACCATTACAGCTAGATTCCACTGCCATCATTATTTTCTCAAATCCATTTGCATGCCGGCATCAGGGCTTCCCTCTTTCCAGGAATGGCAGGAGAGCTTTTGGCGGGGATGCTGATAGCCACCATGTTTTCCCCAGGACCACCTTTGTCTGGGCCATTGTGGGGAATTCAAATAGCACCCCCAAACTGGTGGCTCCCATCCTTCAATTTGCTGAGGTAGCCATATATACTGTAAGGTTGGAGACACTTCAGGGACTGGGAAGAAAGAATGCTGGAGGGAGTTCTACAATTGATGCTTGGTAGCCACCCCAAAACTATTATGTTTTATTTATTTTATTATTCAAATTTTGCTACCGCCCATCTCTGCCAAAAGAGGGACTCTGGGCGGTTTACAATGAATTTGGCAGTATAAGAATAAACATAAAAATCATCTAAAAATTAAAAACAATTTACCAATATAAATATAATATATTTATATTTATAAATATAAATATAAAATATAAATAAACATAGAGTCCAAGTGGCCATAAACATCTAATATGGTGAGAGGAGCTCTAAGGCGCCACCCCCCCCCCCCCAAGAATGACTACTCCCCTTCCCGCCCCAAGCGAGACGGAAGAGCCAAATCTTCAGGGTCTTCCGGAAGGTCAGGAGTGAAGGGGCGTGCCTCACCTCCGGGGGTAGGACATTCCAAAGGGCGGGAGCCACTGCAGAGAAGGCCCGCTTCCTGGACCCCGCCAGATGAAATCCTATGTTTTTAAAGAGCAACATGTCTGAAACAAATGCAAACAGAAGTTTGAAGGATCAGTAGTGAAACAAGGGAGTATTTTCATAACAAATACAGCAAGAAAAAAAAGATCACAGCTTTTCTCATTTTTTCCCTAGTAACATCTAGCTGGTGTGAGGAAGGTCTGTTCCCTTTTGCACGATGCACTGGTATAAAAATATTGTCGGTGGTGGTTTGCATTGCATAAAAAAAAAGTGACACTGCAGGAGTCATTTTCACAGCATTTGATCCGTCCTGCCCTTTCCTGTTGCAGAATGAAGTTGAGCTGGGAGAACTCTTGCTCTCCTTAAACTACCTCCCCAGTGCGGGAAGACTGAATGTCGACATTATTAGAGCAAAACAGTTGCTCCAGACTGATATGAGCCAAGGTTCAGGTAGGGTGTGTGTGTATGTGTGTGTGTCTTCAACATTGTTATCAGACTTGGAGCACGTGCACCAACATTGTCAAGCATTTTTCCCAGCATCTCTATCTCCATCTCCATCTCCATCTCCATCTCCATCTCCCCATCTCCCCACCTCCCCACCTCCCCACCTCCCCACCTCTCCCTCTATCTCTCCCTCTATCTCTCCCTCTATCTCTCCCTCTATCTCTCCCTCTATCTCTATCTCTATCTCTATCTCTATCTCTATCTCTATCTCTATCTCTATCTCTATCTATCTCTATCATCTCTCTCTCTCTCTTTATCTCTATCATCTCTCTCTCTCTATCTCTCTCTATCATCTCTATCTCTAATTTCTATCTCTATCCTCTCTATCTATCATTCTATCATCTCTATCTCTATCTCCCACTGGTTATAGTCTATTATTATTATTATTATTATTATTATTATTATTGAGAGCCAGTTTGGTGTAGTGGTTAAGGCACCAGCCTAGAAATCAGAAGACTATCAGTTCTAGTCCCGCCTTGGGCACAAAGCCAGCTGGGTGGCCTTGGGCCAGTCCTTCTCTCTTAGTCCTAGGAAGAAGGCAATGGCAAACCACTTTCGAAATCTTGCCAAGAAAACTGCAGGGACTAGTCCAGGCAGTCGTCAGGAGCCAACTCAGTCTGTCTGTCTGTGTCTGTCTGTCTATCTGTCTATCTTGATTTTAATGATGTTTACCATGGATCTTTTTTAACAGTCTGTATATTTTATTGGATTGCTGTAAACCACTATGAGTCTTTTTGATTTGGAGGTATACAAATAGAATAAAGAGACTAAACCGTAAATAAATATCTACTGCTCTCCACCCATCTTGGAGACCTCCAAAAACAATATTGGCATGAGATTTCCTCTTCCTGTCCCTGATCCCCGTCATGCTCCTGTAGCTTCCATTCCCAGTTCCTGCCTCCCCTCCAAGGTGACGGGTAGCAAACCCTAACTGATTTGTCCCACTGAGAAGCTACCCTTGGGCGTTCATTTTATTGTGAACCGCCTAGAGCCCCCCAACGGGGGAGATGGGCGGTAATATAAATTCAAATAAATAAAATAAATAAAGGAGAAAGCACTATTTTAGCACCAGTAGAGCTAAGGATAATTTCAGTCTGTCTCACACAGACTGGGCTGGGGAAGAGATGACAACAACGTCATGGGACAAGGCAGAAAAAAAAGCGGCCAGGCAGAAGAAAAGAGATTTGTGTTGTGGTTAGAGGGAACATGGCCTAGATCAGCGGGTGAACTGTATTGGAGGAGAAATGGAGGAGAAATGACCTTGCTAATTCTTCTGGGTCTTTCAGTTCTCCATGACTTCATCCTGAAAGGGCTCCATCAGGTGGACATGAGGGCTAGGATGGGCCAGCTCCGGAGGAATTGAAGCCGCCTGCTCCGTTCCAGGCTTTAGTGCACCACATTGCTTTCTTGGTGCCTTGTTCTCAAGGCTGAGTTGGCACAGTGGACATGTCTACCGGAGATAGTCTCCTTGACTATTTCCTTCAGCCACAATATTATTTCCAAAGATAGTCTCCTTGACTATTTCCTTCAGCCACAATATTATTTCCTGCTCAGTTCTTTTAGCCAAAGTGCACTTGTTTTCTCCCAAAGAGAGCAGGGCATTCATCTCTCTCTTCCCAAGGTCTGATTGAAAGTAAATGGCACATTTTGACCTCTGGCGCTCAACAATAGCTGTGGCTCCTTTGTCATTTCAAAAATTGAAGCATCAAGGCATCTTCTCAGTCCACATTTCTCAGAAGATGCTTCTCTTTCCGAGAACTGGTCTAGGCTGTGTCTTTTCCCCTTCCCTCAGAAAAAGAAGGCCCCTTGGTAGATTTTTCTCCACATATTCTCCACCATTTTCTTTTACTGCAGACAAGGGAGAGCCATCATTGTTCCCACTGGAATGGAAAAGGAATGGCTAGGTTGCCAATGGCCATGAAAAGAAAAATAAGCACTAACATTTTCAGAAGAAAGACATAAGGAATTTTTCTGCCGCTGGAGATGAGATGCTCTGACTCTGAAAAAGATGTGTGATTTCCCCCCCCCCCCCCTCTGTTGCTTAAAAACCTGCATTACTCTCATTATGTTTAATTTTTATTATAATTATATTTAACAAAGATAAAAAATAAGATGATAATAATATAATCAGAAAAAATATACAGAATGATTAAAATGAGGGGGAGAGAGAGAAAAGATCCCTATAGCATTAATATAGAACTAGCCTCACCTTTTAACATATAATTAAATCTAGGTTATAAATCTAGGAACATTGTGCTCCATTTTCTCATTTGTACAATCTAAAACATTTTAAAAATGGATAGAGAACACATCTCTTGAATCCGCTCTTTAACATCTGGCGTGTTGATTTCTTTCCACCTACATAGGATAATTCTCTCGATAGAGCCAGAGTTTTTCATAAAATGTCAAGTTCCATACTTTTGGAATATAAGAGCATCACATGTTTTTCCCCAGGGTTGTATAGCATATGTTATGTATGTTATATACTGTATGTTATGTTATGTTATGTTATGTTATGTTATGTTATGTTATGTTATGTTATGTTATGTTATGTTATGTTATGTTATGTTTGTGTGTGTTATATGTTATATATATGTTATATATATGTGTGTGTGTGTGTTATATGTTATGTGTTATATATGTTATGACTTGAAACCAGAAAAATAGCTGTAAAGGAACGTGACCAAATCATGTGAGTCAGAGAGACCACAAATTTGTACCAACGTAAAAAAAATGATATCCATCCTTTTTTATGCAGTCTTTGTGCTAAGGCCTAATGTGGTTTGTATGTCAGTTTAGTGAGACATATGAATAGAAGGTAATGGGTAAACCATGATTGAATTTAGGATGATAATGCACCTCTTAAAGCCATGGTTTCTTACTGGTTTTCTGATTGGAATTGTGGCTTAGCATGACCTGTGAGTAGGGCACATATTTTGTAGTTTCCTGGTTTGGTCTTGGTTTAATTTTGTGCGTCCAAGCCTCTTAGCAAATTATAATGATGCAAAGTGAAACCAGCTAAAAAAGAGGGTAAGAAACCAGGAACTGGCCAAGCAAGCCTTGATGGTTCATCTGCAAAATTCATTCTGACTGATTTTTGGCATGTTCAATGAACTATGGTTAAAACAACTTGTGGCTTAATCTGATGCATGAATGAAACGGTTCACTTGCAAAGCTGGAATTGTTTATGTTTTCTATTCAGATCCTTTTGTGAAAATCCAGCTTGTTCATGGGTTAAAATTGGCAAAAACGAAGAAGACTTCTTGTATGAAGGCCACCATTGACCCCTTTTACAATGAGTCATTCAGCTTCAAGGTTGCACAAGAAGAACTTGAAAATACTAGCCTGGTTTTCACAGGTATGTTACTCCCGTCTTTCCAGGTTGTTTTTCTTGTAATGCAATTAAGGAGATTGTAGGTGACTGAATTTTAGGGCCTTTCAATCAGCTGATCAATTAAAGATGCAGATATTTGCATATAATAAAAAGCAGGCTCCAAGGCTTTGATTTTTAGATGGCACATGGAGTAATCAAGGGGAAATGTCTCTTTTTAGAAGATACTCTAAACCGGTGTTTCTTTTTTTTGATAAAAAAAATTATTAAGTTTAAGAAAAAGATAAAAACTACAAAAAAACTACAAAAAGAAAAAAGAAAACTAAAAAAAGCGTGAAACACAAGAAAAAAGAATTTTAAAAGATTACATACAGAGGTGACTTCTGACTTTGAACAGCAAGAATATACAGCAATTTCTCTAATCAATCTCTTACTCTATATCAAACCAAGATCACATCATTTCTATTAATCTTTCCATTAGCACATATACAAGAAATACGAGAAAAAAATGAAATTAATTCAATCTTTAAATTTAGGTGGTAATTGCTAATGAAGCTACGGCTTTTGGTTTTTGCTTTGATTGGTAAAAACACCAAGGCTTGCCTTCGGTTTCCAACTGAAGTTCTGAAGTTTTTACTTCCACCGTTGTGAATTATGGACATTCCTGTAAACTTGGCTTGTTTTCCAGTATCTTTCCAACAGATGATCAGGTCATACTTCTATCTTTTTCTCGGCTGTGAAAAGACACACAAGCCTTTTTGGTTTGAGGGGATGTAGATGAGTTTCAGCACTGCTGGCAATTCTTGTAGGCAAACAATGAATGATTAAAGCCCTTTGTAAACCTTCTGTAAAGGAGACCTTTAGGAACAGATGTTAGGTAGCTGGTGGGATGGGCCAATATCCTAGCAGCATTAGAGCAAAGTGGGGGATGTTTTAATTAGGTATTTGAAAGGCAACAATTGGATTAAAAAAACCCAAGAGTTTGGCATCATCCATATTCAAAGAGCTTTACATGTGTTGCAGATGTGTCAACAGAAGTTTCTAGCTGATTGTGGAAAGGAAGCATGATTGTCCCTGGGGAAACCTTTCTGAGAACAGAATTAAAAAGTATGGTGCTGCAACAGAAGAGGCCTGATTTTTATGACAGATAAAGCAGATGTCTGTTTACCTGGGCCTGATGTGTGTCTCTGTCTAGATCTATGCTCATATAAGATGAGAAAACCTTGAGTACATGCATTAGAAGTGGCTAATCTAATAATAACACAACAAACACGCATTATTTTCTTCTGGTCCACAAATTCTGAAATATGGGTGTGTGTTTGTGTACATACACCTGTGGGTGCATTTTTGGGCGTGCAGGTTTCTGATTCTGCAACCTCTGCACTGACTACAGCCACAGAACCACCTGCTGTTCTAGGGTTTACAAAATTGTATTTTATTTTCACTGAATTACACTGCAGTATTCTAGCTATAAGGGGTGTGGTGGCTCAGCGGGTAAGACGCCAGGCTTGTCGATCAGAAGATCACAAGTTCGGAGGTTCGAATCCCTAGCCCCGTGTGACAGAGTGAGCTCCCGCACTCGCCCCAGCTCTTGCCAACCTAGCAATTCGAAAGCATGCAAATGCAAGTAGATGAATAGGTACCACTTTGGTGGGTAGGTAACAGCGTTCCGCGTGCGTCATGCTGGCCACATGACCGCAGAAGCGTCTTCGGACAACGCTGGCTCTTCGGCTAAGAAACGGAGATGAGCACCGGCCCCTAGAGTCGGACACGACTGCACAAATGTGCGGGGGGAACCTTTACCGTTACCTTTATTCTAGCTATGCATCAGGCTGCAAAATTGTTATTCAGATGGACAAAATATTTGTGTTTTCTTCTCCCTTGACCAGAGTTGCTTCATTTCTTCACTCTTGGGGGTTGTACATATACATATGACACATATTTAAATTGGAATTTAATCTGGAGAGGTTAATGGAGCATCAGGCTCTCAGTGGCTTTTAATTTTGATGGCTGCTTCCTGCATACCAAACCAGAAGGTCTTACAGCATTGGGTTGGGGAAAAGAAAGTACAAGGGGTTTGTTGTCCTCCAGTCCAGGTACAAGGGAACTTAAATCAACTAAATTAACTCAAGCTTAAATCAGAACATCTTCTTCCAACTTTTCCAAGCTGTTGGAACTGCACTTCCCATGATTCTGTCAGCCTTCCCAGGTAGAACAGACAGGAAACATGACCAGATGAGCTAATTCTACTTTATCGTAAGGCTGCATTAATAGAATCTTGCAAGTCTGAAACTGCAATTCTCCCACCGTCTCCTTTACAGCCTGGGAAGCTAGGGAGGGTTCCTTCTGAGCCTTTTTCTCCTCCCATTATGCAGCTGTGGGCTATGCCCTCTCTTATCTGACCATTCCCTAGGCAGCATCTCCTCACTCCGTCTCTCAAGTCTTTCTCACATACTATTACAGATTCCCAGCTAGCATGGTTGAAGACAAGGGAGTCCCAAGAGGGGAGAAATCTGGTCCCAGGATTCTCCTAGAGTTCAGATTTAGTTTATGAGTTTCCTCATTGCTTTTTGTTTCCTTCCAAGGAGCAGGTAGATTCAGAACTGACAGAAGGAAATCCATTTGTGCATAGCGCGTAGTTAAACTGTGGAAATCCCTGCCAGCAGTTGTGGTCATATGGCAGCCAGTTGGATGGTTTGCAGATGGGCCGGGCCAGATTCTTGGAGGCTCTAGTGATCAGTAGCTATTTTGATGGCTGCTGCTTGCCTCCCGAAACAGAAGGCGCTCAATGTTGGTGCTGCGAAAAGGCGATGGAAACAGACAGTCCAGGCCCGTGAGCTTCTCAAATGCGTCCCATTGGCCACTGTGGGACAGAGGTTTTGGGTTAGATGGGCTGATAGCTCTTCATATGGTCATTGCCTTTGTTCACACATCAAGCTTTTTTAAACCGTGACTAGTAAAATTGAGGTGGGATGAATTTCCCTGATTCTTCTTGTAGAGAGACAGAGATAGAAGCTTAGCTAACAACTGCTGTTTTGACCTTTTACCAGTGGAGATCTAATCCTTCGCCTTTGGTTGCTCGTAAAGTCATGAACAAAAAAAATTGAGTTCTGTCTGACACCTCATTTTACCACCTGGAGCTCCACATTGTCGTGTTTGGAGAATTTTCCTTGTGGAAGGAAAAGGTTGCGGAGAAACGTTTTCAGATGGGATAGAGGCCATTGGACTGCTGAATTAATAATCCCATGTGGTGATTTTTTTTCGAGAAAGCTTTTCCACCAACATATAGCGTGGATATGGCCAAGCGACAAATGCTATCTTGTAATTGTAGCATGCAGCCTGCGCTGCGCCTGGTTCTTTTCTGGAGATCAGAAACCCTGATAATTATTGCAGGAATGAGTCATTCCTTGCCAGCATTTGGGAAATGAAGGATGATCAAAATAGCATTTGCTGTTTAAAAAAATAAAAGAGTGATGCTGTTCCAGATCTCTTCCACCATGTATTTGTTTTGGCTGTTGCTTTCATTTTGTGTCACATCTTTGTGGTTTTGTCATAGGTGTGGCTCCTTTGGGTTAGCTGCCCTAGCCTTGAAAGTTGAAAATCAATGCACTTTTGAAGAAGGCGAGAAGCTGATTGTGTTGATGTGCCACACTAAGCAATTATTTAATTATGCTTTATTGAAGGAACAAGCCTTGATTGTGTTTGCACAGCAGGTGAAGCCATAAATCAAGATTTGCAAACATCTCCTCTGGGTTCAGGCAACAGTCATGTTGACGGTCGTGCCATGTACTAAGCCGAAGCTAAACCAACCACATGAGAGCTTAGCATGTTTTTCAACATCATGATTTGTTGAACTATCATTTCAGCCATCACTGGCTGGGTTTGCCCCTCATTCTAAGCTGTAAAGCATGGTTTAGAAACCATAGCGTCTGGATTTAGACGTTGCGTGAAGCCCAGGTTAAATGCACCACAGGTGTTATGGAATGTGTCTCTGAAGGGGGAGGCGATGTGGTGGATTTCGGCAGTGCTGCTGGTCCTCAGGAAGGAGGGAGCACATTCCAAGAAGGTGGAAGAGATAAGAGGAGACATAGTCCAGGGGGCAGTTGTGGGAAAACCAAGAGATTCAGAATAGCCCAGCCCTAGAGCTTTCCCAGGTTATTTCCCCTCATGTGAGGCAGAGTTGCTTTATGTGGAGTCCTTGGTGCTCTCTGAGCCTTGTTGTTTACTTGCAGACGTTTCATTGCCAGGCTAGGCAACATCTTCAGTGCGAAAAGGGAGTGGAACTTGCTCTCTGTTTATATACCCTGGCTTGTCCTGCCTGTGTTGGTGGGGGTGTTGTACTCTCCTTGGTAGTACCTTGATTGGGTTGTGTGCTGCTTGGTTGATTGACTGAGTTAATAGTTCCTTGATTAGGGTCTATTGTGTTGTTTGATTGCTCCTCTGCTGCTAATCTTGCTGTTAATCTTTGCATATCTTGTTGTTGATTGCTAGCCAAGAGGTGTTCTGGTCTTATGAATGGTATGTAAATGTTGTTTACCTCTATGTGTCTGTTGATGGCTGCTTTGTCTGAGTGCCAAGCTTCCAGGAATTCTCTAGCATTTTTGGATTTGGCTTGGTTTAATATGCTCACAGTTTCCCAGTTGAAAGTATGGTTAAGTCTGTCCATGTGTTCTTTAGTCCAGAACTGTCCAGAGTTGCTTCAGTCTGGCAAGATTCTGTCTATACGGCGTTAGCAAATAACTGAAGTTTGGATGGACTGATTCTTGGTCGTTCTTGGGCTGGGCCTGACAACAGGATCCTAGACTGATGGGCAAAAATGAGGCTGGGAGAATCGATTTTGTGGCAGTTGAGTGGCTTTTCCTGTGGGTGGGCTTTCTGCTCCATTTCACCCTCCCCCTTAGCCCCCTTAGCTGCTTTTAGTGTCCCCCCCAATATGGATATTGAACTCCTTCTGCAGATGTGGATCCTCAAAGAACCAAAGGGATACATCCAGACACAAGTGGGCTTGGAAAAGGCACTAGACGGAACACACACACACCCCTCTGCATTTTAGTGATGACTGCCTGTGTTTTGTGACCATGGGATACTGACTCTCACCACAGAGGAAAAAGAAAAGAATAGGATAAAGCAGCCTTCCTCAACCTTTTGACCCTGGAGGAACCCTGGAAATATTTTTCAGGCCTCGGGGAAGGAACCCCTGCCCATTCAGGCTTAAATATAGGCCAGAAGTTCCAAAATTATTATATTCATTTAATGGGTAGGCCTGTATAGATGCATTAACCGTGTTCTTCAACTGGAAATAAAGAATGAAACTTACCTCTTTCATGTGAAGTTGCCAGGATTTGAAATATTTTTTAAATAAATTGTGATCTCCCAGGGAACCCCTAGGGACCTCTCGTGGAACCCGAGGGTGCCACGGAACCCTGGTAGAGAAACCCTGGGATAAAGTATTGCAGAAAGGACATGGCTTGCTGTAGTATGTTGGTGAAAGATGCTCTGGTTTACTTTGCTCAACCCACGGCCCTTAATGTATACATTTTTAACAAGTTAGCCTTGAGAAGGAAATGCTGTCTCTAAAAAACCTACCCCGCATTGTCTTTTTATTAGACTTCTCTGATGTCGGATTTCAATTACTGTCCAGTTGATCCAGAGGTTCTTGTCTTCAAAAATTATTTATCTTTTGCCCGTGACTTCTATTCTGCAACTTTGCAGATCCCTTCT
Source organism: Charina bottae (assembly GCA_023362775.1). Taxonomy (NCBI): domain Eukaryota; kingdom Metazoa; phylum Chordata; class Lepidosauria; order Squamata; family Charinaidae; genus Charina; species Charina bottae. Next base: position 29,932,916 of record JALMGJ010000010.1, read on the forward strand.
TTAGAGGCTCCAGGGAAACTTTCCTGCCGAGTTCGGACTGCTTTTGTGTTGTGTTGTCGGCTTTCAGCCATCTTTCTCTCCTCCCCCCCCCTTTTTTTTCCCCCTTCAGTCTATGGCCACAATGTGAAAAGCAGCAATGACTTTGTTGGGAGGATTGTGATCGGCCAGTATTCGACGGGCTCCCCGGAATCCAAGCACTGGCGGCGGATGCTGACGTCTCACCGCACCGCCACGGAGCAATGGCACAGCCTCCGTTCGCGAGCCGAGTGTGACCGTGTCTCGCCAGCTTCCCTGGAGGTGACGTGAGCCACCCCCCCCCCCTCCGGATGCCTGTCAGACCAGTTCCCTACACACACACCGTCCAAGTTCATTGCCTTTGGATTGACCATCAACAACCGTTGGCAGCCAAACATTTGCCATTGATCACTGAGTGTCGGTCATCTTCAATTCCCGCCTCCCACCTTTAGTTTTCTCAGGTTCACTAACCATGGGACGGTTTGCCTTAGTGGACGCACCCATATCTAAGATGCTATTGTTGCTGTTAAGGAAGTGTGGGCTTTCTGAGAGATGTCCATGGATGGAAGGCCTCCTTTGGTTGCCACCTGGCATTATCATCTAGGGCAGATCCTTAGCCATGAAAATGCTGGGCTACATGGACGTTTTTCTGTCCCCATTGCTCCACCATAACTCTCCATTCCTACGATCCATGGTCTTAGACAATGTTAATTCCCCCATGTGCTCTCTTTGGTGAATGTCTGGTAAATCAGCTAGAAGTTATGACAGTATTTTAGCAGTAGAGTGTAGGGCGAAATCTGTTGTGTCTAAATCCTGTCTTTTGTTCTCGTACTAGCTTAACAAAATATCACGTGTGCTTCTGTGTCTGAAATGGTGCATGTGGGTGATGGGCAGTGGAGGCCAAAGTCTGTTTCCCAGACCCACTCTTGTTTGTCTCACATTTTATCTGATGGATTCCATATCACACTCTACTTTGAACTGCCGGAACTACTGCAGGGGATCGGAATGGGTGAGCCACATGGTTTCAGTGGAGGAAACCTCCTCCGTGGGTAGGAAGGAAGGACAGGAAAATATGTGATGAAGCAGTGGAAGAATTCGGTGTGTGACTTGGAAATGTACATTTCACACCTGCATCTTGACTACACATGTATGACCATGAGTGAGCTGGAATGAAAAACCTGTGAAGAATTCTGGACAAATGTTCTTTCTTTCTTTCTTTCTTTCTTTCTTTCTTTCTTTCTTTCTTTCTTTCTTTCTTTCTTTCTTTCTTTCTTTCTTTCTTTCTTTCTTTCTTTCTTTCTTTCACCTCTGGGCCAGTTCTACTTGAGCAGAGATGGCACTTGAGTTTCCTTTTATGCAAAAGCCCATGTAAGTTGGAACAGTAGAAAAGTGGCTTAAATTTTAGAAAGTGGTCCTTAGGTGGACTTGGGTTCCAAATGGTCAAAATTATAGATATTGGGGGGGGGGGAGATGTTGGGCAGATACCAAAGTTGCTTTGCTGCTTCTTTATTGAAATCAACCTATGATTGTTTCTTTGTGGATATCAATTTTTTTCTAATTATATTAAAGACATAATTAGATAATGTGGTCCCTTTAGTTGTGCAAATAATTCTTTCCTTTTATTTAAAAATGAGAATTCCACCGTGAAAAGGTTCTGCACTGTTTAAACACCTTTTTAATAACAGCCAGGATGGCATTAAGTTTTAAGTGCTTAAGTTTTAAGTTTAACATCCTGTACTGTCAATGGAACTGAACAATTGTAAGAGTCGGCAAATAATGTTATTAAAAAACGAACCCATATTAGAGGAAAGGAAGTGGGCAGTCCCTTCCTCCCTTTCTTCTTTTAGAAATGGAGTACAGGTAGTCCTCGACTTACGACCGTTCGTTTAATGACAGTCCGAAGTTACGATGGCCGTGGAATAGGTGCTTTATGACCTGTAAAGCACTTCTGAGCGTCACAAAAGTCTCACCACCACCCCGCAGTCACATGATCGCATTTGGGCGCTTGGCAACCAGCTCGCATTTATGACCAGTTACAGTGTCCTGCGGTTATGTGATGGTGTTTTGAGACTTTTTTGCCATTTTCTGGCAAAAAACACCCATTGGGGAAACTGGATTCACTTAACGACCTGTGATTCACTTAATGATCACCATAAAAATGGTTGTAAAATTGGGTCCGGTCATGTGGTGACTCAACTTACGACTGCAACGACTTAACAATGGAAATTCTGGTCCCAATTGTGATTGTAAGTCGAGGACTACCTGTAGTTTGGAATTGAGATAATACAGGTTAATATCGCTCTTTTAAGAATGCTATGGAGTGAGCCCAGGATGAGAATTTTAAAATGACCAGTATGGTTTTTCTGCGATGCAGTTTGCTTTTATGAAAAGGTAGCCCTTATAGTGACATGTTGGTATCAGCAGTAAAATCTCTTGTCAGTTGTGTTGAACTGAGATTCCTGGAGACAAAAACTGAACATTGGCTGAAATAGTCCCTCATGATTTCTGTTCAGCCTCCCTAAAGCCATCTGAAAGTGGTTTTGCTGTGCCAGAAATGTATTTAGACTGTGGCAATTGTACCTGAGAGGGCCCAATGGAGGGATTATGGTCCTTTCTGCAGTTCTCAAGGATACTTCTGTAGCTTTTTAGTGTATTTTCAAAGCATACTATTTCCTCCCTTCTCAAAATGGCGAATCAATTTAGCAATCCTCAGATTCTGTCAGCTCCACTGGACGCTTCTGTACATCCCTCCCTTTGCCACACACAACGTATTCTCTTCAGAGTTCTATTTATGGGCAAATAAAGATCTGTTTATTTGTGTCAATTAAGAGCCGCGTGTCGATCTTTTGTACCCCTCTCGAAAAACAAGGGCTCGCTTTCGTTGGATAAGCTCACAACCTCTCTTAGAGGTGAGAGGAACGCCGAAGTGCTGAGATAGACTCATTGGACGTTGCTGCAAAGTTATTTACAGGGTCAAAAAGCCAAGGTGGTTCCCATGATGATGTGATCAAAGCCTTGTGCATAAAAAGGCGGCGATGCTTCAGTTGTACAGTGGTGGCCCCCATCTTGTTTTCGACTCCATCCTGTGGACACCCCTGTAGCGGGATCTGCGGCTGAGTGTTTGCCGCATTCTTGGTGGAAGGTCCCACCACATCCTATAATAAGATACTTCCTCCTCATTCCTTTCCCCCAATTTTCCATTTCTCCTTCTCAGCCAGCATTCCAAGTCTGTTGAGTACGTGCAGTTCTAATGTTGGGGAAATGGGGGGCGCCTAGGTTTTCCTTTATTTTCCCTAATGATTTTTTTAGATTGCTGGAAACCTTTGGTTTCCCCCAGCATTGCTGATACTTCTCCTGTTTGTATGGATGGGGCTTTTTTTATCATCAGAAATCCTTTGTTATGATATAGCTAGGATGAATAAGATTTGCTCTCAAGATTTTATTGAACCCCTAATTTCAATTGCTCCAGAGCCCTCTCTGGCTATGCTGCTAAAGTTTGGCTGTACAGTTTTCCACCAGTTCAAGAAGGAAGCCCCCAAAATGTCCTAAAATAAATTTACCATATATACTCGCATACAAGCCCATCTGTGTATAGGCTGACCCTCGAATTTTGAACCAAACGACCATGAAAAATGCGCCATCCGTGGAGAAGCCGACCCTCAAAATTTTGGTAGGTTTGAATTTTCACAATTGGTTCATCTGTGGGTAATCCCCAGATTATCCGTTTTTTGTGGTATTTTGGTTAAAAATTCAAGGGTCAGCTTCTCTGCGGATGGGCATATACACGAGTATATATGGGATGTTTGGTACTTTAAAAAAGTATTACCGTATATACTCGCAGATAAGCCGAACCCAATTTTGGGGGTGCATTTTGGCACCTAAAGTTCTCGCCTTATTTATGAGTATGTACGGTAACAGGATCTTTTTAAAATCACCTTTAAAAAGAAGAATACAACCTTTAAAATCCTGGACATTCCCAGTTCTGGCTCTAGATGTGACATGCCCTGAGCCTTCTCCACAAAATTGCTGTGTCTCAGCTACCAAAAGTGTCCCCAAGGTATTTAGCATTTCAGTTATAATGCACCTTTTCCCCCAGAGAAATGAAGACGGTGCGTCACAGTTTTCTCTTGCAATGCTTCTTCCAGACATGCTGTGACCATAACTCCCAGAATTCTTACGCAGAACATGTCTAGTGCAACCTACTCCCCAGATGCCTTGCTCTTCCTTCATTTCCCAGGCCCAGAACAGCAATGTTCCCCATCAAATCTGCTTGTAACTATAGGAAGCCCAAGGTCATCGGCACATGCTGCAACCCAGGCTTGTTTCTACATGACCATGCTTGGGACACGTCTGCATCTTCCAAGCAGGTGAGTTTAAAAATGCAAGATCTACACCAGGCAGAGCTGGAGGTTGGTATGGACAGCTTCTAAAACAGCAATATTGAAACCAATGAAATGATTTTAGATGAGAAGTTGGGAACATGGATGTGAAAAGGTCTGAGTGCTTCCTGGGGAAGGGATCAGCTACAAACCCCATGTAGATGAGTTTGAGTTCCTCAGAACAAATGGATCCAGGAACAGATAACGGTAACAGATCTTCAGTTTGTGTGGTTTGCCTTTTGGCTGAGCTCATCCGAAGTGCCACTTCTTGGTTTAGCTAACCCCATTGGATGCTTTTATACTGAGAAAGGCCAGTGATTCATCTAGCTCAATAATGTCAATGCTGATTTGCAGTATCACTTAAGACATTCAAGGCAGAGTTTCCCCAACATTTATTTATTTATTTATTTATTTATTTATTTATTTATTTATTTATTTTCTATCCCGCCTTTATTATTTTTTATAAACAACTCAAGGCAGCGAACATACCTAATACTCCTTCCTCCTCCTATTTTCTCCACAACAACAACCCTGTAAGGTGAGTTGGGCTGAGAGTGAGTGACTGGCCCAAGGTCACCCAGCCGGCTTTCATTTTTTTATTTTATTTTATTTATTTTATATCCCGCCTTTATTATTTTTATAAATAACTCAAGGCGGCGAACATACCTAATGTTCCTTCCTCCTCCTATTTCCCCCACAACAACAACCCTGTGAAATGAGTTGGCCTGAGAGAGAGTGACAGGCCCAAGGTCACCCAGCCAGCTTTAGTGCCTAAGGCGGGACTAGAACTCTCAGTCTCCTGGCTTGCCATTGGCTCCTTCCTAAGGCTGAGAGATAGGGATTGGCCCAAGGTCACCCAGCCAGATTTCGTGCCTAAGGTGGGACTAGAACTCTCAGTCTCCTGGTTTCTAGCCCAGCACCTTAACCACTAGGCCAAACTGGATTAGCTGGGGATTGAACTTTCAAGACCTCTAGATGTAGCTCAGGTGGTCCGCATTTGGGCTCGCATCACCTTTCACCTGCTGACGAAGGTTGCTCATTCTGAAGACTCAAGCCACAGTGTCAGCGTTGGGCCTACTAGCTTTGTCTTTTGGCATCAGTCCAATGCCAAATCTTTTTTTGTCACAACTCTTCCTGTTCTGAGACAACTGAGGGTCTTGTGAGATGAACCGGTTCTGCTTCTTGGATTTTGCAGATTCAAAATAGCCTTGCTTTTAGTCACTCTAATTTTCTTATAATAGAATTATTATCTATTGATCTATTATCAATAATCTACCTTTTCATGCCAAACTTAGCCAACTTTTCAACTGCTAGCTATATTGTTCAGATTCCCCTCCTTCCAAGCCAGTTTTAACAACCATGTGTAGTTTTTAACAGATGAAGTTTATAACACCTACATGAGTCAAGCACATTTCTGGTCTATCCTGCTTGTTGGCTGTCTTCCCAAAACATCTGTAGATGCAACAGATGAATTCTCAGCCTTTATAAGGGCCATGGCAAGTATTGTCCTCTTTCATTCCAGTTGGAGGTCTGAATGTTGTTGACATGGGGAGCTGTAATTCCTTATTTTGGCACAGGCGTGCTGGAATCTGTCCACCATAAGAAAATACATGGCCACCCTCCCTGCCAAAATCGTCCAGTCCAAAGGTTTATGTTTTATGCACATCTGTGGCCTCAGCTTGCACTGAGATGGCCAAACTATACTATGTCAAACTTTGGATGAGGGATCTTATGGGGGAATATTCTTGCTAATTTAATTACTGAGAAATTTAGCAAGCACTAAGGAAGGAATTTAAGCCAGACCTCTTAACAAGCTGAAGTTCCAGAAGCAAAGTTTAAGGAGAAGCAGGAGACCCCACCCTTATTACAGAGAGACATAAGTTGTCCATCTTCGTGCGGGTTTGACCATCATGTGACAGTCCTATGTTGTGATTTCCCCCCCCCTTTGGGTCTGTTGTTTCTTAATCACCCACATGCCTTTGGTCCGGCTGCAGAGAACACTGCAGAGATAACGGGTTAACTAAAAATAAAAGCAGAGGAAAAGTATCAAGGGACAGTGATACAGAAAGACATCTGTTGCTTTATCGCTGTCATTTGAAAATTTTAAATAAACACACTCCAAACCACCAATCTCTCAGATGACCCATTTGGAAAGAGGTTTCAGGCTAGCTAACGTTCCGTGTGAATTGATCTTTCTTATATGTCTTTGACATTCTACCTGGGTAAACAAATATATGGATCCCATTACTTAGAAGTGCATTCCTAAGTTCACCATGTTGGCTTATAAGATGGTTGTAAGATCCTGCCCCATTGATTGATTTCTTCTCATTTTATGGAATCTCGCTATCAACTATGATATTCTGCTTTTTTATATAATTTTATTTTAAATTTTTTAAGAAAGAAGATAAAAACTAGTAGAAACTAATACAGAGGAAGAAAAAGAAAAAAGAAATCAGAGAAAGAGTTAAAAGCGCAAAAGTAAAGAAAGAAAAAAGATACAAAGAAGTGACTTCCGATTTTCTTGACAGCAGTTATAAGTAAAATTATAAATTTACCTTTTGCTCTACAGTTACGACATAACTCGATTTTTTCTATAATCTATTCTTTCTAATCATCAAAACCATAAATCATAAGTTCATTTTTTTCTGTTTCACGGAAAAAGTCTATAAGGGGTTCAACTGTGATATTCTGGGAGGTTATGAGTTATAATTTTTTTCTTAGCATACTAATATTTCAGAGGAATCTAAATTTATCTCTTAATACCCAAATAATTATGCTTTATTAATATGCTACTGTTAACATCTTATTTCTTTTTAATATTTTATTCCCTTTGTAGGATCATAAGGACAGCACTTAAATTCTTTTTATGCCCTTCGTGTACCTTTTTTACCTTTTCATCCGGCCCTTAATTTCCTTAGTACTTAATAGTTTTAGATTTGCATAAAACATTGGTCAATGACTGTAGGAAACTTGAACTTGTGAGGGATAAAATGGGAAAAAGAGGTGCTATGTATGCTGTGTCTTGCGGCTGGAGGAAAGACAGAATGTCAGTGGATTGAAGAAATAAAATAAATATCAATCCAATGTTTTCAAACCCAGTCCTGAAATTCTCTAGCTTGCATCTTTCAGAATGTATTTGTAAGCACTTGGTAGGCTTGTAAAAAAACCCAGAAAATTTTGGGTTCAAATGCATATATTGATACAAAGAATTTTAAAGCTTTAGATTCAGCTGAAACCAGAACTTACTTCTTGGGATTAATGGAGAGACAACCAGAAAAGAGTCACGGAAGACTATTTTTATAAACAATCACTGCTGCAAGGCTACTCTATGCACAAAAATAGAAAGACTCTGAAATACCCACAATGGAGGAATGGTTGGGGAACATGATGGAACTTGCAGAGATGGCAAAATTCACTTGTTTGCTTAAAGAAAGATCAATTACTGCATTTATTAGTGACTGGAAATCCCTTATGGACTTTTTGCTGAAAAAAGAAAAAAATGAATTTGTGATTTATGGGTTTGATGATTAGAAAGGGTAGCTTATGGAAGAAGGAAATTATGATGTAACAGAGAGAGAGGGCAAAATATAAATGCATTTATAACTGCTGTCAAAAAGATCGGAAACCACTTCTTCATAATCTTTTCCTCCCTCCCTCCCTCCCTCCCTCCCTCCCTCCCTCCCTTCCTTCCTTCCTTCCTTCCTTGAATACATATTGCTAGATTCATTTCTATTTCCATTTCCATTTCCATTTCCATTTCCATTTCCATTTCCATTTCTATTTCTATTATTTCTATTTCTCTATTTCTTTCTTATTCACTATTCTTTACTTCCTTTGTTTCTTTTCTAATATTTGCATTGCTTTTATCTTGTTAAAAATTTCTTTAATAAAAACTAGACATATATATAAAAAATAATGTATTTGTAAGCAGATCTTGTTAGAGTTTTGGGTGAGTTCTTGAGCTCCAGTATGTTTGGGACAACCTGAGTCTGGACCATTATGGGTGGTGTGTGTGTGTGTGTGTGCAAGGGAGGAGGGGAAGCTGTGAGTAGTTTTATGGAGCGAGGATCTTGGCTGGTGTATCTTGTTAAGAAATGTTGTTCTTGCAGACGGGAGAGTTTGACTGCAAAACCACTTTGCAGCTGCTCCAGGCGTTTCAGTGGTGTTTGGAAATTCCTGGGGAGTTGCAGGAAGGGGTTGGACAGCCAGCCTTCTGCAGTTCAGGAGAAAGATGTCCTCTAGGTCAGCAATGATGATGATCCTCGGGTGGAATTTTTGGGCATCCCTCTCTGCGGTCTTCCTTGCAGTCCATACATTCCCGCACACCAATATTAAAATAAGCCAAGGTGAGTTGACTTTTCTGATTCAACCAATCTGAACCAGGGCAACCCTAAGTGCTTTGATGGGGAGGTTAATCTAGTGTGACAGTTGCAGCATTGGCTGAAAAACGGATCAAAGCAAAAGACTCCCGTTGGTTAAAGAGTGTTTTATTCGCATTTGGTTTCCAGTTTTTACTGATAGGTCAACAAAGACATTTCTAATAGATTTCCTCTGCCGAGAGGAATGTCTGTTTTGATAGAACTATTGAGCGTATGGTGGTTTTGAAATATTGTATCTTTCCTTAAGGTTAAAAATGCACATTGATCAGACCAATTGGGGCTACATTCACACACCTCTGCTGCTGAGTTAAATTATTGTCTAAGCTTGCACAGTAAATGGAATCATAAACAAACCAAAGAGGTAGGTTTGCACAACACTAAGCTGTAGAAAAACTTAACCAAGGTTAAAACTGACCAAGTTTAGCATGTTGGGTGAATGTAGTGGACAGGTATTTAACTGACCTGGTTAAATGTATTTTGTGAACACTTTCTCTGTGTGCTTATTTTTCATATTTTTTCTTGTGCAGTATCTTGTATTCCCTTTTTGTTTATTAAGCTTGTACTTTTTATTGCTTTGCTTGGAGAAGATTACTTTGAACCCTAAATAATAGTTCTGGGTCTTATTCTCAGGTTTGTGGGTGTATTTGGAGGCTTGGGGTTAATGAACCCAAAGGGTTGATGTGTTGAGGGGCGAGAACTTGTCAAACAGTAAACAAATTTGATATCTTCCAAACTTTGTCCAGATTTTGCAGTTCTGAGACGCACCCATTTTCCAACACCAATGTAACCATCCTAGAATTACATGGTTCTCTTCGATTGGTATATGGTACATCTAATCCATCAAACAAAGGTCTTCAAAGTCATTTACAAACAAGATCTTTGCACCAATTCCATTTCCTAACACTGTGTGGATGCGGGAGTCAAACTTGACTCAAAGAGAGTTCATCTTTTTATTGCTATAATGTAGTGGTTGAAGAGTTCTGCATTCTAAGAATACAGACCTGTTGCTGGAAAACAATTTGTAGGCATCTGTCGTCTTGCCCTTCCTAACTTAGCTGACATCTCTGGGTGGAATTAAAGGAGGTGTGGTTGAGCACTGCTGGAGCGGCACCTTAGCTGAACCTGATCCTGGATGCTGTCCAGTAAGCCATAATGGGATTTTGGTGTAGCAAATTGTGTGAACCCAGCCAACTGGAGTTGATTTAATGCACAATGACTGACTGTGATGTGTGCATTCAGCCACTCAAGATGTTGGGGTAAGGATTAGCAGACAGAGCGTGGGTCTGGATGCTGAGCAGAGGGAAAGGACTGAAGCAGAGAATGAAGAAGGGATGAAATTCAGGGTAGGCTAGCTAGTTAATGTCTTAACGGATGTGCTTTTTCTTGGCAAACAACAGAAATATATTTTTTAAAATATTTTTTTCTAAGGCAGGCTAGAAAAATGCACCTTTTACCAATGCTTACTATCTTAACAAGATTGGTATCAGCCTTACCGGGTAGACCAGACAGGAAACACGACCAGATAAGCTAATTCTACTTTATTGTAAAGCTACATTAACAGAATCTTGCAATTCTGAAAGTACAATCCTCCCACCGTCTCCTTTACAGCCTGGGAAGCTAGGGAGGGTCCCTTCTGAGTTTCTTTCTCTGCCCGTTATGCAGCTGTGGGCTATGTCCTCTCTTATCTGGCCGTTCCCTAGGCAGCATCTCTTCACCCCATCTCCCAAGGTCTTTCCCACATACCATTACAGAAAGAAAGATGGAGGTTGAAAATGAGTTGGATCTGGCTGGGGTCTGCAGAGAAGAAAAATCCCGAATAATTTCCCCAATGCACCCCCATGGAAGATGCTAATGGGTAGTGGCTCAGAATGCTGCTGACTCCTCCATTCTAAGCACCTGTCCTTTCTGGTCACATGATCCCAAGGGGAGAGTATGCCGCTCATCCTGTGTTTCCCAGGGCACACATACACCCAAATGCACAGAGCCATGACACAGTGAGAGAAACACACACACACGTGCATCACGTGACTTTGTTACACAGAAGAAAAAAATACAGGTATTTCTTATGGTGACTGCTCATGAAGGGGTTGGAAAGTATTACGGAAGCCAGACAGAGCAGATTTTCCCTACCTTGTTTGTGGAACGCTGTGTTGAAAGATATGAAAATCCAGGAAAAGAAAGAAAAATGGAAGGAGTGGTGGAAATCCCTCCCAAGGTTCTCTCTCAATGAAGCATTGGACCCAGGGAGGCCAAGTGAATCTTGATGATTTCTCCTTGCTAAAGTTTCTAGATTTTTCTTTTCTGGGACATTTCTTGCTCTCCTAGATTGAAGTATGAAGGTAACAGGTACGGAAGCTATTTCCTTCCTTCGTTAGAATGCTGCCCCTTATCCCCTACTCAACCCCAAAGCCATGACCCCAACTTCCCCCATGTCTCTTCTCTTCCCCCATCTTTTCAAGGTCCACCAGCAAATTGGTCCAAGGGCACATACAGTACGTCCTTTTCGATTATCATCCCCTCTGAGTTCAAAGCCTGATGGCTTCTTCTCTGAAGACCACTGACAATTTAACCGGACAGGTGCTAATTAGAGATCGGCCTGCTTGCTTCTCCTCTTCCGGCACATTCAGCCCTGAAATTCCTGGGGGCACCTTTTGCACACCGGAGTTGATCGAATTAGCCTTACCTACTGGGATAACTGGGGCTTGAAAATCAGAAGGCCAAACAGTTCAGATGACTGCCCTTTCATTCCAGCTCGGAGTCTGAGGACTGTTTCCTGGAGTGGAATGCCGAGTTGCCGAGGGGTGGAGGAGGTGGGACAGCTTAGAAATCTCTGTTTGGGATTTGAATTCAGTGACATGCCGTTTGATATTTTAAAAAATGGAAGCTGTTGTAGTGTGGCTGAATCCTCTCGGCCCATTTAGTATTGTCAGGGCTGATCAGCAGCAGATGGATTTCCCACCCTTGTCTGGAGAACTGTGGAACTTCTGCCTTCCAAGTTGGTTTCAGCCACGGAGCTATGGCCAACACGAAACAAATGAGCTGGGCTTGGAATACGCAGGCACATTTATCTTGCGAGTGGCAGCTTTATCTAATCTGCGGATTGGAGAATTTTTATCTTTGGTTTCCCCCTGCTTCTCCTACAGGCTCCCTCCTTGTAACTGCTAGCGTTCAGATGTATAGACACAACAGCTGGCCCTTGTCCTTTTTGACAACACGACTTGTGGCTGGAGAGATAGAACGGCTTCTTCTTGACCCTTGTAATCTTCTGGCTTCCCCATACTGATAGCAAATGTATTTAGCAACTACATATATGTATATGTGTGTGTACAGTGTGTGTGTGTGTGTGTGTGTGTACACTACTAAAACTCTCCTGTTTGTGTGTAACCTTTAACTGGGTGAATTGGTGTGTCATAGGCCGCAATTTTTGAGCCAAGGTACCTCAAATGGGCTAACTTACAGAAGGCATCCAAAATCCGGGACCCATGACTCCCGTGGAACTGAAATTTGGCAAATTTTATAAAGCATTTTATGACATAAAAATTATCATAAAACATTTTATGACATAATACAGAATGTCATAAAACATTTCCTGTAGTCAACTCCTGATGTTTGCCTGGGCTATACAGTTCAGTATGAATGACATGGGCTACTTTCAAGGCAGATCCATCTCTGAATATCTCCCTGAATTTTTAAGAACTTTTCCAGTACATTAGAAGCTCTGCCATTGTTGAAGGCATTGAAGAATCTCGTAAGGAAATATCTCTGAAACAATGACCCAACAGGTCACGGGTTGTCTAGTATATATTATTTATTTAAAAGATTTATATGGCCGCCCATCTTAAACAAATCTGGACGGCTCACAACAACAGTAAAACCAGTAACTATAAAACAACCATAAAACAATAAAGCAGTAAACGATCAAACTCACAGGAAAAAATTATATATGTAAACTATGTTATTAGCAACACACTATGAACTTTAAAAGGAGAGTAGGGGAAGGCTTGGAAAATTGTATCATAAAACAAGCCCCCAAATTTTGATCAAATTGTACAAAAGTCCTTTTTTCCCATCTCTTATAACAACTCATCTCAACAGTCCATCATGATCAATTCATTAAAACCATTATAAATTATTTGTTAGGGCATAGAAGAATTCTTTTGGCCATCTTCCATGTAAGGAAAGTCTATAATCCTTGAATAAGGGAGACATAGCCAATGATTGTACTAAAGTCACATTAACAATCCTCTTGATTCCCAGCCAAAGATTTCAGGGGTGTGATGGTATGTGGGAAAGACCTTGGGAGATGGGACGAAGAGATGCTGCCTAGGGAACGGTCAGATAAGAGACGGCAGAGCCCGCAGCTGCATAATGGGTGGAGAAAGAGGCTCAGAAGGGACCCTCCCTAGTTTCTCGGGCTGTAGTGGAGACGGCAGGAGATTTCAGACTTGCAAGATTCTGTCATTGTAGCTTTACAATAAAGTAGAATTATCTCATTTGGTTCTGATTCCTATCTGGCCGACAAGGGGTAGGACAAGCCCAAACCGTATGAGTTAATATTGGCATCTCCCAAGAGATGCCTCTCTCTGAAGAAAGAAACATTGAAAAATGTGCCTTGAAAAAAGGTTCCATCTTTTCTCCCAAGCTTTGCCAGAGCCAATCCTGTCCTACTCTTGTCCTCTCTTCTGGACTGAATACGAAGGCTACTGTTACCGATATTTCCCCATCAATAAAACTTGGGCCGAGGCTGACTTGTACTGTGCAGAGTTTTCTATCGGCTTAAAATCGGCCAAATTAGCATCTATTCACAGGTAAGAATCAGCGCGTGGGGTACCATCTGTGTTTGCTGCTGTCCATTTTTATGGCTGATTAGTTTCTTCATTCGGAGCCTCGCATTCGGGAATGTGTCATAACAAAGGTTTATGATAGCACCAGATAGGTCAGGACGTGTCCTGGGAACTTGAGATGGAGTTTCAATGTAGGAGCAAAAAGGGTACAATTTGCAACACCCCCTCCCCTCAATCTTTACATTCTGCCCTTGGTGTGTTCTTTTCTCAAAGCAAGCAATTTTTGCATAGCAGACTATTGGCATATAGTACAGGTAGTCCTCGCTTAACAACCATTTGTTTAGTGGTGGTTTGGACTTATGACGGTGCTGAAAAAACTGACTTACAACCGGTCCTCACATTTACAACCATCACAGCGTCCCGTGGTCACGTGATCAGCATTTTTGACCTTCCCGGCCAGCTTGTCAAGCAAAATCAATGGGGGAACGCGTGATTTGCTTAACGACCACGTGGTTCGCTTAACACCCACGGTGATTTGCTTAACAGCCGCTGCAAAAAAGGTCATAAAATCGGGTCAGATTCGCTTAATGACTGCTTTGCTTAGCAACCAAAATTTTGGTCCCAATTGTGGTCGTTAAGCGAGGACTACCTGTATCGAATATTATTGCGTCTCTGGGAAGATCCAATCATTTGTGTAAATCTTTACTTAACAAGGAGACATGGCATGTGGCTATCGTGCTAAATTAGCTTTTAAAACAGCCGTGAATCTTGAAAATAGCAAGGAAATCATTTAGCCAGAGAACAGGGATGGAACACAGGCTGCATACTTCAGTTTTCTTAATAGAACCAAATGAGGAACTAATATTTGAGGATTCGCAACAGATATGTCTCTGGTGAGTGGCAGTAAATGCCCAACCTTGGCTGCTCTCAAAAAAGGCTAAGCGGGATTGAACCTGGTTAGTACCTGGATGGAAGGCCACCAGGAAATCAGGCTTGTAGGCTAGTCTGGAAAGTTGGAATAAAAATCCCAGGAGAAGGCCCAGAACATTCATGAGTGTGCTCCTGGAATCACTAGGAATCAAACTTGACTTGAGAGTGTCAGCCTTTTTAGATATACATACATACAAACATGTTTGTATTACACACACAAACACACATGTATGCTTTAAACATTATATTTATTATATTATATTATATTATATTATATTATATTATATTATATTATTATATTATAATATTAATGGCTAGAAAATACAGAGTGACAGTATCTTCAGTAAATTCACCTTTTGATGTCTATATATGGGCCAGCACCTTTAAGTATCCTTTTGATCCTTAAGAACTAGAACAGCGGTCCCCAACCTTTTTGGCACCAGGGACCGGTCGTGGAAGAAAATTTTTCCACGGACCGGTTTTTTTTTTTTTTTGCAGGCGGGAGCCAATCGCGTGCACCAGGGGAGGGGTTTGCAGGCTGGAGCCAATCGCACGCACGGGGGGCGGGGTTTGCTGGCGGGAGCCAATCACGTGCACCGGGGGCAGGGTTTGCAGGCGGGAGCCAATCGCGCACACCGGGGGGCGGGGTAATCGCGTGCACTGGAGGGCGGGGTTTGCTGGTGGGAGCCCCACGGCCCACTTCCTAACAGGTTGGGGACCCCTGAACTAGAAGATTGAACTTGTTAAATAATTGGGTTTTTTTACTTATTGGTGAATTTGCAGTTAATATTACCTATCAATATAATTTATCAACTATAATATACTTTCATGTAATATATCTATCTGGCAGCTGGGAAGAGAATGTCTTTGTCTATGACCTAGTAAACAGCAGGGTGCCTGGTATACCCACTGATATCTGGATGGGATTGAATGATCTCAGACAGGTAAGAACCCTCCTTCCTTCTTCTTTGCAATAGTATTCAAGTTATCTGCCCCAAAAGAAGGGGCTGGGTGTAAGGAGAAGATTGCTCGTTAGGGAACATCACAAACATAGGAGGGCAGCTTTTGAGTTCCGCAAAATTCTTCCTAAGTCATGATCAACAAAAGGAAAGTTGGAGGGAGCTGGGAGGGGGGGGGAAAGCAGCTGCAGAAGTTGAATTTGTTCACCATCTGAAGACGTGATGGGGCAGAGAAAGCAAGAGACATTCAAATGAGGCTCTAACAGGTATAATAGTAGCTTGAGTGTCTGCAACCTCCTCTTGCATTAACATCTGAAGATTGTGATTAAAGGCAGACTCCAAAAGTATCACAGCATGGATTGGAATCTAATTTGAATGTCTGTAATTTCCTCCTACGTTGAATCTTGAAACAATGGTTCAGTCGCCAGCTCGAGGTTAACGTCAACAAAAAGGGCCTTCCTCCATCCATTTGATGTGTTACCATCTGGAGACATCTCAGAAGGGCATCCATTTTGAACGCTGGGCATCATAGCACCATCTCCTGCCATAGATTGGGGCCTTCTCCTCATCCTAAAACTAGAAGAGGAGGAGGAGGTACTGAAATCTCACAAGACCATCAACTTTCGCCAGATTTTAGCTACCTGTCAGACCCATCAGGTAGATCCAACCAGGAAATCAACTCCACAGGAAGGCTAAAAGTACTTTTATTGAGATTGGCCAGAATAACAGAATCTTGCTGTGTGAATTAGGGTGAAGTCTGCTTGAGCCGCTTCTGCATATTGTCTGCCTGTTGCGGACTGAAGTTGTGGAGTTTGCATATCTGCATCGAGGTCACCTTTCTTACTCTCTATACCACCTCATGCCTCTGAACTTGCACCGGAGTGCTGACATTTTGAAAGATTTGCGTCTTCTCACTTGACGTTTTGCAGGATGGTGTGTGATTTTGACCAGTCTGTTAATGAATTGTGGAGTCGGTCATCCCTAGAAGTCATTTAGAACATTTAGCATTTACAGGCACCCTTTGCTAATCCTCAGTCTGACGACAAGATCTGGAGAATGCAAAAGCTTGCATAGAATCTGGCCACCTTTCGGTTGGCCTAATCAAAGTCTTACGTTCAGGTAGTCTTTGGATTTTTTATTCAAACCAGTTTATTTTGGCTTTGGTCCAAGGTTCAGAGAATGTTGTTTCCTGGATTGTGGGGGAATTTGGAAGTGGGAATTTATACCTGTTTCTGAGTTTCTGCCTCTAAGTGGCAGGAAACAACGTCCTTGCTTTTCAGCAAGAAGCTCCCCTTTGGAGGCTTTGGAGCTGCATAGAGCCCTCGGGCCACCAGTTGCCCATCTCTGCCCCAAGGCTAAAGCTCCAGTGATTTCTTTGGCAGGAGAGCAACTTTGAGTGGACAGATGGCTCTCCATATGACTACAACTACTGGGACGGCAGTCAACCGGATGATGGGATTCACACTAAACCGGAGGAGGAAGACTGTGTGCAGATTTGGTACAGATACAGCAGTGGTAGGTGGCATCTGACTCTCCAAGATGCTCTCTTCCCCAAGTGAGAATCCTCTGCCACCAGAAACATCTGGGCAGAAGAAGCTAGGATTCCCCTTTCATGCAGGAACGTGGACAGTCCACAGCAGTGGTCCTGAAGCTTTCGAAAAAGGGCCGACAAAAAGGGAAGTGGGAAAGCTCTACAGCCAAATTCCTCAACCTGGGCAAATTCCAGTTGGATGGCCTTCAATTCCCTAGCCAACATGGCCATTGCTGATAATTCTGGGAGCGGAAGCTCACACATCTGGAAGATGTCCAGTTTGGAAAAGGTTAGGCAAGCATGCTAATTTTCCATCCCACCCCACCCCACCGCCAGCTGTCATTCTTGCCAGTATCTGCACATTAAATATCCAGGCAATTAGACTCTTTCCCTGTCCATGTTCCCCAAGCGGACTTGAGAAGGCTAGAGAAGTAAATTTATTGCAGTGAAGTAGAAAGCCACACATATAAGAATTTCTCCATCGAATAACACCCAAGAATCCTGGCTCTTATGTATGTTAATCCCAAGACCTGAACTTTGAATCCTGGGTTTCCTCCTCCCACCTTTCTGAGTCAACAGCCACGGGACATCCTCTCTCCTGGCCTTGAACGTTTCCACCATCTGTCTGTTTACAAAACAGCTTTCTCTGGCATGGGAATCGGAGATTTCCGCCTCACCAACTTCACCCCTTACACTACGGTTGGGTCTCTGGTTGTGTGCTGCTTGTGTAAATGGTGTGGTCCAGGAGCCTGACTTTCCAGAGGTCTAAACTGCCCTAGCTGGAGATGGGATCCTAGTGCACAATTATCCTTTCAAGATACCCACTTCTCCTCCTCGGTTCAGTGCTTCTGTGCAGCGAAGCCGATGAAGACTTGGAACCTTGCTGGTGTTACTGTTCTCCACTTTGTGTGCCTGCAGATTTACACTCTAAAACGGGTGGGGAACGTCCGGCCCGCGGGCCGTATAAGGCCCACGAAATCATTTGGTCTGGCCCTGCCAAGGCAACCGCAGGCGGGACTCGAAATTCAATAAATCTAGGAGGTCCCGCCCGCAAACCCCGCCCCCAGTGTGCGCAATTGGCTCCTGCCCGCAAACCCCGCCCCCTTCCGCGCGGTTGGCTCCCGCCCACAATCCCTGCCCCCTTCCGCGCGGTTGGTTCCTGCCCGCAAACCCCACCCCCCGGTCCGCGAATGATGTTATAAATATCCAAATGGCCCTTGGCAGAAAAAAGGTTCCCCACCCCTGCTCTAAAAAGACATGACACCAAAGGAGAAGGGATGGGAAGAGGGCAGCAAAGAAATTCTGGAGATCTTAAAAATTACAAAGTAGCTTAGATTGGGAGACTTCTCCCTGACATTTTATATTTCTCTGTGCAAGCAAGCAATCAATCAATCAATCAATCAATCAATCAATATTATTATAGGAAACTAGTTAAATGGATAATCTGGACTGCAGGCAGATAACTATTTCATTAGGTAGTCTGCAAGTGTGATTTTTATAGCATCGCTATTTGACATAGTGGGTCTTCAAGCAACTTAGAGTTGCCTAGAGTCCTCCGTTAGGGAGGGGATAGGCGGGGTATAAATACGATAAATAAATAAATAGATAAACTTCAGCTTGTAAGTAAGCTGCTGCTGATTGATGGAGGTTTAAGCTAGCTTTTCACTAGCCGTGCTTCCAGCCCTTTCTTTCCTTTTTAAATATTTTATACAGGTAGTCCTCGACTTACGACCACAATTGGGACTGGAATTTCCATTGTAAGTTGTTGCGGCCGTAAGTGGGGTCACCATGTGACCGGACTTGATTTTATGACCATTTTTACACCAGTCATTAAGCGAATCACAGATTGTTAAGCAAATCCAGCTTCCCCAAGGGGCGTTTTTTGCCAGAAAACGGCAAAAAAGTTGCAAAATGTGATCACGTGACTATGGGATGCTGCAACCGGTCGTAAATGTGAGCCAGTTGCCAGGTGCCCGAAATGCGATCATGTGACCACGGGGAGTGGTGGTGCGACATTTGGCGACACTCGGAAGTCTTTACAGGCTGTAAAGCACCCATTCCGAGGCCATTGTAACTTCGGACTGGCGCTAAACGAACGGTCGTAAGTCGAGGACTACCTATATTAACTAAATACAAAAAACAAAGAAAAAGAAAACACTTTACAAAAGAAGAAAAAATTGAAAAAAAGGAAATGAAAACATACAGAATATATTTTTGCAGACCTACATATATCAATAAATTGAAGCCATAATTCATTATAGTTATCCATGGTTGATGGATGATCCATTAATGGATGATCCATTAATTAATTCTGCAAACCACTGAAGAGTTGGAGCTCTATGTTTGTGGAAGCCCTGCCTGTTTCTCCTCTCCCCTTTTTTTCTTTTTACAGCTTTACGGTCTTGGAATGACAATAGCTGTAGCCGAGAATTTCCATTTGTGTGTAAGATCCCATCCCTGGCAGCTGATTAACCGGCTTTCCTGCCCTGGAGAAATAAAACATCTGAGTTCAGAACGATCAGCTGGAGTGAAATGAATGTTTGTTTTTGGTTATGTTTTCTTTTGTTTTGTTCTTCTAGGCTGCACTGACTCATGTCGTTTCTCCAAGAGATCATTCTTGGATTGGGGCTAAAAATATTGGAGGAGGAGAGACGGGATAGTCTGTGGTAGCCAAAAACCAGGAGGAATCTGATAGCACCTTTTCTGACTAACACATTTGATTAAAAGGCATCAGCTTTTGTGAGCTCATGTCTTATTAAAAGGCTTTCCTGAGCATATGCCTTTTAATAAGATGTGTTTGTCTGAAAAGATGTTACTAGATTCTTGATTTGGGGTTAAAGATATGCAGCAGAGTTTTGGCTTTGGGGTAAAATGGGGGGTGGGAGGCAAAATCTAACTCCTCTGATTGGAAAAATAGTGTGTCTTTCCTTTTTTATGTTCACAAGCTCAGCTTTACACCGATACTAGACAGCCCGTGACCCGTTGGGTCATTGTTTCAGAGATATTTCCTTACCAGATTCCTCAATGCCTCCAACAGTGGCAGAGCTTCTGATGTGGAAAAGTTCTTCAAAATTCAGGGAGAGATGGATCTGCCTTGAAAGTAGCCCATGTTGAACTGCATAGCCCAGTCAAACATCAGGAGTTGACCACAGGAAATGTTTTGTGACATTTTGTATTATGTCATAAAATGTTTTATGATGTTTATGTCTCAAAATGTTTCATAAAATTTGCCAAATTTCAATCCCATGGGAGTCATGGATCCTGGATTTTGGTAGTTCCTTGGTAATTCCTTAGTTCCTACCAAGGAGAGAACAACGCCCCCACTAACACTGTCAGGGCAGCTACTACAGTATCTATAAACAGAGAGCAAACCCCACTCCCTTCTAGCACTGATGATGTTACCTAGTCGGGTAATGAAACGTCTGCAAGCTGACAACCAAGCTCGGAGAGCACCAAGGACTCCAGAGTTCAACTGAGCTGCAGATATTCTCTTCTATTGATTAGGATGTGTATGTTGCTAGGAGGTAGTCACATCTTCATTTTCCTTCTCCTTTTGTCCCCCTTTCTGCCCCCCCAACTATCTTCTCCTTCCACTTTTCCTTCCTTCCTTCCTTCCTTCCTTCCTTCCTTCCTTCCTTCCTTCCTTCCTTCCTTCCTCTCTTCCTTCCTTCCTTCCTTCCTTCCTTCCTTCCTTCCTTCCTTCCTTCCTTCTTTCCTTCCTCACCCTTTGTCTGACCTTCCCCTTCCTCCCCTCCTTTTCTCCCCCACCCAGTGGGCTGCTAGATCAGCATGGGGCTGATCCCCTGCAGAGAGAGCTTTCAAAATTAGACTGTCACTTAAGATTAGGCAGAGGATCACAGGGTCCACCAGAAAGAATTTCAAAGGCTTTGCGCTGTCCTTCCCTGTGCAATGTTAAGAGAGCACGCCACCCCACCAAAAACAAATATTCAAGCTACAGTGTTTAATCTGTGATCAATGAAAAAGGTTTGGATCAGCAAAAGAAGATGTCTTGGTTTAAATTTTTTTTCCCAATGCAACTATTTTTATCAAGTGACAGGTGGTAAGCACTGTTTTAAGAGAGGCATTTTCTGTTTCTCTCAGATAGTACATCTGTGCATTGTCAGCAAGCAAAGGAAACATGTCCTCCTAGAATTTTTGTGGATTTTTTTCATATGCAGATTAGTCATTCAGTTAAAATTCATATGGTTGACTTGAGGTTTCCTTAACTGGGAGATAATTGCCCTGAAATTGGAATAACATGTGAGTACTGTTTACATCTATAATATATAATTATATTATACATTACTATAGGGGCATGGTGGCTCAGCGGTTAAGACGCCAGGCTTGTCGATCGGAGGATCGCAAGTTCGGAGGTTCGAATCCCTAGCCCCGCGTGACAGAGTGAGCTCCCGCACTAGCCCCAGCTCTTGCCAACCTAGCAATTCGAAAGCATGCAAATGCAAGTAGATGAATAGGTACCACTTCGGTGGGAAGATAACAGTGTTCCGCGCATGTCATGCTGGCCACATGACCGCGGAAACGTCTTCGGACAACGCTGGCTCTTCGGATAACAAACGGAGATGAGCACCGGCCCCTAGAGTCGGACACGACTGCACAAATGTGTGGGGGGAACCTTTACCTTTTTTTACTGTTTACATCCTTCAGGCCTTGTAATGAGGCTGAGTTTACACATTCTCTGAGCCCAATGTGCCTTATTCGGCTTCAGCTTAGCCATTAGATTTGCAAACCATGGTTTAGAGCAGGGTTTCTCAACCAGGGTTCCATGGAACCCTCGGGTTCCGCGAGAGGTCACTAGGGGTTCCCTGGGAGATCACAATTCATTTAAAAAAAATATTTCAAATTTGGGCAACTTCACATTCAAGAGGTAAGTTTCATTCTTTATTTTTAGTTTAAAAACAGTGTTAGTGCATATATCTACAGCCCTACCCATTAAACGAATATAATAATTTTGTAACTTTTGGACTATCTTTGAGCCTGAATGTGCAGGGGTTCCCCAAGGCCTGAAAAATATTTCAAGGATTCCTCCCAGGTCTAAAAGTTGAGAAAGGCTGGTTTAGAACTTATTTAGCCCTTTGTGATTTGTTCAAGAAATCATAGTGAAACAAGTAACGGCGTAAAGTGAGGGGCAAAACTGTTATGCCACTATGCTACAAAACCATCGATTAGAAGGGGGATTGATTCCACCAAATACTCTCTATCATCTCATTGGGGTTCAAAGTAACCCTGGTGAATAAATGTGACCTTAAGACTTTGGGCTTTGTTTTTCAACAGAGCAGCTTCTTTTTAATTAAAAGACATTTTTAAAAAGTGTGGGAGAAGGGAGCCTGATGGGCACTAGGGGAGATGTCTGGATAGATGTTCATGCCTGTGGGCATCATTTTGACTAGCCCTGGTGTTTATGCTGCTTCAACAAGACTTAAATAGGTAGGAAGACCTGATAGAACATCAGGACCACGGAGAGCTCCTATTGGAACACTTGGATTAAGGCGTTCAACTGGCCCAAAAGGTTGACCATGGGATGTTCTTATTGAGGATGCTGCTCAGCGAGTTTGGTGCCTCTGTGATACTGCATTCTTTCCCCTCCTCCCACGTCTCTTCCTGTTTCCACCTGTGCAACAGTCAATCAGAATTTCATGGTTTCTTGAAATTTCTTGAAAGATTCCATCAACGCTGCCTCGGAAAAATTCTGCAAATTACTTGGGAAGATAGGCGGACTAATGTTAGTGTATTAGAAGAAGCGAAAACCACCAGCATTGAAACAATGATCATCCAACATCAACTTTGCTGGACCGGCCATGTTGTTCGAATGCCTAACCATCGTCTTCCAAAGCAGCTACTTTACTCCCAACTTAAGAATGGAAAACGGAATATTGGTGGACAGCAAAAGAGATTCAAAGACACTCTCAAAGCTAATTTAAAAAAAATGTAATATCAGCATTGAGAACTGGGAAGCCCTAACTCATGAGCGTTTCAATTGGAGGTCAGCCTTTATTAATGGCGCTATGGACTTTGAAGAAGCACAAGTACAGGGCGAAAGGGAGAAAAGAGCTAAAAGGAAGGCACGTCAGGCAAACCCTCATCATGACCGTCTCCCACCCGGAAACCTATGCCCTCACTGTGGGAGGTTGTGCGGATCCAGAATTGGCCTTTATAGCCACTTACGGATCCACTGTTAAAATTTTACCTTTGGAAGACAATCTTACTCGGCTACGAGTGATCGCCAATGATCATGGTTCCCTTGTCATCAGGTTTCCCATCCCTGTAGACCAGCCTTTCTCAACCTTTTGACCCTGGAGGAACTCTTGAAATATTTTTCAGGCCTCGAGGAACCCCTGCCCATTCAGGCTCAAATGTAGGCCAGAAGTTATAAAATTATTATATTTGTTTCATGGGTAGGCCTGTATACATCTTGCTTTACTTCCCATCCATCTGGAAGAATATCTCATTTGAACGTGACCCCAAAGTTCTTGTTTTTGGAAGAGCTGGTTTTGTGTTTTCCTATAATCCCCGTCGTCATCACTGTTATGATGACGCTGATGCTGAATGCCTCTAATGGGGATTGGAACCCAACAAAGAGGTGGAGAGAAATGGGCTCTGTTCACATTTTAATTAGAATTGTCCCAGAGGTCTTCATCCAATTTTGGTCGCTAAGTGCGGCGATCATTAAGCGAATATCACCTAATTTTACGACCTTTTTTGCAATGGTCATTAAGTGAATCATCACCACCGTTGTTAAGCAAACCATGTGGTTGTTAAACAAATCACACGGTTCCCCATTGATTTTGCTTGCTGGAAGCCAGCTGGGAAGGTTGAAAATGGTGATCAAGTGACTGCGGGATGCTGTGACGGCCGTAAATGCAACCAGGCTGCCAAGTGCCTGAATTTTGATCACGTGACCGCGGGGATGCAGCAATGGTCGTAAGTGCGAGGACTGTTCACAAGTTGTTTTTTTTCAATGTCATCGTAAGTCTGAACCCAAACTTTCATCTCAAACTTACCCAGGGCCAAAAATCACCAAGACAGTGGTTTCCAAAGTGTGGTCTGGGTACCCTTGGGGTCCCCAAGACCCTTTCAGGGGGTCCACAAAGTCAAATAAAAAATTTAAAATTTCTCTGTTTTAATTTATAATACAGTAAATATTGATAGATATAACCCACATAAACCAAAGTTCTTTGGGGTCCTCCATCATTTTTAAGAATGTTAAAGGAGTCCTGAGACCAAAATGTTTGAGAACCACTGCTCTAAGTTATGTGCATTAGTCACAACAACAACAACAGCAATGGCTGAGGATCGATTTGAACCTGGATCTCCCCACTGCCAGTCCAATCCATTGCTCCATACCTGCATTTCACTGCACCAGAGTGAAAAGTTTAATTGAACGCATCACACCCTCAGGATCCGATCCGCCTGCAGAGAGCATCCATTTCGTCCCGCCCATCTTTAACTCCATTTGACAATACAACAAAAGGCTGTTTTCTTTGCTTCCAGCTGTGCAAGAAAGGTGTGGAAACTGGCTGCACAATTCAAATAATGGTCCATTTCTCATTTGAGATAAGGCCTGTCCTGAAATAGTATCACCAAAGATTAGAGGAAGGTTGCCTGGACTGGAGGAAAATACAGCCTGGGATAGGTAACTTTTGAGTATCCAGAATATGCATCTTTAAAGAAGTGCTGGCTGGTCTTCAGCGGGTGGTTGTTTGGTTTGGCTGTTGTTTATCGTGGTTTTTATTTCAAAGTTGTTTTCTAAGCTGCTTCAAGCCTGGTTGGATCGACTGGCACGTAAACTCTAGGAAATTAACAAAAACAAAGAAAGAAGGGGTTAAATATTTCCTTCTTCCCGGGGTGTCCGCAAGGTGCAGTAAAAAAAGTCAAGATGGTGGCTCTGATGGTGCGATCGAAGCTCCCCCTTGATATCCTGGCTTTCTACATGACAGGATCTTTTAATTTTTTTTTATTTGCTTGGTATGATGAAGCTGCCCCTCAGCTGTCAGCTCAGATACACATCCGTTTCTTCTGTAAGAATTATGCCTCGCCGCAGTCATATCTCTTGGTCTCTTTCTTCACCAAACAGTTGAAATTAAAAAAAAAAATCAGAACAGTGTTGAAATCACTCTGAAAAGAATACGAGGATGAGGGAATTGGGTTGGGTTTAGACACCTGCAAGCTTATTTTGAAGCTAAACAGGGTCGGTAAGAAGATTGCAATTTGTTTCACCCATAAAAGTGTCAGAACTGATTCAAGAACCAAAATGGATGCATTTGTAATGCCTTTTAGAAATTTCTTAATTTTGCAGCGTTGGGACATGTTTCTTGAACAAGGATTCTGAGGTACAGTATTGGGTTACTCATGAGATTACTTATGGAAGTTTATCATTAGCAAAAGCCAGAGGTAAAAGGAAATAAAACTAACTGTTGCCATTTCAGGGATTTAATTTCAGACGCTCTTGGAAGTACAATAGATGTGAGATGACTGTTTCTTTGTATTATGGGAAGTGAGGTGTGTAAAATAATACTGTATCCAGATATAAAACAGGATATGGTGCAACATTACAGATCAGGTTAACCTAACCAGATTGTGGTTCAGCCTTGACATTTCCTAATATAAAGTGGTGAACAAAGAGCAGCTCCAATTAATTTCTGCTTTATTTGTTTTCTGCCACTGACATGTATACCAGAACCTCTTCGGGTTAACGCTGAATTTTCATGGTTTCCATTTTATAAGGCCAGGCTGCTGTGGAAACTGATATCAGGAAAACTCTAAATATAACTCAACATGGGCGGTTCCAGTGATTTAAATCTCACCTAATACCTGACATAAATAAATTTAAATACACACACACACACACACACACACACACACACACACACACACACGACAAAACTACCCCTTTCCTGGATTAGAGAGAGAAGAACTTCTCCAGGCGGGAATCAGTTTTTCCTTCCCTTTCATCATTTTTAAAATTAAGCTGTTAATTGAAATTAAACTGGCAATTCTTCTAATATCTCTCCCCCCACCCCCACCCCCCACTTTGAGCCTGACTTCTAATGATACAGTTAATTCATCTATATTCTATGAGGCTTCATTCCATCCAATTTCAAATCTAATTTAGCTTTCAAAATACCTGGCTCTGTTCAATCAATGAAAGAGGTGTTATTGACTCAATCTCTACCTACCTACCTACCTACCTACCTACTGTTTTTCTGTCTGTCTACCTACCTACCTATCGTCTGTCTATCATCTATCCATCCATCCATCCATCCATCCATCATCCATCTCTATCTATCTATCTATCTATCTATCTATCTATCTATCTATCTATCTATCATCATCTTTCATCTATTATCTATTGTCTGTCTGTCTGTCTGTCTATCATCTATCTCTCTCTCTCTCTCTCTCTCTATCTATCTATCTATCTATCTATCTATCTTTCATCTATCTATCTTTCATCTGTCTATTATCTATTGTCTGTCTGTCTGTCTGTCTATCGTCTATCAATTCTGTTATGAAGTCTTAAGATTTGAAACTGGTATGATGGGGGCAAGTGCCAAGATCTGTGGGGCCTTCAAATGCCCACCGCTGGAGATGCTACGTTCCTCCTTTTTTTAAGAAGCCTTTTTTTCATCTCTTCCTCTCCTTGATCACTATCTCCTCCTCCTCCTCCTCTCTTTCATTTTCATCCTCTCCATCTTCTTGTCTTCAGCTTCATTTTCAACGTCATCTTCTCCTCTTCCTCTCGTCTTGCTCCTAGGAAATTTTAACCTTGGCACTTGCACCCATCTGGCTTTGTGCCCAAGGCAGGACTAGAACTCACGGTCTCCCAGTTTCTAGCCTGATGTCTTAGCCACTACACCAAACTGGCTCATGTGTGTTTGTGTGTGTGTTTGTGTGTGTGTTCGCTCTCTCTGTCTCTGTCTCTGTCTCTGTCTCTGTCTCTGTCTCTGTCTGTCTCTCTCCCCCACACACACAATATAAACACTTGACTTTTACAAGCTTCACAAAATAAATGCAGAATGAAGTTGGCATTGCTGCTTTTTCCCATTGGCATCTGAATGAAACTCCTTACAGTACATCAAGATTTCCGAACAATTCCCCAAGCAAAGTGTGTTCTGAATCATTGCAGCATCACATGAAATAGGGAAGGATAACTGAATGAACAACAACAGCAGCTCCTTTCATGTTTGTTTCCTGGACTGCGCGAAGAACGAACCAACCATGGAGTCCTTGGGGCTCTCTGAGCCTGGTTGTTTTCTTGCAGACGTTTCATTGCCAGGCTAGGCAACATCTTCAGTGCGAACAGGGAGTGGAACTTGCTCTCTGTTTATATACTCTGGCTTGTCCTGCTTGTGTTGGCGGAGTTGTTTTCTCCTTAGTAGTTCCTTGATTGGGCTGTTGTTTGCTACTTGGTTGATTGAAGAACGAACCCAAAAGCTTCAGGAGCCAAAAAACCATTTGGTGATCATCGAAAGACTGCTCATCATCCGAGCGCAAGGGTGGAAAGGGAGGCATTGGAGAGAAAACAAGATGGGGATCTTGCAGTCTGTGTTCTGGATTTCTCTCCAGTCCTTTTAACAGCAGTGGCCACAGGAGCTTCTGTATTTTCTTCTGTGTAATACACTCTGTGTGTGTGTGTGTCTGTGTGTGTGTGTGTAGAAGCACAGGGTGGGCTGTGTATATTCTGCTCTAGGGCCTGTGGCTGGGAGGGAGAGGCTTAGAATGCAGCAGTTAGCAATGTTCCGGACTACGGTCCATCTGCCTCTTGCAGAAATGAATGGGGGCCTGGGGGGGGAAATTTTTTTCCTCTGCCGCCCCCAGCCTGATCCAGCCCGTTGTTGAACTCAATCTTTCTTTGACTGGCTTCTCCCCGCTGCCAAATTTGGTCCCACGGTGTTGTGTTTTCAGAGAGACCTCTTGCTGATGGACCGATGGACAGATAGTTCCAAACCCCTGTCCATAATTCTTTCCAACCTTCTGTGGCTGGGTTGGAACTAATTCAGAGGGTGAAGCTTGCCAAACTTTGTGGAGACCTTAGGGGGATGTTCTGAAGCTTTTGTTTTCAGAGGGCGCTAAACAGCTAGCTTCCACTTCACCGGTTTGTTCAAGCAGATATTTCCTAAGGAGACAGAATGTACCTAATTGCCTCGCAGCATATGGCTGGCACTTTGCTCTTGGCTAAAATCCTGGCGCCTTTGAAGTCGAGTGATCTGGGTTTCAGTCGAGAGGTCTGCAAATGAAGGTTGTGAGGCTGGAACACAGGAGGGAGGCCTTGTTTGCTAAAAAGGCACAACTCAGTAATAATCCAGGCAGGTCACTGACTGGGGTGGGCAGTGAAAGCTTGGATTCCCACATCACAGTAAGCCATAATTTTTTTTAAAACCACATCATGCCAAACCACAAATTAAGATTTATGAACCACAACAACTGTGCTGAGTCACACAGAGACAAACTCAGGGCCATTTGGAGTTCATCATCATCATCATCATCATCATCATCATCATCATCATAATGGTTGTTGTGGGTTTTCTGGGCTGTGTGGCCGTGTTCTGGCAGATTTGGTTCCTAACATTTCACCAGTAGCTGTGGCTGGCATCTTCAGAGGACTTGGGCACAGAGCGAATCTTCTAGCTGTGCTCCTGTCCTCTGAAGATGCCAGCCACAGCTACTGGCGAAACGTTAGGAACCAAATCTGCCAGAACACGGCCACACAGCCCGGAAAACCCACAACAACCATCGGATTCCGGCCGTGAAAGCCTTCGACTATACAATAATAATAATAATTTATTAAACTTGTACGCCACCCAACTCAACGACTCTGGGTGTTAATAAATAAGAAATAAATAAGTAATTAACATTATATAAATAATTAATAAGTAATAAATGATGGCTTAGCAGATTGTGGAAACTGTAGGTAGACTCATGCAAACACAATCATGAGGAACCTAGTTGTCTGGTTTTGTTGAGCCTGTTATGTAGGCCCTGCCATGGTGGTTAAGAAACTGTGGTTTACAGCTCAGTGTTGGATGAAACCTGACCATTGTGGCTTATGCTATCAACCATAATTAAGCTATGGCATAGCAAGACTTGTGAAACCAGCTGATGATTGGTCAACAGCTTGGAAGCCAAATAATGACAACCTTGGAGGATATTATTTAAGAATTATCTGTATCTGTTGCTCCTCAGATGGACTGTTCATTCAGTCTGGAAGATTTTTTGTTTGGTTGTTTAGAAGATGAATATTCACCAAAGGAGGAGAAAGAATGGAGCAGTAATCACACTCTTGATGTTAAGCAACAGGAAAGAAGAGAAGTTTGCCAAGAAACTAGAAGTGTCTGGTGATAATTCCTTAATCCATGAGGAATGAGAACATCTGGGCTTCACTTGAAGGTCATTGCAATTATATTAAGCTTTAATGTATTTTCCTTGGATTTATTCATCCCTTTTGAAGCCGAACGTAGAAAATGTTCAGTCATTGTTTTATCATGATACAAACCACATCTGGATAGAAAACCATGTCATGATGAGACCTAAGGGGCCATAACAGTTTCCTGGTTTCCAAACATCCAAGTTGTACATAAACAGAAAAGAAAACAGAGGTGGAAAATGTTAGAGAAACTAATAATTTTGTTCTCATGAGAACTGCCATTCTGACTTCATGGGGACAAAACTTTGCAGTGCAATAACACTGGAAAGATACAAGTGCTATGCATAACAGTATGCAAAACATAGAAATCCGAAATGTTACGAACTCGGAATGGCTGATTCAAGGAGTTTTGAGCTCATAAAAATTTCCCATCCTCCAGAATTTTGACCCAAACTCAGGACAAAATTAGGCATGTTGTTCCTCAGTGCTTTCAGTGTTCCACTATAGGGAACAATGGGAACTCAAAACAAGCTCCTTGCTTTTGATCCTAGAGTTATGAAAATGGATGGGTGGTAGTTCTTACTGAGTACTATCGATCACCCAATTTACAGAAAAATCAGCCAAGGTGATGATTTAAAAGAAAATCAAAACATGGTTAAAATGTGATGATGTCAGCTTTGCTGTCAGTTGGTGCATCTCCCTTGAGGTCTGACCTTCCTGTGAAGCAGAGCTCACCACTTCCTGAGATGGTCTATTCCCCCGCCCAATCACTCATGGTGTTAAGCATCCCCCTTAACGTTTAGCCAAAACCAGTCTGCAATATCCCTAGCATCTTTCAAAAATGGCATCTGCAAATTCAGCCTATGCCCTGGTTGCTCTGCGAAGTTGTGCTGCTAAACTGGGGGCAGGGGGTAGAAATATGTTCACTTTATCCACATAAAGAGCGCATAGAAAGTTTGTGATTACTTTGGCTCAGACAAAAGCCTGTGCATTTCAGCCTGAGGCTGCTTATGTATCTCTTGAGTAATGGGTGTGCTATTTTCAGACTACAGACACAGGACAGATGATGGTGCGCAGCCGCCCGACTTTTTTTCCTTTTCAGTTCCAAGGAACTTCATATCTGCACTATTTGCAGGGCAAACTGGATTCCACTAGAAGTTTTCCATTTGTACTCCACTCACCAGAAGAGCCAGAGATGTCTTCAAAGGACTGCGCTTACGTATTTCCAACCATCTTGCTTCCCCCTTTCATAGATGGATTTTTCAGGCTTGAACAAGACTTTTGTTGCAGTTATTTATTTCTGCTCAGGTGGGACACATGGAAAGGAAAAAAAACCTTAGAAGGATCATGTGGAAAAACACAGGAGAGTTGGCTGGTTCTTGCATATAGTTTTGCTGATGGAGGCTGACGGTTTGCACACCCACCCAGTCTTAAATTTTCAGCAGGAAAGGCAATGTTTCAAAGCCAAATTGCTTCAGGAAATGTAAAAGTTATGTCAGACTAGTAACCGCAAAGATAAGATGAGATAAAAAGATAAAGGATCGGGCACACAAATACGGAGCGGTATTATCGCCATGGTTTGGCAGTCAAGTTAGAGAAATTGGGACTCTTTTCACACAATGTGCTAAGTCTTGGTTCGCTAAGTGGTGGCTTACTGAATTACTTGCAAGTAGCTAGGGCAGTGTTTCTCAACCTTGGCCACTTGAAGATGTGTGGACTTCAACTACCAGAATTCCCCAGCCAGCTTGGAGAATTCTGGGAGTTGAAGTCCACACATCTTCAAGTGGCCAAGGTTGAGAAACACTGAGCTAGCGTCTTATAACCCATAAAATCTATTTATTCTCTACAATGGCTGGTTTTTTAAGCACAGTAAACTATAAAAAGGCAAGTTTGCATGCTATGTCCCTGGAAGGGAAGGGCCTGAAAAGCAGGGTGACCCAGGACATCTATCTGACCAAGTTCAGAACCAAAGATATCAGACTGAGCTTTCAAACCGAGTTAGAAAACTGGTGGCAACCTTAGACATCATTTCCCCTCCCAACCAATTAAAACGCAACAAGAACTTTTGACTGTTTACCCTTTTGCAACATCCAGGATCTGTTGCCAGAGATTTCTCAGGCGGCCTGTCCAATTTTATTGCGTTCCCATCTGCCTGATGTTGGCTTCCAAAGCCATCAGCCGGTAGCTTGTATGGTGAAATGCCGCCCTCCCTTGGGTAAAGTCACGAGGGACATTTCAATTATTTGCAAGCTGCCCATGGAGCGCTTAGGTGAATCATTGTGGGGGGATTTCTGCATACAGAGCCCGCATACAATTGCAGTCGGGTACCAATGTGGTCGGCAAAGAAATAATAAATACATTCCCACCCAGAAACATGGAGAGGGTAAATGTTATTAGCAAGATAAACACATGGATGTGTCTGCACAGGATGCTAGGCTAAGCCAGGCTAACATGGATGGGATCAGGTGGGTTGGGGGAGCCCCTCCATCGTCGTTTTAGCAGGTTGTGTGAACTGGGTCGTCCCGTTAAGTCATCAAATGGTTTATTTCTTGGGGCGTCGGTGGCAAGGGTGTTTTGTTAAGCTGGGCGTATGCGCAGCTAATGTGGATTAGAGAGCAAAAGGTAGGCATCTTCTTCATAGCATCCTTAATGCTCTTGCCAGCAGCATTAAGGTTGGAGTTCCAGTATCATGACAGTGTTATGGGAGGAATAATAATCAACATGTATCATGTATTGGCATGCAACCACCAAGGCCCATATGCTGGAAAGGGACCCAGTGCTGGTGCCCCCCCCCCCAGGTCCTCCTCCTCCTCCTGACATCTGAAAAATAGACATGTTGCAGTAATGATTTTTTAAGATTTGGGGTTAATAATAATAACAACAACAATGTATTAAATTTATATGCCACCTGACTCCCTGACCTGGGCGGTTTGGTTTATCATGCACAAGAAACGTATGACAGGGTTCCAATATAAGTGAAGCCATAATGGAGGGGGGGGGAAGCTTCATACAATGCTAACCCATGGTTTGTTTAATCAAGGTGTGTTGAGTGCATAACTGGCGGAGTTTCCTCACCCTCTGAGTTGTAAACTCAGGCGCGGAAGCGAGGCATGCTGGGGCATGTAGTCCGATGCCTGCAGCTGAAGAGCCGGTTCCCTGTCCTCCTCCCTATCGCGCGTAAAACTGTATATGATATATGATGTATAAATTGATATATATACTGATGTTGTAAGCCGCCTAGAGCCCTCCAGTAGGGAGGGGATAGGCGGGGTATAAATAAGATAAAATAAATAAATAAATAAACCCTGCTTTGATAACTAGAATGGCCAGGCTTACACAACGGACAACGCAACAAATGAGCAGGCCATCTTGCGGCTTACCCACTCTGGGACTTTTCCATGCTTACCTCTTTCTGCCAGTTTAGGATTTTGTGCATCTGATTAAGAGGCTGCGGTCCATCCTTCCCAGACCGATACTGGACCAGAGTTGCGCTGAGTGGAGCTGAGAGGATGCTGGCTTATGGAAGGCTGTTCCCCATGAATGTGAGCATCCCCAAGATGCTGCCGGACCCCCCTTGCATTTTGTTTCTGAACCCTCCCCCAAAAGTACATACTGTAAGCCAGGGGTGGGGAACGTCCAGCCCGCGGGCCGTATAAGGCCCGCAAAATAATTTGGTCTGCCCCCCCCCCGGTGCTTGTGATTGGCTCCCGCCCACAAACCCCACCCCCTTCCGTGCAATTGGCTCCCACCCGCAAACCCCACCCCCCGGGCCACGAATGATGTTATAAATATCCAAATGGCCCTTGGCAGAAAAAAGGTTCCCCACCCCTGCTGTAAGCAGATGGTGCAGCCCAGAAAACTCAGCTCTCCCCTTTTCACCTTTAGGCTGACTCAAGCCAACTTCCTCCACGGGTTCTATTTTTAACATTATCTCTACACTGGGAGGAGTTGCTTAGCAGCTCATCTTTTGAACTCCCAGGATGAGCTGGGGAGCAAAACAGTTTACCTACATTACTTGAGGTATGACTGCTTGGGGGGGGGGGATGGCAGGAAGAAAATGATCTTTTCAGAGATGCCTTGATTGCAACTTAAATAATTTTTTAAGTGAAAAAGGGAAAGGGGTGCAGGCAGAGAAACATCAGATAACGTCTTGATGGACAGCTGTTTCAATAGCTGATGCTCCATTGGAAGCAGTTGATAGTTGGCATTCTTGTCTATATAGCCAGGCCCCTTCCTTGTTGGCCTTGTGGGTATATTTATCACCTATTTATCTAAGAAAGGTTTGGAGGCAAAACTGTATCCCTGGGCTAGATAATCAATTGTGGTGAAATTCTTTGGGGTGGTTATGATTAGCCTTTAATTAGACAGAACAGAAAAAGGCAACAATAGAGAAAGGATAAAGAAAGCGATTGATTGTGCCATCAAGTTGGTATCGACTCTTAGTGACCACCCAGATTTTCTCCATGAGGATCCGTCCCCAACCTGGTCCTTCAGATCTCCCAATGGTGCCCCCATCGCCACTGTAACCGAGTCCATCCATCCTGTCCTCCTCTTCTCTTTCCTTCCACCGTTTGCAGCATTATAAACTTCTCAAAGGAGCCGAGTCTTCGCATAACGCACCCCAAACATGGTAATATACACATACAAGCCCCTTAACGCTCTAAGTCAGAGCTTTCCAAACTGTGTGTCGCGACACAAAAGTGTGTCGCCACACACAGTCTGGTGTGTCGCCACACAACCCGGAAGCGCTGATCATCATCAGTGCTTCCGGGTTTTCCCGTGGCGACACACCAACGGCGGCGCGCAAAAACTTGAAAGCGGCAGCAGCGCTTCTGGGTTTTTGCGTGCTGCCACAACGGCGGCACTTCCAGGTTTTCCTGCGGCGACACACCAACGGCGGTTGGTGTGTCGCCGCGGGAAAACTTTGGAAAGCCTTGCTCTAAGTCATAGCTTTCCAGACTGTGTGTCGTGACACTTTAGTGTGTCGCAACACAGTTTAGTGTGTTGCGACACAACCCAGAAGCGGCGGCGGGGGCGTGCACGGCGGGGGCAGTGTGGCGCGCGCGGCAGTGTGCATGGTGGCGGCAGCAGCGGCGCCATCAGCACTTCCGCGTTTTAGCGGAAAACACGAGGCCGCCACCGCTGCCGTGCACCCCCCCACTGCCGCCGTGCACGCCCCCACCGCCGCACGCCCCTGCGCCGCCGCCATTGGTGTGTCCCCAACAGCAGCAGTTTGGAAAGCACTGCTCTAAGTTTTTGCAACGGTGCAGCTTACATTTTCGTCTGCAAAAAAATAATAATCAAGACATCTGCTGGCAGGTGCAGGAACTACATTAGAAAAAGTTGAAAAGTACTGCACAGCATTTCTGTCCCTTTCTTAGATTAAAATCAGTCACACAATACACTAAACTCTAACGTTGGGTTGACAAAAGGCAATGGCTGTGTTCACGTGCCTTAGGTCAGTTCCCACATGCTAAGACAGTGGCTGGATTTCCTAAACATGCTGAACAATATCCTTCTGCTTGTACATGTTGTTACGGGAGAATAAGGACTTTGCCGTTATCTGCAACCAGTATTCATGACCCACCTGTACCGGGTCCAAACTGGACACCTCAATTTGCATTTTAAAGACTAAGTTGCAGTTGCCTCAATCTAGATATGGGAGCGGTGTGTGTGTGTGTGTGTGTGTGTGTGTGTGTGCAGCATCCCAAGCTGTGTAGCTGTGTTTGTAACAAGGGCAAAATTTCAGCTTGGCAGATGGTGCAGTTCATCCAAACTACCAAAATGCCTTTTGTGCTCCCCCCAAATGCCCACTTTTGCACCCCTCCCACGGAGTAGTTCAATAGGAGAGTTTAGGGAACCTTCAACAGGCAGGCTATGCTTGTACACAAAGGGAGGGGCTCCCAGATTCTGTTCAGAATAGGTGGTCTCAAAGATACCCAGGTTCCAACCCATGGAGGGCTTTATAAGTGACACCCAGCCTCTTGAACTGCACCCAAAAGCATACTGAAGGCAGGGCAGTGCCTGCAATACTGGTGTTTTATATGACAATACTGAGCTTCCAACAGCAAGAAATGTGCCAATAGAAAAGGAACAGAACCTGGTTAGCTTTATAACCTTCCTTGTCAAGGAAAGGCCACTATTTTCATCCAGCAAAAACTATGACTCTCTGGGAAGGTGGAAAAATCCTTTTCCATTTTCTTGGCAAAAATCCCAATACAGCAAGTAACTAGCAAGGGGACCCGCTTCTCTCTGGAAGTGTGCAAGTTTTGACGTTTAGTGTGTAACCAGCATATGACCATGATGAGTATCAGGAATTGCTTGTTATACAAGCAGCAAGCAAAGCCATCTTAGTTTGGGAATGACATGGTAAGGAATTGAGAGATTTCCTGAGGGTGCTACTTACCACACACCTGGAGACATTTTTAAACAGGATTGTTAACAACCCAAGAGACAGATGTCTTGTTTTAGGACGTTTGGATGCCTCCCGTCTTGGTTTAAAGCAGGGCTTTTCAAAGTGCCGCCGCTGGCGACACACCAGCAGCGGCGGCGGCGGGCATGGCGGTGGCGCGGGGGGCGTGCGGCGGCGCACACACGGCGGCAGCGCAGGGGGCGTGCAGCAGTGTGCGCGTGCACGGCGGCGGCGGCAGCCTCCGCTAAAACGCGGAAGCACTGTTCCCGCGCCGCTGCCGCTGTGCATGTGCGCACCGCCGCTTCCGGGTGGTGTGGCGACACACCATGCTGTGTGTGGCGACACACTTTTGTGTCGCGACACACAGTTTGGAAAGCTCTGGTTTAAAGGGTAAAGGAAAGCTTGATGAGAAGGAAGAGCAGGGCCACCCAAGGTGTTCACTGTGAGTTAGCTTGCAGTGTTTGATTATTCTTGGCTGCTATTTTATGCTGTCTTTTGTTATTTATCTTTTAAATTACTGCTTGGTTTTTACTTTATTTTGTTTCACTGTAATTGCTAGCTGCCCAGAGTCATGTATATGAGATGGGTGGTGTGTATGTATGTATGTGTATACACACACACACACACACCAGTATATATAAAACAAGCAAGCAAACAAGCCTGGTTTACAAATCATAGTGGCTGCCTTCACACAACCAAAGCCAATCAATCAATCAATCAATCAATCAATCAAGCCTGGTTTACAAACCATTGTGGCTGCCTTCACACAACTGAAGCTAAGAAAGAGAGCGAGCAAGCAAGCAAGCAAGCAAGCAAGCCTGGTTTATAAATCCTAGCAGCAGCCTTCACACAACTGAAGCCAAGGCAAACTGTGGCTCGGTGGGAACCTTGCCAGAATGGTGTGTGCATGTGTGTTGTGTGAACACAACCATTTTACATTCACCCACCCATTAGCCACCTGCCCAGTTACAACCCCAGTGGCTGTCTCTACACAACCACCAAATGTGGCTGGGCCTGACCGTGTGTTTTGAGTGTGTTGTGCAAAGCCGGAATCCGGGGCTCAGGTATAACTGGGTTGGGTCAACTCAGCAGAAACTGGAGGGAGGCAGCAGTGAAGGTGGAGAAGCGCAGGTTCAAATCCCACCTCCGCCGCAGGGGACGACTTTGGGGCTGCTCTCTCTCCGCCTGACCTCCCTTGCAGGGTTGTGGTAGGAGCCCACACCACGAAAGGAGTGACATTCGTAGCCTGCGAGGCTCCTTCCCGGGCTGGCGGGGAGATGAAGCTGCCGCTCGCGCCGCTCTCGGGGAAGCTGCCCGCTCCGCCCGGCCTTCCTCGCAGGGCTGTTGTGCATCAGGGGGGACCTCTACGGAGGCGCACTCTTCCCTCAAACGCGAGAGAAATTCCCCGTCAGAGAAATAAGCCAACGGGCCTGTCCGTCCGTGCAGCCTGTCGAGACGCCCCGCTCGGGGGACTCTCAGGCCGCCGCTTCCTCGGCCCTCCCTGCTGCGGCGGCGGCGCTGGTCCCGGCATGCTCCGCGGCGGCCTAGCGTCCCGGCATGCTCCGCGGCAGGCAGTCCCCGCGGCCCCTCCGGCTTCCTTCCCAGCATGCCCCGCGCCCTGCCTCAGCCTGACTAGAATCGGAGCTGCCGCCGCCGCCGCCGCCAGGAGGAGGAGCAGGCGGGGCCGCGCCGTCGTCGTCGTCCTTTCCGCCGCGCCTGAGGAGAAGCCCGCCCCGCCGCCGTAGCCTCCGCCGCCGCTCACCCGCCTGCCTCTTCCGCCCCTCGGGGTCCCCTCCGTGGCTTCCCTCGGCCGCCCCGCCCTCTCCCCGCGCCGCTTCCCCGGCCGGCCATGCCGTCTCGGGCAAGGTAATGAGCCGCAGAGCCCCGGGGTCTCGGCTGAGCGGCGCTTCGTCTTCCGGCGGCAGCAGCAGCGGCGGCAGCAGGCAGCACTATCACCCGCGGAGCTGGAATGACTGGCAACCCAGGTGGGCCGCCGGGAGCGGGCGGGAGGCGCGGCCTAGGGGCTCCTGGAGCCGGGGCGGCGGGGAACCAGGCCCGACCGTCGGGAGGGTGGAGGCCCCGGCCCCGCCCGCTCTACTGGGCCCGGGTTCCCCCTCGGGCCGGGGAAGTCCTAACAGCGCCGTTCCCGCCGAAGGGAAGGCGGTGCCCGTCTCCGCGGCCTGCCGCCCTCCCCGCCACGTTCCCCCAGGCTCCGGGATCCAGGCCAGGCGGGGTTTCCGTCCCGGGCTGCCTCCTGGGCTCCTTAGTCGAGGCTCCGGGGGGGGGGCGTTCCCCCAACACGCCCACCCCCCTCTTTCCTGGGCCATCTTCTGGCTTTACGCGTGCCTGGAGGAAAGGGGGCTGGAGAGTCGATGCTCAGCAGCCTCGGAAATGCTTGGGGGCCGCCCTTGGGCGGTGGGCTAAGCAGGGCTGGCTTCAAACCCGGTTAATTTGGTCTCTTGCGTGAACCCAACACATGGTTCGGGGTATGGCGTGAACTCAAAGTGGGGTGAATGCGAGGGGGGAAGGCTAAAGTATGTGGTTACAGCCAGGTCTTCAAAACCCAGCCCTAAAAAGTTTGGTGTTGGGCTTCGTTTGGGGGTGGGGGTGCTGTGGAGGGTCCCCAGAAGCTTGTTGCATTTTTAATTCTTCACCTCTTTTGGAAAACGCTTCCTAGTGTGGTTACTCCTTCCTCTGTTGGCAGCCTATCCTCCAAGGGATGTGTTTTACATGGATTGGCTTGTTCCCTCCAATGGTTTTGCTGGGGGGAGATTGTCCATCATCGGATGGGTAGAGCACCAATTTAGGGGAAGCTGGACAGACAGATCGTTTTTGGTTACAAGCTGCAGGATTTGCTTTCGTTTGTGGTTATGCACCTGGGCATGTATATTTTATATATATGGAGAAACAGAGTGGTTGGCAAAGTGGAGTTAATATCGTCTACATGATAGGTGATTCATAAGATTTTTCTTTCGCTTTTCCTCTCCTATTTTAATTAGGTCTTCACAGATGGATTGGTTCTGGAAAGTTTGCTTTCTTTGCTTGTGTGTGTACATTATATTATACACAAAACAAATTAATCTATCCTGTGTGGTTCGTATTTCCTGTTTTCTAGCTTACTTCTTTTGGGATGGGTGAGGAAAATAGACCAGGAAAAAGCATAGGGCATTTTTTTAACAAGACTGCTACAGGGAGAGAGGACTATATAAGAGATTTATAAAGATTGAGAAAGATCTGTGTTTTCCCATCTTGACGCGATTCTAGAAAACTGTATGTATAGCTTCCAGTTAAGAGTAATGTTTGATGAAGTTCAGCATCTTTCATATTTGTTTCTAAAAGGCAGCAAAACTTACAATGTTTTGCTGTAACAAACTATCAGTGCTATCTCTCTGGAAGTATGAAATATTTAGGTATGCAGAAAATACCAGTCACATTTCAGTTTTCGTCTGTGGCAGGATCGTTAATATCTCTTGGGATATTCTTTAATTAATTTGGGTTTTTGGATGGCTTGATCCACTGGAATAATTTTCACAGGACTCATTTTGCAATTTTGTTGCCTAGTCGATAACTTGTTAATAGCTTTATGGGAAGGAGAAAGTCAGAGTTATAGCTTTATGGGAAGGAGAAAGTCAGGGTCGTGGTGTTTGTTGGATGTTAAGGCTCCTTTTTTTCTTTTTTTGGAGATTCATACTTTTTTAAAAAAATACTGCAAACTAGTGATAGCATAGAAGCACATGCCTGTCTGGAAGAAATTGGTATATTTGTCATTTGACATGGACAGAGAGAATTCAAATGTATAAAAACAAAAACCAATTTTGCTTTGAGGGAAAATACCTATATCACCACAAACAGCTTTTATGTGATTTAATTTAAGACTTTATGTGATTTAATTTAAGACCCCAGTGATTACTTTAGCCATGCTTTAGGCATAGCCTTGAACTTTTTTTTTTAACTATTATGTAAGAGCAGGTCCTTTTGTGATATCATGGCCTACATTTGAAAATTCCTTGATGTAGCCTGGTGACTTGCTTGTTCAAGAAACTCAAGTCCCAGCTCTCCTTGGGTGCATGGCTGTTTTTTGGGGGGGAGGGGAAGTCTGAAGTCTTATCTCCTAAAGGTTTGTACTTTTAAAGTAAAATTTATTTAGTGGTCTGACAGTTTGAACAGGGGTTCACACCTGTGGTTGGCTCAAAACCCACACTAAGCTTGGTCTGACATGTTAAGGTCTGCGCTTCAAAAATGGGCAGGACCTCAAATGGGCCTGATCTTGTGGGGTTTTAAGAGGGGAAATGGTTGACTAAAGTGGCTTTTGAAAAAGGTTGGAATTTTTTGGTTGGCCACATGTGGTCTGTGGGCTACATCTTTTATGCAGTTGGGTTAGAGAATCATGGGAGGACCAGGCAAAATGGTTAAAATTTGTAGTTGGCCAAGAAGCTTGTTGGATGACCTTTGCCCAACCTCCATCTCTCAGCCCCTCTTTCCTCAGAGTGGTTGTGAAGATAAAATGGGGGTGGGGGATGACCATGTATGCTGTCTTGAGATCTTGGAAGGAGAGTAGTAAGAAAATACAGGAAAGTACCTGACGTTGAGCACATAATCAGAAAATCTCAGCGAACTATTTTGAATTATTAAAGATTGTACAAAATTACATTGGGGTGTGAAGAGCTATCAAAAGAGAACATGTTCCAAATCTTCAGTTTT
This sequence comes from Charina bottae, assembly GCA_023362775.1. Classification (NCBI taxonomy): domain Eukaryota; kingdom Metazoa; phylum Chordata; class Lepidosauria; order Squamata; family Charinaidae; genus Charina; species Charina bottae. Next base: position 29,973,385 of record JALMGJ010000010.1, read on the forward strand.
TGTGGGATTTTTGACTTTGAAGAGCTGCTGAAACTATATCAATAGTTTTGCTTTATTTTTAAAAGTCAAGTTTGTGTTTTGGTTTCACCTACCACAAAGCCATAATATGGTGGGCCTGGTGTTGGTTTAATGTGTTATGTGAACCCACTCACTGCAGTTTCTAAACAGTTGTGTGACTTAGAATGACATGTGAATTTAGCCACTGTATGGCCAACCCAATCTCAGTGTTTCCCTCTGCATGCAAAATTAATGGCAAAATGCTGGAGCCTTGACAATTCTTTTGAATTTTCTTATAGACTCCAGAACTTGTTTCTGAAGAATTGTATATTTTTCAAACTTATAAGGCTAGGTTTATTTCAGGTTTAGGGATTCTGCATCACAAAGCATTGAAACACTTGGAAGCAAAGGTCTGTGCCAATATTCACCTGCAACACACTAAAGCTAACTACAGATAGTCCTTGTTTAGTGACCACAATTGGGACTCAGTTAAGCAAAGCAGTTGCTAAGTGAAACCACAACTGTGCTTATGATCTGTCTTCAGCTTTCCTTTGGTTTACAGACCTGTGAAGGTCATAAATGCAAGGGATTGGTCATAAAGTTACTTTTTCATCAGTGTCGTAACTGTGACTGGTTGCTAAGCAAGGCAATCGCTAAGCAAGGACTACCTGAAACACCTTTTCTCATCTGAGCTGCTGTAAATCTTTATGTATTTAACCCAATGCTCTGAAAAAATATTTTTTTAAAACTGCATTTGGTTAAACGTACTTACAAAGTTGCCCATAGCTTTACCTTCCTAAGGGTCCTAATCATAAGAACTTGACAGATGTATTCAACCAGACATGCTTACAAACTCTTCAGATTTTCATCTTAAATGTGATGATCCAAGATACTGCTGGAGTGAGGATTGTATGCATAGCTATGTTTTCTGTTTGGGTTAGCCAGACTTGTGTTGCAGGTGAATGTTTATGTTGGTCTAATGTTAGGCTTCACCCAAGAGAGGACAAATAGAGATTTTTGGGATTTTAAATTGGAAGCCTGTCCATTTTCCTTAGTGTTTACAGCATGGTCATTGCACCTTGGTATGCATCAAAAGAATTTCATTGTCAAATAATACAATATAATGGTGTTAAAAAATTTTTTTTTATTTATTTACGTATTTATACCCCGCCTATCCCCTCCCTAGACGGAGGGCTCTAGGCGGCTTACATACATTGCAATTCATATTTATGCATTCAATATTAAACAATGTTTACCGCGCGCTGAGGGAAGGGGTAAGGAACCGACTCTTCTTCAGTAGGTATTGGACTACAAGTCCCAGGATACCTTGCTTCCGAGTCGGCTGCTGACGTCCTGGATGTTGCTATTCGGGATTCGTCGTCCTCCGTCCTCCACCGCCATTCACGGGATCTTCGTGCCGAGGGCGACCCCCGACAGGACGCCAACACATTTTCCCACGTAAGGTGGTACCCATTTATCTACTTGCATTAGCTTTCGAACTGTTGGGTTGACAGGAGCTGGGGCAAGTGGCGAGAGCTCACTTCGCCATGCAGAGATTCGAACTGCCGACCTACTGACCGGCAGTCCTACAGCATCAGCAGTTTAACCCGCTGAGCTACCGCGCCCCTATAAATTTTAAAATGATTTAAAATTGTGGAAATGAATAGAAATCCCACACAATACTGGCACATCAATGGTTAAACCATAACTAGAGCAGGTTGTTAGTTTGTAAGGTAGCAGCTGGAGATCGATAACATATTTTTTTGAAGAAAGGAAAGAATGAAGAATGTGACTTGTGGCTATATACTAAGGCAGGGTGTCAATAAAACTGTCATCGTAATGCAGTTAAGAAAAAATCTAAATGCAATTTAAATTTAATCTTGCTACCAAGTTTGAAGTCATTACTTGTTCAGAACCAACTTTACTCGTTCATATTCAGAAATATGTACATTGGCAAGACATGCATCTCCAATTTGAATGTGTTGTAGGGGCAGGCTTTTCTTGGTGCCACTCCTCTTTTTATGCCTTTTAGAATTCCTGTGCCAGCCTTTCATTTCCAGTATTGCAGCCAGGCTTCCAGATTAGAATCTGTAGGACCGTACATGAGAACTTTCTCTTCTCTTGTGATTCATGTTATTAGAGGAATGCTGCAGGGAACAGAATCTGTTATGGGGAGCCCTTTCGCTTCTCTTGCGGACTCATGCCTGCATGGTGACTTGGTTGAGAACATGATTTTGAAAAGTTTTTTTTTAGCTTAATTGATAGGATGGTAAAATTACATTTTGACTTTAACAAATGTTTTGGTTTTCTATTTGTTGTATTTTCCAATGATAAATTTTAAAAATACACGAACACTCCATTCAGGTTGTGACTTTCATTAGAATTGTTATAGGATGCTAATAGGACTGAGACGACTCGGTTCCAGGCAAATGCATGGACATGTCCATGTGGTTTTCTTGGGAGCATTAAAATGGTTTTCCATTGCCTCCTCCTGGGGTGTTGTTTTGACTTCCCAGACTGATTTTTTCAAGACCCCACTCCATAGTGGAGCTCATTAGATTGTGATTTACCTCAAAGGGTGATGCTTTGAGGATAAAATGGGTTACATTCTCTGTGTGATGCTTTGAGCTCTCAGAAGAAAGGTGAGACATAAATGTAACAACAGGTTTAAAAATCTGATGGCATTAAAGTTCCTTGCTTCTTGGCTATTGATCTTAGGGTGGTTATATTTTTTCCTGCTTTGAAGATTGAACTTTCTTTTAAGAAAGAAGACAATGGTATGTCTTGGATGTTTGAAGGACTAACATAAATTGTTTCCAAAGGTAATGGTTTATTGCTCTGTTTCAAAAAGACACTTTCTTAGGGCTTCTAATCTCAAGAATAGACATTTGTCAAAATAGAGTGAAACTTCAATTTATCCAACTGTAGTAGAACAGGTATCACGTACAACAGGCCAGTTTTGGGGCATTGTATGTGATTTGCATAAATGACATCCTCTTGTAAATGTCATAAATTGCTGCAGTGAAGTATTTTCATAATTAACAGATATTCATGCATAACAGACCCCCACCCAACCCTGTTAGTCCAGTAAAATGTGGTTTCACTTTATTTTAATACGTTATTTATCCCACACCAAATCTGAAATTCATCTTTTTCAGGTGGTGCCTTCTTCTCTTTGTCATCTTAAATAAGGAGATCCTCCTGGTTTATCTAGAAGAAAAATACTTATTCCGTGCAGGCATATTGATGGGTAGCTAAAAGGGGAAAATGTGTTTTTTTCACTCAGAATCTCGGGAGAAATATGAAGCTCCACAAAACTTTATTCCCATGAGCAAGCTTCATAATACAAATTTTAACTGGGAAGGGAAACCAGGTGGTCCTAAGCTTCCAGTGTGCTTTTTTTAAAAGTAAGTTATGCTTGTATCAGAGATAATGTTAAATTTTGTTTTCTCCGTTTGTTTGATTTTGTGTTTCAACCCAATATTTTTAAGCATCTGGAAAAAAACTAAACTGGAGGAAGGTAGGAAATGCAAGGGCGGATAGAAGGGGTGGTGAGCTTACATTCTGCTTGTTTTTTTTCTTTGAAAGTTTGTGTTTCTGTTAGTTGGCTTGTTTTGATGCGTTTGTTTTGCCTGTCGTCCAGTTTGTGCGGAGTGTTTTATTTGTATTGACACGTGCTTCGTTACTAGTTTGCCTTCTGTGAAATGGATGATGGAGCAGAAAATGAAATCCAAAGGAATGGTTTTGTGTTTGGAACTCCGACTCTGCCTTAAGTCAGGTTTTTGAGCAACAGGTTTTTAGTTTTTGTTTATCCACACTAATTTACCCTCTGGAAGTGGGTGTTTTGTAGTTGGCTCCAGCCTTCATGACAGCTGTTTTCTGAGTGTGTGTACAGCACATTCCAACAATTCCAAATATAGCCCCCAAGATAAAAAGTTTCCTATGGAACAGTATGTGAATAGGTGGCACCTAATAGTATCAGGTTGTAGAAAATACAATGCATCCAGTTAACATTAGAAATACTAGTATGGAATTGTGAATGTCCTTGGTCGTGAATAGCAATATAACTGTTTAGAGTGACTTTAGTAGCAAATTTATTTATTTATTTATTTTTCAAATTTATTCCCCCACCCATCTCCCATGCAAGGGACTCTGGGCGAGTTACAACAAATACAATTTAAAAAACTATACAAAAATATCTAAAAACACAAGCAGAGAATAAATAAAATAAAATCCAAGATGGATTAGGACCCGCAGATAGATCATGGAGCTACGGGGCCAGCCAACCCCAGGAGGCACTACCACCTCCGTTGTCCCAGGCCAGGTGGCAGAGCCAGGTCTTAAGGGCCTTCCGAAAGGCCAGGAGGGAGGGGGCCAGTCTCACCTCCGGGGGCAAGATATTCCATAAGGCGGGCGCTATCGCAGAGAAGGCACGCCTCCTGGACCCCGCTAGATGGAATTCTCTTGTTGAGGGGGTCCGAAGCATGCCCTCTCTGCATGCACGGGTGGGGCGGGCCGACGTTATAGATAATGTGCAATTACCTGTATACTTCCTCCTTTGTTATCATGGGCCATGCTGAATGAGCTGCTGGGAATTCTGGCTCAGCATTATCTAGAGCAGGGGTCCCCAACCTGTGGGCCGCGACCTGTTAGGAAGTGGGCCACACAGCAAGTGAGCGGTGGTGGTCCACGTGATTGGCTCCCACCTGCAAACCCTGCCCCCCCATCCATGCGATTGGCTCCCACCTGCAAACCCCGCCCCGTCTACGTGATTGGCTCCCGCCTGCAAACCCCGCCCCCCCATCCATGCGATTGGCTCCCACCTGCAAACCCCGCCCCGTCTACGTGATTGGCTCCCACCTGCAAACCCCGCCCCGTCTACGTGATTGGCTCCCGCCTGCAAACCCCACCCACCCCCCGGTTTGTGGAAAAATTGACTTCCACGACCAGTCCTTGGTGCCAAAACGGTTGGGTACCCCTGATATAGAGAACCATAAGTTTCCCACCCCGTTCAGATGTTTCAGGTGGTTAGACTGATCTGTTTCCTCCCCTTGCTTTTTGAAACCAGACTTTGCATGTTTCGCCTACACAACATTGTTCTGTTTCTGTTAAATTTATTTTTAAACTGACAGGATAGATGGTAGATTGGGCTGCAGTTGAGTAACATAGCTGTTCCGCGAGCTGGGCACAGTCAGGTGCTGCAAAAATGGATGCATTTGAGAAATGAGGTATTTTAATAAATCTAGATTTCAGGAAATTTATTTATTTACTTATTTATTTATTTATTGTGATATTTATACCCCGCCTATCCCCTCCCTAACGGAGGACTCTAGGCGGCTTACATACATATACATTTTTCCAATTCCATTATACAATTCACCATATACAGTGCCCGCCCGTAAGGGGAGGGGGTGAGGGAACCGACTCTTCTAAGGCTCCGGACTACATATCCCAAGATGCCTTGAGCCGGCTGCTGACTTCCTGTAGATGTTACTTCTGGGTCCGTCATCAATCTTTCCTCCGATCTTTTTCCTCCGGTGAACCGACTCCAGACAGGACGCCAGCAAATTTTCCCACTTAAGGTGGTACCCATTTATCTACTTGCAAGGCTTTCGAACTGTTGGGTTGACAGGAGCTGGGACTAGCAACGAGAGCTCACCTCGTTGCGTGGGGTTCGAAATACTCTGGAGCTGTAACTATGTTAGTGAATTTTTTTTTCCATCATGAAGTTTTGATTGGCTCATACTCTGGCTTTTATTTCCCTTGCTGGAGGACTTTATGGAGCTGTAGATCTTTTGTGGAACCTCACCTAATTTTGATTTGCCTGATCTGGGGTCTGGAGGGGAAAAAAGGCATGATTGGTGCAGCATGTGATTTAGCATGGCCGATTAGTAGAGGTATGCAAAAGAGTTCCTTCTGAAACATTTCAAGTATGAAACTCCATGAAATGCCTCATTCTGAGCATGAAATGACCACCCCAACACCCTGGAAGCATCCCAACCTTAAAATAGAGTGTTTCAAGCCTGAAACTGCATTTTCACTGTCAAGATGAAGCATTTCAAAATGAAATGCATTTTGCATGCCTTATTAATTAGTGAGGTTTTGCCACAATGTAATTGCACAGGTATGGGCTGTCAGTAACATGGTTTTACAGCCTAAGCTTCTTAAGAATATTTGTTTTTAGTTGTCTTTCTGCAATATCACATTATTTTTGCAATGTTGTGTGTTGGAAAACTCTTCTATAGCACCAAGGGGGCGTGGTGGCTCAGCCGATAAGATGCCAGGCTTGTCAATCGGAAGGTTGCAAGTTCGGCGGTTCGAATCCCTAGCCCCACGTGACGGAGTGAGCTCCCGCACTCGCCCCAGCTCTTGCCAACCTAGCAATTTGAAAGCATGCAAATGCAAGTAGATGAATAGGTACCACTTCGGTGGGTAGGTAACAGCGTCCCACGCGTGTCATGCGGCCACATGACCGTGGAAGCGTCTTCGGACAACGCTGGCTCTTCGGCTAACAAACGGAGATGAGCACCGGCCCCTAGAGTCGCACACAACTGTGCGGGGGAACCTTTACCTCTATAGCACCATATGTGTTTAGTTCCCTTTCAACAGTGGCTGCATTCTTGTATCATTAAGCCATAATATGTTTTGGCCTAGCATGTTGTATGAACCTAGGGATTTGGTTGATACATTATAGTTTATGGCTTAGTGGTGTGTGTAAATTATATATGAGAGTCCTGCAGTCATGCTGTTTTATATGCAAAAAAGATTTTAGAGTATTTTAGAGTTAACATTTATGGAGATGAAACAAATCTTCAGAATAAATAAACATTTCAGTCGTATGGTGGCTCAGTTTTTATGATACCAAAATATGGCTGGAGTCCTACATTTGTTGTTGTTCAGTTGTTTAGTCGTGTCCGACTCTTTGTGACCTCATGGACCATAGCACGCCAGGCCTTCCTGTCCTCCACTGTCTCCCGGAGTTTACTCAAATTCATGTTGGTTACATTGGTGATGCTATCTAACCATCTCATCCTCTGCTGTCCCCTTCTCCTTTTGCCTTCAGTCTTTCCCAGCATCAGGGTCTTTTCCAGTGAGTCCTCTCTTCGCATTAGGTGGCCAAAGTATTTGAGCTTCAGCTTCAGTATCTGTCCTTCCAATGAGCAGTCAGAGTTGATTTCCTTTAGGATTGACTGGTTTGACCTCCTTGCAGTCCAAGGGACTCTTAAGTCTTCTCCAGCACCACAGTTCGAAAGCATCAATTCTTCGGCGCTCAGCCTTCCTTATGGTCCAACTCTCACAGCCATACATTACTACTGGAAAAACCATAGCTTTAACTATACGGACCTTTGTCGGCAAGGTGATGTCTCTGCTTTTTAATATGCTGTCTAGGTTTGCCATAGCTTTCCTCCCAAGGAGCAAGCATCTTTTAATTTCATGGCTGCAGTCACCGTCTGCGGTGATCTTGGAGCCCAAGAAAATAAAATCTGTCACTGCTTCCATTTCTTCCCCTTCTATTTTCCAGGAAGTGATGGGACCAGATGCCATGATCTGAGTTTTTTTAATGTTGGGTTTCAAGCCAGCTTTTGCACTCTCCTCTTTCACCCTCATCAAGAGGCTCTTTAGTTCCTCTTCACTTTCTGCCATTAGGGTGGTATCGTCTGCATATCTGAGGTTGTTGATATTTCTCCCGGCAATCTTAACTGCGGCTTGTGATTCATCCAGCCCGGCATTTCTCATGATGTACTCTGCATATAAATAAGCAGGGTGATAATATACAGCCTTGTCGTACTCCTTTCCCAATTTTGAACTAGTCGGTTGTTCCATGTCCGGTTCTAACTGTTGCTTCTTGACCCGCATACAGGTTTCTCAGGAGACAGGTAAGGTGGTCTGGTACTCCCATCTCTTTAAGAATTTGCCACAGTTTGTTGTGATTCACACAATCAAAGGCTTTAGTATAGTCAATGAAGCAGAAGTAGATGTTTTTCTGGAACTCTCTTGCTTTTTCCATGATCCAGCGAATGTTGGCAATCTGATCTCTAGTTCCTCTGCCTCTTCGAAACCCAGCTTGCACTTCTGGTAGTTCTCGGTTCACATACTGCTGAAGCCTAGCTTGTAGGATTTTGAGCATAACCTTGCTAGCATGTCGGTGAAGGTTCTCAGTCATCCAGGTGGAACAGTCTGTGGCTTGAATCATGTCAACTGGATTTCTATTTTCTCAGTATGCTAGCATGTGAAATGAGCGCAATTGTACAGTAGTTTGAACATTCTTTGGCATTGCCCTTCTTTGGAATTGGAACGTAAACTGACCTTTTCCAATCCTGTGGCCACTGTTGAGTTTTCCAAATTTGTTGGCATATTGAGTGCAGCACTTTAACAGCATCATCTTTTAGGATTTTAAATAGCTCAGCTGGGACACTGTCTTCTCCACTAGCTTTGTTGTTAGTAATGCTTCCTAAGTCCTACATTATATTAATATTAAGCTGTGGTGTATTTCAACCTTGTTTTTTCAGTAAGCCACTATTGCTGGTTTGCACATGGTCATCCAAAACCAAACCAAATACATATATAGGCATTATGTGTGATCCTATCCTACGTATACTATTCAGAAATTCTCATTTCAGTATTATTAGCAATCTGTGGCTGCACCTGGGAACATTTTGTACCTACTGTTTCTGTCTGTCGGGTATAAAGGCAAAATGAGTGTCTTGAAACAGTAGTATTTCCATACCTCTTGAAAGTGATGGGTATGTTGGCCTTTGCCTCTCTGCAAGTCATTTCCTGTCACCGCCCCTGCCCTCTGGAACAGCATCCTCTCAGACACGCATATGGTGCCTACTCTGCTGGGGTTCTGGAAGGCCCTTTATACCTGGCTTTTCCCCCAGCCCTGCGGGCAATGTGTCTGAGACTCTCTCGTGTTTTTATTGTTATAGTTGATTTTAGTTCAGGCTACCATGTTTTGTTTTGTTTCATTTTTTAAACTGTTTTAATTGTATATTTGGATTTTGTAAGCTGCACAGAGTCTTCTGGAGTGGGTGGCCATAATAAATGTAATAAAATAAAAATAAATTCTAAGCAACTTATTTTGATGATGATGATGACTCTCTTGCTTCAGGCAGCTTTGCGTGTTAGCTGTTTTTGATTCTGAAAGCCATTCTGTTTTGGAAAAAAGCATATAAAACTCATGCTTGCTTGATATTCATTTTGGTGTTTTTAATGAGATGTAGGATACACATGCATTTATAGCATGTGACCTACGTTTTATGGGTTCTTAATTCTTTTTAATATCTGGAAATAAATCTAATATATCTGTGTGTTCTCTCATCCCGATTATTGTTTTTTCTTTATTTTTGCATGACACAGTTTGATGTTGCAGTGATTTAACTTGGAATAGCATGAAAAAATTATGTATGAAGTGCATTTCTCAGAAAGTAGTATGCAAAGAATGTTTGGCTATGTACTTTCACAGTAGAATAAAAGAAGGAAGCTTACAAGTGATTCCTTATTTGTTTGTTCATTATGCTACTCATAATGAGAAAATGTTCCTGCATGATTTTAAAATGGAATTCTGTAATACTTCTGCATGCATGTTTTCAAGTCCCGGGGGATAGTGGCATACAAACCGCAAAGCCCATCCCCTTGCTGAAAGCAGTCAGGATATCCAGTGATGTTTGCCACTTTGTCTATAGAGCTGTGTACATTTGAGCTGACGTCAGTGACACAAGGCAGTATGTAAATAGCACTTCTTCTTTCTTGGAAAATGACCAAATGTGGCTACTTAATAGTATTGCTGCCTTGTATTTTGCACAGTTATCTTGTTCACACCATGGGCACAATCAACTGAAAGATGGTGCATTTAACCCTCTATGACGGGGGTCCCCAACCTGTGGGCCGCGGCCCGTTAGGAAGTGGGCTGCACAGCAGGTGAGCGGTGGTGGTCTGTGCGATTGGCTCCCGCCTGCAAACCCTGCCCCCGTCCGAGCGATTGGCTCCCACTTGCAAACCCCACCCCCCGGTCCATGGAAAAACTGTCTTCTACAACCAGTCCCTGGTGCCAAAAAGGTTGGGGACCCCTGCTTCTATGAAATAATATGGCACCTTTTCCCCCCTCTGCATGGTGCTTGTCACGATGGGATGTTCTGAGGTTGCTCCTTGTTTAATCCTCCTGTACATTGGGGGTGTGAAAAGATTGCAGAGGAAAGAGTGAGTCTAGTATATATGCTTGGAACCCATATTTGGGAAGGAGCTCCAATGAAATTTTTAGGAAGGGTACCTTACTCCCCTCTAGTTTTATTCTTCTCATGGTACAGCTGCTTCTTAATGCATAGGGGAGCTATTCTTGATACTATTTTTTCTGCTAAAATTAAAAGTAATGCCTTCATGGCTCGGGTTCCTTCTTGGCTTGTGCAGGTGGTGATAAAGCATAGATTTATTACATCTCCGGGAGGTCATTATGAAGAACTAACATGAATCAGTTTGATATCTATATCTCGCTCTTTGAGTGAGATGGGCGGCGACAAAATTCGAAATATAAAATACATAAATACATAAAGGTTCTTAAGTTCCAGTCGTTGACGTATTTTATTTATTTATTTTATTATCTTGTTTTATTACTCAGCCTGTTCTGTTTAGATACCAGAAATTCTAGACATAAACTCTAGGGACCAAAGTTTGAAAGCACCTCATGGACTTTTTCTTCTTACAGAAGTGACAATCAATCAGCTGACCAAGAGAATTTAAAATACTCTTCGTCCAGAGACCGGAGTAGTTCTTCCTCCTATGGATTACACCCTTCAAATTCCGGGGTGGTGTCTCGACATAGACATGATGATATCAGAGTCTCCACTGACCTACAGAATGAAGAAAAAGGTACCGTGAGGATCTTCTTTTATATGAAGCAGTTATAGCTGTAAAAGGAAATTAGTCTAGATACTATGATTCCATGGCTGCGAACAAGAAAGCAGCCTCTGGGTCAGAGGATTTTATTGGAATCACTATTGTACTATATTGCATTTTGTTAGATGAGGTAATTGAATCACCTCTGTGTTAATTAGCAAAATGGTTTTTATTAGTAGAAAACTTTTTTAAATAGTAGCAGGGTAAAAGAAATGTTGTAATACTGACCACTTTCTGCCCTGGCCTGTTTCCTGGAGGAGGCTGTATTTCTAATTTTGGGGAAGAAGAGATGATTGGCCAGATGTGGTAATGCCTGGTTGCAGCATCAGGAGCTGACCTAACTTGTTGTCAGTCAATGGTGCGCCCAAATGGGGCCTTTTGCCCAGGAAAACATCGTCGGCTTCTGCCTTAGGATACAGTGTAATTTCCAAGAGAATCTAATTCTTTCTTTAAAAAAATGGTTTTAATCCAGGTGGCTACAGTGTCAATGGAGGATCTGGGGAAAATACTTATGGTCGGAAGTCGTTGGGGCAAGAGCTGAGAGTTAACAATGTGACCAATCCTGATTTTACCAGTGTTCAGCATGGGAATCGTGCTTTAGTCACAAAAGACATGAGGAAAACACAGGGTAAGAACTGAGTGGGCCAGTAGAAAATGGGTGCTTGCTTTGCATTGGTTTTATTATCACAGTAACACTAGGAGATGTCTGCCAAAATTAGAGCCATGTCAAGGGCTTGAAAATGTGAAATTCTAACATTGGGTATAATTATGCTATGGTTTATTATAAACCAGGTGAACTTTAGCCCTGAGAATACTGTAATAAAAGGCTTTTCAGTAGTTGGTCACTTTTTACAGGTTTTGATTTCTTTCTGAGCCTGCTGAGTCCTGCAGCAAAGTTGGTTCAAGCTGTTTGCCATTAGTTGTGACCAGTAAAATAAAAGTAGAAGCTCTGTTTTGCTTCCTGGGAATCGATTGTTTATTATTACGGGGATTGGTCTGATCCTGAGAGAGAAGGATATGCATGTGTCTTATCTCAATTTCTAGAGCGATCGTTGTCTTACTCTGATGAGTCTCGACTGTCAAATCTTCTTCGGAGGATTACTCGGGAAGATGACAGAGATCGAAGACTGACTACTGTAAAGCAACTGAAAGAGTTTATTCAGCAACCAGAGAACAAACTGGTTAAGTATCGTATCTATGGTTTTGGTTTTTTCTTGCGTAAGCCCTCCTTTGACTCCTGGTGCCTTCGTGGAAAGGATCATACAAGTTTCTACCCAACAAGGCTGAAATGGTTTGCCATTGCCTTTTCCCAGGAAGTTTCTTCCTGTGTAGCCTTTGTGTATTAGTTACATCTGTGTGTATTTTTTTGTGAGAACCAAGAATTATATTTCTGTCCTTCAGCTTACATAAAAGATGCTGACATACTAAAGAGATAAGGGAAGTAGAGAAAAAAAGATGGACTTATGGATGCTGAAGGCCAAAACAAACTCATCACTCATAAGCTATAAGCAAGCATTTATGTTCTGTTCAGGCCAGGCTGGTTCTCATGGCTGGTGACTGAGTTCACGGAGCAGTTGATCGCAAGTTGGGCCAGTGGGGAAAATAAATGGCCATGGCAATTGCCATTAAAGAAGGCAGCCTGAATTTGTATTGCAGTAACACTGCTTGTGAAACCTTTCTCTGTTGACTATTTCAGGTACTTGTTAAACAACTGGATAATATCTTGACTGCCATACATGATGTGCTTAATGAAAGGTAAGCTGGAATAAGACAGGATTTGAAAGGGTGATCTTTCCTGATCTGGTCCATCTGGGTGTGGACTGCTCTGGAAAATTCTGGAGCATTCTGTTTCCCTCCAGACTCTGCCATTTCCAGCAGATGGTTTGGCAGCTTCCAGAAGAAAATCCTCCAAACTGGAAATAGCTCAAGCTATTCTGGGGGTAATCTGGCCCTGAAACTAGCCAGTTCTGGGGATCGTCTGAAAACTGCCAAGCTGTGCCGTCCCCAAATGATACGACCCACAGGGAATGGAATGCTCTGGAGTTACCTAAAGAGATCAAAAAATTCTGCATAGCCAGGGATGAGAAAAGAAGTGGTCAGAAAGCACCATGAAAATCTCTTTCCTCTTATCAAATTGTTCAGAGGACTTGTTATAAACCATCAGCAGAAAATGGCTTCTGAAGTTGTTGCTTCTTAGTACATTTAATGTCCCCTTGCTGTCTAGCAACAATCGGTGGGAACAGAAGCGATTTCAAATATGTTAGTTGAACTGAGGGACAAGGAGGGGAGTAGGAATGTATGTATAAATGGGAACATACATCTGTATGAATTAGATGCTGACTTGAATGTGTGAGTGCATTCCACGTAGCTTTTGTTTCTACCTTTTTTCACAAACCAGGAGCTGATGATCAGCTCACTGCCATTTTATTCTAGGCTTCCTTGCCACTGGATGAAATGCTATATTTCATAACTAACCATCCTTTTTTTCTTCCTCTTCATAAATGCAGTAGCAAATTGCTTCAGGAATTGAGACAGGAGGGGGCTTGCTGTCTCGGCCTTCTTTGTGCTTCTCTGAGCTATGAAGCTGAGAAGATCTTTAAATGGATTTTTAGCAAATTTAGTTCCTCCACTAAAGATGAAGTTAAACTGCTTTATTTGTGTGCAAGTTACAAAGCGTTGGAGACTGTGGGAGAGAAGAAAGCCTTTTCATCTGTAATGCAAGTAAGAATAAAAGTTAAATCAGAGATTGTTTTGCTTTTCAAACAAATTGGGGAGATGGGCAGTTGGGGGAGATGGGCGGTCATATAAATTTAAATAATAAATAAATAAATTGAAATATTAGCAACCCATTGTGTTATGGCATCAAACCATTTAAAATATTTAACATATAGCAATTTTCTGAAATGGATCTGTATGCCTGGAATGTGTTGTGATATTTATTTATAATACTTATAGCCCTCCCAAATCCACAGATTCTGGGCATTGCACAGGACAAAATTTACTAGAACTTGAATAGATGTTTTTGGTCATCTCTAAACATTTTCACTGCTAGATTTCATCAAACTGGCTGTAAAAGGTACCATAATTAATTGGGACTTCATTTTGGTTCCAAAGATGTATCTCTTCTGATTGCTTTGCAGTACACGTCCATCTATTTTGAACTCTCTGCTGACTTACGGGCTGGTTCATACATGGTTCCAGGCCATAATGTGTTTTGCTAAAATTTTGACATTTTAAATTTGATTCTTGCCTCTTGGAATATAAAAGGGCATGATATTTAGTCATGTCATCTGAAATGGAGCACTTTATCTTAGAGTGAATGTAAAATTCAAACACACAGTGAGATAAATATTGTTTAGTGTGCCAAAATAAAATGCTTGCCTAAAAGATTTCTGAACATCAGGCTAGTCAAATTATTGAAAGTGTAGTCCTATTTCTGCAGTGAAATTTAGTTGGAAAAAATAATATTTTAAACTGAACAAATTCCTTCATCAAAAGTTACATGACTTTGTTTAAAATATACATGTTCAGTTTTATCTGCCATTAGAAATATATGAATTACCTTTGTCCACAGTCCTGAAAGCAAATTGAGAATGCAAATAAGGTTTCTGTGTCTAAGTAGGGTTTCTGTTTGGCTAGTAACATGCAAATGAATGAGAGATTATCAGTCAGTGAGAATGATATACAGGTAGTCCTCGCTTAATGACCACAATTGGGACTGGAATTTTGGTTGCTAAGCGAAGCGGTCATTAAGCAAATCTGACCTGATTTTATGACCTTTTGTGTGTCGGTTGCTAAGTGAATCACTGTGGGCATTAACCGAACCATGTGGTCGTTGAAGTGAATCACGCGGTTCCCCATTGATTTTGCTTGCCAGAAGCTGGCCGGGAAGGTTGAAAATGGTGATCACGTGACCACGTGACGCTGCAACGGTCATAAATGCGAACCGGTTGCCAAGCACCCAAATTGTGATCACGTGACTGCAGGGATGCTGCGACGGTTGTAAGTGTGAGTTCCGGTCATAAGTCGGTTTTTTCAGCACCGTCATAAGGCTGAACTGTCACTAAACAAATGGTTGTTAAGCAAGGACTACCTGTAAAAAAAACCCATATAGACATAGAATAGAGTATGTCAAAAGTATAGGCTCAAAACTGGAATAAAATAAAGGGGCAACTCATTCTACCCTTGACAGCAGTTTTTCTGAAAACCTTGCTGCTGACAGTTACAGTTGTGCTTTTTAGCAGATTGAATGAATTTTGTGAATTATATAATAAAAGCTGCGTTCATCTCTGATTTATTTATCTGCCTTTTGGATAGTTGTAGCCATGCTTATTTTATGTGGATTTAAGGGTGTGTGTTTTTTTCCTTAAAGCTTGTCATGACCAGCCTGCAGTCTATCCTAGAGAATGTGGATACACCCGAATTGCTGTGTAAATGCGTCAAGTGCATCCTTCTCGTGTCTCGTTGTTATCCTCACATTTTCAGCACTAATTTTAGGGTAAGGGCATTGGCCTCTCTTTACACCTCACAAGCACATTATGTGTTTCCGGTGGATTAATTTTTGTGTATTGCTTTCCAAGGACACAGTTGACATATTAGTTGGGTGGCATATTGATCACACGCAGAAGCCTTCTCTGACCCAGCAAGTCTCAGGTAAGTCTGGAAAATAAAATAACTTCATGAGATGGAGATGCAACATGCTCTGATTTCCTTCTGGAAGTTCAAGAGTTATTTCTAATACATGCTTTACATTAGTTATTGCGTGCAAAGGAAATACTGTTGCTTCCAAGGTTTCAGTTAAACATTCCAGGTTATTGGGAAAAAAAACTCTGGCTACACTGAAATTTCACTTTTATCAGAATCTTGCCTGCTGCTTTTCCTTCCTTCCTTCCTTCCTTCCTTCCTTCCTTCCTTCCTTCCTTCCTTCCTTCCATCCATCCATCCATCCATCCATCCATCCATCCATCCATCCATCCATCCATTCACAGATGCATAACATTGAATTTCTAAAGCTGTTGCCTGCCAGAATCATAATTTAGTGTACCTGCGTAGAGATTGTTAACTAAAATGTAGCTGGAATTTTTTTTGCTGAGTTGGCCACAGATGATGCAAGGTTTATTAGCACTGATAGTTTTGCTTGCTTAATTTTTATGCCACTTTATTTCTAGGTAAGCCAGACATAGCTTGAATCTTAACATGTTTTTCATTGCTCCGGCACTTTTGACAGGATGGTTACAGAGTTTGGAACCATTTTGGGTAGCTGACCTTGCATTTTCTACCACACTACTGGGTCAGTTTCTAGAGGATATGGAAGCTTATGCTGAGGTAATGAAGCCGTGTGTCTTGAATGTGAATAAATGCTGGGGAAAAAGTGAGATGCTGTCTAGGGCAGTGTTTCTCAATCTCGGCAACTTTAAGATGTGTGGACGTCAACTCCCAGAATTCCCCAGCCAGCATGCTGGCTGGGGAATTCTGGGAGTTGACATCCACACATCTTAACGTTGCCGAGGTTGAGAAACACTGGTCTATGGAGAGTTACTCAAGTTCTTATCTATGTCTCTGTGGTAGGAAAGTGTAGTGAATACTGCGGCTAATTCTTGAGAGGCTTAATAAATGCGTTAAGATAATGTTCCCCCCTTCTTCATCCACTGCTCCGATGCAGAGGAGTGAATATATGCACGTCGGTGCCATAGATTTCCATCGTTTATGCAAAGAGTGAATAGGAGAGGTAAACTGAATGCTCTGCCCACTCTGGTTTTCTGTCAGGCCAAGAAGAGTTGCTTGTAACCCTCTTCTCCAATTCTATTAGAGACAGAAATGTTGATTATTTATTGATTTCTAAGACTTCTATACCTGCCTGGCGGCTCATAGAACAACGGTGGAATAGAAAAATGCGGTTGAAGCAACCAAACAAATGCAAAGTACTGCAGCACAGAAGGGGTTCCTTCCCTGAAAGATCTTTTTTTCACTCTTATGGAAGGGTTCTGCTCCTCTCCACCCCTTTATGTAATGAATTATTTGCTGTTATGGTTGGTTTGCCCCACAAGATTAGTTTAAACACACTCTTGGTAAACTCCTGTAGAACTTAAAAGGGATCACTAAGTCCTGTAGGAGTTTTATTGACTGTGAATAAATGAAAAGAAACTTGTGTAAGCAGAGAGATTTGAAGACTAAGGTCATACACCGTATCCCTCATACTTTGATGTTAAAACACACAACGCCTGCAATTCTGAGCACGCACTCAATGAGTACTACCTTCATATATTTCTTCACTTAGGACCTCGGCCATGTAGCTTCTGGAGAGTCCGTTGACGAAGATATTCCTCCTCCTTCTGTTTCATTGCCCAAACTGGCAGCTCTGCTTCGAGTGTTCAGTACAGTGGTGAGGAGTATCGGGGAGCGGTTCAGTCCCATCAGAGGGCCACCCATTACTGAAGGATATGTAACCGATGTAAGGCTCTTTCTTTCATGTGGTTGAGCAATTTGATTGGTAATTCACGGAAAGCTAATTGAAACACTTAATAGCAGTGAGTTCAGTTTCTGGCGTAAAACTGGAAAATGTATTGTTTTCATCTAACGCACTGCATACTCCCTCTTTCGAAGCACAGGGTGGATTCAGCTGCCCCCCCCCCCGGTCCCCGGTAAAAGGCTTAGCTAGAAGCCCTTTGCCTATCTAGAACCACTTTGTTCAGAAATAGGATTTCATTGTAGAAAGGCCGCCTTATTTCATTTGGATCAAGGTACAATTAAACATTGCTGCCTTATTTTATTGCAGTGCATTTTTATGATAGATGAAGGCACTTATTACCATGAATAGGAAGTGAACTCAAGTCCTGTGGAATGTCAAGGCTTTGGGTATCAAATTGGGTTAAAAGTTCTGTTTGATTTTTCAATCACAGCAGAAAAGAATTGTCCTAGAATAGCTTCCTCTGTTTTATTTTTTATTGTGCACAGGCATATAGGGCACTTCAGTCAGGAACTTTGGTATATGTAGCAACTAAGCACCTTCAGTCTGACTGATTTCGCTGGGATAAGCTTACGCTGTGAGATAGAGCTATTGTTGCTTCTGTTGTGACTTATACATACAGCGCACATTAACAAAAATTGAACATTTATTTATTATTCAAATTTATCACCGCCCATCTCCACGACCGTAGACTCTGAATACGGAGGAATATGTGTGATCAGAATGGTTTCAGATGGATGGAATGAGTTCAGAGAGATGACATAGCACAATTTCAATGTAACTGAATTGTCTTTGTTTCAGGTTTTGTACAGAGTGATGAGGTGTGTGACAGCTGCAAACCAGGTCTTTTTTTCTGAGACGGTGTTGACTGCTGCAAACGAGTGTGTCGGTGTCCTGCTCGGCAGTCTGGATCCCAGCATGACTATACATTGTGATATGATCATGACCTATGGATTAGATCAACTAGAAAACTGTCAGATTTGTGGTACCGATTATATAATCTCGGTGTTGAACTTACTGATGCTGGTACATACAATCCTCATAATATCTGGATTTAATGATACAGTTTTGTTCGTTTAAAAATGTAAGACCAGGAGTGATAAAAAAAGTTGAGATTGGAAAATCAAAGTTAATCCTTTAGCTTTTGTTGGAGCTTAAGAGATTCATATTATGGCCTTAAACAAATTACTGTTTCTATCTATTAAACGTGGCGTTGTTCTTGTCAGGATGAACAATTCCTTTAGGATATAAATGCTTTATAAATTATGATCCTTACATAATAAGAAAAATAATATATTTTCCTGCTGAACATAATAATAATAAGAACAATAATAACAAGAACAGTTCAGAGCATGTATTAAATATGCTTTGCTATAGTTTGATGCCAGTGATGGTTGTTGAATTATGTTTCTCATGTCCTTCATAACTATTTGTAGGGCTTGCCAAATAATAGTTTTTAGAAGAATTAGCCAAGTGGAAATCCTCTCTTGCCATTATAAGTGGTAGAAAATAAGGGAGCACATTTGCCAAGGGCATATAAGAGGGCTTCCTT
This sequence comes from Charina bottae, assembly GCA_023362775.1. NCBI lineage: Eukaryota > Metazoa > Chordata > Lepidosauria > Squamata > Charinaidae > Charina > Charina bottae. The sequence continues at coordinate 29,992,293 of JALMGJ010000010.1, forward strand.
GGATTTTCCTTCCAGGAAAAGTGGGATTTGATAAATAAAAGAAGTGTGCTGTTTTAATGGGGAACAGCATTTTAAATATTTCCTAATTCATGTTTTAAGTCAAAGTGAAAGTTTTGTCAAGTGAAAGTATAATATTAGTGCCTCCTTTCCCCCCCCAGATCGTTGAACAAATAAATACAAAACTTCCATCATCATTTATAGAGAAATTGTTTATACCGGAGTCTAAGCTTCTCATGCTCCGCTACCATAAGGAAAAAGAGGTAAGCAGCAAATTAAATTTCATGCCACCGTGATCTAAATGAACCCTTAGAAAATGTTGTTGTAAGAATAACCTTTAAATTAAGAGAACACAAAGATTCCTACCATTTTATTGTTGCATTAGCAAGTCTCAGCTGAGACCTCAAACCTAGCCATAGAGAAGGAAGCTTAACTGTGGTTTGAAGTATGTTTTGAATCAACCAAACATAGCATTTTGGGTTCACCTTTGAATTCTGCTGTACCCTCAGGCTGGTGAGTACAGATAGGAGAGCAAACAATTTGCTCCATTTGCAATTTGTTTTCTTAGTCATTTTTATAGTTACTCATAAATATCTGACCTCTGTGAAGTAAGTAAAGTTTTGCTCACTTCTAGCAAAAACATTTCATGAAAAAAATTATTTGTAGGTATTTTAGATGAATTGTATAGTTACAATGAGAACAATCGAAGAGAATATTTGTAGCTCAGGGTTGAACTGTGGAGTCCTTGGTGCTCTCTGAGCCTTGTTGTTTTCTTGCAGACGTTTCATTGCCAGACTAGGCAACATCTTCAGTGTGAAAAGGGAGTGGGACTTGCTCTCTGTTTAGATACCGTGGCTTGTCCTGCTTGTGTTGGTGGGGGTGTTGTTCTCTCCTTGGTAGTTCCTTGATTGGGCTGTTGTTTGCTGCTTGGTTGATTGACTGAGTTAATAGTTCCTTGATTAGGGTATATTTTGCTGTTTGATTGATAGCACCAGAGGAACAATCAAGCAGCACAATATTTATTTATTTATTTATTTTCAAATTAATCACCGCCCATCTCCCCCAACGGGAACTATTAATCAAGGAACTATTAACTCAGTCAATCAACCAAGCAGCAAACAACAGCCCAATCAAGGAACTACCAAGGAGAGAACAACACCTCCGCCAACACAAGCAGGACAAGCCATGCTATATAAACAGAGAGCAAGTCCCACTCCCTTTTCGCACTGAAGATGTTGCCTAGCCTGGCAATGAAACGTCTGCAAGAAAACAACAAGGCTCAGAGAGCACCAAGGACTCCACAATGAGAACAATTGATGGCATTGACTCAGTATTGAAAAATCACCTGCTTTTGTAACAGATGCTTGAGATATTAGTGCGTTTAACGAACTGGGGGAAAAAAAAGAGTTTACCTTAGAGTCACTGATTTCAGCAAACCTGTATATAGTCTATAACATGTTCCTGTAGGGTTTTGTGCACTTTGAAAACATTTTTTTAAAATGCTTCAGATCTTGCGCCAGCCAGTTCCATTTACTGTTCACTAAAGCAGCTTGCCGTTTCAGTGCATTAACTTTAATGAGTGGGTTCCTTAAAGGAGCTGCAATATCTTTTCAGTTTGAGGTGCAAGCTTGGACAAATGCTGCCCTAATTAATGTGAAGCGAAGCCCTACCATGCATTCTTCATTGCTATAGTGTACCTAGTCATTTTGAAAAGAAAATAATGTTCATAATTAATCCTGTCAGTTGGAGGAACAACAGGAGAAGCTGTCATTCCCTTCCTTTTAAAATAATCTCATTCCATTTTGTCATACGGTGCAAAGAAAACCAACTTTTGACTTGTGCCACATAATAGAAATACTCATGATTGTGTGTAGTTACATAATTAACAAAACATCTACCCTTTTTAAGAAGTGTTTATCCTGGAAGGAGAATCTGTACTTCTAGCACATTAGCTTTGTATGCTTTCTTTTTAATCAAACCATTAAAACCCCCTTTTTTCCTATTATTGCTCAACAGGCATTTTATTTATATCCTTAAAATCTTTCAGCTGTAAATGTTGACTCACTGTGTGGGCCTCCCATTCCAATGATGACTGTAATAATTATAGTGATTGTTATGATTGTCAGAGATGTTCTTTTCTCTAAAAATCAGGGTTGTATTTGAAGATGGATGTCATTGTTAAATTCAATCCAGACCTTCCAGGAATTCCATTTCTACTGGGGGGAAAGTAAAAAAAAAGAGGCATCTGTGTCCTCCTTTCCATCAGTGTTGCCTCCTGGGCCATCCTTGAGGGTCCACCAGCGTGGTGGCATAGCTGTTGTGGAATAGGCGATTGCTGGAAGTTCCCTTCCTCTGGCAGGAGATTCTTCCACAAATGGAAGACTGTCCGTTTGTTGAAGGGCGTGTCCAAAGCCAGCCTTGGAGTTTCAGCTTGCTTAAGGACATAAGCAAAGCCCTGCTGGATCAGACCTCTGGCCCATCTAGTCTGTTCTCACAGTGACCAACCCCCCAAAGAAGCCCACTAGTCTCCCAGCAGATGGCCTTCAAAAGCAGTCCCACTGCCATCAAGGCTAACAGCCATTGGTCCCAATGACTTCCATGAATTTTTGAGCCAGCCAAGCTGGTAGCCAGCACACCTCATGGTAGCAAGTTGTTGTTGTTGTTGTTGTTCAGTCGTGTCCTACGCATTGTGTAAAACGTTTCTTTTTGTCCTGATTCTTCCGGGATTCAATTTCATTGGGTGACTTCTGGTGCTAGTAATTTGGGAAGGGGAAAACAGCTTCTCCTTGTCCACTTTATCCACACCGTACATAATTTTGTACACTTCAATCATGTCCCATCTTATTTACCTCCTTTCTAGACCAAAAAACCCCAAATGTCACCACCTTTCCTCATAGGGAAGCTGCTTCAGCCCCTGGATCATCTTAGTTGACTATAAATGCAACAGGTGAGTTATAGGACATGTTTAATGGGCAGCTCCAGGAACCTTGCTGACATGTTGCCTTTTTCTGTTTTCAAGGTGGTTGCTGCTGCACATGCTGTATACCAAGCAGTGCTAAGCTTAAAGAACATCCCCGTTTTGGAAACAGCCTACAGGTTGATTCTGGGTGAAATGGCGTGTGCCTTGAATAGTCTTCTTTGCAGCCTGCAGCTTCCAGAAGCTTGTTCAGAAATTCTCCACGATGCTTTCAAGAACCACGTTTTTGATGTGGCCAATGCAAAATTTGTTGTTATATTCGATCTTAGTGCGCTGACTACAATTGGAAATGCCAAAAATTCATTGATTGGAGTGAGTATCTCTACATTTGGGGTTTGAACGATTTTTGTGTTTCCAAACTCAGGTGGCTGTGGAAAATGTAAGGCAGTATTGCCCCTGTTGTGCAAAGTAACTACACTTTTTGTGGGGGATGGGGCAGGAAGGATCTTTCATGGGAGTTCTGTGCTTTAGAAATAAGTCCATTAGTTCAGGGGTCCCCAACCTGTGGGCCGCAGCCTGTTAGGAAGTGGGCCGCACAGCAGGTGAGCAGTGGTGGCCCACACGATTGGCTCCCGCCTGCAAACCCGCCCCCCCCGTCCGTGCGATTGGCTCCCGCCTGCAACCCCCCCCCTCGGTCCGTGCGATTGGCTCCCGCCTGCAACCCCCCCCCTCGGTCCGTGCGATTGGCTCCCGCCTGCAAACCCCGCTCCCCGGTCTGTGGAAAATTTGTCTTCCATGACCAGTCCCTGGTGCCAAAAAAATTGGGTACCCCTGCATTGGTTTATCTAAGATCTGCAATAGTTAATAATAGAATAAAAGTTCATGGCTCTGAAGTAATTTTACATTTGCATAAAGTATCCTGGTTCATCCCTGCCCCATCATGAGTGTCCCCTTCGGGGGAGATGGGTGGTGATAGAAATTGAAAAATAAATTAAATAAATAAATATCACAATTTATAGGACATTTTCACAACTGCTCTAATTTTTGTCAAGTATTTGTATTTATTATTGGGCAGAAGTTATAGAAAATCATAATTTTTTTTTGTAATTTTTAAACCCCAATTCTAGTAGGAATGTAATTTCGATAGATGCTTTATTCTCTCTAATGGCTTGCTTTGGCAGATGTGGGCTCTGTCTCCAACGGTCTTTGCTTTGCTGAGCAAGAACTTGATGATTGCACACGGCGACATAGCCGTTCACTTTCCAGCGGTCCAGTATGCAGTGCTGTACACGCTCTATTCACACTGCACCAGGTGCGAAGGGGTTCATTTCATAATATAAATAAGAAACTGTGATACTCACTTACAGTTCAAAAGCTATTTCAATTATAATAAAAAAATAGGAGGAGGAAAGAATATTAGGTATGTTCCCTACCTTGAGTTATTTGTAAAAATAATAAAGGTGGGATAAAAAAATAAATAAATAAAATAAATAGGCCAGATCCATTGCCAATGTTACAAGGGGAAAACATGGCTTAAGTCAAAAACAAGAAGAAGGTATAGGCAAGTGACTCAGGCAGACACCTCCCTAATTTACATGAGTAGAAGAGGAGCTGGGGAGGGGGAAGCCAAGTCAAGTCAAACATAAAAGATTCTGTTTCTACAGCCAAGTAATTTTAGTCGTCTTATGGAGTTGACTTCTTGGTTTGGTTAGATAGTGGGACTGACCATTGCTGAATGCGGAGTTCTTAGGAGGTAGCGAAGGAGGGTGGTAAAAGTCGTTTATGGAAATGTTGAGCTTCAGGTTTCAACAGTTTTAATATTTCTGACACACTCAGGCTACAGCAACACATGTTGCCTCCCTGCATATATGGTATTTAGTCTGATTGTATGACTAAAACCTAATTCTCTTTCCCTTTCCAGGCATGACCACTTCATATCCAGCAGCCTGAGCTCCTCGTCTCCTTCTTTGTTTGATGGGGCTGTCATTAGCACTGTGACCACAGCTACAAAGAAACATTTCTCTATCATTGTAAATCTCCTGGGACTTTTACTTAAAAAGGATAACCTTACACATGATACCAGGTAACCAGCAGTTTCATCCGGTCAAAATAATGATTCCTCTAACAAAATGTTCAGCGATAATTAAAGATCAATAGCATGTGAATACAGGGCAGGGAAGAATCTCGATATATTTAAGGGATTTTTTTCTTAGCATTATCAGGTGGAGGAGTCAGATTCCTGGATATTTCTAACCTGTGTCTATTTGTCATTTAAATCTTGTGCGTCACATGTAACTCTAGAGCAGTGTTTTTCAACCTTGGCAACTTTAAGATGTATGGACTTCAACTCCCAGAATTCCCCAGTCAGCATGCTTAAAATTGCCATCTTAAAGTTGCCAAGGTTGAAAAACACTGTTCTAGAGAATGCATAGATGCATAATGTGGTTGTGTGATGTGTTTTTAGGAAACTGCTCATGACTTGGGCTTTGGAAGTAGCTGTTCTGATGAAGAAATCGGAGACCTATGCACCCTTGTTCTCTCTCCCCTCCTTCCATAAGTTTTGCAAAGGACTTCTGGCAAACAGTAAGAGTTTTACTTTTCTAACCTAAAATAGGGATGAGCGAAATGTATGCAAATTTTCTTGTGAATCTGCTGTTAGAAAACTAGCAAAGATCTACCTGTTTTATCATAAATAAAATAAAGTGCATGTTATGTTTTTTCTAATGGAGAACATTTTACATCCAACAACAGCATAAATCAGAAGTCATTCATAATTCCCATTAGTCAAAGCCTTGCCAAAATATAAACTGTATTCTTATTAACATAATGTATACCAACTTTCCAGATCTGATAAAAATACATATTATCCCTCTGTAAACTTAATATTCAAATTTTATCAGAAACCTTATGCCTTAGTACAGTGTTTCTCAACCATGGCAGCTTGAAGATGTGTGGGAATTCTGGGAGTTGAAAGTCCACACATCTTCAAGTTGCCAAGGTTGAGAAACACCGCCTTAGTAAATATATTAAGTGTCCTAGAACTATCTATACTGAATTAAAACCTTGGATGAAGTGACCAAGTTGTAGAAAAGATATGCAATGTAGTAAGAGATTTAGATGGCCTGTTGGGTAGGTAAACCTCTGATAGGTTGAAATGATTACACCGTATATAAACTGTTGAACTTGTACTGTACATGGGGAAACAGAATCAAAAATTGAAATACTGATAAAGGTAGTGCCCTGAGCCAAAAAGAGGCATTGTCTTTTTTAGCTGCCCCTCTGCATTCCTCCCATATTGAATGACAAACTCCTTGCAGCTCCAGAAACAGTTTGTGGAATAGTAGTGGGGGCAAATTCAAAAAGAAAAGATCTACAATTCCACTGGGTTTAGGGTTGACTGCTAGCATCAGATTGTAAACTAGTAACTTGCTGAAATCTCACATGTGCACCAAATCCCTTAAGATTCTGTGTGAGATCCTGCAAGCTTTTGGGGTGGGGACTATCACTGAAATTCCATAAGCTTTTGGGTGCCTTTTTTGCGGTCTGTTTTCCTGGAACTGTCATGAGCTTTCTTTATATTGGCTACTGTAAGTAGCTTAAACTGAAGATACTTAGGAATTGACGTTTATAAAAATGTAGGACGCTGAGCAACATTCGTTGCTCTTAAATAGCCTTTTAATATTAACAGTCTTGTTGCTAAAAGATGAACAGATTATATCATTCTGATGGAAAATAAAGCTGTCTTCATTCCACCCACAACGCAGCTCTCTTGGAAGATGTTAACATTTGTCTTCAGGCATGCAGCAGCCTTCATGCTTTGTCATCATCTCTCCCAGAAGACTTACTGCAGAGGTATTTAGCCCACTGACTTTTTCCAGATCAATTGTTCTGTCCAGATTTGGTGAGTGCCTGCGTTACTTCCTTGGTTCTGTGTTGTTTTCATTGTTTTGTGGCACAGGTGTGTTGACGTATGCCGCGTTCAGCTAGTCCACAGTGGTGCTCGGATAAGACAAGCATTTGGGAAACTCTTGAAGTCTATTCCTTTGGATGTCCTACTAAGGTAATTAATTGGACGTAAATTCTTGCAATCAGTGTGTGGAAAAACAAGATCAAGTTCTGTACTGTAGTCAGGTACTTTCAGTTCTAGTCTTAAGATCTGGAGAGCAAGAATGAGATCTGAGTTACTGGAAACATTCAGACCTACTGGTGGCTAGCTCTCCTTATGGAAAAATAGGAGTTGAATGGTTCTTCCCATGGAAGCCACTCAGAAGCCTTTTTAAGTAGTTCACGGTGCATTACACTGACTCTTGGGAGGAAGAGAGCTGGGTACTTCAGGATATGTGGGAGTGGCAACATCCCTCCCATCCACTTCTTTTGGCCTGGTGCAACACCATGAACATTTCCCAGAATGAAGGCGTGGCAACAGCAACCAACCAATCCTTGTATCCATAAGCTCCATGAAGCTTGGGTGCAGGAAGGGCTGCGTTCACTTACTCACCGGGAAAGTTGTAGATTAAAAGCATTGGCTGGCTTGGTTCTGCTACTTGATGTTTTGCGAAGAGTAACAGAAAGATGCCAGGCTGTGGTGCTGCCATAGTGTGTGTGTGTGTGTGTGTGTGTGTACGTACACACACATATACATTAAAAAAAGACTTTAAAAACTCATATTACAACCTGCTTGTCCTTTATGAGACTTTGGGAAGCAGTCTTCTTTCTATTGATTATATGTATCAATCAGACTATGAAGGAAGCATTTGGATATGCTATTTACTTCCTTTCCAATAATAATCCCTAGATCCTTTCCCAATCCATGATGAGAACTTGATGGAGTGGGAGATGCATTCTCCCTTCTCCTTCATGATGTGAGGAGTCTATTTGGCTGCACAGTGGGACAGAGAATTGTCTTTTTCTGCCCTTTCTGCACACCATGTGGGATGTCACGTGATGTGTATGTAGTATGAGGCCCATGTAAAAGCAGAGTGCCATTTTTGTGGGGAGGAAGGGTTGACATTTACGGGTGACAGACAGGAGGAAGCATTGGTCTGTATTTGCCTCCAAGTCCTCACTTAAACAACTGTGGGTTTTTCTTGGAATTTTTGATAGTAATCACCACCATACAGAAATCCAAGAAATCTCCCTAGCCATTCGAAGTCATATGAGCAAAGCTCCAAGCAATACATTTCACCCTCAAGACTTTTCTGATATCATCAGTTTCATCCTGTATGGGAGTTCTCACCGAACAGGGTAAGAAGCACACGTGAACTCCAAAGCTAAAAAAACATGTACATATTTGGTGGGGTGGAAGAACAGGGAAAGTGGGTCTGCTGCTAGAGTCAGTCGGTTACTGAGAGATTAAGCATACAGGTAGTCCTCACTTAACAACCATTTCTTTAGTGACGGTTCAGACTTACAAGGGTGTTGGAAAAAAAACTTATGACCAGTTCTTACACTTATGACCGTCGCAGCGTCCCCGTGGTCACGTGATCACAATTTGGACGCTTGGCAACCTGTTGGCATTTATGACTATCGCAGCGTCCCATGGTCATGTGATCACCATTTTTGACCTTCCTGGCTGGCTTCTGGCAAGTAAAATCAATGGGGAACCGCGTGATTCGCTTAACGACCACGTGTTTTGCTTAACACCTGCAGTGATTTGCTTAACGACCGCTGTAAAAGGATGTAAAATTGGATCGGATTTGTTTAATGACCGTTTCGCTTAGCAACCAAAATTCCGTTCCCAATTGTGGTCTTTAAGCAAGGACTACTTGTAATATACTGTGTTAAATAACTCAGCCTGTATGAGAAATACCTTGAAGGAAAAACGAAGTGCTGCTTCTGTCAAATTGTAAGATACTGTTGATTCTTGAATCAGAATCTTTTTCTTTTCTTTAAAATGCATATGAAGACACCTACATGACTTATCCTTGGCGCAGCGGCAGTATAGAAGCCAGTAAGGTTTATCCGAGGTGCAGTTATTACTAATTGGAAACTTATCCTTGGATATAAGGAATAAGATTACTTTGGGGAGAACGAAATATCAGGAATTGGTAGCGATGTAAAGTGGGCAGAGCCGGGGTAACTTTAGTTTTTGGATGGTGTGTTAAAATGTTTTAAGCATAATGTTAAGGCATGAGCAACGGTTTTATTCTGAGTCCTGCTAAACCAGTGCTTTCCAAACTGCCGCCGTTGGCGACACACCAATGGCGGCAGCGGGGGGGCGCGCGTGCGCGGCGGTGTGCGCGGCGCCGGCCTCGCTAAAACGCGGAAGCGCTGATGGCGCACCGCTGCCGCCACCACTTCGCAACACGCTAAACTGTGGGTTGCGACACACTAAAGTGTCGCGACACACAGTTTGGAAAGCTATGTGCTAAACAATTGAGTGCTCTGGTCAAAAGGGCTCTGGAGGCCACAGTCTCTGCACTGTTCATCCCTGATGAAAGCTTTTGAAATGTAGTGACTGGGTTCTTTCTGAATCAGTAGTGCTATTAGTAATTTTCCCAGGCTGATTTTTATGAACTGTGATTTTGGGCTTGTTCCCACTTCCCCAATGAGGCTGCAAAGAGGTAATTGGAGGTGTGGTTTAAGAATGTGTCTGAATGCTAAATTGTGGTTAGTTTTAGGTACAGTTTATTAAAAGAAGCTATTCAAGTTGCATTTTGAAGTTGGGTTAGTCCATTTCATTATATTTATGACTAACTGCAATTTCTCCAATTCAGATGTAGCTCTAAGTTTCAGTTACTTGAAACAGAAGTGACCGATTTCAGTTTGCTTGTAGCTGCAGAGTGGAAGAGAGGAATTGATACCCTGAGCTATATGGATACAATGAAAAACTGTAATTTATTTGATATTAAATCTGAATATAGCCACTGTTATCGTATATAACATCCCTCCTCTTCATCCAAATGTAATATAATTCAAATATGTACAGTGTTAACAGTTGCTCACCTGCCTTAATAACCAATTTTGTTTCAGGAAAGAGAGCTGGCTAGAAAGGTTATTTTATAGTTGCCAAAGATTGGATAAACATGACCAATCAAGTATTCCACGGAATTTATTGAAAACGGAGGCTGTTCTTTGGCAGTGGGCTATTTGGGAAGCAGCTCAATTTACTGTCCTTTCAAAGTTAAGAACACCCCTCGGCAGAGCTCAGGACACGTTCCAGACTATTGAAGGTAACCTGAAAAGATTTATGTATGTTCAGAATTTCTATCTTGGGATAACGAGAGATTTAAAAAAATGTTCATATATGCATGTGTGTTTCCAGAAAATTGAGGGGCATTTTGGAAATAATGGGCTTATTTTTTTCAAATGTAAACTGGTCTAGTGGTTAAGGCAATGGGCTAGAAACCAGGAGACTGAGAGTTCTAGTCCTGCCTTAGTCATGAAAGCCGGCTGGGTGACCTTGGGCCAGTCGCTTTCTCTCAGCCCTTGGAAGGAGCCAATGGCAAACCAGGAGAGTTCTAGTCCCACCTTAGGCATGAAAGCCGGCTGGGTGACCTTGGGCCAGTCCCTCTCTCTCAGCCCTAGGAAGGAGCCAATGGCAAACCAGGAGACCGTGAGTTCTAGTCCCACCTTAGGCATGAGAGCCGGCTGGGTGACCTTGGGCCAGTCCCTATCTCTCAGCCCAACTCACCTCACAGGGTGGTTGTTGTTGGGAAAATAGGAGGAGGAAGGAGTATTAGGTATGTTTGCTGCCTTGAGTTATTTATAAAAATAATAAAGGCGGGATATAAAATAAATAACTCAAAATGCATAATTTACAACTGCATTTTAAAAAAGCATACTATTTAGCGTGTTTCTGAAATTTACAAAATCATTTAACTGTTTTTCTAGACTTCCAAGGCACAACATACATAAAGATTCCTATGCGTGTCTAATCTGGTCATAGAGAATAAAAAATTCCTTTCTAGTGGAACAGGATGCCAAATCAGCAGCGATAAGATTGTAGCCTTGGTTTTGTACAAGTAAATTTGTGAATATACTCAACAGTTTCATGAGGGATACTCTTTTCTGGTATTTTCCTAGTCCTTCATACCTTTATCCCTACAGGTAGTCCTCACTTAATGACCACAGTAGGGGCTAAAAAATTGGTTGTTAAGCAGTGCAGTCGTTAAGTGAGTCACCATGTGATCGGACCTGATTTTATGACCATTTTTATGACATTAAGCGAATCCATCTTCCCCAATGGATGTTTTTTTGCCAGAAACTGGCAAAAATCCCTTGCAAATCGCGATCACGTGACCGCAGGATGCTGGAACTGGTTGTAAATGTGAGCCAGCTGCCAAGTGCCCACATTGCGATCACGTGACCGCGGGCTTGTTGCAATAGTTTGCGACAGTCATAAGTGCGAGTACAGGTCATAAAGCACTTTTTCCAAGGCTGTCGTAACTTTGGACCGTCGTTAAACAAATGGTCACTAAGTGAGGACTACCTGTATTTCCTGCATGAGATAGAATCAGATTTTGTTAAACATACATTATAATTATGAACCTATGGCCAACTTTTCTAAACTTGTATATACAGTCAAGATTAAACATAAGGATGTCTGTGCATTCAGTGTAATCCAGTTCAAAACGCTCAGTGTGATAATTTGATCTTTTTTGCAATTAAGGAATTACTGTTTCAGCAAAAGTAGCTTTGGTAGGAAGGGTTAGTCTGATACTTTGTACCGTGATACATTCTGAACGGATTCTTCCAGGTATCATTAGAAGTCTTGCCGCTCACACGCTGAATCCGGATCAAGATGTCAGCCAGTGGACGACAGCAGACAACGACGAAGGCCACAGCAGCAACCAGCTGCGGCTGGTTCTGCTTCTGCAGTACTTGGAGAACCTGGAGAAACTGATGTATAATGCTTATGAAGGGTGTGCCAATGCTCTTACCTCTCCACCAAAGGTAAGTCCAATTACTGTACCCACTGCGGTTTTTAAATGCTGTGAGTTCATACCTCTGGGACTATTACAGATTTGATCTGGAGCAGTTAATCATTAGGACTGTGCATGCTTCAAAAGTGACTTTCAAGGAGTGCTTGGACCTTACATGAATCCTGCACCTCTGCCATAAAGCAGCCCTATTTTTTTCAGGCTTCCACGTATGCCTAGAAAGAAGATGCTGCAGTTTTAGGACTTGCCTTGACCTTAATACGTGAATTCCCTAAAGCAGGAACATGTTTTTCCCCCCGAACTCATGCAGTAGCCTTAAAAAATCAAGTTGCTTTAATGAAGGAGCAGACCTGGGAAAAGTTCAGCTGCTTTAAGGCATAACTGATTGGGGTTATATTCATGGCCTAAAGCACCTTCTGAAGATAGACTCTGAAGTGCTTCACAGTTTATATGACATGATGCAATGCATACTGGTGGCTAATCCCATTGAAGGAGTAATTTAGTTGAGATTATTAATCTGGAACTGTTGTGGGGCTGCACACTTACTTTCCGTAGATTTAGCTCTACTTTTTTTTTTTTTTGCTGTTTTTATGGTGGACAGGCTAGGCACAGTGCAGATCGTTCTGATGTATGTATGTATGTATGTATGTATGTATGTATGTATGTATTATTTATTTATTATTTATTTATTCAATTTATCCCCGCCCATCTCCCCGGACAAGGGACTCTGGGCGGGTTACAACACATACAAATTTAAAATCTATACAAAATTTCTAAAAAACAACAAATACAAGAATAAATAAAATCCAAAGATGGTTAAAAGCCGTAGTGTAGATCTCAATACTACGGGGCCAACCAACCCCAAGAGGCACTACCACCTCCGTCGTCCCAGGCCAGGCGGCAGAGCCAGGTCTTAAGAGCCTTCTGAAAGGTCAGGAGTGGGGGAGCCAGCCTCACCTCTGGGGGCAAGATGTTCCATAAAGCGGGCGCTATCGCAGAGAAGGCACACCACCTGGACCCCGCCAGATGGAATTCTCTTGTTGAAGGGGTCCGAAGCATGCCCTCTCTGCATGAATGGGTGGGGCGGGCCGATGTTATTGGGATGAGACGGTCCCTCGGATACCCTGGCCCTATGCCATGTAGGGCTGTATATCTGTGAGTAAATGAAAAATAAATGAGATTTCTCCCTCTCCATTTATGAAGGTAATCAGGACATTCTTCTATACAAATCGTCAGACTTGCCAAGACTGGTTAACTCGTATTCGACTTTCCATCATGCGTGTTGGGTTATTGGCTGGACAGCCCGCTGTAACGGTGCGCCATGGCTTTGATTTGCTGACAGAAATGAAGACTAATAATATATCTCAGGTACAACACTTCTGGGCAAAAATGTTTTCATAATCTTCTGAATAAATCACTGAGTAAGCCGAGGATTTGCTAGTTTACCTATCTCCTATTCTTTCTCTCCCCCACCCCCCCATGCAGAGTAATTGTGTGAGGTATCACTCAAGACTGAACCATTATAGGAATCGCAAATACAGCAGGTCCCCGGTTTAAGAACGTCCCAGTTTACGGACGACTCTTAGTTAAGAACGGACTGCCATAAAGACTATTATATTAAAAATTTGAGTTAAGTACAATGTTTCGGGTTAAATACACAATACTATTTTGTGTATTATTATGCTTACGATGTCTTAGTGTATTTGGAAGTGTTTCTTAAGTGCTTTATATGCATAGAAAGGTAAAATATATACTAGATACTAAGACAAACACTTGACTAACTGATGCTAAGTAACTGTTCGACTTGTATACAAATTCGACTTAAGGACAGACTTAGGAACGGAACTCGTTCTTAAACCGAGGACCTGCTATATTTGAATGACCCAGGTTGTTGTTGCTGTGTTGATTCCAAGAGCAATAATGAGCTATTCCTGCGTCAGACGTTTGCTAGAGGAAGGATGGGTTGCATTTTGCTCAGTGATGACAGTAAAGGCTTTCTGAGTCTTTGTCATCCTCTACGTGGGTGGAAAGGGCTCTGGGTTGGGATAAGCTGGTTGAACCCAAGGTATAAATCGAACTAACCATTTTTAACCTCCCTGCTACCAGGGAAATGAATTAGAAGTAACTGTCATGATGGTGGTCGAAGCCCTCTGTGAGCTCCATTGCCCTGAAGCCATTCAAGGTATAGCCGTCTGGTCGTCTGCTATAGTTGGAAGAAGCCTCACCTGGATTAATTCTGTAGCTCAGCAGGCTGAAGGACGGTAAGTAGTCTGTACGGCAGTGCGTTTGCCCGAAAGTGAATGAACGTAACCGTTTCCCTCCCGTGTTTAGACCACCCAAACATCTGTGGGGGAATCAAGCGGCATCATGTCTGTCATGACATCCTTATGCGCGCGATGTGATGGTGGCTTGTAGGAGTCCAGTTACTGGGTGCAATACTTTTCCAGAGCATCCGTATAACCTAGTAGAACTGAGGCTGGTGTCCTGCATCTTTTTTTGCCCTATTGTGGCTTATTGGATATGTGTCGCTTATTCTCATTATAGGCGACTGTGGTTATGTGTCACGTTATCATAAGTGCCAGTTGGGAGTAGGTTTAGAACAGTGATTCTCAACCTTGGCAGCTTTAAGGACTTCAACTCCCAGAATTCCCTAGCCAGATTGGATCCTTGAGAATCTTGTTTTCTGTTTCATCAGGACTAGCGGTGTTGCTTATTCCCTTTCCAAAGAGACCTGTCTAGGCCCTGGCACAAAATGCCCTGTCCTTACATCAGTATTTCTCAACCTTGGCAACTTTGAAGATGTGTGGATTTCAACTCCCAGAATTCTGGGAGTTGAAGTCCACACATCTTAAAGTTGTCAAGGTTGAGAAACACTGGTTTAGGAGATGATGGGTGGTGGGGAGGGGGTTGGTTTCTAGCATTTCTCTGAATAGCAGAAGAGAAATGAGCAAGATCAGGGGTCCCCAACCCCTGGGCCGCGGACCGGTACCGGTCCATGGCCTGTTAGGAACCGGGCCGCCATGCCAGTCTCCAAATCCCGCCTTCTAGTTCACGCGATTGGCTCCCGCCTGCAAACCCCGCCCCTGGTTCACATGATTGGCTCCCGCCTGCAACACCCCCCCCCCCCCCCGGTCCATGGAAAAATTGTCTTCCACAAAACCGGTCCCTCGTGCCAAAAAGGTTGCGTACCCCTGAGCAAGATGGTGGATTCACTTATTCATCGATCTCTCTCTCCCTTACTGGGAAGGACTGTTGAGAATGGAGCAGCTGCAGGCTGAATCTGCGCTTCTGGTCTGCTTGTTGCCAAGCTATACAAGGGGCTTTTCTGCCCAGGGAGGAACGTTCTATTACGGGATGGACTAAAGCAGTGTAAATAGCCGTGTGAAGCTTTGCTAACTCCTGAAACTGACATTGTTGAAGGTTTGAAAAGGCTGCGGTTGAATACCAGGAACATCTTTGTGCCATGACGGGGGTGGATTGCTGTGTCGCCGGTTTCGATAAAGCCGTCCTCAAGTTGGCTAATTTGAACAGTGGCAATAACGCCAGCCCCAAACACTCACTGAATGGTGCGTATTATTGCAGAGGACCTGTATTTATTTAGTCAGTTACTTAAAGTCTGTGACAGTCATGGATTAGCAGCATCGAATGAACAGCGTGTCTAAAAACGAATGTGTGTGTGTGTGAAAATATTTATATAGAAATACATAAACAGTATACAACCTAAAAAGAGTAAACAGTAGAAAAACTTGCAAACAAATGCTAAATATATTGAGATTTCCTGTGATGCCGAGGACTCCATATGTGCTTGGGGATTGGGGAACATAAGCTGTACATATGGTGACAGCAATAATGCCCAATTTTGTGACATTTCTAGAGGTTCCTCATCCTTGTCCTCCAGAAGGAACACTTTCTCCTCCTCTTACCTGCCAGGAAAATTTGCAGCGGGGGCTGTTAGGTCTGAACGGACGCCTGGGGAGGAAGCGTGGCAGTCACACACGCTGGACCATCTCAGTGTCACCCAGCTATAGAGGCACATTTGGCCTTGAAGTGGATGCTGACGTCGCCCCCTTTTGATAACAATGAAGACAAGGAAATGAACCTTGCAGGGGAGAAAGCTTTCTGCTGCAGCAAGCGCCAAATATTAGATAGCTGGAGTGAAGGGTTTCTGGCTCTGCCCTGCTCAAATAGCAGGGGGATGAAACGCCAATGCTTTTGAAGAACAGGGCCCAGGACAGGTCAATCAAGTTCAGAAGAACAGAAATGAATCAGACCAACAAACTGGCTCCCTCCAGCCCTAGAGGAACCAGATACTGGATTTGATAAGCCATATTTTGTCGGTCTGATTCATTTCCGTCCTTCTGAACTTGATTGGTAACTAGGGCCAAGGAAGTGAGAGATCCAGATTAAAGATCAGTTTTGACCACAATCCAGATTGATGTAGCTTCATATGGGCCATAAGAGAAACTAGCACAGACTCCGAACATCACAAAGAATTAGCTACGCATCAAAGAGCTCAGAGTGGAGCTCTTAAATCTTGATGAATCTGTATCCTGTTGAGCGATGAGCTCCTCTCTTCGGCTTTTAAGATGTTAATAGCAGAGATGTAATTGCCACTTCATGCCAGCAAAAAGCAGAGTTGGGTTGGTAACACACATTGGTTTTCAAATTGGGATAGCAAGCTATAGGTAGTCCTCACTTAACAACCACTCGTTTAGTGATGGTTCAGACTTGCGACGGTGCTGAAAAAATGACTTACGACCGGTTCTCACACTTATGACTGTTGCTGTGTCCCCATTGCCACCTTTTATTTATTTTATTTATTTTAATTTATTTATTTATTAAACAGATTTATAAGGCCGCCCAACTCACACACGGTGACTCCGGGCGGCTTACAGAATTAAAAACCATAGAAACACAATAGACACATGATCACGATTTGGCGCTTGGCAACCGGTTCACATTTATGACCATCACAGCGTCCTGTGGTCATGTGGTCATCCCGGCTGGCTTCTGGCAAGCAAAATCAATGGGGAACCGCGTGACTTGCTTAACAACCACGTGGTTCGCTTAACACCCCTGGTGATTTGCTTAACGACCGCCGCAAAAAGGTGGTAAAATTGGGTCAAATTTGCTTAGTGACCAAAATTCCGGGCCCAGTTGTGGTGGTTAAGCGAGGACTAACTGTAATGGCCTGCATGTTCCCTGGGCAAATGGAACAAGTGAGAATGTAAGCTTGGCACCATTGACTTGGTAGGGTCTCTTCTGGGGACAGTTGCATGTGTGGAGATTCTAAAGGAGGTAGTAGTGCAACCTCTTGCTGGCAAGGAGGGAAAAGTTGGCTCTCTCATTTTCTGACCCTTTGCCCAAGAGACAAATACTGCATTGACAGAAAGTAGCATGGGAGAGAATCTTGCAGGCAGGAAAAAGGAAAGCAGAGCTCTTTCAGGAGACAATAATGGATAGGGGCCTCTGGTCAAGCTTTCATTCCAAGAAATGGATTCCAGGGTGTCCGCAAATAAAGGGGCTCTGGTTTTCAAAACGTCGTGTCTTAAGTTTGTTAAGGGCATTAATGCTAGACCTTGACTTTTGCAGGAGATTCACGGAAGACGGTGCTGACCAAGCCAGGGGACTCTTCACCCGAGGTCATCAATTACCTGGGTAACAAGGCTTGCGAATGTTACATCTCCATCGCTGACTGGTCTGCAGTGCAAGAATGGCAGAATGCGGTCCATGACGTGAAAAAAAACACCAGCAGCGGCTCAGTTAGTTTAAAAGCCGACTTCAACTACATCAAGTAAGTTTCACTGGCTTCTCAGCTGTGCTTTGCCGCAAGGAAATGTTTCGGCCAACAGATGTGCTTAGGACATCTCACCTGTGTGACAGAAGAAAGGAAGGCAAGGGGAGAAGATACTTGAGGTCTTCCTGGAGATGGCAGCCTTGTAATTCTGAGCTGTAGCGGTTCTGCGCCCTGGGATCACTTAACATCTGGTTCTGCCTCCTGGTTCTCCCTTACTAACAAGATATTTAAAAAAATAAGAAGTAGGCCACCCTCCCAGACAGATGTTTAAGGACATAAGTAATGCCCTGCTGGATCAGACAGTCAGGCCCATCTAGTCTAGCAGTCTGTTCTCACAGTGGCCCACCAAGTGCAGAAGGAAGCCCTCTAGTCTCCCAGGAGATGGCCTTCGGAGGCAGTCCCACTGCTCTCAAGGCTAATAGTCATTGATCTCCAGGTATTCGTCCAATAATAACACCACCTTTTTTGCCCATCTGAACAGTTCAACTGCTCTTCTTGAATGTGTATCAAAATTGAGATAGCAATGTAATATGAGCCGTAATATGGGGCATGGTGGCTCAGCGGGTAAGACGCCAGGCTTGTCGATCGGAAGATCACAAGTTCAGAGGTTCGAATCCCTAGCCCCGTGTGACGGAGTGAGCTCCTGCACTAGCCCCAGCTCTTGCCAACCTAGCAATTTGAAAGCATGCAAATGCAAGTAGATGAATAGGTACCACTTCGGTGGGAAGTTAACAGCGTTCCGCACGCGTCATGCGGCCACATGACCGCGGAAGCGTCTTCAGACAATGCTGGCTCTTCGGCTAAGAAACGGAGAGGAGCACTGGCCCCTAGAGTCGGACACGACTGCACAAATGTGCCGGGGGAACCTTTACCTTTACCTTTATGAGCCGTTTGCAAAGATTTTGCACTCTGCTAATTCTGTATATTGGGGCATGGTGGCTCAGCGGGTAAGACGCCAGGCTTGTCGATCTGGCCCCTAGAGTCCTTTTCTAATTCTGTATATTATATCTTGTGACCTTGCCAAAAACAGATTTCACTTACTTTTTCCAGTTTAAATTTTAGGATAGCCATTCAGCCATTCAGAAAAGTAATACCCTCAGGTGTAAACTCTCAAGGGCAACAAAGTGGGTTGGATGGAAGGAGCAGATGCGGCCGAAGAGAAAAACAAGTGGGCAAATCCATTATTTTCCCCTCTATCTCTTTCTAGCATCCATTTTTCTCTCTCCCAAATAGCAGCCCCTCAGAAAGAGAGAGACCAGTCTCTGTAGAAGTTGGAAGTGATCTGTGGCCTTGCAGAAATAAAGCAGAAAGCTGCTGGTTGTTGAGCTAAATTAAGAAATAGGTTTGATTTTGTCTCAGGTCTCTGAGCAGCTTTGGAGCTGGAGAACTTACCGAATGTACAGAACAACTAGAGCTGCTTCCTGGGGAGGACATCAACCTGCTTATCGGAGGGTCCAAAGAAAAAATAGGTATTCCACATTAATGGTTATCTTGATAGGAAGATTCATTGGGGTTCGGCTTAATTTCCATGCGTATCCATTGGTGGTTGTGACTTTGTACGTTGTGAGGTTAAAAAAACCAACCAACCTGAAGTTAATGGATGTTAGCAACTATATATCTGCTAATACTTGTTGTAGATATGAAGAAGCTCCTTCCAAACATGTTGTCTCCCGATCCCAGAGAACTTCAGAAAGCCATTGAGGTTCAGCTGTTGAGAAGCTCGGTATGTCTGGCAACAGCTGTAGGCTACATCGACCAGGAACAGAAATGGCAACCCATGACAGAGTGAGCATTGTGTGGCGATTGAATTGTCAGTATGGATTCACTTTGCGTTTACGGAGGGATAGCAGCTTGAATAATTCTTTGATGTGCCTCTTTGCTTTTCAGGAACCTGATGAAGTATTTGAAGCAGACTTCCCGCATTGCTCTTGGACCTTTAAGGCTGGCCACCTTGACAGTTTCTCAGTCTTTGCCGGTACTGAGCACTCTGCAGCTGTACTGCTCATCCGCTTTGGAAAATACAGTGTCGAGTCGGCTGTCCTCAGAGGTATGTTTCTTTGCCTCCTGAAGGACAGGACCAGGACGGCAGACATGGATGGGTGTGCTTGCTTGGAGCCTGCCCTGGCCACGTGCGTGAATTTAGAAGCTCTGGCCCTAAGAGACCTCACTGTACGATGTAGAACAAAGTCCAGACCAGGCAAAATACTTTGAGAATAACAATCCTAATCTTCCAGTATTAACATACATCAGTTAGGTTTACGGGATTAACACCAAGCCCTGCTATGCATCTGTTTGCCTATAAATGTTCCATAGAATTGGTGCTTGGGGGGCGGATTTCATTGTGTTTCATAACCCATATATATAAAGATTTGTATGGCCGCCCATCTTAAACAACTCTGGGCAGCTCACAACAGCAGTAAAACCAGCAGTCAAACTATAAAAATAACCATAAAACAGTAAAACGATCAAACAGAAACAAAAACCTGGCAATGTATTGTCAAAGGCTTTCATGGCCGGAGTTCGATGGCTGTTGTGGGTCTTCCGGGCTGTGTGGCCGTGTTCTGGAAGTTGTGGTTCCTAACGTTTCGCCAGCATCTGTGGCCAGCATCTTCAGAGGGCAGGGGCATAGATAGAAGATAGATAGACAGAGATTTCGCTTCTATCTGTGCTCCTGCCCTCTGAAGATGCTGGCCACAGATGCTGGCGAAACGTTAGGAACCACAACTTCCAGAACACGGCCACACAGCCCGGAAGACCCACAACAGCCATCAAAAACCTGGCACCTTAATCGTCCCCTTAGGATGCCCCTCAGCAAGCAACAGTCACCCTCGTTCCATTCTTTCTGTTCCCTTCTATCCTATCCCAGCGCCCCGGTCTTGACGGCCTTCCAAAAGGCTAAAAGGGTGGGGCCCTGCCGAATCCACGGAAAAGGCACGCTCCCAAGGTCCCACTAGGTGGCAGGGTTTTGGGGAAGGGATCTGCAGCGTGCCTACCCTATCGGATCTCGTGGGACAGGCAGATATTCTTAGGGAGAGGCGGTCCCGCAAATAACCAGGCCCCGTGCCATGTAGGGCTTTAAAGGTGATAACCAGCACCTTGAATTGCACCTGGGAGGAAACTGGGAGCCAGTGCAGCTCACGCAATAGAGGTGTTACGTGGGCGAACCTATGAACACCCAACACTGTGTGCGCCTCTGCATTCTGGACCAGTTGTAACTTCCGAGTGGTCTTCAAGGGCAGCCCCATGTAAAACACATTGCAGTAATCCAAACGGGGAGGTCACTAAGGCGTGAGTGACGGTGAGCAAGTCACACAAGACAGATCTGTGCAAAGCCCCCCGCCCAGCCACGGCTGCCCCCTGCTCATCAAGCAGGAGCCGTGAGTCCAGGAGGACCCCCAAATTGCGCACCAGCACAACCCCATCTGGAGTCAAAGATGACAAGTTTTTGGTCCCTGGGGGGCCAAAAACCCAGAGCCACTCCGCCTAGCCAGGGTTGAGCTAAAGTCGGTTCCTCCCCATCCAGACTCTTACAGCCTCCAGGCACTCGGACAGCACTGCAACAGTATCAGCTGCCCAGCCAGGGGTAGAGATGTATAGCTGGGTATCATCAGGAAAGATAGAGAAACAGTGCAGAAAAGATATTTAAAGAAGCGACTTCCAATCTTCTTTACAGCGGTTACAAACGAACTTAGTATCACTCCACCTCATAACCAGTCTTAAAACATGCATAAGTGTGCAGACCCTTGTCCTTAAAAGCTTATGTCAGCTTTCCCAACCTAGCCCCCTTCAGCTGTGTGGATTACTAGAAGTCATAGGTGCTATGAATGGTTCACTTTATTTTTTGCCCTCTCAGACTAGAGAGCTCTAGGTGTTAATTTTGGCTGGGCCATGTACTGGAAGCCTCAAGACCTCCCAACCCAGAGGGGATTCGTATAACTTTGTATGATGGTAGTTATGTTCATGATCGACTACTAGGAGGCCCAATAAGAACAAAGCACCGGTCATAGTGCCTCCTAGAGGTCAGTAGTAAATATGACTACTGTAATACCAGAAGTCAGCTGACATGACCACTGACTTTTCATTACTGTATTATCAAACACCTATGACTAATGAAGAGGTGTGTAGACTGTGGCATCCAGCACGTATACTGAGCCTGTGTAGCAATGTTTCTATTAGAAGTTTGAGAAAAAAGCTGCTCAGAGGCTTTACTTAAGCACTCGCCACCTCTGTTTTTTTACAGGATTGCCTCATTCCCTTGTTCAGCGAAGCATTGCGTTCCTGTAAGCAACATGATGTAAGGCCGTGGATGCACGCTTTAAGATACACCATGTACCAGAATCAGTTACTGGAGAAACTTAAAGGTATAGATGCTAAATACACATGTATTTTGATGAGATACTAGAATCATTCCTCTGTTAAAAGTTTAGCAGTTGTATTAATCTGCAGTTTGTTTCTTTATAAACTATCATATTATCTCATGAATTTTTGTTTGTTCTGTTTGTATCAGAATATAAAGTGCTTTCCCCAAACTACAGTTAAATAGAGAATAAAATCACTCAATCTGATTTTCTGCCTTAAAGTTTAAAAAGAAGGAAAGACTCTTTCATCAGGATTAGTTACCCTTTAGGTTTAAGGCAACCTAGAAGTTGAGATCATTCTTTTAAATAAAAGGAACCGTTATTTAGATTCAGCACATGGTAATATTATTCAAGAGGAGGGAGTGGATATCTGTGGTTTGTTATATATGATTCTTTTAGTTCCCTACTTTTGGCTTCTGTGTTTTCAGAGCAAAGTATTCCAGTGAAAAGCCATTTAATGGAACTGGGGCTGACTGCTGCAAAATTTGCTAGGAAACGTGGGAATGTGGTGCTGGCTACGCGACTGCTTGCTCAGTGTAGCGAAATTCAGCTGGGGAAAACCACCACGGCCCAGGATTTAGTCCACCACTTTAAGAAGCTGTCAGCACCAATTCAGATGGACGAAAAATGGGGTCCTGAGCTTGAAATAGAAAAAACCAAATTGTTATACACAGCCGGTAAGTGCCACTTGTGTGACTTACTCAAAAAATCACTTGTCAGTACTAGTCATGTGTTCCCTTATCTGGCTGTAATGAAATGTTCAGATCAAACTGTTAACTTGAGACATTTATGAATGTCTAATTTCCAGCATGGGACTCAGATCAAGATGAAAAATTAAGTTTAAGCATACCTAAATTCATGGCACCCCTTGCTACACCAGTAGAGTACCAAATGGGGATTTTTACTTTTAAACTTTTAAGATGACTGTTTCCCAAATTCTCTGCCATTTCCAGCTGTGGCTTGTCACGGTTGGAAAGCGGCAAGACATTTTGAGAAACACATCTGCATCCAGTCCTTTGGGTTAATGCAGTGAATATTACGGTTCTTTAGTTTTTGTCCCTGAGCCTTCATATCCGTCCCTTCACACCCCCCCCCCAGTGGGTTGTTAAGGCAACCTCAGCCTCTGAAATGTGCAGAGCTGAAATGGAAGCTGCTTGTTCAACCGATTGTGCCACTAAAAAAGGTCTTCCCTGTCTTCAGGCCAGTCAACCCATGCCATGGAAATGCTGAGCTCCTGTGCCATATGCTTCTGCAAATCTGCCAAAGCTGAATATGCTGTAGCCAAGTCTATTCTTACGTTAGCCAAGTGGATCCAAGCCGAGTGGAAAGAAATTTCAGGGCAGTTGAAGCAAGTATACCGAGCACGACAGCAGCAAAATCTCACCGGCCTTTCCATGCTGTCCAGAAACATCTACAGCTTGATTGATCTGCCATCCGTTAACTCCATCGAGGAGGACTATCCGAGGATTGAAAGCGAATCCACAGGTAGAAGAGATCCATGGCTCTTTTCTGCTTGGTTGACATAGGTCTACCATGCTACTCAGCTGAGATCTTTATTCTCTCTGCCTGTGAAAATTAAGCATTTGAAATGTGGCCCACTGGCTTTTTTGAGAGAACTACACTATGCTTTGTTCTCTTTCTCCAGTAAACATTGGTGTTGGAGAACCCGATTTCATTTTGGGACAGCTCTACCGCCTCTCTTCAGCGCAAGCTCCTGAAGTTGCTAAATCATGGGCAGCCCTCGCTAGCTGGGCTTACAGATGGGGCCGAAAGGTAGTTGACAATGCCAGGTAAATCCGATTCTTAAAATTGACATGGGCCTGTGAATACGTCTCAAGTTAATAACGTTCTGTAAATGGATTTCAGGTGGAATCGTCATAAGCCTGCCTTGTCTCACCTTTGAGCCTCTGCTGTACAGAGTCAATTTAAATTATGAAAGGGCATCGCTTATCCTGCAGTTTTAAAACGGGGATGTCATCATGAAACAAACGGATTGATTTTCTGAATCACAGATACAAAATACAGCTTCCAGTAAATCTTAACTTTGAAATCTTGTCGTAAGCTTGAACTTTAGCTTTTCATAAGTGGTTTGTCATACGCAGGCTTGGCATGTAAAAGGAATCGCTATAAGATCTCTTCTAACTTCAAAAGTAATGTATTGGTTATTTTGTCTAACTTTCCAGATATTTCTCTTGCATTTTGAGAATCATAGGTCTGAAAGAACTGCAGTTGATTCAGATGGCTTTGTGGCCCTAAAGTTTTTATTTTCAGTTGCTAGCCTGTGTGTGGGGAAGATAATTGAATAAGCAGTCTGAACAGTAGGATATTAGAAAAATGTTTTGTTCTGGCAAAGCTGTGTTAGCACCATCCAAATAACTTACTTTTGGAAAAAAATCTGATGTTACAGTCAGGGAGGTGTGCGTTTGCTGCCAAGAGAGAAATCTGAAGTTCAGAGCCTGCTTCCAGAAAACATTGCAGAAGAAGACAGAGAGAAAATCTATGGCATTCTTGGACAGGCTGTCTGCCGGCCTGCTGGGATTCAGGTTAGTCTAAATTAACTGGAACGTTTGCAGATGAATAATGGCTGAAAAGCCAGAAATTTTCTTTGGTTACAGAATTAGAGCTGAATAACAGTTTAATACAAAACTGCTGAATATTAATCAAAAGGCCAGTGACACTAGATAACTACAGCATGGGGATTTCTTTGTATAATATATTTGAAGGCCATGCTCTCTTGTACAATAAGTCTAAGAAAGGTACAGGAGATGGCACTTAAGCGTTGTAAATGTAAATGATGCCACTTTGATGTAAATAAAAGAACAGCATGAACCTGCATAAAACTAGCTGCTTAAAAATACCCTTGGCTGAGGTAGGATGGAAAATAGGCTTTGCGTGTTTTATTTGCCAACTTGTAACCTGCTTCGGTGACATACAGCTGTCGGAGAAAGATGAGGGGTAATCTTTACATTTGAATTCCCCTTTAGGATGAGGATATAACCCTCCAGATTGCAGAGAATGAGGATAACGAGGAAGATGATATGGTTGATGTCATCTGGCGCCAGTTATTGACAAGTTGCCCCTGGCTTTTGGACCTGGAGGAAAGTTCAACCGAGGGCCTCATCAAAGTGTGGAGGAAAGTTGTGGACAGGATCTTCAGCCTTTATAAACTCTCATGTAGTGCCTACTTTACTTTCCTTAAGCTTAATGCTGGCCAGGTATGCAATTGTGCATTTTGGTTAGGGTGCAAAGCAAGCGATTAAGCTGGTGAGGTCTGCGAAAGCAACTGTTCTGTCAGCAGAGCCTTTTTCCTCTTTCAATATATAGGTTCCTCTCGATGAAGATGATCCCAGATTGCATCTAAGGAATATTTCAGAACAGAGCACTGATGATGTGATTGTAATGGCAACCTTGAGATTGTTGAGGCTGCTTGTGAAACATGCTGGGGAACTGAGGCAGTATCTGGAGCATGGACTGGAAACAACTCCTACAGCTCCATGGCGAGGTATGGAAATTTTTAGCAGCTTGGAATTCGCTTTCCTTAGTCTTTAAGATGTTTTAGAGAAATAAAACCAACCTGAGATAATAGGCTAGAATTGATACAGGTAATCCTCAAATTATGACCATTCGTTTAACGACGGTTCAAAGTTACAACAGCCTCGGAATGGGTGCTTTACAGCCTGTAAAGCACTTCCGAGTGTCACAAAATGTTGCACGCCCCCTGCGATCACGATAGCATTTTGGGCACTTGGCAACTGGCTCACGTTTACCGGTTGCAGCGTCCCGTGGTCACGTGATCGCTTTTTTGTGATGCTTTTTGCTGTTTTATGGCAAAAAACACCCATTGGGGAAGCTGGATTTGCTTAATGACCTGTGATTCACTTAGTGACTGCTGTAAAAACGGTCGTAAAATCGGGTCCGGTCACGTGGTGACTCGACTTAACGACTGCAATGACTTACGATGGAAATTCCGGTCCCAATTGTGGTCGTAAGTCAAAGACTACCTGTAGTTTTCTTCTCTAAGCTGCATGCTGATTATATTTGCATTTCATGGGGCTAAATTTTGAACATGGTAGATCTGGTAAAATTACACCTTTTATAAAATAATTTATAATTATTTTACAAAATTATTTTAGAAAATAATTAAGTTATTTTCTTCTGTAATATTGTTGAATGCTTCACTAATGTGTGCCCATTTCTTACCCTTAGTTTCACAGTACGGAAATAGAATCATTTGTGCACTTGGAATTCAAAATATATTTTCTTGACAGGGTGTGAGAATGTATGATAAATATAGAATGAGTATGACAACATTGCTAAAAAGGCAAATGAATTTAACGATGCATCAATCGAAATACAGGCTTCAAAATATTGGCTGTGTTCTGCATTGCTCTGATTCCACCAAAGAGTTTTGGGTTCTACTGGGTGAGATAGCTATTTGCAGTAACATTTTTAGATGACAAGCATTTTTACACTTGAGCCATAAGGCAATCAAGTGTAGTCCACAAGAGATTATACTTGTTAGTAGGTGTTTCAGGGCAATAAGACTTAATTGCAGTTTTAAGTTGTCCAATGCAAAAATGTCAGTTGTGTTTTTTGGTTGCTGCGTACAAAATAATTCTTTACGCTGTCTCCTTTTTATCTTCATAAAGGCATAATTCCTCAACTCTTTTCACGTCTAAATCACCCTGAAGTATACGTTCGCCAGAGCATTTGCAACCTTCTCTGCCGAGTAGCACAAGATTCTCCTCATCTTATACTGTACCCTGCAATTGTTGGCACTATTTCCCTTAGCAGCGAATCTCAAGCTTCAGGTATATTTGGTTCAGTGTCTTTTGAAGTGTTTCATTTCTCCAGGTAATTTATTTTTAGAAGTGTTGCAAGTCTTCTTGCCAGCAAATACATAGTGCATGCTTTGTATCTATTTCATAATGTTTTTAAACACCAGAGTATGTTGCTGGAAATCTGCAATCAGTATGAAGCACAATATCTTGGAGACGCTCAGTGTCATGTGAGCAGCACATCCCTGATTTATGCTGTTTCACCCATATGGCAGCCCCCCCCCCCAATCTATCCAGAGGGTCCTCCCTTCTCAAGAATAGACTTCCAGGAACAAGAAAGCCCCATTTTAGAAGCTTTGCTCCATTTGCAGGTGATCTCCAAGCAATGCACACGCACAAACACGGAATCTGGGGAATTTTATATTATGCTAAATATCAGAAATAGAGGGAATTGTACTGACATTCAGTTGGAAAAATGGCATCACCCATGAACACTGAGGCTGGTCCATCCCTGAATTTAGCTGCCATAATGAACCAACTTTACCAGTTTCGTGGCTCTGATCCACCACAGCTTGCTTGCTTATTTATTTATTTTATTTATCTATCAAATTTTGCCACCGCCCATCTCCCCAGGCTCTGAACTTCAGATTTCTTCAACTTGAACTTGAAATCTGAAGTTCAGGGACTCGGGGCATTATCCTTAATGTGAGACTAATGCCACTTATGTGGCCATCGTGGGCTCTCATCAGTTTGAGGATTTATAGATAATCTAATCAAGTCAACTGGCAATCTTTGGTTGACTTTTGGCCTAGTAAGCCTAACCATCTTTTCCCTTGAAAACCTAGGGAGCAAATTCCCCTCGGCAATTCCTACATTTTTGGGCAATATTCAAGGGGAAGAACTGCTGGGTAGCGAGTGTGATGGGGCAAGCCCTCCGGCTTCTCAAGAGAGCCTAAAGGACGAGGCAAAACTGGGCTTAAATGAAGATCAGGCCATGATGCAAGACTGCTACAGCAAAATTGTAGAGAAGCTGTCAGCTGCAAATCCAACAATGGTATTACAGGTAGAGTTTCAGTCTTATTTTTGCTGCTGGTGCTTAAGTGGAACCCTCGCTGCTCTAACGGTTCTGGCTTAAAGCAGGAGAGAATCGATTTTCTTTGCATCGGGGAAAGTGCCTTGAGAAATACATTTCTGCTGTTGTACCGTTAAAACAAACGGGCCGGAAAACTTTTTTTGTTGATGCCTGTCTAGGTCCAAATGCTTGTAGCAGAGCTACGCCGAGTCACTGTTCTCTGGGACGAACTTTGGCTGGGTGTCCTTTTGCAGCAACACATGTACGTCCTCAGGCGGATTCAGCAACTGGAAGACGAAGTAAAGCGAGTCCAGAATAACAATACCCTACGCAAGTAAGCCTTCTGTCACAATGCACAAGATGTTGTGCTGCATCCGGAAACGTCCTCTGAGAAATCAGTTGGATGGCTTCTCAAAGAATTTCTAGTAAAAAACATTTGAGCTTTATTCTTTTCCGTTAAAACATGGCACTCTACCCCCAAGCCCGCTGTCATGTTATGTCAGGCCCAGCCCAAGAACGACCAAGAATCAGTCTGGCCAAACTTCAGTTCTTTATTTGCTCACGCCGTATAGACAGAATCTTGCCGGACTCAAGGAACTTTGCCTCACCTAAGGGGAAATAACCTGGGAAAGCTCTAGGGTGGGGCTATTCTGAATCTCTTGGTTTTCCCACAACTGCCCCCTGGACTATGTCTCCTCTTATCTCTTCCACCTTCTTGGAATGTGCTCCCTCCTTCCTGAGGACCAGCAGCACTGCCGAAATCCACCACGTCGCCTCCCCCTTCAGAGACACATTCCATAACATGTTAACTGTAAATCACAGAGAAGTTAACCTCTGTAGAAAAAGTTCATGGTCTCTAATGTTCTGTGCACTATGATTTTTATGACTAGGTAGGGATTAAGTCTCACCTTGCTATCAGCTTTGTAATGGAATGCTAGTCAAAACTTCACAATTTCGGGGGGAAATGGTGCTGATAATATCAGTATTCTTCAAACAAGGGGCAATTTCCCCTAACTGCTCTTGTTTTTTCCCCCCTCCCTTAAGAGAGGAAAAAATAGCCATCATGCGTGAAAAGCACACAGCCTTAATGAAGCCCATCGTATTTGCTTTGGAACATGTGCAGAGTATCACTGCAGCGCCTGCTGAAACACCCCACGAGAAGTGGTTTCAGGACAATTATGGGGATGCAATTGAAAATGCCTTGGAAAAGCTGAAGAACCCTTCAAATCCTGCGAAGCCCGGTAGTAGCTGGATCCCTTTCAAAGAGGTAGATTTTTTTGCTAATATAGTCGAATTAGAAGCAACTTTACTGTGTGTGCATTAGAAAATGGGGTGGCAGTTACAGTTTGGAGTGTTGAAGAATTCACTTTGGTTTGTAAAGTTTGGTGTTACATCCCTCTCCGAGTGCATTCTGTTTTGATAGTATGAAGAAGGACTTGGAATGGTGACTACCTTGATCCATCTATCCCAAGATAAAGCTTTAGAATTAGTGCAACTCCCTATACAGGTCATCTTTGACTTGCGACCATCTGTTTAGTGACCATTTGAAGTTATGAGGGTCCTGAAAAAAGTGACTTATGGCTAGTCCTCACACAACTGTCACAGCATCCACACGGTCACATGATCAAAATTCGGGTGCTTGGCAACCAGCATGTATTTACAACCATCACAGTGTCCTGCGGTCACGTGATTGCCATTTGTGACCTTCCCAGCCAGCTTCTGAAAGCAAAATCAATGGGGAACCATGTGATTTACTTAACGACCACATGATTCACTTGACCGCTGCAAAAATGTAAAATCGGGTGTGGCCACATGATACCTCACTTAATGACCACACTGCTTAATGACAAATTTTCCGGTCCCTATGGTGGTCGTAGGTCGAGGGCTACCTATGAGAGAGTGATTTTTTTTTTAACAGTTCCTTTGTAGAATGTAGAGTTAATACATTGAGTAGAATAGTTCAACGTTTTGGACCTTTTCTTAAACTCTCTGTGTTTAAAAACAGGTGATGCTCAATCTTCAACAGAGAGCCCAGAAGCGGGCCAGCTATATTTTGCGCCTAGAGGAAATCAGCCCCTGGCTGGCTGCCATGACCAACACAGAGATAGCGCTCCCTGGAGAAGTGTCTGCCAGAGACACAGTCACCATTCATAGCGTAGGAAGCACCATCACCATTCTGCCAACCAAAACCAAACCTAAGAAGCTCCTGTTTCTGGGCTCTGATGGGAAAAACTACCCGTACCTTTTCAAAGGTAAGGCTCTTCAGCGGTTAGGGCACAATACTGTTAGTGATGAGACCCCCCAGATTTCTTTCAACCTAAGCTACTCCCATCGGCCTTTGGATCAGTCTCATTGTTAAGCTGGCAGATGCACACGCTTACAGAACCCAGTGCCACTTGTAGGAATCCGTGTAAATGTCCAGTCAGTGCGCTGTGCGGGAACATTGACTGCATAGGCCTTCAAGATAGCCACATGCTGCTCCACTGTCCTCATGTATATGTCGCAGAGCTAGGTGGAAGACTTCTTCCTCGGGAGCAGAAGGCACCTCTTCCATTTCCCATCCGAGTGCCATCTAGAGCAGTGTTTTTCAACCGTGGCAATTTTAAGAGGTGTGGACTTCAACTCCCAGAATTCCCCAGCCAGCATGGCTGGCTGGGGAATTCTGGGAGTTGAAGTCCACACCTCTTAAAGTTGCCACGGTTGAAAAACACTGCTCTAGAGGCTAGCATCTCTTTGTTACATTGTGCCTGATCTTTCCTCTTTCCCTTGTTAGTGAAGGAGAGTGTGTGGAAGGACCTTTGCCTTTCCCCACAGCCATAAAAAAGGGCCGGGGGAAAGGAAGGAGTCTCTGGGTCACAGTTCTGATCAGGGCAACTCTCAAAAAGCAGCCTTTCCGTCTTTGCTGCTGCAGAAAGAACGCTCTGAAAATCCCCCAGCAAAACACCCAAGGGAGCCCGCGCTGGGAGCAAGTAATGGACTCCGCGTGTAACCCTCAACATCTGCTTTTCTACGCAGGGCTCGAAGACTTGCATCTGGATGAACGGATCATGCAGTTCCTGTCAATTGTCAATACGATGTTTGCTACGATAAATCGTCAGGAGGCACCTCGTTTCCATGCCAGGCATTACTCGGTTACTCCCCTGGGAACAAGATCAGGCCTGATTCAGTGGGTGGACGGGGCCACTCCTTTATTTGGGCTTTACAAAAGGTGGCAGCAGCGGGAGGCAACGTTACAGGCGCAGAAGGTAAACACCACCCACAGCTTTAACACCCTCGAAGGTTGTGCACGGCTCAGCGTCAACATTCCGTAAATGACCACATTTGGGTGGGGTAGCATGACACTCCGATCAGATGTGGCTTTTTTCCTGAGGTTATTCTTTGGATTGTATTGATTCCTATTCCTGTGCTAAATGCTTTTTGTTTGTTTGTTTGTTTGTTTATTTGATTTATCACCGCCCATCTCCCCTGAGGGGGACTCTGGGCGGTTTACAACAAAGTATAATTCATTAAAATACAATTATTATAAATAAACTAGAATACACCTTAATTAACAATTTATAAATACAATCAATATAGTAAAATCCAAATGGCAGAATCTTCTTAAGTCCATGGGCAAGGGCACTCCAGGCCCACCCTAAGGCATTAGCCACCCCCAAGAGTGTACTTTCTCCCTCCCGCCCCAAGCATATTGACACAACCAGGTTTTAAGTTTTCATTGGACAGCTTAATTTCTTCACCACCTGAAGCCGAAGAGTTTAGGACAGCATTCACGTTTCAAGCAGGAGAAGAAACCTGAGCTTAGAGAGCAGCCATTCCCCAATCTGATGCCCTCCAGCTCACTTGGCAACTCCCATAATCCCTGCTGGCTGAGGGACTCTGGGAAGTCTGATCTAGATGGTATTGGGCTCTAACCCCTGTAATACCTACAGGTAGTCCTGGACTTACGGCCATTCGTTGAACGACCATTCAAAGTTACGACGGCACTGGAAAAAGTGACTTATGACCCGTCCTCGCACATACGACCGTCGCAGCGTCCCCGCAATCACATGATCAAAATTCGGACGCTTGGCAACCGGCATGTATTTACAACGGTTGCAGCTTCCTGGGGTCACGTGATCACCATTTGTGACCTTCCCAGCCAGCTTCTGACAAGTGAAATCAGTGGGGGGACTGCGTGATTCACTTAACGACTGTGTGATTCTCTTAACGGCCACCACAAAAATGTCATAAGATTGGGTGCAGTCACGTGATGCCTCGCTTAATGGCTGCACCGCTTAATGACAAATTTTCCTGTCCCTATTGTCGTAAGTCAAGGACTTCCTGTAGTCTAGTACCTCCCAGAGGGTACTAATTAGACAAGGTTGGCCTCAAGGCAGTTTATTGCTTTGCCTTCTCTCATGCTGGGTGTGAGCATCACCGTTAGAGGCACCTGTTGAAACAGTCGCCTTTAGTACACCATTGGATCTTGGAAAGAAGTTGGGCGATCAATAAGCAATATAAATTATGACTTAATATGTACTTATACTGAGGAAAGATCCCATTGTGCTCCTCACTCTGTTTAGCTTAGAGTTTAGTGATAAATATGGGATTATTTCCCCTTTACATAATGAAGTGGATACAAGATGCATCAGCTGACAGGCAAGACATACAATACCTAATTTAGAGGTGTTGGGTTCTCTTGTCCTATCCAGAACAACGTGGTTTGTAACGAGAGTGGTGAAAGGGGAAGGCCATCCATCGTAAATTATTGGCTAGCCAGCGATACTTAATAGTACATTAACTGTGTGGAATAATGATTCTCATAACCTAACGCTCCTTGGATTGAGCTGAGCTGTGCAAACAACATTTAACAGACTCTGTTTTTATGCCCAGGATTCTTACCAGGCCCCACAAAACCCAGGGATCGTGCCCAGGCCCAGCGAACTCTACTACAGTAAAATTGGACCCGCCTTGAAAGCCGTTGGTCTGAGCCTGGACGTCTCCCGTCGAGACTGGCCTCTGAATGTAATGAAGTCTGTTTTGGAGGAGTTAATGGAAGCCACGCCACCCAATCTTCTAGCTAAAGAGCTCTGGTCATCCTGTACCACGCCCGATGAATGGTGGAGAGTGACACAGGTAATAAATTAAAGACTTTGGATGTCTGTGGAGTATTTATCTGTACCACCCACTTTTCATTGGGATTTGCCAGACTTTTTTTTTTTTTAAAAAAAAACCATTCAGTCTTTTCCAAAGTGGTTTCCCTCCTTTTATAAAGACATAACCCCAAGTACATAATGACTTCAGGGTTATGTAATGGCTCTGGAGGTCCATTAGTTTTGATCGTGACTTTGGCAGTTCCACTAAATGCTTGTCCATTTGGGGGATGGGGACTTGGAGGAGGATTCCTTGTCCAGGTGTGACCGTTCCCCAACCAGCTGTTAGTCAAACAACGCTGGAAACAGAAAAACAGGCACATATAATACTTCTCCCTCTCTGCTGTGACACACACAGAAGACACGATTAGCTTTACTGCGAATATATTCTGTGCATGTCTTGACATTGTCCCCTTGAGGGTTTTTCATATTTAGAACGCACTTACTTAAGCATCGGGGTGGGGCGAGAAAACAGATTTCTTACCATTTAAATTTTCCCCCCCCTCCAAGTCGTACGCAAGATCGACTGCAGTGATGTCTATGGTTGGGTACATCATCGGTCTTGGAGACAGACATCTGGATAATGTTCTCATAGACATGACCACAGGAGAAGTGGTTCACATCGATTACAACGTTTGCTTTGAAAAAGGGAAAAGCCTTCGCGTGCCAGAGAAAGTCCCCTTCCGCATGACCCAAAACATTGAAACTGCATTTGGAGTAACAGGAGTGGAAGGGGTTTTCAGGCTTTCTTGTGAACAGGTAAGCTGGTAGGATTGGGGCTAAAAATGAAAGATTGGATCCTTGAGAACCTTGCTTTCTGTTTCGTCAGGACTGGCAGTGTTGCTTATTCCCTTTCCAAAGAGACCTGTCTAGGCCCTGGCACTAAATGCCCTGTCCTTAGATCAGTGTTTCTCAACCTTGGCAAGTTAAGGTGTGTGGACTTCAACTCGCAGCATTCCCCAGCCAGCTATGCTGGCTGGGGAATTCTGGGAGTTGAAGTCCACACACCTTAAAGTTGCCACGGTTGAGAAACACTGCCTTAGATGTTGGACAGAAACACTCCCCTTCTGTAAATGTTGATCTGGGCTCACATGTAATGCAGTTGTTCTTAAAACAGGTTCTGCACATCATGCGCCGAGGACGAGAAACCTTGCTGACGTTACTTGAAGCCTTTGTCTATGACCCGCTCGTAGACTGGACAGCGGGGGGTGAAGCAGGGTTTGCTGGCGCCGTCTATGGTGGTGGGGGGCAGCAAGCAGAGAACAAGCAAAGCAAGAGAGAAATGGAAAGGGACATAACCCGAAGCCTCTTCTCTTCTCGAGTCGCAGAAATAAAGGTATTCCTTGCAGTGGGTTTACATTCGAAAGACCTAAATGTACTAAATTTGAGGAGCGGTATGCAAATGTTATTACCAACAATCATTGCAGTAATTTTAAATTATTGTAGAGGACAGAGATGGCCTTGAAGAAAAAAATTCAACAGCTGTTAAGTAAACACCAGCTTAGCCTGGGAAGGAAAGAGAGAGTGAGAAAGAAACTGTCTTTCATTATGCCCCACCTTGATTCTCTTTGATATCAGAGTGGGGAGAGAGAATCTCTGTTAGGCTTTCATGATTCTGTTATTATACCCTTTAACAATAAAGTAGAGTCGCAATAATCCTTGGGGAGTCTGTTTCCCGACCTGGCTGACTTTGAAGGGTTGACAATGACAGCATTTCAAATACTTTTTCTTTCTGACAACAGTCAATTTATACTTTAAATTTTAAAAAGTGTTCCTCAGCTATTATAAACCAAAGTTCATAAATTGTTGCTATAATAATAATATATTTCTTTTTATTAATTTATTAATTAATAATTTAACAATTAATAATTAATTTAATAATTTACACCCACTAAAACCCAGGAAACTTACAATACTCAGTTTAGCTTACTTATAATGTAACATTTATTCACAGGTCAACTGGTTTAAGAACAGAGATGAAATGCTGGCTGTAATTCCTAAACTGGATAGCAGTTTGGGGGAGTATTTACATTTGCAAGAGCAGCTGACAGATGTTGAAAAATTACAAGGCAAATTATTGGAAGAGAGTGACTATCTGGAAGGTGCGGAAGGGGTCGATCATCCGTCTCACACACTGCAGCACAGGTAGTTATTTTTGCTAAATGATGCTTACGTTTGGTGAGTCTCAAAACATTTTATGAGCCTCAGGCAACTATAGTTGACAGGCCACGTTCTGGGTCTCAGGGTGAGGAGACCTGGATACTTTGATTTCTCTTATTTAGTACTTTTTTAAAAAAATGTGAAAACTGCCACAAAGCTTCCAATCATGCCAGTGAAGCGTACAAGGACTTTAGAAAAATCATGTATTGCATTTCAAAAATTAAGGAGTTTGGAAGTTCATTATGGTGGTCTTGGCTGGTTACTTATGGTTGATCACATGTGAAGATTAACACACTTAAAGTTGAATTAGTAGCTGGTAGCGTTTAACATGTTTATCAACTGTTTAACTAAGGGCAATTTATCTGTTACTTGATTCAGTGTTCTCAAAGGAGAACTGCTAAACCAGCTCCAGATTTTTAAAATAGCCTGTTCAGAAATAATTAGGTTCGGTCTAGTTAACAGATGTGTCCAAAGAATAAATACCAAACGTTTTGAAGTTGATAATAGCTCTCTAGAAATGTTGAGTTCAGC
Source organism: Charina bottae (assembly GCA_023362775.1). NCBI lineage: Eukaryota > Metazoa > Chordata > Lepidosauria > Squamata > Charinaidae > Charina > Charina bottae. The sequence continues at coordinate 30,027,917 of JALMGJ010000010.1, forward strand.
TGTGCGTCTTCGTAACTCCCCCACCTTTTTTTTTTTTAATCTCAGGTATTCCGAGCATACGCAGCTGCAGTCTCAGCAGAGAGCAGTGCAGGAAGCAGTCCAGGTGAAACTGAACGAATTTGAGCAGTGGATATCACACTACCAAGCTGCTTTCAGTAACCTGGAAGCAACTCAGCTTGCAAGCCTGCTTCAGGAGATTAGCACCCAGATGGATCTCGGTACGAGACTGAGGACTGGCCCCTATTCTAAGACAGGATGCGGGGACAGACTGATTATGGAAACCACCCGGTTGTTGGCTTTATTTAATTATATTATGCATGCTCACAGTAGGGTACAGTCATTGCAAGTAGTGGTTTCGGAGGCCAGTATACCTTTAGATAGGATATTTAGTTTGCTGTTACAGAATTCTGGAGTTGGGAGGTGTCATTGGAGCCCTGGAGTCCAACCCCCTTTGCACTGAGCAGAAAAGAACCGGTTCGAAGTAATTGCTTCCACGGTTGATCTGCTCTTGCTGCTAAGACAGTTTGCCTTAACGTTCAAGTGGAACTCACTTGGCATTCTGCCATCGACTGAAGAATGCAGCGGCTGTTTGGTCCAGGGCTCCGCCGATGACCCTTTGAGTCCCCGAGAGAGCCTTTGAGTGTTTTTCTCTAACATGAGCCGATTTGAATGGTGTTTCCTGGCGTTTCGTTTTTAAGGTCCCCCAAGTTACGTGCCTGCAACTGCCTTTCTTCAGAACGCTGGCCAGGCACACTTGATCAGCCAGTGTGAACAGCTAGAAGGAGAAGTTGGTGCATTCCTCCAGCAGAGGCGCTCGGTTCTGCGTGGCTGTCTCGAGCAGTTGCACAACTACGCCACCGTCGCGCTTCAGTATCCCAAAACAGTGTTTCAGAAGCACCGCATTGAGCAGTGGAAAACCTGGATGGAGGAACTCATTGTTAACATGACGATAGACCGTTGCCAGGATCTTTATCGCAAGTAAGCTCCCTGTTAAACCTACAGAAGGAGGGGGGATTAAATAAGCTTCCGTTTCTGATCAGAATATTAATTTCCTCAAACCTGACTCACTAAAGTGCTATATATCAGCATGTGAAATATGCATTTTTTTTTCTTCCCGACCAAAAGTATTTTGACTCCCCTAGCAATAAAGCACTTTAACGTTTCCAAGTTTGGCTGCTTTTTAGTACTTTTTGATACACCATTTCCAGTGTTTTCTCTAAGAATCTCTAAGAAGATTATAGTGTTTAATGGTAGGACACCGTCAGTTCATGCTAAGTTAGCCACCTTTTGCATTATAGCAAACCATATAGCGGAGTGCTCCCTTAAAAAAAAAAGTTTATAATTTTGTTGCTTCCCCAGGTATGAAATTCAATATGCTCCTCAACCACCTCCTGCTGCGTGTCAGTTTATCAGCACTACGGAAATGACTTTGCAACGCTACGCGGCAGATATAAACAGCAGGCTTATCCGACAGGTAGAAAGGTTGAAGCAGGAAGCCGTCACTGTTCCAGTGTGCGAGGAGCAGTTAAAGGAAATTGAGCGTTGCATTAAAGTCTTCCTCCACGAAAATGGAGAAGAGGGTTCGCTGAGCTTAGCAAGCGTTATCATCTCTGCTCTCTGCAGCCTCACCAGGTGAGATGCTTGAAAAAATTGACTCGTTGGTTGCTAATCTGCATTGGGAGACTCTTTCTGTTTTTCAAAGCATTTTTGATAACAGTATTTCAGTTTTACTGATTGTAATTCATAAAATACTGCGATTGTGTTATTTCCCTTTATTATTATTATAGTTTGTAATGTTTAGTTAGTGATTTGTACTGGGTTAGACAGGTATTCTTAGTCTAAAGCTGAACAGTGATTTTTAGTTTAAAAAGTGATATAATGCATTTCTCATAGTTTCCTAAATAACTTGATATATATTGCAAAACTCTAATGTCCATGACATTTTAGATCCCACATTTACTTATTTGTATTTGTACTTTACTCTCTTACTGTTCTTATATCCCCTTTATTTTGGTTTATATTCTTTCTTTCAAATGCTTAGTAATAAACTGCCTCAAATTTCATGCAATATTTTTAATACCTCCCGTGAGCTTTCAAAGGAAAAGACTCAACATGCATGGGGGGGAAAAATAATATCTGTGTTTACCAACAAAGTTAATTGTGGAGTCCTTGGTGCTCTCTGAGCTTGGTTGTTGGCTTGCAGATGTTTCATTGCCCAACTAGGCCACATCTTCAGTGCTAGAAGGGAGTGGGGTTTGCTCTCTGTTTATATACAGTAGCTGCCCTGACGGTGTTGTTGGTGGTGGTGTTCTCTCCCTGGTAGTTCCTTGATTAGGCTGCTGTTTACTGCTTAATTGTTTGTCTGAATTGGTAGTTCCTTGATTAGGGTATTGTTTACTGCTTGATTGTTTGTCTTGTGTTAATCCTGGTGTTAATCTTTGTTTATCTGGGTGTTGATTCCTGGGAAGGAGGTGTTCTGGTCTTTTTGTTTCTTTTTTAGGTTTTTTATTGTCTCTTTTGAATGTTAACAAACTTAATTTCTTATTTAGGCGTAATTTAATGATGGAAGGTGCTGCGTCCAGTGCTGGAGAACAGCTTGTTGACCTGACGTCAAGGGATGGAGCCTGGTTCTTGGAGGAGCTGTGTAGCATGAGTGGCAATGTCACCTGTCTTGTCCAGCTGCTGAAACAGTGCCACCTCACCCCTCAGGATTTAGACATTCCTAACCCTGTTGAAGCATCAGAAGCTATTCACCTCGCTAATGGAGTTTACATCTCCCTTCAGGTGAAATATGTTTTTAATACATCTTGTTCATATGCAAAGCCCCTGTTGGGATAAATCGTAACAGAATAATATTTTGACTGAACTTGAGTTTCTCATTTTCTCAAAAAGTTAGAGAAAGTGGCTGAGTGGAGTAAACCCGAAAAGGGATCTAAACCTGCACTGTTCCCTTAAAATAAAGACAATTGAAAATAAGGGGGTCAGGCGTATGCATATGTACACGTGTTCTCATATTGGTGCACAGAAGGCGCTTTGTTTCTTCAAGTATGTTTAGAATAAAACACTTGAGGCCACAGTGAAGTCTTGTGGTCTACATGATGTCTTCCATGGAAGGCATAGAAAAATCCTAATTTAAGTGCTGCTGACTGTTTCTCCCTATGGATTTGGAGTGTTTGTGTTCTTCTGACAGGAACTGAATTCAAATTTTCGTCAGATCATTTTCCCAGAAGCTCTTAGGTGCTTAATGAAAGGAGAATATACCTTGGAAAGTATGCTAAATGAACTTGATAACCTCATTGAGCAAATAACGGATGTTCCTCTGCAAAACCTGGTGGAGTCTCTTCAGGCTTACTTAAGAAATGCAGCCATGGGGCTTGAAGAAGAAACACATTCTCACTACATTGATGTTGCGAGGTAAATAATCAACAGCTTTATCTTTCATTTGACCTTGAGTTCATTATATCCAGGTAGAAGAAGCTTTTTATTAGTATCTGGGAGAGTAGAGTGGACACAAGGATCAGTAACTCATGGTCTTGTCCTCTTTTAAATAGATTACTGTAGTGCACTGTACATGGGGCTGCCTTTGAAGACTACCTGGGAGCTGCAGTTGGTTCATAATGCAGCAGCCCACTTTTTGATGAAGGAGAGTCATCATACACGAGGCATTGGTTGCCAGTAAACTTCCAAATGCAATTCAGTGTTGTCTCTTAAGCTCAACATGGCTTGATGCCCATGTACCTCCAGAGTCATCCAGCTTACTGTTTCAAGTGGGGATGTTGAGGGTTCCCCCATGTGAGATTCAGCAGGGGGCGAAGAAGGAGGAGCCAGAGTTTTTTCCAGTTAGGGTGCCCTCCCTTTAGAACAGAGTTTCTAAGCCTCAGCAACTTGAAGATGTGTAGACTTCAACTCCCAGAATTCCCCAGCCATCATGGCTGGCTGAGGAATTCTGGGAGTTGAAGTCCACATATCTCCAAGTTGCTGAGGTTGAGAAACACTGCTTTAGAACAACCTCCCCCCAGAGATCTGTATGACACCCTCCCTGCTGACATTTTAGAAAGTGGTTAAGACTGAGGGTTTCACAGAGCTTTTAAACAGTCAGGCTCATTGCTAGAGGAGGGATGTGACCAATGTCTATGAAGGTTCTCAGTCATCCAGGTGGAATTGTCTGTAGCTTGAATCATGTCAACTGGATTTCTATTTTCTCAGTGGAAACGTTTCGCTCCTTATCCAAGGAGCTTCTTCAGTCTGAGCAAAGTTAGTAAGGGAATCCTTAAATATGTTTCTAGGTGGCTGTGTGACCTTGCACCTGGGGCTAGGTCATGGTTATTTTGAGATGTTATTTCTAAGTCCCTTTATCATCCTCCTGGAGGATGGTCCAACACAGGAGAAGTAACACCACAGGACCAGAGTCAGCAGTTTATCTTCATCTAAAGGAAAAAGGACACTCATTTGAGGACATTAATGTTCACATTTTAGACAGAGAAGATAGGTGGTTTGAGAGAGGGGTCAAGGAATCCATTTATGCCAACTTGGAAAATCCTTCCTTGAATAGAGGTGGCGGCCTCAGGCACAATCTTTCCCCTATTTTCCTTCCTGCTTTGTCTTCTGTGCCTAGGAAGATTAAGACCATTTCGCAAGCTCAACAGCAGCATGGTAATCTTAACGATCCTCCTTTAGATGATAAAGGGACTTAGAAATAACATCTCAAAATAACCATGACCTAGCCCCAGGTGCAAGGTCACACAGCCATCTAGAAACATATTTAAGGATTCCCTTACTAACTTTGCTCAGACTGAAGAAGCTCCTTGGATAAGGAGCGAAACGTTTCCACTGAGAAAATAGAAATCCAGTTGACATGATTCAAGCTACAGATGTGACCAATGCTTCTAACGTTGTGGAATTTGACTTTATTTGTGTCTCTTGTGTGTGTGGTTGATTTTAATTGATATTATAAACCACTAGGAGTCTTGGAGTATGGTGCTTTATAAATACAGTTAGTTAATAAGTGAATCTGTGTTAGGCAACATTCTCAGTCCAGTAAATGGATCTCCTTTCTGCATGTGTGTTCAACTGTCGGAGGAAAAGATACAGAGTCCCAATGGCCTTTCTACTTCTTTCTTTAGGATGCTTCATGCCCAGTATGGCGAACTGATTCAACCCAGAAATGGCTCCGTTGACGAAACACCCAAAATGTCAGCAGGCCAGATGTTATTGGTAGCATTTGATGGAATGTTCGCTCAAGTGGAAACGGCATTTGGCTTATTAGTTGAAAAGGTATAGGCTTACTAGCAAAGCTTTTTTTTTTTTTTTTTTTGGTACCTTTGAGTCAACTTTTACTCCTGGTGGCTACATGGATAAGTCCATGCAGTTTTCCTAGCAACATTTTTCAGAAGTGGTTTGCCAATTCCTTCTTCCTAGGGTTGAGAGGGAGTGACTGGCACAGTCACCCAGCTGGTTTCATGCCTAAGGCGGAACTCCTGGTCTTTCTAGGCTGGTGCTTTAACCACTACAGCAAACTGGCTTTCAGCAAAACGTATTAAAGTAGATATGAGGCAAGCTAACCTTCTGCTTAATTTAATTATCCTACAGCTAAACAAGATGGAAATTCCTGCTGCCTGGCGCAAGATTGATATAATCAGGGAAGCTCGCAGCACTCAGGCTAACTTTTTTGATGATGATAATAACCGGCAAGTGTTAGAAGAGATTTTCTTTTTGAAAAGACTGCAAACAATAAAGGAATTTTTCAGACTCTGTGGCACTTTTTCTAAAACTCTTTCAGGTAAATAAATATAACCTCCCTATTTTCTTTACTATACAGCTGCTTAAATAGTACTTCAAAGCAAGTCAAATGGCAAATATTACAAACTTTAGATGAAAACAAAAAAAGTAAGATAATTGGATTCTAAACTTGAGGCCCGAAGCTGTGATCTGCCATACCAGCAAAGTTGAAAATAATTGATTTGGTGACTGCCGTAATGCTAGTGCAATCCCTTTTCAGAATGCGTGTTATAGCTACTGCGGCAATCTTTTAAGAATGTAAAAGATAAAAACCGTCAAGGTGCGAAACTTATTTCAGTTACTGCCCATACTAACTTTTTTTTAAAAGCAAAGCAGAATTTTCGCATGTTTTCAGGGTTGTTTCAATACTTGCTCTGTAATCCAAAAGCTACATGCTGTGGAACGTATTGCTAACTGATTTACTAAAATGAGTGGCCATATGCATATGGAACTGGACGTTTTTTAGGGTCAGAACTTCCCATTTCAAGATGGTTTTCTATGTCTTGTTTGCTTGAAAGTGACCAAGATTTTTCCCCCCAAAGTCAGGAGACCCAGAACTGCTAGTTTGGGCTAGGAACATTTTGCACACCTGTAGTACGAAGCAGTTGAGATGAGTTTCAGACATTTTTCTCATGGGCAGGGTGGACGTCACAGAATGGCCCTTGTAAGCATACTGTCACATTATGATGTCTCCTTGATCTGAAACATCACTATTGCTGGTCTTATTTAAAAAGTGTTTTGGGATGCACTTGTTCTAAAGATGTCATCCTTCTTCCCCCCCCCAGGTATAAATTCAATTGAAGATCAAAACACTGTGAATGGACCCGTGCCCATGGTCAATGTGAAAACCTTGTATCGGAATTCTTGCTTCAGTGAAGACCAGATGGCCAAACCAATCAAAGCTTTCACCGCCGACTTTGTCCGTCAGCTTTTAATTGGCCTTCCCAATCAGGCGTTGGGGCTCACCCTGTGCAGCTTCATCAGCGCCCTGGGCGTGGATATCATCGCTCAGGTAGAAGCAAAGGATTTTGGAGCCGAAAGCAAAGTCTCGGTGGATGACCTGTGTAAGAAAGCTGTGGAACACAATATCCAGATTGGCAAATATTCGCAGCTGGTGATGAACAGAGCCACGGTGCTGGCCAGCTCGTACGATACTGCCTGGAAGAAGCATGATCTGGTGAGGAGGCTTGAGACCAGCATTTCTTCATGCAAGACCAGCCTTCAGAGAGTGCAGCTGCACATCGCAATGTTCCAGGTCAGTGTAGTTAATGTCTGAACCCTTCCCATAGATCTGGGAAACTGTAGCTACTGGAGACAAACCACTGTTCTGCAAAGAAATGCTTCTCACAGATCAACGCAACGTGAGACCGCAGTGCAAAATACTTGCCCTACAAAATGGACAGTGTTGAATTAACAAGGCAGGAATGACACGGTTTTCTTAGAATAGCGTCGTCAACATTGTTTGTCTTCACTGCTTATTCTGTAGTATTGGCCTTCGCTTTTGGAAACTGAATGGATTCACACATCGTGCTAAGCTAGAATCTGGCTTGTTTTCTTTTGGCTCAGCATGTTATGAATAACTAGAAGTAGTAGTAGTCACCATTACAGTTACTACTTGAGATTGTTTATGTTTTTATCAGCTTTTGTTTTTAATCTGTTTTTATGTTGTAAACCGCCGGGAGTAATTTTTATGTTGAATCCAATGGATGATGATGATGTTATAGTGGTTTTAAAGAATAGTTAAAGAAACCATAGCTTGGCACAGTGTGCAAACCAGACCTATGTACGAAACTGAATCTGGCCTTCTAAATTTGTCGTATTGGGGTGGTAATTGTAGTAGTAGTGAAGTGGTAAATGTGCTGGATCTCTCCAAGGCTGAATGAAAATGCCCCCCTTTTCCCCTTCTTTCAAAAGTGGCAGCATGAAGATCTCCTCCTCAATCGCCCACAAGCCATGACAGTCACTCCTCCACCTCGTTCTGCAATTTTAGCCAGCATGAAAAAGAAACTTCATACACTTGGGCAGATCGAAGCTTCAATTGCAGCAGTTCAGGTAAGCTGCATCACTAATCCATTGGGGAGCTATAGAGAATAGTGAGGAAAGATAGAATAGGTATTAATGCATCAGGTGCTTAAGAAAACAGAAGCTGGTCCCTCACATATGGGGAGCATTGATCCTTTAACCCCATTGCTGGAATATGTGGACATTTCAGAGCCCTAATAGAATTTTCCAAATATTCCATTTTACAAAGCGTATAAACTTTTGTCCTTTTCCTTTAATCTGTGCAGCCAAGGGTGAAGTTGAGAGGTTTCTTATTTTTTTTAATGCATAATGAGCTTCTGGTAATAGGTTTGAAAGCACTTGAGTTTAAAGAAATCAGCTATTAAAGTGACTGAACATAATACTCTGGTTGGATATTTACGCATATGGCATTGTTTTCCCTCTGTACATGGCAGTGATATTACACACTAGCAGAAGTCCGGTAGCACCTTTTCTGACTAATAAATTTTATTAAAAAGCTTATGCCTTTTAATAAAATGTGTTAGCTGGAAAAGGTGCTACCAGACTCTTGATTTTTTTCCCTACTAGAGGCTAACACCGACGGGGGGAGATGGGTGGTCATATAAATTGAATTAATAAATAACACGGCTCTTCTAGAACAGCGTTTCTCAACCTTGGCAACATTAAGATGTGTTGACTTCAACTCCCAGAATTCCCCAGCCAGCAACATTCTGGGAGTTGAAGTCCACACACTTGAAAGTTGCCAAGGTTGAGAAACACTGTCCTAGAAGGTCTACATACTAGCAGAAGCCCGATTCCTTTTTTAAAAAGGTGTTTTTAAAACACGTGATCTATCTATCTATCTATCTATCTATCTATCTATCTATCTATCTATCTATCTATCTATCTATCTATCTCTATCATCACATTTATATCCCGCCCATCTCCCCCATAAGGAGGGACCCTGGGCGGTTCACAGCACAAGTTTAAAATCAATAAAAATTGATTTAACTGTTCCAAGGTGTTTGCTTTGCAGATGACTAGAATGTTTGATTCCTCTTAACTCTAAAAAAAAAAAAAAAAAAAAAGATATTACTTCTGCACAGGACCCAAACCTAATTAAAAATATTAAGACTTAACCTGCTTTATACGCATTCAGGAAAAACTGGCCGCCCTTGAAGCAAGCATTGAGCAGCGTTTGAAATGGGCTGGGGGGGCCAATCCAGCATTAGCACCAGTTCTTCAGGATTTTGATGCCACAATTGCCGAAAGAAGAAACCTTGTTCTTAAAGAGAGTCAAAGAGCCAACCAGGTATTGGGAACGGTGTGGTTGGGTTAGCTTTTTTTGTGTAAGAGATAAAATAGGCAATTCAATATTTAGGACCAACTTTATGTGATCCAGTAGGTTCAAGGAGGAAGCAGATAGGAGGCTGCAAAGAAAGATCTGATCTTTTTTGCTATAGAGCTGAGTGCCAGGAGCTTACGTCAGTATCTTGTGCCACTAACATGGTTATTCTTGTGTAGAATTGTTACGATCTAACACAATTTATTAAATAAATAAATTTTAAAAAATAATCTTTTAGAGTCACTTCAGTTTGGGGATAAAAAAGAGAAAGACCTTTTTTTAGGGTGCTGTGGTTTCCCAGTTCATTATAATACATACGTTATTCAGTTCAACTTAAAACCTAGATACCAATTGCAAGACAAAGAGGGGATCAACATTAAGGTGACACTCTTATCAAAAAGCAATCCTGAAAACAATTAGGTAGAGTTTTGCGGCCTACAGGGAATGCTTGAGAAGGAAATTAAGTTGAGGGTTCTCTGGTTTCCAAATACCATTTCTCAGAATAAGGAGAGCTGTTAAGGGGAGATGTTAGAGCGACGGGTTTTCTTGCTTTTCAAGTTTTGAATTAATTTTCAGAAGAAAACTTAAGTAAAGGTTTAAGATATTTGAGCTTTTTCCTTCCTTTTTATGTCTTGCAGGTTACTTTCCTCTGTAGTAACATCATTCATTTTGAAAGCTTACGTACCAGAACAGCAGAAGCCTTAAACCTCGATGCTGCTTTGTTTGAACTTATCAAGCGTTGCCAACAAATGTGTTCGTTTGCATCACAGTTTAATAGCACCGTTTCTGATCTGGAGCTCCGATTACTTCACAGAGTGGTACGTGGGTGGGGGCTAAGAAAACAGAAGGGGGCAGTCATCTTAGAAAGGTAGATACTGTCAGTGGCCCCTTTCCCCCCTTCCAATTTTTTTCCCCTACCGTAGAGAGTCATCTCTCCTCTTTTGACCTTAGCAATTTGATTCAGTTTTTAACAAGGTTTGGATGTTCTGCAGTGCTGTGCTCTCTGAATAAATGTATTTGTTGCTTGTTTTGGTTACATTCTTCTGAGAAACTTAATGTGTCGCATTGGACTTTCTCGTCTTACCTTTTGCAAGAGCCCGGTCTAGCAGATAGTAATTTGCTTAAAGCTATTTGCAACTTGTGGCTGAGTGGGGTTCTTTCAGGTTAATTTAATACCTTGAATGCTATTGGAATATTCCTTTTTCTTTAGGGCACCAGTCATGACCATCCCATTGGTAGCTCAGAATGGCTTGTCATAGCTCACAAGCAGCTGACCCAGGATACATCTGCTCAGCGGACGGCACAGGCTGAGAAAGAACAGCATATAGACACTGTGTGTGAAACCATTCAAAATCTGGTTGATAGTATTAAAACTGTGCTCACTGGGCACAATCGACAGCTTGGGGATGTCAAACATCTGCTGAAAGCCATGGCTAAGGTAATATGTGCCCTGTGGAGTAGTAGTGGACTCATTGTGTTGCTGACAGTAGTATAACTGAAGCTAAGAGGAGAGAATCTTAGAGATAATTTCTCGTTGAGCTTTATATAGAAAATCTGCCTTTGAAATTTAAGAATGGCACTTGGTACCTATTAAAGAGCGTCCACTGAAATTTTGAGTGAGTGCCTGATGCATGTGCATACAGGTAGTCCTCACTTAACAACCTTTTGTTTAGTGACAGTTCGGACTTAAAACGGTGCTGAAAAAACTGACGATCGGTCCTCACACTTAAGACCATTGCAGTGTCCCCATGGTCACATGATCATGATTTGGGCACTTGGCAACTAGTTCACACTTAATGACTGTTGCAGCATCCCGTGGTCACATGATCGCCATTTTCAACCTTCCCAGCTGGCCTTGGGCAAGCAAAATCAGTGGGGAGCGGCGTGATTTGCTTAACAAACACATGGTTTGTTTAATGCCCGTGGGAATTCACTTAACGGCCACTGCAAAAAAGGTCATAAAATTTGGTCAGATTGGCTTAAAGACTACTTCACTTAGCAACTGAAATTCCAGTCCCAATTGTGGTCATTAATGTTGAATACCTTCATTTATTGCGCAAAGTACTAAAGCTTTCCTCAATCTGAGTAACTCCAAGCCTCTTATAAAAAGAAGCTGGAATAATAAGTGGGTATCTACCAAAAGCTAGAAAAATATGTAGAAAATATATACGGTTATAATGGACATTTCTAGAATAATCTGATACTGAAGTTTTGTGTATGGGCTATTTTCAAGAATATAGTGGGGAAGCCCATTCATGACAGAGAAGCAGAAATGATGGAGCTGAGCCAAAAGAAGGAAGGGGATTATCAGTGTCCCAGCAGCGTTGAAGCCTCATTCATCCAAATGTTTCCATGCTTTATAGGAACTGAACAGTAAATAATGTATATTCAACCATTGTGGTTTTTAAAAAAGGGAAATGTGAAATTTGTTTGAACCTTTCCAGCAAGTAGGTGGTCTTCAAAGGAAACAGAGCTATTGTCATTTGTTTCTTAAAAGTCCTTTATGGATGTGGCTTTTATTTCAGGACGAAGAAGCAGCTCTGGCTGATGGTGAAGATGTTCCTTATGAGAACAGCGTTAGACAATTCTTGGGAGAATATAAATTATGGCAAGACAATATTCAGACTGTTCTGTTTACACTAGTTCAGGCTATGGGTCAGGTGCGCAGTCAGGAACATATTGAAATGCTGCAAGAAATTACGCCCACCCTGAAAGAGCTGAGAACTCAGAGTCAAAGGTAAGCAGATGCCCCTGTTTATCTGTCTATAAATTAAGATGCAACCGTTAACTGTGTAGCGGAGATCTAGTTGCTGTTAGCAACAGAAATTGATAGACTCCCCAGTGCAAATACGATTTGGCATTCTCCACAACAAGCATTTCAACAAAACCAGTAAGGTACATGGGGGGTGGGGGGGGTAAAGAAAACGTTGCCATACATCAGGTACAGATGTGCAGTTAAAATGGTCTGATTGAATTCCTCTAACATCCTTTAGAGCTCTGTCAACCTCTAAAAGGTTATTGACTCTTTTTTTTTTTAGTGTCTACAATAATCTAGTGAGTTTTGCATCTCCCTTAATCACGGATACGCCGAATGAATGCTCCAGCCCAACTTCTGTTGCTGCGTGTCAGCCAACATTTGCCGCAGGTAAAATTGGGAACAGATTTGATCTCCAGTTGCCCCGCTCCTGAGCATCAGTGCCAGTGAGAATCACCATTATCTTTCTAGCGGCAGAAGGATAATCTGCCTCGCTAAATAGGTTTTCTCCCCTGGGGAAATGTGGATGGTAGGAAGCTATTCACTTCAGAGGGTTAACCCCTCCCCCCCCTTTTGTGCAGATGTAGCTTAGATCCTGATTCCTTTTTTGGTAAGTAAAGAATAAATAGTTCCATCCTGTCACTGCTGAGGAAGACGACATTGGAGTAATATCAAGATGGATTTCAACTTCCTTTCAATATCACCCTCTCCACAGAAGTAATTTCTGGCGGGATAGCGGATACCCCAGCCCCTATAAACGCGAAAGCACCTTGAAATCTAAAGCGCTGCGTGTTTTAGCAGTCAGTGCCAAATGTTTGCTACTGTTTTTTGGAGGGGCGGGGTTAAGTCTGTCGTAAAACCACAAATCAACACACGTTTCTTTCTCTTTCTCTTTGACTATTACTCAATCTTAGTTCATTTTCAAAACTTAAATTGTATCTTATTAGCGGTCCGTAGCAATACAGGACAGAAAACACAGCCAGAGATCATGTCGCAGAATACAAGAAAACTAATTCAGAAAAACCTGGCACCGTTGGCAGATACTCCTCCAGGCACAATTACAGGAGCTGGAAAGAGTGTTATCTCTAGCCCTAAAAAGGCCATCAGAGACCCTAAAACAGGCAAAGGTAAAAACAAAACATAATTGAAAGCATCTAATATATTCTGTTGCAATGAGCATAATGCATCAATGAATTTTCATGTAATATGCATTTAATAGATTGGGGGGCTCCTCTCTCTCCCTCTCTCTCTTTTAAAGCTGTGCAAGAGCGGAATTCATATGCTGTAAGTGTGTGGAAACGTGTGAAAGCCAAGTTAGAAGGCCGGGATTTGGATCCCAACAGGAGAATGTCTGTTGCTGAACAGGTAACTCCCTAAGCAAAATTGGAACATTTTTTCTCACAATCTCCCATAGTAAATTACCATTGGATTATTTTTCCATTTCACGTGCATTTGAACAGTTTTTAATATTATATGTGCTTCTGCATTCTCAGAGAGAGAGGTTATTTTTGCAAACGTTTTGCTTCCTTGAAGCATCTTTTTCTCATGTCTGAAAGTATATAACCCGTTGACCTGGGCTTTTTGCCTCCTTTCTGCTTTTGACCTGCACTTGGGCACTGCCCAAAATCCAGATTGTAGCTTCTGTTTTGTATGTGGTTAGCAATAAGTTAAAGATTTAATTACTAATTTATATTTTGGCATGAAAGAATGGAGTTTCTCCTAATAAGATTCCCGGCAAAAGTTTGTTATGTAATTGAAGAACAACCCATGGTATATCAAGACTGTAATTTAATATGGCAGGCTACTTAACCTCACTGTCACCTGGACATCCTGACTTTGCTGATAAAAGTATTTTGAGCTTCCCCCTACTGGCCAGATTTAGACACTGGATTAGACAACCTTCATTCTTCTTGGTGTAGCCCTTTGGTTAAAAAGAGGTCTTTTTAAAAGAGAGGCCTCTGTGGCATCTTTTTTGCTGTCCCTGTTGTAAATGTCTCTAAAGGGACATGGGTAACCGGAGGGGATGATCTTGGACGTTCCTAACGTGTTTTTGAAGTTGACTTTTCCTGAGTAACGTAGGGGCGGGTTTTCTGATCAAATGTTAAAAGCAGTCGCTCTCCTCCGAACAGGATCGGAAGCTCTAACTTTTCTAACTTGCCATCCCTTAGGTGGACTATGTGATTAAGGAAGCAACTAATCTAGATAACTTGGCTCAGCTGTATGAAGGTTGGACAGCCTGGGTATGAACAGGAAGAGAGCGGGTCAGTTTGGTTCAGCGAGGTGAGCGGCATCCATCAGAATCAACTGGGCCTCGGGCATCCATAGCAGCACCACAGTTGGTGGTAACGCCTTTCTGGGGCTTAACGTGCGGAGACCTCAGCAATCTCGGTGCACTGGGAACGTGAGCCCTGCAGAGTAGCTGCACTCAGGGATATGCTAAACACAATGGCCTGGACCCCCCCTCTCCCCCCCAGGGTCAAGAGTGGAAGCTCATCGCCTGAACACACAGGGCTGTCTTTCTGCTCCAGAAGAACTGCAAAGGCGTCCGGGGGGCGGGGGGGAAATAGCTGCAGAAAGGTAATTGGGAATGCTACAGACCGCAGAGTGATTTGGAACTCGGTTCCACCTGACCCTGTGAACAATCCGGGGAAAAAACAACAACCTCCCCCCCCCAAAAAAGGGGGGTGGGCGTGAAGAAACTGCAGCAAAGGAAGATTTGAGAGATTGAGATTCTTGAGTCACTCTTGTTGCTCGGCAACAGCGCTGGTTGGGTCGACCAGTTGGTGCAAAAAAAAGAAAAAAAGGAGGAAAAAAAAGCTACACGAGATGAACTTCAGAAATAGACTGAAATGCAAAGAGCTGTACATCAGCTGCGTTGGAAGAACCCTCTGAGAAGAGAGCCTTTTGTCTTTTTTGTTTTGTTTTTAAGTTCTTCCCCCTCTCCTGGTTTCTTCTCTTAGTTCGGTTATTTTTCCAGGGAAGTGTTTATTTCAACCCTTGTATTTCGCTCTTCAGTCAAAGGAATCTTTTGTTTTGGCTTTGGCAAGCCAAATTTCCAAAAGCACAGGGAATGCTGAACGTTTAAGCCATTGCCTTCTGAGTGGGCTGATCAAATGCCATTTTTTTTGGTTGGTTTTTAAAGGGAGGGTGTTTTTTTTGTTTTGGTTTTGGTGATTCTATCATGTACAGTTTCGCCCGATTCACTGTGCATTTCAAGTAACGCATTGAACAGGCATTTGACTTCACCTGCACCTCTCCCTGCTCACAGTGTGTCCTCCTTTCGTAATTCAACCCTTGGCCTACAAAGCTCATTCTATTGTGATTTGCTGTAGTTTCTTTTGTAAACGTAGCTACGCCAATGTAATTCTTACCTTTTGCAACGAAGAAGAGAAAAAGCGCAACTACAATATCTAAGTAGCCTTTTATGTTGTTGATGACAAAATCAATAAAGTGAAGTTTTAGTGGAGGTAGTTTTATGCTGATTCACTTCAAATTTTGATTTACACATGAATGTATAGTGTTTCAGTTTGATCTGGGGATTTAAAGGCAGACGTATAAACTGAAAATAGACTTTGGAGGGGGTTGTTTTGTTCAAATGAAATTGTATAAAGATTTGTGTGGCGTTACTTTTCCATATGACTTCCAATAGGTGGTGTTCAGTATAATAGATTTTCATAGTGAATTTCCCAACCAGTTTTCCTAAATCTACCTTGCACTTTTGAAATGGTGGGTGTGAGAGAAGTTGCTATTAAAATGGCACTTTAAACCAGTCTGTTTCCACACGTCTTCAGTGTTTTACTTGGCTGTGAAATAAAATTTCAGTAACTCTTGAGCTGGTTTTAGCGTTGCCTAAGAGAGAGAGAGAAAAAAAAGCTGCTTCCTGATTTGCTTATTGGTGGTGTCTGTGGACTGACACCTGAAGGGCTCCCACCCTTTCCCCCTCGACCTCCTTGTATGTGAACTTAATCTGCCTGAAATGAAAGGACAAATCAGGATTCTGCACATATCCTCTCTAGTCTTTTTGAGGATTTAAAAAGCCTTTCAAAGAAGGAAATATCCCTCTACAGTAATGCCACCTATTCATCAAAGATGATGCTTAGGCCACTATTTTAAAAACAGCCTATGAAATAAATATACAGTTCAGGATAAAGATTTAAAAAAAATGATTATACCAGTATTTTATAACGTAGAAAATCTTTTGGCTTCCTTAGGATATCTGATAAAGAATTGACTTGATGCTGTTATGCAGAAAACCCTTTGGCTTCCTCAGAATATCTGATTAAAGATTGACTTTATGCTGTTATCTATTTTTCCTATAGGCTTTGTCTTTCATTTTGATAACTTGCCCTTAGCTGTCATGTGCACTGCCAGCATATTTGCTAATGCTTGTGATAAATGTATTTGGATCTAATACTCTTAACCCCTTTGCCATCTTTTGCAAAAATGAAAAGACTGCTGAATTTCTCTAAAAAGCCAAGTCAGAATTCATCCAGCTGGTGATTGCAGTTTCGTTATCCTTCCCAGTGTGAAGCATCATTAACCAGCAGTCTGCGTATGGACAGCAGTTGGAATAAGAGAATTACATATTTTATTTCTTGGAAGCTGTGGGTGGAACAGGCCACTACACCTGTGTTTCATGTATGCTTATACTTTTGTCCAGAAATGAAACTTGTACGGAATGGGATCTTTACTGCATAATGTAATAAAACTAAAAAATCTACCTGTATTAATTAATTCCCTGTATGGCATTTGTTTCATTTACTGCAACAAGTTTCAGAGTGCTAAAGCTTCTGTGCTGGAAGATGTAAGCATCTCTGTGTTTCTGTAACAAGTTGGAATGCTTTGAAAATCTCACCACCACTTTCACAGGGAGACACACAGAAAACGGATTGGAACTCTAATATGTCTATCGTGCACAGTATCTGCCAAATTCCCACAAATATATTGCATATATAGGAACGTCTCTCATATCTCTGAAGTAGTTATTTGCAAAAGATAACATTCTGTTCCTCCTCTGGCTGTTCTGGACTTCAGCTTTCTGGAAGTTAATCCTCTGATGTGCAAATGGCGTGTGGTGCTTCTGAGGTCCCAAAGATTGCCGGATTGGCATGGTCTGGAGGAGGAACAGAAGGCTTTGGGGTTCTCCAGAAAGTTCTGTTCCTGGAAGATTTGATTTTGCCGTTGCTCACTTGGAGACAAAACCACCATTTCCAATCAGCCGTTTTTAATTTAGTTCCTGAGGGTGTTGCATGAACCATTGTTAATTGAAGATAGATTTTCCTTTGAAATGCCTGATAAGAAATGAGCTTGTGCTATACCTGCTATAGTTTTTGAGGGGGGCAGTTTGAGGTTTTGCCTTTCTGCGGGTCAGCACCATATCCTTTAAAAAAAATGCAGACACCTAAAAATACATGAATACAAGGCAAGCCCTCGTTTGCTCCATCGTCACGTCATTTTCCTGTTAAATGCAGGTTCTGGTTCAGGGTGATGCGCAAATTCGTAAACTTGCCTTCCCAACCAGCGTGGGGAAGCAGCTTCCACCCGTGGTTTCCTCTTAATGAGTGCTTCACCAGGTCGTCTGACTATGCAGTCGAGCTGATAGAGGAATCACATACTGGTTACTCCAGCACATGAATGCATGGTAAGAAATGCTGTTGCAGCTCTTGCGCAAGTCTTGGGCCCCATGAGGGGAAATTTCTCGACCCCCAAGGGCACCTGGCTTGCAGCAGTGAAAGGCAAAGGCCTTTCTTCACTAAACCACCTTATGGGTATTTAGGCACTGGGATTGGAAGTTTATTCCAAATAGGATGACAGCTCCCATCATGCCTGCTAGCTGAGGCTTATGGGAGTTGGAGTTCAAGCACGCTTGCAGCTGCCTGCTTTAGCTCCCTGAGCCGTTAAAAATGCGTTTTTTGTCAGGGGGCGGGGCTTCTATGCCGCCGCCGCCGCCTCCACGCGCCAACCCTGCGTCGGACCCCAGCAACGGCAGAAGGAAAGCGGCGATTGGCCCGCCTTCGAAACGAGGCCGCCCCCGAGCAGCGCCCGTTGGCGGCGGCGCCCGGGGAGGCGGCCGCTCCTGTCCAATAGAAAGCGGCGAGGCCATCGGCTGGACAGGGGAGGCGGCGCTTCGGAGGGAGCGTGGCGGCGCGAGGGCAGGGAGCGAAGGGACGAGGCGCTGCGGCTGCCGCACAAAATGGCGGAGGGCGATAACAGGAGCACCAACCTGCTGGTGGGTGAGGGCCGACCGAGGGGAAGCGGGAGCGGGAAAGGGCAGTCGCCTCCCAGCGGGCTGGGCACCCCACGCGGGGAGGAAGCGGCTGCCCGGAGCCGAGGCGGTTGCGGGGAAGAAGCGCGTCTTGGGGAGGAAAGGAGGGCTCGAAGCGCTGGGGCGACAAGCCTGAGGGGAGCGCCGCTGCGGGCCGGGATTCGCCCGCGCCTGCCCGGAGGCCAGCCGGTCTCAGACGCGTGAACAGATGGTGGGGGAGAGGAGAATAACGTCCGCAGACCCGCCCAGCGTGTGGACCCGCAAAACTCCGTCAATGCCGCCGAGTTAATACTGAATATCCGTGTGTGTGTATGTATACGTGTATTTCCCTAGGTTTCTAGATTCCTGTGAGATACGGTGGCCCGTCTGTATAGAAAGGCTGGATTCGCACGGCGTCCTTGACTCGCTTCCTGAATTCACGCCTTTTCTGGGTTGGCCGAGGGAGCTGGATCGGGGACTGACTGGACGGGCGGGATGTGCATAAGAGGGAAGGTGGGGGGACGGGAATGACCTTACCAGACGGAGCAGCTTGTGCAAATGTATTTGCTTGGCTTTTAATTGACCCGGGCTTGTGCAAACCGAGCCCACCTCTGGTTGGTAAGGGCGTGCTTGACCAGGATGGCAGTTTGCTGCCCTCCAGATACCTGCCCTGCAGCGGCAGAGCCGTTCGGGGAGTTGTTTGTAGGATCCTTTAAAGGGTGTGAGGTTTTCCCCTAACAGGGACACTTATCAATACATGTATACATCATAACATACATCATCATCATATTTTTATCCCACCTTTTAATATATAACTCAAGCCGGCGAACATACCTAATACTCCTTCCTCCTCCTCTTTTCCCCACAACAACCACCCTGTGAGGTGGGTTGGGCTGAGAGAGAGGGACTAGCCCAAAGTCACCTAGCCGGCTTTCATGCCTAAGGCGGGACTAGAACTCACCACCTCCTGGTTTCTAGGCCAGCACCTTCACCACTACACCAAACTGGCTCTCTACATGCCTGTGAGCTGCCAAGTAGTGCGCTACAGCACACACACTTTCATTTCTGTCACCACTGGAAATACTTTCAATAATTGGTATGGTTGGTGACATGTCCCCAAAACTTCTGTCCTTCTCAGTCCCTGTTTCTAAGTTGCTTCAGGGTTGTAAGTCTGCTTGCTTTTGCTATATTAGATTAAGCTGGCTGTTTTTCTTGGAGCTTCAATAAGGAGATGCTTTTACTGTAGACCAGTGTTTCTCAACCTTGGCCACTTTCAGATGTGTGGACTTCAACTGGCTGAATTCTGGGAGTTGAAGTCCACGCATCTGGAAGTGGCCAAGGTTGAGAAACACTGCTGTAGACACATATTCAGCCTATTGGCTCAAGGTTCTGTCAAGTGGGGCTCCCTCCAGTCCAAAAGGACATCTCAGGTTGTGGCTTTTGAGAAGTTTGGAGGAATCCAGAATGAGGGAGAAGACATTGTATTTATCCAGTGGTGATGAGCTTCCAGGCTAATAGCTGGAAGTCTAATCATTTGGTATTCTGATGTTTCACCAGCAGCTGTTAGCAACATTCCAAGAAGTGAGCTACAGAGCAGAGCACTTTCACCTCTGAAGATGCCAGCCACAGTTGCTGGCGAAATGTTAAGATACCAGATAATTAGACCACGGCCTATCAGCCTGGAATCTTGTCACTGTTGGATTGATGCTGGCCATGAAAGCCTGCATCAATATAAGTCATTGTGTTGATTCACGGAAGGTGGTAGAACCTTGGGGAGAAATCACATACTTTGAAAAAAACAATATTTTGATCTTCCTAATTTACATGCCTCGTTGCTGATTATATAACACCCACCATATTCTTTTTCTGCAAATGTGATCACAATATTTTCCTTCGTTACTGAATGAATATATGCCGAGAGCTGTTTTAAAAAAAGTTTCATTTTGCTGGTTCTTCTAACAAAACTCTGCACCTTCCTCCTTGGTTTCAAGAGAGACTTGCTAAGCTTGCTATGGTAATGGGAAGAGGAACAAGCAGGACGTTTTGTTTAGGGTGCCAAATGAGCTGCACTGATTCAAATGCAGGTAGTGAAGTCGGACGCACCACATTTAGCTGAACCCAAATCTTTTTTCTTGGCTGTTTTTTTGAAATTACAAGTGTTCAATTAAAGTTTATGGTTTTGGACTGCATCACACAATATAGTTGACATATGCAAAATGTCTAAAAGAATTCAGTGAAATAAGAAATAGAATTTCATGAAGTCCAGTTTCATCTAGAAAGATTTAGGGTATAATTTAACATTATCAGGAAAAACAGCTTGCAAACTTGATTGTTTAAAGATGTCCTGCTTATGGCACATACTTACGTTTGAATACTTCGTTACAGGCTGCAGAGACAGCTGGCTTGGAAGAGCAGTTGCAAGGATGGGGTGAAGTGATTCTGGTGACCGACAAGATTCTTCGTTGGGAAAAGTCATGGTTTCCGCCTGCCACGCTGTCTGTCGTGTCTGTTATCTTTCTGTGAGTGGTTGCAGATGATGTTATTTTAACATTACTTTCTTTGCAAGACATAATTGGCACTGCAGTGCTGTACCAAAAGCGAAGTGGATTAGTTTGTATAGCTAAAAGTGTGCTGCTGCAGAAAGAAAGTCTTGGGGTTGACTTAGGGTGCTGTTTTAAAGCAAACTTGGTGCTAATAACAATGGCATAAATTGATAGTGCACAGTTTTGTTATGTGTGCAAAGTATTAGTCCTCTTTAAGCAGAAGGGCTCTGAAAATGGTTTGTAAATATCAATACCAAGCACAGGTGTGCAAAATATTCCCTCTTGCAATGTTCTGGCACCTGAAACAGGCTGGAACCTGGAATGGGCCTGTTCAGAATGTTCCATTAGTAGAGCTTGCGCCCTCCTAGAAGCAAGGCATTCTCTGCTTATTATCCTTACATTCCACAAGACCACAGTACAGAAAGAAAAAGGATGTGGTGGGAGAAAAAAGATGGGCTTATGCACCAGTTAGTAAGGTTACAGTTCATATTATAGCCAGTTAGGCTAGAAGCAGTTGGGGAGACTTAATGGAATGACTGCCAAGTGAGATTCAAGGAGAGTTGAAGGCAGCTGGTGTCTCAACCGAGGTCACACAATAGTCTGTTTTTCTTTGCTGTACTCTTAACGCAAGAGCTGCTGGCTGAGTGACAACTGAAGTAAGCCAAAGGCAGCTGATCTCTCAGCAAAATGTATGAAATAAGGTGCATGACTGATTGCAGATACGGGAAATGCTGGTATCATTCCCCTAGAACATGTGCAGGGTAAGAGCAATGCTTAGAAAAACTGCTGCTGAAAGGGGGGGGGGGAATGCAACAGCAGCATAAAGTCTGAATTTGGAAAGAACAGATTGCCTGTTTTAAACTTGGCCATGGCTAGAAGTAACAGGATGAAGCTTAAGAGATTAGAACAATTTAAGTAGAAGCATTCTAAGAGCTCAACACTGCTACATTCCCATATTTGGCAACAGTTTGCAGTCTCTCAGCCCGGTGGTGTACCAGACCCATAGTAAAGGTGATATTAATTACATGGTTGCGGTTACGTCTAGTGTTCAACATTCACATAGCAGCTGGGGCAGAGGGAGCTGATCAGGACTGCGGGAAAAACTTTTTTGAGCCTGTTCTTCCAATGAACTCCGCTGCCTGTTCTATCCTAGAAGGACATTACCTTTGTTGCCAGTGAATTCTGTTTGCACAAGCATGTAGCTTGTCAAACAGATTATACAACTTGGCCCTCAGTTTGTTACATATTTGCTTTTTTTAAATTAGAAGAGAGGTGGGAGGCAGCAATATTATACGTCCTAGCAGAATTTACAGTTCTAATATTTTAATGTCCATTTTTGTTTGAGACTTGTTTACTTAGGCTTGCCAATCTCTCTGCAGACAAAAGTAACGTGGCCCGGGGGTGATGGATTAAAATACATTTTGAGACGATCAGGTTGTAGAGGATTCCAATTGTTACAGTTCACCCCTAGATTCTTTTACAGGTTAATAGTGAACTGCTGTGTTTTTCAAAGTCAAATAGGTTTTCCCTTTCCCCCAGCTCCCTCCTAATACTTGCCAAGCTTGTTCTCCCATCAGTCAGGTTATGTTTCCATTGCAGAAACAAGATATGGCAAAAATACTTTTTTTCTGATTTGTACTTGTTCCTTTTTCCGCCCTCCAAGCATGGACGCACTTACTATTAGGTAAGTGTCAGTTGGACTCTCTAATTAGAGTACACCATGCCTACTAGTCCCTGCATCTCACCTTCTAGGAGGTAGATAGAGGTCATGTCTTTAATTACAAACCCTTGTGGAGATGTTGAAGCGGTACTGGTGGAACATGAACATTATGTGTAATTTTGTATGCAGATGATACTATCTTGTTGGCTGAGAACCCAAATGATTTGCAACAAACACTGGATCAATGATGCTGCAACAAGGAATGTTGCAATAATTAAAATTAATTTAATTTTAAATTAAAATTTAATTAAAAATGAAATTAATGTCCCTCCTGAGGACTGTTCGTCTGATGGATAAAGTTGCTTGAATCTACTTTGAACTGAACTCTGCCTAGGTCCTATGAAGTAGACTGAGGCACAGTCTAACTTGGTTACCTGGGAGGAGTTTGAGCTTGTTGGTTGTGAGGAAGGGGACAGAGTCTTTGGGCTGTAAGCATGGCTACCTGTGTATTCAATCCACTTCCCTTCTGATTGACCAAGATGTTCTGGGAGGTAGCATGTAGTTGGGTCCAGATGGTGATAAATTCACCCTTCAGTGAGGGCGTGGTCTGCCCCTTCCTCAAGAAGCCATCCCTGGACCCAATGGTATTGGACAATTTTTGTCCTGTCTTCTTGTTCAGAAGGTGGTTGGGTTGAAGCTTCACTGGGCCCTGGAAGAAACAGATCCAGCCTGGGTGTAGTACTAAGACAGCACTGATTGCTGTTGTGGTGATACCTGGTGAGATTGGGATGGTGGTAGTGCATCCAATCTGGCCCTCCTTGTTCTCTCAGCAGCTTTCAATACCATTGATCATGAAATCCTTCTAGACCAGCTCAGGATTGGGGAATGAATGCACAGTGTTGCATTGTTTCACCTCTGTCTTCTAGGGTCACTTCCAATTGATGTCAGTAGGGGGAGAGGTTTAGCCCCTGCTTTGCAGGGCTCCTCAGGTCTCTATTCGCCCCCCAATCCTATTTAATACCTACATGGATAAGGTCATCTGTCATCACAGATATCATCAGTATGCTGGTGATACTCGATTATCTCTACCTTGGCTGATCAAGTGATGCCTTCAAGGTTCTTCTCAGTGTCTGGAGGTCAAGGGAGCCTGGCTGGAAGGAATAAGCTTAGACTCTTTCCTAGCAAGACTGAGAGGTTGTGGCTTTTGAGGCCTCCCAGATCTGGGGATTTTCCATCATTGATTCTGGATGGGATAGCACTCCCCCAAATGGAACTGGTGTGCAACTGGGGGGGTCCTTCTAGACTCTCAGCTCCTGCCCAAAAAGCAGGTGGCAGCAGTGACAAGGAGGGCCTTTGGACAAATCCATCTTGTGCACTATTTATGCCTGTTCCTGATTTGGGAGGCCCTGCTCACAGTCACTCACATGTTAGTCACCACCTTGTTTGGATTACTGCAATGTGCTGTACATAGGACTGCCCTTGAAGGCTATTTGGAAGCTGCAGCTGGTCCAGAATGCAACAGGGTGGGTAGTTAGCACATCTTAATATGCCCAGGTAACATCATGAGTGTGGAAGCTACACTGGGTTCCAGTAGGCTTCTGGGTGC
Source organism: Charina bottae (assembly GCA_023362775.1). Taxonomy (NCBI): domain Eukaryota; kingdom Metazoa; phylum Chordata; class Lepidosauria; order Squamata; family Charinaidae; genus Charina; species Charina bottae. Next base: position 30,051,849 of record JALMGJ010000010.1, read on the forward strand.
AGTTCCAAAGTGCTGGTTGTCACCTACCAAGTCCTTCATGGCAGAGGGCTGGGTAACTTGCAGGACTGCCTGTCTACAATTATTTCTGCCCATCCTATAAGATTCAACAGGGTGGGCATGTTCTAGTCTCTTCTATTAAACAATGTCATCTGATGGGACCCAGGTGGTGTGCCTTCTTTGTCACTGCATCTTCCCTGTGGAGCATTGCCCCCAAGGTCTGGATGGCCCCAACCCTGACAACTTTGTATAATGTGCTGAAGACTTGGTTTTTCTTTCAGGCACTGGGACAGGATGTTAGGTGAGCCCATTTTCAGGGGCTTTATGTTTATAATTATATGGTTGACTGTGGGCCTGATTTGTTTTTAATGTTATTTTGGTGACACTTTTTGCTTTTCGATATTAGCCATCCAGAGTTGCATGGCAAGTGGGTTGCTGAATGAATGAACAGATAAATAAATGGGAAAAACTTAAAGTAGATGAATTTGAATACCTTGTTCATTAATACAGGGAAACTGATGGATCAATTTTAAGATGTGCAAGTGTTGGTAGAAAGGTGTTGGGTATTGTGTGGTCTGTTGTGAGGAATGACAGTCTGAATAAAGTGAAAAATATTGATGTATTGATTCATTCAGGATCCTTAGCAGTGAACCCAATATATAATGAAAACATCCAGAGTTAATTACAAAAATAAAAAAATCCTCACTAAATTAATAAAAGAATAATAAAAACAAACCAGTTAATGGCACATAATCCACTTCGACTAGTCACTGTTAGTCAACATAAGCATCATAGATGTCTATAAGGATTCTTCAAAAGAGCTGTTTTAAGTAGGGCCAAGATTAAAAAATAAATGTAATTTATACTTACATTTGGGTGAAATAGGATTACTCTCGTATCACCTACCAGCTAGGGCCCACATGCCATCTTTTGGGGACCATCCCCAAGTCATTGGATTGCACACTCTTTGCTTTAATGGATGAATTACTATCTCAGAGACAATTCTTCCTTTGTTTCAACAGGTTGATCTACTATTTGGACCCCTCTGTTCTTTCAGGTGTTTCCTGCTTTGTCATGTTGCTTTGTCTGGCTGACTACCTTGTACCTGCGCTTGCTCCTAGAATTTTTGGCTCCAATAAATGGTATGTCTGAGTATTAAACCCATGAATGGTTTCTTTTTTAAAAAATAGTATAAAATCAAGCAAGAAATTATTACATTTGTTGCATGGGTAGGCCTGTATATATGCTTTAACAGTGTTCTTAAACTAAAAATAAAGAATGAAACTTATCTCTTGAATGTGAAGTTGCCCGGATTTGAAATAACTTTTTAGATAAATTGTGATCTCTCAGGGAACCCCTGGTGGCCTCTTGTGGAACCCTAGGGTTCCACGGAACCCTGGTTGAGAAACCCTGGTGTAAATGTGGGTTTACATTTAAATATTATACATTATAGTATAATATTTATACTATATTTAGTATAAAATATAGAAAATTATAAAGAATATATCTATATATAGAGAATATATCTACCATCTAGCGGGGTCCAGAAGGCAGGCCTTCTCTGCAGTTGCACCCGCCCTCTGGAACATCTTACCCCCAGAGCTGAGGCGGGTTTCCTCGCTCCCGACCTTTCGGAAAGACTTAAAGACCTGGTTCTGCTGGCTTGCCTGGGAGGGAAATGCCAACAGTTCCTCTTGGGGATGGCTGGTCCCTTGAAGCTCCCCAGTATTACCATTTTTAACATCTTTTATACTTGGATTTTATATTATTTATTATATTGTAACTTTATATTTATGTTTTAACTATGTTTTATTGTGAACCGCCCAAGGTCCCCGATGGGGGAGATGGGCGGTAATATAAATTTAATAAATAAATAAAATTATATTTGATCAACTTAGATTTTGAATGTATGCCCATCCTATAAGATGGAAAACCTAACAGATAATAACCAGGGATGATAAGGCTAAGGAGATACTTTGCTGGAGTAGGAAAAAGGGAAGAAGAATACATGAATGATGAGTGTGTGCAGGGTTAAATATTTTGTTTAGGAGAGGAAAAATATTAAGTGTTTTGCTTTGAAAACTCTTAAAGGACAACTGAACAACAGCAACGCTTCCATGAAATCTGCAGCAATCTGGTAAAAACACGGCGCAGGATCGTTGGTTGGTGGAAACGCCTTTTCACGTTTAAGGAAGAAAAGCCTAAAATGGTAATTTATTTGCTTTTCTGAAGATGTTTCAACCCAATAACATGATTAACTCAGTCTAGATTACATGTAGTAAAATCAAAGGTTTTAATTGCTACATTTGATTTGTGTGTTTTTAATGAGAGTTCATCTTTAGTTTAAGTGTAAGTTTTTAAATGCAGACTTTAGAAAGTGCACCTACTATCTGATTATTATATTTTGATTTTACTTGTCAAGCAGTAGCTTTACCAGGAGTCCCTGACAGCATTTTTTTGCATTTATGCTTTGGGGATAATCAGACTGTCCCCTTTGGGTCAGTACGTTAAATAAAATACCTTGTTCAGAATGAGCTAATGAACTGTTTTGTTTGTTAAAAGCCAGGGGGAAATGCTGAACTGAATAAAGCGTTGTCTTATACCTCCAGAAGCTGTATTTTATGATTATTGAATATGTATGATCTCTCTTCTAGTACTTCACAACAATGCTGTGTTTGTTAGCTGTGATCGCTTGGATAGGACAACAAGTTCATAACCTCTTCCTCACTTATCTTATTGGTAAGCAAGAGACAAAGCCGATAGGGCTGAAAATATTTCTCTACCAGAAAATGGGAACATTAAATTAGCAAATATGGAAAACAAGTTTAACAGAAAAAGACTGACGATAATTTGTGCTTGTTTTTTTTTTTTAAGTGAGCTGCTTCTTGTTGTTCCCTGGATTAAACAAACACGGAGTAATTTCCAAATATGCTGGAATGGCAAAAAGGGAGGTCAACAAACTCCTGAAGCAAAAAGAGAAGAAAAATGAATGAAGTGTTGCTTGCTATGTCACCCAAATATATAATTGTGTTCTGGGAACAATTCAAATGACTTGCTGCGTATTTAATAGTATAGAAGTGCTTATACCAGCCACTGCCTTTTAACTTTAAACGTGGGACCCTTTTCTGCTGTACAAATACCAACCATACGGTCCCGCAACCACACGTTAATACAGTGTGTTAACACAGACGGTCATTCTTCTAGTAAGTGTGATTAGCAATCTCATAGTGTGATAAGACTGTTGATCAGTAATTATTGGTGATGGTAAGCTGATTATAATTGTGTGGAGCTATCCTGTGTTAATATTTTTGGTGTAAAAGATACCGGCTAAACTTCTGTATTCCTTCTAAGTGTTTTAAGGACACACACTGGACTGACTAGATTTATTTGGTGATATCCTCCAGATTAAATGAATAGAATTCATATTAAATTGTGGATTACAGTGATTTGAATGAGCAAGGCTGCTAGAATTGTGCATCCAAGTTATCCCTATGTCTGTAGTAAAATGTATTGCACTGGAACTATACAGGAAACAGGTTTAGGAAGCGAAATCAGCTTTTTGTTTAATTTAAATTGCTGTAATTTTGATGTCATGTGTTCTGATGTTTTTAACAAAGATGGTCTAAAAATACAAAAATGTGTTGAAAATACTTGATGCATCCATCTTTTTAACATGTTTATCTTTGAGTTTCCTTATTGCTATTTTGCTTATATTTTAAATTAAAATAGCTGTATCCTATTTGTCTCCAATATGGTTTCAAGGACAAATTTCCGTCAATTTCAGATGAATGAGCAGTGTTATTCCCAGTTTGAAACCAATCTTGTTTTTTAAAATTACTTTGTTTTTTAATTTTTAATTCCCACTTTGAAACCAATCTTGAGGAACCTTAATGCTTTGTTTTTTAAAATTACCTTATAGGCATTCTTTCTGGCAAAATAAGGGTTGTTAGGAAACCTAGTGCTTTGACAACCTAGATCTGTCTCTAATTAATAAGCCACCAGTATAAATCTTGATGGTTTTCTATTAAATAAAGGGGCATATTTTTTTTTTTAAAAAAAACTACTCCTGCTTTGGTTTGCTTACACTGTCCTCTAAGGGCATAATTGGTTTGGCTGGATAAGTAGTACTGTGTTCTTCCTTTATTTGCCTAGAATTAATACAAATATGTCATAGTAACTGAGTGATGATCAAAACATGGCCAAATCGGTAATAAGTATTATTCCCCGCTGTGCTTAAGAACATCTAAATTATTTTGATCTCTTTTCTGTGGCAAAACTTGCTTTTGCAAGTGACACCAATGTGCCTGGCTTGGAAGTGTGGGATGAGAAAGAGGCACAATGCAATTCGCACATCAAATTCCATTTATTGGCTACATTGGCAATGCAGATATTTGATTGGGAGATGAATTCATTCAGTCGTATAACTTTAAATTATTGGGATCTCTTTAGTGCTATACAGAGCTTCAGATAACTAATTTGAATATGATACCGAACTCATGGTATTATTATGTGGTGTTAGATTTTGTTTATTTTTGGATAAATTGAGCTTGGCCAAGATACTGCTTCTCCAAACCAATTGAAACCTTCTGTTTGAATACGCCAAGTTGGGTCCTACTGTAGGAATGACTTTCCCTGTTATTAATTTCATCTTTACTTTTATATGTTGATTAGATTTTTAGATATTGCACAAGATTCCTACAGTAGGAAAGGCTGTATCTTTGTCAAGTGAATTGAGACTAGAAGCCTGTCAGAGTGATTTATTTTTCTAGAATTTGTGCCCTTTCATTATAGTAAAAACATGCAGTAGAAGAAGCACAAGCAAAAGATAAAAAGTGGTTTTGATAAACTGATTTTAATGAGCCATTTTAGGTTTTTTTAAAGCACATACTCTTTATATTTACTGTCACTCCCTTTCTCTTTTTTATAATTTGTTTCTAGATGAGAACCAACATTATTTAGCTTGGATTGTAATGCAGTGTTTTAAATGAGCGAAACAATATTGTAAGAGGGAAGCAGCTTGCGATGTGTAAAAATAGGGCTATTAGATACATGTGGGCTGGGAGTCAGGATAAGTTTTGTGTACTGGCCATTTTTTGTCCTTTCTTTTGATTGTGTTAAATGTGTAATATAGATGGATGTTAATGTATACTTAGGAAACAAAGTTGAATAAAAATGTTAATAGAAGAAAAACATGAGTGATGCTTTATTGAAGGGGCACGCCAGGCCCGGTCTCTAGTTACTCAATAATGCTCCAGAAAAGTCTTAGTAAAACAGGTGTCCACTATTCCTGAGACTGTAAGCTGCTGAGACCTTGATGGTTTCAGTTTCTTTCCACTTTTTCTTAAGTTGGTCTTTGCTTGGGACACAATTTGTGTATCAAATGTGGAACCCTAGCTTATTTCTATAACTGCTGAAAGCAACTCTTGGTCCCTTCCCTCTGTCGTCCTCTCAAATTTTCTTTGGCAAGGTGGTTACACCTTGAACACAATGCGGGGCTGAGCTGATGATGAGAGGATCGACCTGGGTTAACAACTCTGACTTCTGAATAAAAGAAAAAAACATTGAAATATTTCATATTTCATTGAGATATCCCCCAAACACTTATTTGTGCTAATTCTCAGCCATTTCAGCTGGGGACACGGGACTTGTAGTTCCACACAGCTGGAGGACACCAAGCTGGTGCAGCTGCTCAGGTCAATATCCACTAGTTCACCCAACACATTAAGCCATGAAATGGTTGGACTTTGGGGAGTAAAAACAGTGGGTGATTCCATCCATTGTGGTCTGTAAACTGGTCTATGGCAGTGTTTCTCAACCTCAACAGTGGGCTTCAACTCCCAGAATTGCTGGGATTTCTCTTTCTGTAAAATAATTGATGCCTTAGGATTTGGGGCCAAGCAAGATTGTGAGGTGGAAGTGACTACATGCTCCCAAACTGAAGTGGTTTGGTTGTTACTGGACACAACTGCAAGAGACACCCGTGTGCAAGTGGGAAAGAGAATTGTCCAGCTCTTGGTCTCTTGATTTAAACCACATTGACAGAGTGATTTCTGATCACTTTTGGAAGGCTTGTAATAGGGATGCTTTGTAGAAGTGTCTTGCTGAAGTCCTCCCTGTCTTTAACTGTCCATATAGTCATTTATTAGCTTTACATCTCCCCTTTTCCCCCAGGAGCTCAGAACAGAATGCATTGTTCTCAAGAGTTCCCCATCACAACGATCCTGCGAGGATGATTGAGTTGAAGAATGGGCTGTGAGACTGAGAATAGTGCAAAATTAGTGGCTTTCCACCGCAAAAGGTAGACCTCGATCTAGTCTCCCTGGCCAGTCTTAACATCTTAAACACAACGCCAGACTAGCTCTAGGTGTCTCTGTGTAATAGGTGTAAATACAGGTTGTAGAATTCTGGTACAATCCAGTGGCTTGATATTGCAGATTGGCTAGGTGGTGGTTGGGAGAAGTGGGTTCTTCAGTGCCCCTACAGGGCAGCACATTCTGAATATTGTGGGATTGGTGGCTGGGGGAGAGCAGGCATGTTTATTATAGCCATGAAACAAACTGCTTCTATGACATGTGCTGCAGGATGGGGGTGCGTGTAAACTTCTTGTAGGGCAGTCTCCCCTATTGGTGCTTTATCAGTATATTGCAGAATTGATACCCTTCACTTTTTCACAAGTTCCGTGAGAATAAAATCAGAGTGGTAGTGAATAGACTAGAGTAGGGTTTCTCAACTAGGGTTCCGTGGCACCCTAGAGTTCCACGAGAGGTCACACGGGTTTCCCTGGGAGATCACGATATATTTAAAAAATTATTTCAAATCTGGGCAAGATCACATTAAAAATGTAAGTTTCATTGTTTATTTTCAGTTTAAGAACACTGTTAATGCATCTATATAGGCCTACTCATGAAATGAATATAATAATTTTGTAACTTCTGGCCTATCTTTGAGCCTGAATATGCAGGGGTTCCCCGAGGCCTGAAAAATATTTCAAGGGTTCCTCCAGGGTCAAAGGTTGAGAAAGGCTGGATTAGAGGCAAGATCTGGACTGAACTCCCATAGCCCAAAGTCCCTGGATTTCTTCTCTATCTTGGGCAGACCTACTTCACAAGTTTATTGGTAATGGGATGCAAGAAGCAGCCATGTACGTTATGTCCAGTCTAGGAGCAGAAGGGGGGGAAAAAATCTTTAATTATGACTTGTACTTTCTTTTGAGTTTCATAAAGAAAACAGTTTAAACCAGTGCTTCTCAAACTTGGCAACTTTAAGAGATGTGGACTTCAACTCCCAGAATTCCCTAGCCAGCCTTGCTGGCTGGAGAATTCTGGGAGATTTATTTATTTATTTATTAATTATTCAAATTTATCACTGCCCATCTCCACAACAGTAGACTCTGAGCGGTTTACAGCATTAATATTAATATTAAAAAACCTATACACTTAAAAATACAATATAATAATAAATAGTTGAAGTCCATATCTCTTAAAAGTTGCCTAGTTTGAGAAACACTGGTTTAAAAGCACTGCACGGTATAGTCTTCCATTAACGCTGCAGTTTGATGTGAAGTTTAGATACCCAACACAAAATGACTCGCATCAAGCAGGCTACGAGTTGCCATGAACCAATGTTACCCTACACTGCTTTATGGAGTACAGGGCAGCTGTGTTGTGCCTTGCGACTTTCTTTCAGCCCCCAAAGTTCCTTTTGAGAAAGCCCCACAAAATATCCCCCGTTCGTGGCCTCGAGACAGAACTGAAAACAGAACCTCTTTTCTTTTTTTATATATAATTTTATCAAAGATTTTTAAAAATAATATCAAAACTAACGCAAACTAATATAAAGTAAGAAACAGAAAATAATGAAAAAGAAGAAGTGCAAGAAAAGGAAGAAATGTGGAGAAAAAATAGAAAAGAAAGAAAAAAAACGTAGCTTCCGATATACTTCCCAGCAGTTATAAGTGCAATTATATTTTAACCCCTCTCTAAAGTTACAACATAAGTCTCTTCTTTCTATAACCTGGAACCTCTTTTCCATCGGTGCAAAAAGAAGATGACCCCTCTTACATTTTCATTCTCTATAGTCTCCAATCCATCCCCGACGCACAGAATCCGGAAGGCTGGATCCGGAAGTTCTCCCCGCTCCTTCCTGGTTATCTTGCCGCCTCGAATTCCCATAATACCCCCCGCGCGCGCGGCCGCCTTCCTTTTTCCGCCATCTTGCTGCCCTGGTGAGTAACGAGAGGCTTTCGGTCCCCGCTAAGATCCATCCCGCATCGCCTCCATCCCGCGCCCCCGGGCCCTTTTCGCGCCGGCTCCCGCAAGCCGGGCCTCTGCTCGACCCGCACGGCTTTTTCGGAGGAAGCCGCGCTCGCCCTGCCCCTCGCAGCGCCCGCCTGAACCGAGCCGGGGGGTGCTGGTGGCTGGTTGGGAGAGGAATGCCTGGGAGTGGAGCTTGGAAGGCGAGCTCGGGAAGCGGGCTGCGCGTGGGGGGGGGGGGGGGACAGGCCTCGGGGATGGGGAGAGAGGCTGTCCCGAGCTTCAGGGCCGAGTTCCCACCCCCTGGGTGAAGCACGTGTCTTGTGAACCTAGAACGTGGGTTAATTCTCTCCCTGGTTAAGCACGTTGTGGGAACAGGCTAGTGCAGGGCAGTGCAAAGCAGCCCCGTCTAATACCTGGGTAGGGGAGGTACCCGTTGCTGGAAATGGGCAATCCTGGCCCTTCTATCAATTTGGGCCGGGCGGCTGGGGTGGTGCTGTACCAAAAGCCAAGTTTGCTTGCGGTGGAGACACCTTGGATCCCTTGCAGGGGGGCAAGCAGGTTTCCCCCTTTTCATCCCTGACCCAAGTTTGTAAAGTGGGCTGTCGGACTTGTTGCCAAGGGCCCGTCGCCTGCCGTCTTGGTCTTCCATGATGGTTGAGGGCAGAATTATGGCGCATCCTGTATATCCTGCAAGCCAGGGGCAGAGTTAGAAGGACCTGTGGCTCGCTAGTTCAGGGTAAAGCCTATTTGAACTCCCAGTTTCGTTGCTGTTTAATTCTCTATTTAATAATCTATTTAATTCTGCCTCCAAAACACTGACATTCAGTTGACATCCATGCCACTCTGCACATGGGCCAATCTGGTGTTCTCCAGATGCACTGCTGTATGACTCCCAGAATTCCCAGCCAGCATGTTGGTTGCCTGCGGGAATCTGTAGCTGCACACATCTGGGGGAGACGCCAGCTAGGGATGGTCTGTTCTGTAGAAAAATACACCAACTGCCCATGATGCTTTTGCTTCATTAAGCTAACTTGCAAACATTTAGGGGAGAAATCCGAGGGATAGGGACCACAACTTGCTCCCAGTTGCAACTTATGTCCTGAAAAGAAAGGAAGCATAATACACCCTTCTGTATATATGCAAAATTATTTATTTATCAAACTTCTTCACCACCCATCTCCCTCAAAAGAGGGACTCTGGGCCGTTTACAGTAAAGCTGTATAACTCTTTGCTTTCAATCTAGGTATAATCAGTTCATGTCTCTGAAGGCTAAAGAAAAGATGTGGGTCCTTTTTAAATTCAGTAATTAATGATGTGCTTCAGGAAGATGTTACCAGTTTAGTCCCTGTACTTTGATGCCAATTAATTCATAGGGTTCACAGTGAGTTTCTGATAATGTCTGCAAAAAAAGAAATTAGTTCCACAGCTCTGTCATAAGTAATCTTGGTTTGTGTTTGAAAAGCTCTTTTTGACTTGTACTAAAAGGGCATGTGCATAAGAACACCGAATAGCTTGTGAAGTCAAGACACAGAAGCTTTTCTGTATTCAAACTTACTATTGCTGAAATAACAAGTGGATTAAATAATATTTGTTGACTAGCTCACGAGGGTGAGCTAAATCTATATTTTATCATCCTGGATTGCTGGAACTTTTGAAAATAGATATTAGCACTTTGAGTTGATTTTGTGCAATGGCTTTCAAGCTTTCTAATGCAGCATTTTTTTAGTATTTTTAATAGCAGTCTGTATCTTTTTAGTTCAGTACAGTATTTGTTTAGTAATTCTGGGTACAAGCCAGCCAAAGTTTTAATTGGAGAAAATAATTTAAGCAAATGGTGTTTCATTAAATCCATGGAACTTTGTCTTTAACTTGGGCTGGATTAGTTTAATATAAAATCAATACCTTTACTTTGGATGCTAAACATGAGAAATTGTAGACAATTAATTTTAAAAGGAATTGAGCCTCAAATGAAAAAGCAACTGCTTCTTTGAAGTCTTAGGATTTGGCCTGATGTATCTGTAACATTATTTGGACGCTTGCTCTGATAGAATTGAACTTGAATTCGTAAATAATTTTTTCAAATAATGCTTTTTAGGAGTTCTGTGTCCTTTTATGCTTAATCTCTAAGCATCACTCATGCCCTGGTTATCTCCCATATAGACTACTGTAACGTGCTGTACACGGGGCTACCCTTGAAGAATATCCGGAAGCTACAGCTGGTCCAGAATGCAGCCGCACGGGCAATCTTGAGTGCCGCAAGGCGGACACATGTAACACCTTTGCTGCGCGAGCTGCACTGGGTTCCAGTTTGCTTCCAGGTCCAGTTCAAGGTGTTGGTTATGACCTTTAAATCCCTACATGGCATGGGTCCAGGGTACCTGAGAGACCGTCTCATCCCCATCACATCGACCCGTCCCACCCGGTCATGCAGAGAGGGCATGTTACGGACCCCATCTGTAATTCCATCTGGCGGGGTCTTGGAAGCGTGCCTTCTCTGCAGTAGCCCCTGCCCTCTGGAACATTCTTCCCCCGGAGGTAAGGCAGGCCCCCTCGCTCCTGGACTTCCGGAAAAAACTAAAAACCTGGTTCTGCCAACAGGCCTTGAATGAGAAGGAGAACAGTCAGTCCTGGGGTTGGTTAGTCCCCTAGAATGGTCCTAAAATAACATTCATACCCACGGATTGATAAAAAAAACTTTTAGCCATCTGGATTTTATCATATTTTATATTTTTGCTGTTTATTTTTATGTATATTTATTGTATTTATAATGGTACTGTATTTTAATTGTGTTTTTTGCTGTAAACCGCCCAGAGTCCCTCCTCGGGGGGAGACGGGCAGTGATAGAAATTTAATCAATCAATCAATAAATTATAGGTATGTGATAAATGTAATTTGTGCTGAGTTTGGAACAAAGCCAGTTTGTTTTATAAGATAGTTGCGGCTTCGTATAGAAAGTTGCAACTAGGACAGGCCGACCTCTCGTTGCCTTCATTCAACACCATTAAGAATGAAATTGCTTTTAACGTCTCTGCTGAATTCACTAGTTTGTTGTCTACAACGTTTGACGTCTTATTTATTTGGGGTTTTGGTGGTTATGTCATGTGTGTAATTCATTGTATCACTTGTCATATCTAGGTCCACAATTCTTCATGTGTTCAGAAAGTGGAATTTTGAACAAATCTTGAAGTGTTTTGTATAGCACTGAACGTACCCAAGCAACCAGTGTTTCTAAAACTTTTTTCTCTCGGGACCCCTTCTCCCTTTTAAAAATTATGGAGGACCCCAAAGGAGCTTTTGTTTATATGGGTTGTATTTATCGATATTTATATTAAAAATTATTTATTTTATTTATTTATCATACTTATATCACCGCCCATCTCCCCCCACAGAGGGGACTCCGTCAATTAAAATTGATGCATTCGCTGCTGCTACCACTTCTCACAGTTGTTTAATACTGTATTATTTTTAGCATAGGCTGGCAAATTATTTTGATTTTGGGGAGCCCTGAGAGGGTCTTGGACCCCAGGGGTCCTCGGACCACACTTTAAGAAACACTGTGTTAAACCATCACTTGGAATTCCAGGCTCAGAAGAAGCTCTCACTCAAAGATTTGTGTTATTTATGCAGGCATCATGGTGCGCATGAATGTTCTGGCAGATGCTCTTAAAAGCATCAACAACGCAGAGAAGCGTGGAAAGCGTCAAGTTCTCATCAGGCCGTGCTCCAAAGTAATTGTCCGGTTCTTAACTGTGATGATGAAGCATGGTAAGCACCAGTATATACAAAGCTTATGTGTAACATTCTGGAAAATACACAGCCTTCCAAGCTGGGTGGGGCTGTTAGAGGTGGTCGAAAATCATCAAACTTTGGGTTGGAAAGACTGATAGAAACTTGGAAGATGGAGCTTCATGTAATATAGGAACCGAAGGTTATACTGAGTCTGCCTGAAGAAGCCAGTGTTCTTAAGCAGTTGGCAAATCCTGAATTATAAACCTGGTTTGCTTGACAGCAGTTTATCAGTTGTTCCTCCTTTTGATGTAACTTGAAGTTATTTCTTCCCATTTTGTTGAACTGCTTGCAGGAAAGGAAGGTAGAAGTAGGAATGAATAGTATCTGCTTGCGTTACGATTTATGAAGCCAGGATTCCTGGTTTATAGTGGTATCTGCATGTAGTCCAGTGACCTTATATCGGGTCTTGTGAGCAGGGATTTGAACTGTGGGCTTCCTGACCCAATCCAGTATTGGCCATTATTCCAAAGTGGTTCTTGGATCTCAGCAACTTAAGGAATAATACCATGAAATAATCAAGGGTTGGATTTCTCTCATCCCAAATAGTGCCTAATGTTTTGGTTCTCAGTTTGGTGGATTAAGGTATTGAAAGTAATGGATAGTGTTCTTTAATTCACAGGTTACATAGGTGAATTTGAGATCATTGATGACCACAGAGCTGGGAAAATCGTCGTTAATCTCACAGGCAGACTCAACAAGGTAGGAAATGTTTAAACTGCTGGGCTGAAATTAATTTTCGGAAGGTGTATTTTGGCACATATTTCAATTTATCTCACCTGGAGGAAAATTCCCCCAGCGAAGCACCTTTGTAAGTGTTTCTATAATGTGTCCGTTTCCTTTGAAGCTTTTTGTCCGTGTTCTTTCGCCTAAAAGAATAGTGGGTCCGTCTCCTCTTCAGATTGCACCCTGAAAGACATGACATGTAGGGAAGACGGATGATAAGCAAGGAGGAGAAGATGCACTACATAATAGCTAATTCATAAAATTAGCCATGTAAAATTGTACAGCTTCTTGCCATTAGCAAAAGACCAGGACGGCTCTCCCAGGTCTGATTCACAGCATCAGATGCTCCACTGATGCTCCTTAAACTTCCAGGATGGAGACGACGTAAGAAGCAACTGTGCCACCAGCCTGCTGCTTGTTGTTTATTCGTTCAGTCGCTTCCGACTCTTCGTGACTTCATGGACCAGCCCACGCCAGAGCTTCCTGTTGGCCGTCGCAATCCCCAGCTCCCCCACGGTTGAGTCCATCACCTCTAGAATAACATCCATCCATCTTGCCCTTGGTCGGCCCCTCTTCCTTTTGCCTTCCACTTTCCCTAGCATCAGCATCTTCTCCAGGGTATCCTGTCTTCTCATTATGTGGCCAAAGTACTTCAGTTTTGCCTTTAATATCATTCCCTCAAGTGAGCAGTCTGGCTTTATTTCCTGGAGTATGGACTGGTTTGATCTTCTTGCAGTCCAAGGCACTCTCAGAATTTTCCTCCAACACCACAGTTCAAAAGCATCTATCTTCCTTCGCTCAGCCTTCCTTATGGTCCAGCTCTCGCAGCCATAGGTTACTACAGGGAATACCATTGCTTTAACTATGCGGACCTTTGTTGTCAGTGTGATGTCTCTGCTCTAAACTATTTTATCAAGATTTGCCATTGCGCTCCTCCCAAGAAGTAGACGTCTCCTGATTTCCTGGCTGCAGTCAGCGTCTGCAGTAATCTTTGCGCCAAGAAATACATAGCCTGCTGCTATGCTCCATGTAATTGGAATCTCTGCTTCTGTAGCAATACCTATTTTAACAGGCCACACACAGAGAACCCCCCAGCTATCTCTTACCAGCCGTTTCATCAGATTTCCTGATGGCTTCTTCAGTCCTCTCCATTCTGGAAGTTTAAGGAACACCAGCAGAGCATCTGACGCTGTGAATCGGGCTTGGAGATCTGTAACAGCACCAAGGTAGAGGAAGGGCCTTTGAGTGCCCTTGAAGGAGCTGCCTGCCACTTCCCACCAGATGCTCCTCTTCCTCCTCGGTCACCGCGAAACCTTGGGGGAGCTGCTCCTCTCCACAAAGGGCTTGTCCTGCAAGAAATCCGTTCCGGCAGGCCTGTATTGCACTTGTATGATCTGACACTTTTGCACACTCAGCTGGATTTTTTTTTGACAGTGAATTGAGGGGTGTGGCTCCTCTTAATTTTATCCCTGAGTCTTGGCACTTAATTTCAGGATTCTGGATTACTGGACTTCTATGGGATTGAAATGTTTCTCTATTGGATAATTGCCTGTCCAGAAAAATCTAGGTGACATGTTTATGGGAAATGGCTAGGTCTGTTAGGAAGCCATCTTTCACAACTTCATCTGTGAATTCTGTATTTCTGAGTCAGATACAAGAGAGTGATTACTTTTTCTGGTTTCCTATAAAGGTCAAATGGAACGGCTCTAGTGATAAATTCGAGTTCTGTGCTGAATTATTAGAATGATAAATCTATTTAATCTATACAGGCATTCTTCCTTCCCCCATGCATGAGCAAGCATGAATTCTTAAAAGTCTCTTTTTTATATCTTGCTGGAAGCCAGACCCTTTTTTTAAAATTGAGGTTCTCATAACTGGAAGACATCTAGACAGCCCATTTTTGTCAGAGAATCGTTTTCAGGGAGGTTGAATCAAATAGTGTTTGATACTTCTTTTCTTCTATTTCTTCTTCAATCAAACGTGCTTTTCCTGGAATAGGTGGTACTTTGTAGTCTTGTCAAATTCAACATTGGTTACTTACCTGAATTTTACTCATTTTCTAGAAATAAAACAAAAAGCAAGCTGACAGATTTATATTCTGTTAATTTGTCCCAAGGTTCTGAATTATTTCTTACGGGAGTAACCCAAATAATAGGCTGTAGCAGTAGGTTATATCAGCCAAGTTAGCAGTAAGCAAAAGACCTTTTTTTTTGGACCAAGCTGAAAATCACAAAATAAGGAAACTTTTGAATGCATCATAACTGTTCTTTCTGGCTCGAGATGGAACCAGCACTATTTTCCTTGTCTTTTATCCTTTCCCCTCCCATTTTTTTTAAAATGGCCTGCTAGAGGAAGAATTCCATGAAAATCATGATATTCAATCTAGCACTGGGCTGTTTATTTTTGACACCAGAAGGACTTCATTTTCCTCTGATTGATTCTGCATTTCAGCTGGAAATCTTCAGCTTTTGGTTGCGCAAGCCAGACATGGAGAGCTGTCTTGCTCACATGGGAAAAGAGAGTTCAGGGGCTTTTAGGCAGCCGGGCCCAAGCAAGCCGACTTAGCCCGCGGCCTTTTCCATTGGTGGACGCGGGAGCTTGGAGACCCATTAGCTTTTTCTGCCTGAGTGACTCTCCAGGGTTGCAGCACATCCCTGCTCAATGCTGAACTGCCCTTTCTCCCACATTTGGGGCCAGAGAAGAGGAGCGTTGGTCAGTGCACAACTGCTAAGCGATGCCTTCCTACCTCGCAGGGTTGGCATTGGGAGGTGTTGCCCAGAGTGAACGAGAGTCTTATCTCTTCCCTCCAATATGCAGCTGCAGTGCCAGTAAATGCTACTGTATGATTCTCTCTCCTGGCAGAAACACTCCTGCAGCAGCTTTGAAATTCACGACCATCGTCTTCTGTATGTCGGGTGGCTCCTTTCACTCAAATTGCCGACCGGCTAGCTTGTGAATTTATGAGGCCAAAAAGGCAGTGGTATGCTAAGGCTGGAGGCAAAAATGGAATTCCTGTTTCACAGGTGGTTCTTGGTGCCAAGGAGTAGGGTTCACAAGGTAGTTTAAGAACGCTGGTGTACAGAGGACCCATAGTTAAGAATGGGGCCTATTGTAGCATGTAAGGTAAAGGTAAAGGTTCCCCCTGCACATTTGTGCAGTCGTGTCCAACTCTAGGGGCCAGTGCTCATCTCCGTTTGTTAGCTGAAGAGCCAGCGTTGTCCGAAGACGCTTCCACGGTCATGTGGCCGGCATGACGCACGCGGAACGCTGTTACCATCCCACCGAAGTGGTACCTATTCATCTACTTGCATTTGCATGCTTTCAAATTGCTAGGTTGGCAAGAGCTGGGGCGAGTGCGGGAGCTCACTCCGTCACGCGGGGCTAGGGATTCGAACCTCCGAACTTGCAATCTTCCAATCGACAAGCCTGGCGTCTTCCCCACTGAGCCGCCACGCCACTATTTTTTTTTATATTTTATTATATTGTAGCATGTATTCTGCTTTCAATTCAGTCTCTTAAGGGTAGAGCCACGCAGCTACGCAATTTCGTACCGTATATCCCTATGCAGTAGCTGTGTAGAACTCTGTTGCGAATTTGTGTCGGGGTTATGGCCGAGCAGCACCTGGGAAGCTTAGTTTATCTGCTGTAGTCTCGCCAGGTGAGGATGATGGAAGCATAGGGTTGGAAGGGATCTTGGAGATCATCTAGTCCAACCTTCAGCCAGTGCAGGAACCCTCAGATCGTTCCCGACAAATGTCTGTCCAAACTTTTTAGAAAAGCTCCAGGAGGCAGCTCGTTGTGCTGCTTAATATCTCTCGTTAGTCAGGACTTGACTTTTGATTTTGAGTTTGGATCTCTCTCAAGCTTCCACCCATGGTTTCTTGTCCGACTCTTGGCCACCACAGCAAATAAATACAGACAAGCAGCACCTTGAATTGCACCCAGAGGCAGGATGGCAACCACTGCAGCTCACAGAGGAGTGGCGTTACATGCGCCAAGTAACCAGCGCCATTGACTACTTGTGCTGCCGCCTTTAGGCCAAAACTTAAATTTGGTTTCCTTTACATTTATTATTTAATTTATTTATTTAATAATTTTATATTTTATTGTTCAATTTATATCACCGCCCATCTCCCCCCACAAGGGGACTCTGGGCGGTTTACAACAAAATTGACTAATTAAAAACATAAAAATACAGTACATCATTCTAAATAAATTAGATATAAATTTATAAAATCCAAGAGGCTATGTTGTTGTTTAAAGGAACTCTATGGTGCCAGCCACCCCCAATATGGCCGCCCAACTCACCCACACTGACTCCAGGCGGCTTGCAAAATTAAAGTCCACAATATAAAAAAACCATCGACCCCCCTCACCCCCTTTTAGATATAAATGTACATTTATATCTAAGGGGGTGAGGGGGTCGATGGTTTTTTTAGATCTAAATTTACATTTAGATCTAAAGAAGATTAATACGATTACTTTTCAGGCCTGTGTTCAGTAATACTCGTTTTCCGTCACATTTTTTGGTTGCATTACCATGGGACAGCCGCTTCTGAAGGTCTCTGGGTAGGAGCAGAGGAGGGAAGTCTTTGGGGATTTGCCCGTAGCGCGGAGGCCATCTACTCCACAGCGTAACAGGGTAGTGCGGCAGCCACGGAAGCCGCCGTGTGTGAACCAGCACCGACGTTTTTTCTCGCTTTCTTTCTTCCCGGCCTCCCGTGCTCGGTTTGGCAGTGCGGCGTGATCAGTCCCAGATTCGACGTCCAGCTGAAAGACTTGGAGAAGTGGCAGAACAACCTGCTGCCCTCGCGTCAGTTCGGGTAAGCGTGAGCCGAGAAGGACGACGTTGCCGGGAGACGGGAGGGCGATCGGCTGCTTTGAGGCCCGCCTTCGCTCCCTGCGTCTCGTTAGAACTTCGCAGAGAGCAAAGACGGCCCGCTGGCTGCTTAAAACGATGCTGGGTCTGTGCTGTTGACAAGTCTTACGCTGGAAGCTCCCCGTTTTAGACTTAAGCCGAGCCCTGTTAAAACTTGGCTGTTCAACTCTGCTATTCCGGTAGCGTGGGCAGAACAGGTGGGGCAGCTGTTTCTGTTGTTTTACTCTGATACGTGTGCGAGAGGTGGGCTTCACAATTTAAACCTGTATTCACTTTGGGTTATAGTGCTGGAATTAGCAGCGTTCTTTGGTTTAGGGGGTGGCTGTCATTTACTAATTTTTTCAGAATTACGGGGCTCCAGCAGGTATGTCTGGTGATTGGAGTTACCGGGGGGGGGGCAAAATTGAGCATATATTAGGGGTGTTTTAATGTGCAACGTAGACACCTTAAAGCTTATCAGAAGCTTTATGCACCTGCTTTGGCTCCCCCCCCCAAAAAAAAAAATTGGAGAATTCAATTGCCAAACGCAAGGTTTTGCCGTCAGATTTAGGCACTGCCAACGGGGGGGTGCTTTGAGGGGGGCTGCAAAATTGGGGCCAGGGGAGGTACACAGCCCTGTTGCAGTGCATTATTGTCCTGGTTTGAGTGTCGAAATAACACGCTGAGGCTTGGAATCCAATCTCTAGTGTTTATTAAGCTCTTACTAACAGAAATCCAGCTAAACTGAAATGGCTTGAGGAAGCCCAGAGATTAAGTCCAGAATCTAAGGCGGGGCTTTCTTGAGACGTTTGGGAGGTAAGGCTAAAGTTTCAGTGCTACGCACGCGCTTCCCTTCCTGGAGGGAGCCCCCCCCCCCACTGTTATCTCCCTGACAATTCTTCTTCCAGGGGTCAGTTCTTGCAAGCTAGATTCGTGACTTGTTGACCAGGAATAAAGCCCAGGCCTTGCTTTTCACCAGCGTCTCCTCCCTCTTTTAATAGGTACATTGTGCTGACCACCTCAGCTGGCATCATGGATCACGAGGAAGCGAGGCGAAAGCACACAGGAGGGAAGATCCTGGGTTTCTTTTTCTAAACTTGTAAAAAGCAGGCAAATTAATAAATTGCTCAAAAGGACTCTTTGCAGCCGGTGTCTTGAAGTGAATCCTTATTGGTTAGCATTCAGCCGGTGCCTAGAATGTTTTCCTCTTAGCGTGTTAACCTACCTAATGTCACCGTGGTTTCTACCTTATGGCAATCAAACCCCATATGAAGTGCCAAAGGAAGTCGGCGCCTTGGTTTTTATGTGCTTTGGGCAACTGCTGGCATTGGTCTTCGCCGTGGTGTTTACAGAAGAGCAGCTGTAACTCTGAACTCAAAGCCTGCTGTCTGTCCCCTCTCCTTACTCCGCATAGTGGTCTGGCCTCGGGGAAGGAACCCCTGCACGTTCAGGCTCAAAGAGAGGCCAGAAGTTGCAAAATTATATTTGTTTCATGGGTAGGCCTGTCTATATGCATTAACAGGGTTCTTCGAGTAGAAATAAAGAATCAAACTTAGATCTTTAATGTGAAGTTGCCCGAATTTGAAATAATTTTTAAAATAAATCGTGATCTCCCAGGGAACCCCTAGTGACCTCTCGTGGAACCCTAGAGTTCCACAGAACCCTGGTTGAAAAACCCTTCCCTAAAGCATAAAATTCATGTGCATGCACATTTTCCTAGTTTACATGTTTTCTTGCAAAGCTGCTCATGCTTACTGGTTATTGCAATATTTTTTTCCCCAGTTGAGCCCCATGGGAGATAATTGATTGTATTCATTTTCTATTATCTTGGTAGTTTTTTCATGTTGAACTCTGAAACCTGTGACGGGGGATTTATTTCTAAGTTCATTTATATGTTATAACAGTATATGGAGTGTCCTTGGATGAAGGAATGACTTTCCCATAACGTTTGCTTGTATTTGTAATAAAAGTGAGAGCAATTTGCTCTGTGCCACGCCAGCATTTCTACATGCACTAAATACCCTCGCTTCCCATATAATTTGAGTTGGATTTACCCTGAGAACTGGCCTCCCACATCCCAGGTATCGTTCATCAATGTCCACACCCTTCTTTACTACACTCTAGCTCAGGGGTGGGGAACCTTTTTTCTGCCAAGGGCCATTTGGATATTTATGACGGGGTTTTCTGGGATTTCCAGGGGCCAGAGTTTGCGGGCAGGAGCCAATCACAAGCACTGGGGGTGGGGTTTGCGGGCAGGAGCCAATCACGTGTAAGGGGTGGAGTTTGCAGGCAGGAGCCAATCACGTGCAAGGGGCGGAGTTTGTGGGCGGGAGCCCCGCAGGCCTGACTGTTGCCCACCCCTGCTCTAGCTCAACTTTCGGGACTCACTTTATTGAAGGATATCTTTGAGGTGAAGCATACTTGAAATTACGTTAAAAACCCATGAATGTTAAATGTTTACCAGCCTACGCCGTCACAGGGAGCTTGTTCCCATTTAAGGTCAACTAAAAAACAACAGCATTATTCGAAGATCAAGCACGGTGAGTGCTCTTATTTGGCAGGTGGGGTTCGATTTCCTTCCTTAACCAGATGTGTGAACTTCAGCTCCCAGAATCTTTGAGAGGTGGATTCTCCAGAACCTCAAAATGGAAGGTTTTTTTTCCCCAGCATCTATTTTTTTTTATCAAGAAGAAAACTTCTGAACTGTGCAAGTGAGAACAATTCCCATCTCAGCAGAGGGTGCTGTTGGGTTTAGAATAGCTCCAAGCAGAAATGGTCTCCTTGATCTGCAGAAACTTTTTCACTGCTTTCCTAGATCCGGTAGTGTGTCTAACCCCAAAACTCAGTGGTTTTGGCTTTTGTGAGGTTGAGCACTATGCCAAATGAGTCAACGCGGTTTTGAATGCGCAATTTCCAGAGTTCCTCCAAGCTTCCTGGACCTTTGTCTCAGCCCTCCCCAGGTGTTCTCCAGATGGGTTGCGACTGTAGTTCTCGGATTACCCAGCCAGCTGAATTCCATGCTTCTGGGATTTGATTCTGGGATTTGCAGTCCCAACCTATCTGGAAGATTTCTTTATTCTGAGTGGGTAAGTTTGCACTTTTGCCTATACGAACAATGGCACGTGGTATTGGTGCTTTTGAACTTGGTGGAGAAAACTCCTGAGAACACCATCAATAGCCAAGAAAACAAACAAACAGATCATCAAACAAATCAACCCGGAGTTCTCACTTGAGGCACAAATGACCAGGTTCATCTTACTTCAGGCACATGCAAAGACCCAGCTCTCTGGAAAAGGCTCTGATGCTGGGAAAGGTGGAAGGGAAGAAAAGAAGAGGACGACCATCCACAAGGAGGATGGATCGGTTACGTTAACGATGAGTGCACCTTTGGAAGACCTGCAGGACCAGGATGGGGACAGATCTTCCCAGGAAAAGTACCCAGATGGTTGCTAAGCATAGACACCGACTTAATGACATATAATCAATCAAAATAATGGCACATTAAATTCTGTACATCAGAAACAGAATAATTGCTTTGGATGTTATATTGGTCATCTGTTTTAATGCTGTTTTTCACTGTGTTTCCCAATAGTGGGAAATTATCCTGTAGCTGACCTATAATTGAGCCAAACCCCCAACATCTCTGCCAGCATGACTACATGATGAAGTGACGGGGACTGTAGTCCTGTTCTATTTGGAAGGTCCAAAGTACCCAATTTCTAATCTAGGGGCAAATAAGACAGGAAAAATAAGCTAGATCAAAAGTGTATGATTCAGGTTATATTCTGTTGAGATGTTGGAAAAAACAAGACCTACTGTGTGTACTTGACAAGTTTCTCCCCTGGAATACTTGGTGTATTGCATGAAAGTTCAATGCAAACCTCAACATGGTCTGTTTTTATATTTACTTTTGTGGGAACAAATGGAAAACTTGCTGGTAAATCCAAAAATGTTCCACAAAGGCAGTGAACCAGCTGTGTTCTTTGGGACAGGAGGCGACACAAACCCTTTGTTTCTGCTTTAAAAACATGGCAGTGTCCCTACAGCAGTGTTGCTCAGTCTTAGCAACTTTAAGATGTGTGGACTTCAACTCCCGCCCCCAGCCAGCATGGGAGAATTCTGGGAGTTAAAATCCACACATCTTAAAGTTGCCAAGGTTGAGAAACACTGCCCTACAGGTTTCATAGTCCATGTTGACTGCATTCTATTAAAGGTCGTGGAATAGCCTAAAACAAGTTTGCGAAGTGCAGGGGGAACAGAGGAATTGATTCCATGCTAAGGAAGATGGAACAAAAACATGCACATCTGTAGAAAGTTACCCCTTATGTTTATATCCTGCCTTTCATTCAGGAGTTGAAAGCAATGTACTGTACATAGAACTCCTTTTTCCCTATGATTTGTTGTTTCTTCGTTCAGTCGCTTCTGACTCTTCGTGACTTCATGGACCAGCCCACGCCAGAGCTTCCTGTCGGCCGTCGCCACCCCCAGCTCCCCCACGGTCGAGCCCGTCACCTCCAGAACATCACCCATCCATCTTGCCCTTGGTCGGCCCCTCTTCCTTTGGCCTTCCACTTTCCCCAGCATCAGTAACAACCCTGAAAAGTTGGGTTGAGAGGGACTGACCCAAAGTCTCCCAGAGAGCATCCTTGGTTGAGCGGGGCTGGAACCCAGGCCTCCCAACTCCCAGCCAACATGCTGGCCCTTGCAGTGAGAGGGAGAGGCTGGCCCCAAGTCCCCCAGGGCTCTTCCATGGTTGTAGGGGAACTAGAACCTGCCTCCAGCAGGTTCTCCACTATTCACTAGTCCTGATGGACTTCTTGGTTTAGGACCTTAAAAAAGGTAAAGGTTCCCCTCGCACATTTGTGCAGTCGTGTCCGACTCCAGGGGCCGGTGCTCATCTCCGTTTGTCAGCCGAAGAGCCAGCGTTGTCCGAAGACGCTTCCGCGGTCATGTGGCCGGCATGACGCACGCGGAATGCTGTTACCTACCCACCGAAGTGGTACCTACTTATCTATTTGCATTTGCATGCTTTTCGAATTGCTAGGTTGGCAAGAGCTGGGGCGAGTGCGGGAGCTCACTCCATCACGCGGGGCTAGGGATTCGAACCGCCGAATTTGCGATCGACAAGCCTGGCGTCTTACCCGCTGAGCCACCACACCCCTTAGGACCTTAGACATTCACTTTTAAGACTGTGGGAAAGGGTTTTTCTACAGATGTGCATCTAGCACAGCCTTCCCTAGTTTGGTGCCCGTTCAGATGGATGGCTTTCATGTCCAAGTCCTTAGCCATTGCCATACTGCTTGGGGAATTCTGGGAATTAGAAGTCCACCCATCTGGTGGAGAAGGCTAATTCAGTCTCCTGCAGCAACAATATTTTGTTCCTAATGGGGGCAGATACAATGTGTTAAAACCATCTATTTGTATAGCATACCAAGTCAAGGTTAATTGAACTAATAGTCTTGAAACAGACTTTCGTTATTTTATCAAGGACCCAGAAAATTCTTTTTGATCATGGATAATTTCCACCATGCAATAAGATATGTCATAATCTGGGTGACATACCTCTCGGCAGAGACATGAGAAATGAAGTGCCCATTTATTTCTCAGGAAGCTATAAAGAGAGACCTTGATTTAGTGCCATTTTAATCAAAATTCTGGCTTTGCTTTAAAGTACCTCTTCTGCAATTTGCTAGCTTTGAGTCCTTCTAATGAAGACTCAATTTTCAATAACCTTGCAAGGTTTTAGCTTTTTTATTAGTGCAAAAAGCCTGCATTGTTTATTTTTTTATCCTGCCTTTATTATTTTTATAAATATCTCAAGGCGGCGAACATACCTAATACTCCTTCCTCCACCTATTTTCCCCACAACAACAACCCTGTGAGGTGAGTTGGGCTGAGATAAGAGTGACTGGCCCAAGGTCACCCAGCCGGCTTTCATGCCTGAGGCGGGACTAGAACTCTCAGTCTCCTGGTTTGCCATTGGCTCCTTCCTAGGGCTGAGAGACAGGGATTGGCCCAAGGTCACCCAGCCGGCTTTCATGCCTAAAGCGGGACTAGAACTCTCAGTCTCCTGGTTTGCCATTGGCTCCTTCCTAGGGCTGAGAGACAGGGACTGGCCCAAGGTCACCCAACCAGCTTTCATGCCTAAGGCAGGACTAGAACTCTCAGTCTCCTGGTTTTCTTCTTCTTCTCAGCATACTTTTCATCAGCATTAGTCCTGCTTTCTTACCAGCTATAATCCAACAGGAAGGTTTTATGTAACAACAAATAATTAAATGCAGGAGAAAGAGTTAAGCAAAATCAGATGACTTTAAATGGCAAATGCTTTGGAAGAGAGATGTTTTTCTTAGTTTTTTTTTAATTAGCACCACACCAAGCAGCCTTTTCTAATCTCTGCTTCTTCCATATGTGTTGGATTATAGATCCCTCTATCCCCAGAAAGTGTAGCCAAAGGGAGTTGTAGTTTAACTCTTTTTTGTGTGTGCACACGCCGTTGAGTCAGTTTTGGACTCCTGGTTCTGTATCACATCTGAACTTCAACTAAATAACTTGGTGAAGCATATTGTGTGAACACACCACCCCCTGGCTCAAAGTTATCCAGTAAATCCTTGCTGAGGGGGAAGCTGAATCTGAGTCCAATACATTAACCCTTCTATCACTGCAGCTGCTTTCAATGGCTGTGGTGAGTATAGAGGACAACCGTGAAGGACAGAGGGAAGTTCCAAGGCAACAATCACAGAAATCAGGCTTGAGCCCAGACCAAGCAAGTGGTTTATGAAAATGACTCAGACAGCCACCCTCCCCCCAATTCACATGAAGATAAAAGAGGGAGGAAGGGAAGCACATTCAGACTTGCAAGGTTCTGTTACTAAAGCTGTTCTAATAAAAGTAGCTTTAGGTCTATGCGGTGTCTGTTTCTTAGTGTGATGGAATGTGTCTCTGAAGGGGGAGGTGATGAGATGGACTTCAGTAACGCAGCTGGTTCTCAGGAAGGAGGGAGCACATTCCAAGGAAAGGAGTGAGATAAGTCGGAGCTGGAAAGTGGGAAGACAAAGAGATTCAGAGTAGCCCCGCCCTAGAGCCTCCCAGGTTATTTCCCCTTAGGTTAGGTAGAGTAGCTTTAGTCTGGCAAGATTCTGTGTACACGGTGTGAGCAAATAAAGAACTGAAGCTTGGCTGGATTGATTCCTTGTCGTTCTTGGGCTGAGCCTGACACTTACTTAGTCTGGTCAATAGCTATGTCCAGCTACCATAATTTCCCACAATGCCCATGGAGTCCCATGAGTCAGGTGGTAGAGGGGGAAGGGGGTGAACTGTAGAGAAGTCCCACCACCTTCTTGTCTGCCAGTTTGGTAAATGCTTCATTCTCTGGGCTTCAAAGCAGATCTTCCGTTCTCTGGAGAACCTGCTGCCTACGCCATGGTCCTCCACCTGCTAATGGTGATCCAGCTTTAAAGGCCCTATGGTGTGGCCTCATTAGCACAGGGCAGACCCTGGTATCTGTCATTGGCTCCAGATAGTGTGATGATAAGGAAACAACATCTTCCTGTCTTTCCTCTGCTTATTCCCCATAAACTCTTTAAGCTCTGACTGGCCTTCTTCCAAGGTCCCTCAGCTTTATTTACCAAAATGGAGGGCCTACCATTTTCCTAATTCCAAGAGAGTTGATGACCATCTTTAACCCATTTCCTCAATTGTAGGCCATGAGGGTGCATCCAGCCACACATCTCTTTCTAGTTTACTGTGGTTAGAATACCGCAATCTGCCCTCTGCCCATCAGCTGCAACATTGACAAGATTAGCTGGTAATTAAAGACTCGGCCCAATCAAGTAGAATGGTGGGGGCAGGGGAGAGGACGACTTAATTAGCAGAATGTCACTGAGTCTAATTTACTTTGTTTACTACAATGAATGAGAGAAGCAGACTAGGTCACCTTGGGAAGAGATTTAGGGTCTGAAAGGCTGAATTACTTCCAACATAAGCATACAAAATGTGTGTGTGAAATGCACCTAGGCGATGTTGATTCAAGCAGATCTTGCAGAAGGATTAATTCCTGACTGAGAAATGTACATGGAGAGGGAACAGAGGAAATGGAAACACTAGATCCATATGAAGCACTCAGTACAGAATGATACAACTTGTACCAGTTGCCATGCTTAGCTGAGTATAAAAATGGGGTGTGCAACTTTTCTGAAGCTCAGGGTCACCCATGGGATTTAAGTGGGGGGGGGGGGGCATAAACCACTCTCCCCAAAAGGGAGGGTGGGGCCAGAAGAAAAACATTTCACTGCATTTCACTCTATAGTGGGTACAATTACTGTCCAATGATGTGCTTCATCCTTTTGTGTTTTTTTACTCCAGTCACAATGATTCTTTAGTCACAATTTTTGGAGGTTTGGAGTATTTACAGGGTTGCTGTGCAGCCTGGTGGAAAACTGAGCATCTAGTTCAGAGCTTTCCAAACTGTGTGTCGGGACACGTTAGTGTGTCGGCTGCAGTGTCTGGGTGTGTCACGGCTGCTGCTGCCTCTGAGCCCTGCCAGGATTCCGCGCAGGTCCTAGTGCCTGCCTTGTGCCTTGCTGCCTCCAAACCTGCTGTGATTCCGTGCAGGTCCTAGTGCCTGCCTTGTGCCCTGCTGCCTCCAAACCTGCCCTGCCAGGATTCCGCGCAGGTCCTAGTGCCTGCCTTGTGCCTTGCTGCCTCCAAACCTGCTGTGATTCCGCGCAGGTCCTAGTGCCTGCCTTGTGCCCTGCTGCCTCCAAACCTGCCCTGCCAGGATTCCGCGCAGGTCCTAGTGCCTGCCTTGTGCCTTGCTGCCTCCAAACCTGCTGTGATTCCGCGCAGGTCCTAGTGCCTGCCTTGTGCCCTGCTGCCTCCAAACCTGCCCTGCCAGGATTCCGCGCAGGTCCTAGTGCCTGCCTTGTGCCTTGCTGCCTCCAAACCTGCTGTGATTCCGCGCAGGTCCTAGTGCCTGCCTTGTGCCCTGCTGCCTCCAAACCTGCCCTGCCAGGATTCCGCGCAGGTCCTAGTGCCTGCCTTGTGCCTTGCTGCCTCCAAACCTGCTGTGATTCCGCGCAGGTCCTAGTGCCTGCCTTGTGCCTTGCTGCCTCCAAACCTGCTGTGATTCCGCGCAGGTCCTAGTGCCTGCCTTGTGCCCTGCTGCCTCCAAACCTGCCCTGCCAGGATTCCGCGCAGGTCCTAGTGCCTGCCTTGTGCCTTGCTTTCTAGGAATTTGGATCTCTGGCTTGGCTCACAGAGGTTCAGAAGCAAAGTCGTGAAACCTGTTATTTTAACCCATTCTTGTCCCCCTCCTCCTTTAATTTTTATTTTACAAGCCTCTAATGCGCCATTGTCTGACCACTTCAATATTTTTAGTGGTACCTGGTGTGCAATAAATCTGGCTCTAATGCTCTGCCAAAGGCATTAGAGAAGATGAATTCACAGTTGCACACATCAGCCAATCTCCAATTTTTAATTTTATTGCTTAACTGAATCTGTGCCTTGAACTGGGAAGACTTTATTTTTCACGTCTCCAAGTGCTCCAAATTAATCTCCGGGCGATGAAACGTAACCCATGCATACATGCACCATCCTCAAATTAAATTAATTTTGAGGATATGACCTCTTTCATTTAGTGGGCAATTTGTGGGATGGGGTGTGTGGAAAGCAACTGATGAAATATGCACAACTAAACCCTTGGCTGCCACGAATGAACATGTGAATGTATAGAAGCACATAACAGATTACGAAGATCTACCCTTTTGCCAGTCTGTCTGAATCCTTACTGTATTTTTAGAAGAGAAGCCCTGTTAATTTGTTAATGCCACATCTTTACCCAGAAGCATTATCTACCTTTTTAGAGTAAATCCAATATTTTAAGAAAAGGGAAGGCAGCGCAACCAACCGTTTCCCACATGTTCATTCTCTGCTACCTGAGCCAAGTTCCTCCAGTCTTCAACTATCTGTTAGATCAGTGCCCGGTGAATTAACATGTTTACATTTGCAATGAATTTCCCACCCATCTACAGAGTTACTTTTTATTGACCTTTAATGCCCATTAACTCCTTCATATTTGTGACACCCACCAAAAATCCAGAAGTGCTCATTGGTGGGAGGTCTTGCCTGCACTGAACACCACTAATCTAGACCATCTCCCAAGTTGCGTTGGGTGCTTGGATAACATTAAGCCAATGTTCTCAAGTCTGCCTCATCACAGCCCCCTAAAACGATAAATGAATCTAAGACACCCCCACCCCACATGAATAACACTAAAATTCCATTAGGGTTGAGGTTGGGTGAGAAATAAATATGCCACTTACTTTTCATGCAAGGGGCGCGATGGCTCAGTGGTTAAGACGCCAGGCTTGTCGATCGGAAGGTCGGCGGTTCAAGACCCGAGCGCCGTGTGACGGAGTGAGCTCCCGCACTCGCCCCAGCTCTTGCCAACCTAGCAATTCGAAAGCATGCAAATGCAAGTAGATGAATAGGTACCACTTAGGTGGGATGGTAACAGCGTTCCGCGCACGTCATGCCGGCCACATGACCGTGGAAGCGTTTTCAGACAACGCTGGCTCTTCGGCTAACAAACGGAGATGAGCACCGCCCCCTAGAGGCGGACACGACTGCACAAATGTGCGGGGGGGGGGGAACCTTTACCTTTTTTTTTTACTTTTCATAGTCTCTTAATCGGTATATCACAACTGCCACACCTGGCAAAAAGCTGTGCATTTGCTGTATGATATGCTCCGCTCTCTCTTCATTTTGCGGCAAGCTCAGTTTCTCTTTTGAAGACTTACTATCATGTTTGCTTGAAAAGGATATTGTAACCCTGTCTTGTTCAACACTGATTAAAACTCGAATGCCTCTTGTTTGCTGGGTTTGCTATTGATCGCAACAGCGGTTCAACAAAGGCGAGCTGCCGCTTTACTTGATGAAGACAATCCCCTTGCCCTGCAACATCGGAGCAATTTTCAGCGCAATATTAAAACAAAACTCATAAGGCTTTTCGATCCCTATTGTTATTGCAGACAAAAGCTTCTGATAGAATTAATAGACTTGTGTTTATTCTAAATCTTTGTCTTGTCTGCACTGTCCTCAGGTATCCCTTCCCTTCCCTTCCCTTCCCTTCCCTTCCCTTCCCTTCCCTTCCCTTCCCTTCCCTTCCCTTCCCTTCTACATCCATTCACCAACTTCCCTTTCCCTTCCCTTCCCTTCCCTTCCCTTCCCTTCCCTTCCCTTCCCTTCCCTTCCCTTCCCTTCCCTTCCCTTCCCTTCCCTTCCCTTCCCTTCCCTTCCCTTCCCTTCTACATCCATTCACCAACTTCCCTTTCCCTTCCCTTCCCTTCCCTTCCCTTCCCTTCCCTTCCCTTCCCTTCCCTTCCCTTCCCTTCCCTTCCCTTCCCTTCCCTTCCCTTCCCTTCCCTTCCCTTCTACATCCATTCACCAACTTCCCTTTCCCTTTCCCTTCCCTTCCCTTCCCTTCCCTTCCCTTCCCTTCCCTTCCCTTCCCTTCCCTTCCCTATTTCTCCTTCCTCTTCCAAGGTCACTCCATGTTTAGGGGGGTGGAAAACAATTCCTCCTTCTATTTAAAAAAGAGCTGTGTTTTATTTTTCTGCTGATTTTCTGTTCTTTTTTTCCCTTTTAAAGCTCACAAAGTTCATGCAGAATTGCTATCAAAAGAACATCACTTGGGGTTCATCACCAGCAGGGGGTCTGCTGGGTGTGGTCAAAAAGGTCAGTGAAAATGATAGCAGGACAATGAAAGCTCTGCTGGTTTTTTTAAGTGTGTCACGTGCACAAGACACATAAAAAATGGGCAGAGGTTTAATTGCACGGTCGCAGCCCCACTTCTTGACTTTTTTGGTCATGTCCCGAGGACACTCCTGAGGAAAGCAATCCCTTCCTCAACTTTGGAGCATGCCAACCAACTACCCATGATTCCCATGGTACACAATTAACACACGCACACACACCAATGTGAGGTACACATACCATTCTCCAGATGTGGCAGACTGTAGGTCTCATAATCCCCCGCCAGCGTGGTTAATGATCAGAGTAATAAAATTGTCACCTGGATTCTCCAGGAAACTCTCCGTTTTCTGCCAGAATGGATTTCCGTATCTAATTTTTATAGCTCATGTTTAATTTTTGTACAGCCTGTTATTCTTTTGTAGTCCATTGTCAGAACAAATGACAAGGCATTTAATAATAGAGATGATTATAATTCTTGCCGTATTTATGCCCCATGGACGGAAGTTTGATAAGTGAGTCCAGTGTAACAAAAGTGAACAGTGCAAAAAGAGGCTGCACTGGGGCAAAATAAAACTTTCCAGAAATGGAAACTGCAAATTTAAACAAGGAGATTTATGTATTTATAGCTTTGCTTCTTTATAAACAGCACTCAAGGGCAATACAAATAACCTGGGGTTGACTAACAATGCAAGCTCTTTTTTTTTAACACAACAACAAGAGCCATGTTTCAAGGGCAACTTTTAGAAAGAGACTTTGATTTTCAAACACCTCTCTCCCAAACCATCTCTCTCTCTCTCTCTCTTTCTCTCTCTCTCCCTTCCTTCCTTCCTTCCTTCCTTCCTTCCTTCCTTCCTTCCTTCCTTCCTTCCTTCCTTCCTTCCTTCCTTCCTTCCTTCCTCCCCTCCCCTCCCCTCCCCTCCCCTCCCCTTTTCTTTCTTTTTCTTTCTTTCTTTCTTTCTTTCTTTCTTTCTCTATCTATCTATCTATCTATCTATCTATCTATCTATCATCTATCTATCTATCTATCTATCTATCTATCTATCTATCTATCTATCATCTATCTATCTTTTTCTCTTTTTCTTTCTTTCTTTCTTTCTTTCTTTCTTTCTTTCTTTCTTTCTTCTGTATATAACTTTTATTAAAGAAATTTTAAAAGAATAAGAACAATACAAATTTTGAAGGAAGAAAATAAAGTAATAAGTGAAAAAAAATGTAAAGAAGGAAATGGAGAAGTAAAAGTTATAAAGAAGCAGCTTCTGATCTTCTTAACAGCAGTTACGAGTGCATTTATATTTTACCCTCTGTCTAAGGTTACAACACAATTCCTTCTTTCCATAGTCTATCCCTTCTAATCATCAAACCCATAAATCACAAGTTCATTTTTTTTCTTTTTTCAGCAAAAAGTCTATAAGGGGTTTCCAGTCACTAATAAATGTAGCTATCATCCTTTCTCTAATCAGACAAGTCAATTTTGCCATCTCTGCTAATTCTGTCATCTTCACCAGCCATTCCTCCGTTGTGGGTATTTCAGAGTCTTTCCATTTTTGTATATGCAGTATAACAATCTCATCCCAAACCATTTCTGATTGAAGAAAGATAGACTGTCCAATACTGCTGTTGGCTGTAGCAGAATTTATTTTGGTAGACCTCCCAAATCTGCTCTGATTTAAATCCAAGGTAGATTTATCCCCATTGGTCCTATTTTTGCACTATTAAATGGATGTTCAGAGACTCAGGATCATAGTTCCCGTTTTTCTTTAATGGGGGAAGAGAAAAAATTGGAGGGTTAATCAAAATTTTCCTAATCATATTGAAGGCGTAGACTGCTAAATTCTACCATCTGATATTATCATATGGGCAGTGTTTTAGTTGTGCAGCTTCTTTTCATCCATTTTGGCCTGGTGAAGAGATATTTCTCTTTTGTGCTCCAGGAATGCATTAAGATTTGTTTGTGCCAACCTCTGACTTTCCCCCCCTGTCCTCTTTCTCTCTCTCTCTTCCCCTTTTCATTCCCCCATAGATCTATTTGCTAAAATAAATTGAAGCAGGCAAAGAATATAAGACACAATTTGTACTAGATATATCTGCAATTACTAACTCTGAATTAAACACATCCCTTCATGAATAATGAAGTAGAAATGGGCCACAGGAAGGAATGAGATAAGGATCTTCAAGCTGTGTATTTTTAATTGCTTCATTATCTAAAATTTGGTATGAATAGATACACATGCAGTTTGTGGTTAATAAGCACTCATGCATAAAGAAAACCCAGGAAAAAAGAAGGGGTGGGAGGGGGGAGAGGGGAGGGAATAAAGAAATGGGAATTTTAAGTCCATTCACAAACACCTATCAAAAATTAATTCGGCGTGCTGAAATCACTCAAAATATAAATCTTCTGGAGGGATGGTGCAGACTGGCAAATCCTGTTCTTCCTAATCTTCAGCTGCAAAGTTAGAATGCAAAGAAGTTCTCCTTTAAGGGCACTCCAGCAGTTCTTTCTCATAAAAATGGAAAGCTAAATCAGATAGACTGGCAACCGCTGACCCGATTTTCTTTCTCCCAAACTCTTTGGTTTTTACAGATCTCGAGCTTTCACTCCTGAAACGTCTTGTACGGAATGGCACCATGTAGATTTCAAAGGCCAAGGGAGGAGGGTCTGAAAGATGGATTTGGTATAGTCCCTTCTGTGGACTGGTGTTCCAGAACGTTCAATCTTCATGGATACTCTGCACCTATAAAAGGAGGAGGCAGAAGAGCCGGGATGGCTTTGCTAATTTCTACTGCCCTCCAGCTGCTCTTAAGTGGCTCTCTCATTGTGATCTATTAGTAATGATGGCAGGCTTAACTGTTAATGATAATTAACCTCTGGAATTTATTAGCACAAAACGTGCTGATGGCCACTAACTTGGACAGCTTTAAAAGGGGATTGGATGTGTTCTTGGAAAGCACATCTATCCAAGGCTATTGGTATGAGACTCAGTGTTCCCTCTGGGTTGGGACCATGTGGCTTCCAACTCAGTTTCAGGGGAATAAGAGTGAGAAATGGGTATGTCTATACATTCAGCTGATGAGCACCCCAAGATGGCTGCTGCAGGAAGCCAAATGCTAAATTAAGGGGCCTTGGCTCCTGCAAGGCTAACTCATATATTCTTTAGGTGGGGTGGCCTGTTGCTGGTTAAAGCTTCTATTTGTCCCTTTGACCCTAAAAATGTGATGAGAAGAGCTGGAAATACTGTAGAATAATATACAGTTGAGTAGGAATCCCAGATTTCTGGGGTCCATTCAACTGTAATGGGTGATTTCAATGCTCCATAGACCTTGACTTCAATGCTCTGTTGTCTTCTGACCCACAAACATGAGGCTCCCATTAGTCATGTTAGATCCTATACAGATCCTCCACTTAATTTTCCCAGGATTTGTCTAGTTCAGATGATCAGTCGCTTTGGCCTTACTGTTCTTAATGAGGGCCCTCATTTTGATTCAGCTAGTGAATGTACTTTTATGCCATTTCATATCATTTCAGTTCAGTCTGCTACTGAACTGAATCCTGAAATTAGGGCTCCAGTTCAGTCTGCTACTTTCTGACCACATTAGGAGCAATTTCTTCTGTTGGTTGCTTTTCAGTCCATTTCTGAACAGAAAGTCTTATTTTGCTTCATCTCCTTAAACCTGTCTGTTCCTTCTGAT
Organism: Charina bottae; assembly: GCA_023362775.1. Taxonomy (NCBI): domain Eukaryota; kingdom Metazoa; phylum Chordata; class Lepidosauria; order Squamata; family Charinaidae; genus Charina; species Charina bottae. The sequence continues at coordinate 30,084,909 of JALMGJ010000010.1, forward strand.
TCTCGCCATTCTATTCGTCGGTATTCTTTTTCTCAGTCTGGTGCTATTAAAAAACACCACCCCCAAAGAATTATAAACACTTCTTTTTAATCCCTAAGCAAATGCCAAGAAAAGACCAACAACTGGCAGAGAAGACTGAGGAAATAATAATAATAATTTTATTTATTTATTTACTTATTGTCATATTTCTCTACCGCCCATCTTACATACAACTATATATATATTATATATTATATATTATTTATTATATGTTATATGTTATATGTTATATATTATATAATAATAATAATAATAATAATAATAATAATAATAATGCAAAATGGAGAGTCACCTCTTGGGAAAACGTGTTAGTAATGTGCATTCACGGTTGAATAATTCAGTTATTTTTACTTATTTATGGCATGGCTATATTCTAACTTTTCTCTGAGAGCGGTACTTAACTTCAGAATATATTTCTGAGATCACCTGTGGCCCTTTCTGAAGGAATTTGTTTAAGATGGTTTGTTTTGTACTGGCAATGCTGACAAATTCATGCTGAGTTCCTTCATCAGCTCCTTTGTGTCAAAATTTCCATTTCCTCCCGTGTTTCTTTTTAATTAATTTCACCCTATAAACAGAAAAGGTATACATTTAAATCAGAATCTTCCCTGGAGGGCTTAATACAATTAAAACAAGATTAAATCTTTCCTGTATTTCAGTTTCATCTCATCCTCTGAGCTCTGAAGATTCTGGGCTTCCAACCAACCATTAAAAGGATAGTCTATGATGTCCAGCCCAAATGAAAGGTCAAAGAAACCAGGATTATCTTCAAAGAAATGTCCACATGTCCGGAAACTATCCTGCATAAAAGACACTCCCAGTGTTTTTGGCATACTCCAAACAGATCTCAGAGATGGCTGAGATCTAGCAACACTGAAATGAAGGGCAGAAGATGTTTTTAGATACCAGTTCCCATAACAGGATTTGTTTCTGCCATAATTGGAACCACGAAGATCAACAAACAGCTGCTATCATTCTTTAATTTCACTGGTGCAGTTTGGTAATGTCAGACATGAATTTCAATGGCTTTAAGTGGTTCTCTCTGTAGTAATCTGAATTTGTGATGACCAGAAACATTCTCCTGCATGTCTTTCTATTGTTTTCTCATTCAGTTTGATGAAAGGGACTTCTTTCATCAAATTCTTTCAAAGGAGAAGTGAACTTAGGTAGCGCTGTGTGATGCTTTGATTCGAATTTTCAGTATGAAGATAATTCCATCAAACCAGGTGCTTTGAATCAATCAGCTTCATGGACTTTTGCACACGGAGGCACATACTTCAATCAAAGTGAACCAGATTGATCTGATGACTCAGATTACAGATTCACATAGAATCAACTTGACCCTTCAAATCACCGTTGGAAATTGGATCTTGGTTGGGTTGTATACCTTTGGATGAAATCCCTCAGGGTGGAGTGTGGGTCTTATATAACCATGTGCTTGTTAAGGCTGTGTGGCGATCCAGATTCAAAGGGGATTTGTGCCACTCAGGGGCATGCGCTTGGCCCCCGTCTGTCTCTCCTTAGGTCAAATGTTTCTTTTCCCAAGCTTGTGCTGTATCTATGGAAGCCACTGATCTTGGAAAAGGATGCATCTTCCTTAAAGAGCTGCCAACGGGATGTGTGAACATTCCCATGTGCAGCAAAGCCCCATTTCCTGATCACAGCTGGATGATTGCACAGCCCTAACAACTGCATTTGTTTAGGGATGAAGTGGCCATTTGATGTGCAAATGTCCGTTCTACCATTGTGCCTGAAGTCTGCGCCTTCCTTCTCCTGGTTCCCTTAAACCCCAAAAGAAGACACAGGAGAAAATGTCTTCCAAAAGGGTTTTCTTCCAAGTAGGAACCCTTGTCATGTTTCTGAGCTCCTCTGCTCTTTTAGAACAGCGGAGTCCGAAAGTCTTTCCTTAATGGCTCCAGAACTTGGTTAACAGTGAAGTTAACTTGGTTAACAGTACACTTAAGAATCTCAAAACATTAGCTGATGTTCCCCAACAGGAGCAAATGGTTGGGAAATATGGAGTAAGATATAGATGCTACTGTGTCAGATTTCACCCAACTGTCAGCCAGCTCCCATAAATCCAAGAACTCTGACAAGTAATCTTTATTGAAGAAATTGAGGAAGCCAGTTCACTGCTGCATTTCACGGATGAGTCAAAAATATGAAGACATGTTCGATCCCTTTTGCACCTGTCTTAGTCCTGACCTACGTGGCTAACTGGCCCCGAATAGTCTGTTTCCATCCGTTCCTTGTTTTTGCAGTGGTCAGTTTTAGAATCATGTTGTTTTTCACTGACTGTATGAGAATTAACATTTATAGGCTGAACGGTGGGTGGGTTCAAAAGCCACTCCTGAAAGGTTCTTGGATCTCTGCTCCCCAATTGCTAAGCTTCTGTATTTCACTTGAAGGAAGCATGTTGTCTGTACCTGCTCAAGCGTGCTTTTATTATGATAAATCAAAAGGGATGTGCATCACTTTGGCAATGATTCAGAAAAGGTGCTTGAGTTATGGGGCATGCAAATGTGGCCCCTGTTTGAAAACCATTTAAAGCAGCCGCATCTTTAAACGGATCGTGCGGCTGCCCTTTGCAACGAGGAAAATATGCGGCTGCTGTCATGAGCTCCAGACAGATGCTATGTTCTGAAAAGGTACTGAGAATTCTGAATGCATTTTCAGTAGTGATCGGTAATGAGCAGGGAGATTATTAATCAGTGAATAGAGATTTCCTAAGCTTTTGTGATTTAATTTTTTTTTTTACAGAAGAGCCACTGACAAGTCAGGCAGCCTCTAAGTCAAATAAATAAAATGACTATAATAGCCGTATTCAAAACTTGCTTTTTGGTTTGTTTGTTTGCAGCAAATGCAACCAAGATACAGTTCTAGTGTCATGGCAATAAATTTATTAACGTTTAAGAAGCAGCAAGACTTAGAGTGAAATTACTTCGGTTGGAATGAATGTTTCAATTGCCCCTTGGCTTCAATTCGAGGCTCAGAAGCTCAGGGGTTTTTCATATCCTCCATGCTTTTCATCTTATCTGGATTCCACCCCCTTTTTCAGTTTTCCAAAGCTGAAATTTCTAGACCTTGGAAAATGTTAGCCTGGCAGGCTAGCGGGGAGACTGAAAGAAGATTTAAAGTTGGACTCTCCCCCTCCGAGCATGGATTCCTGTCTCCAACTTTGAAGGCAGAGAAATGGAAAAATGGCCTCAGGAAGTGTCTCAGGTAGCACCTTAAAGAGAATTTTTATAAAATGATGTACCATTGGTATAAAAGGTAAAGGTTCTCCCCGCACATTTGTGGTGGAGTGTCCGACTCTAGAGGGCGGTGCTCATCTCCGTTTCTTAGCCGAAGATCCAGCGTTGTCCGAAGACACTTCCACGGTCATGTGGCCGCATGACACGCGGGGAACGCTGTTACCTGCCCACCGAAGTGGTCCCTATTCATCTACTTGCATTTGCATGCTTTCGAATTGCTAGGCTGGCAAGAGCTGGGGCGAGTGCGGGAGCTCACTCCGTCACACGGGGCTAGGGTCTCGAACCGCCGAACTTACGTTCTTCCGATCGACAAGCCTGGCGTCTTACCCGCTGAGCCACCACGCCCCTACCATTGGTATATGAAACCAGAAAAATGATCTAGAATGTGTAAAGGTATTTCAATTTATGTTGGAAGTGTGAACAACCAGAAGGGTCATTTTATTGTGCTTGGTGGACGTGCAAAAAACCTTCAGCTGAAACCAGAACTTTTCCTCTTGGGACAGGTGGATAAGCAGTTGGAAAAAAGTCATGGAGCGTTGTAAGTCCGAACTGTCACTAAATGAATGGTTGTTAAGTGAGGTAAAGGTAAAAAAGGTAAAGGTTCCCCCTGCACATTTGTGCAGTCGTGTCCGACTCTAGGGGCCGGTGCTCATCTCCATTTGTTAGCCAAAGAGCCAGCGTTGTCCGAAGACGCTTCCGCGGTCATGTGGCCGGCATGACGCGCGTGGAACGCTGTTACCTTCCCACCGAAGTGGTACCTATTCATCTACTTGCATTTGCATGCTTTCGAATTGCTAGGTTGGCAAGAGCTGGGGCGAGTGCGGGAGCTCACTCCGTCACGCAACGCAGGGCTAGGGATTCGAACCTCCAAACTTGCAATCTTCTGATCGACAAGCTTGGCGTCTTACCCGCTGAGCCACCACGCCCCTTAAGTGAGGACTACTGGTATCTTTTTTCTCTTTTCTCTTTTTCTGCTACTCTTTTCCTTTTTTCACTTTTAGTTTTTTCTTTTCTTTTTTCTTTTCTTTTCTTTTCTTTTCTTTTCTTTTCTTTTCTTTTCTTTTCTTTTCTTCTTTTCTTTTCTTTTCTTTTCTTTTCTTTTCTTTTCTTTTCTTTTCTTTTTTCCTTCCTTTCCTTTCCTTTCCTTTCCTTTCCTTTCCTTTCCTTTCCTTTCCTTTCCTTTCCTTCTTTTTCCTTTTCCTTTTCCGCCCTATTATAGTTCATATTAGTCTTATTCTTGTGTTTAAAAATTTCAATAAAATTCTATCTACATGAAAATAGGGTCTCGGGTGGCATCAGATCGCACCCTTATTTAGCGGCTGTCAGGATTCAGATACTGGTTTTATCTCTGGGCCTGTGATGGATGAAACGTTCCCTATGCACTGTTTTCATTAGCTGTGATAGATGGCCCCTAATAATTCACACTTATGAGCACCTTCCAGCCATCGCTAAATCAAGCAAGCATCATCCTGCAAATTTCCGAGGGCTATATAATTACCACTGCAGTAAGCATTCCAGACGTTTGTGTTAATGTCATCTGCTTCATTGCAAACTTCCTTCCCCCCCCCCCCCCCAGTTCTCCCCATGAATGCTTCCTTGGCTCCAACGGCACTGGAAACAGCTGGTTTGAAGTGTATTTAAGCACTAAAAATACCTATTTTTATTGCCTATTACAACAATGGAACAAGTGGCCCGCTTCTACCCATCTCGAAAGATACTCTATCCCAAGCGAAAATGGTTGTGTTTAATATTTGTTCCAGGTGTGGTTAAACAAGAAACATCAATGAACCAGATTTCACGAACGAAGCTAGGCAACAACTCATGAAGTTTGTTTCTTTTTCTTTTAAAAGCACACGTGTAGCACATTCAAGATATCTTGATAATTCTTAAAGAGCCAAATCAGCAAACAAGCATGCACACACACACACAAACACATTGCACCAGATGTTGGTGCAGAAAATGGTTAAACTCAAGAATGAGATTTTGATTATTTCCCTCTGGCCAAGTCATGCCAGAACATTTTATTTATTTATTTATTTATATTTCTAACTTATATCACCGCCCATCTCCCCCCATTTCCAGAGGGGACTCTGGGCGGTTTTTTTTCCACTTCCTGGGTGAATATCACCATAGGATTACTAGATCTGGGTTGCAAACATGCAGACAACCTCTGATTGATTGATTGATCGACAGCATGGAAAACCCACAACAACCATTGATTGATTGATTGATTGATTGATTGATTGATTGATTTGTATGCCATCAAATCAGTGTCAGCTCTTAGCAACCACATAGACAGACCTTCTCCGGGTGAGCTATCCCAGACCTGGTCCTTCAGGTCTTCCAACAGTGCGTCCATTGCTGTTGTACTTGAATCCATCCTCTTTGTCTCTTTCCTTCCACTTTTTCTAGCCTTATGGACTTCTCAAAGGAGGTGAGTCTTTCCAAAATGTGTCCAAAATACTGTATGATAACTTGAGCCTGAACAAGAAAACCCCTAGATGGCAGTAAAGCCATTAAAAAAAAAGCTAACATTTTACTGCCATTAGTGGTGGTCCAGATCACTGCAGCCCAGATATGGTAGCCCTCAGCCAGTCCTGTTTCTCATCACTATGACTATAACCAAACAAAGAAATGAACCGTGGGGGCTAGGGCAAAACCCCAATTTGATTTCACTGACAATATTAATCCACGTTTACAAGGTGAATGTGATTAGAACAATAGAGTAGAAGAGTTTGGAAATGTGGGGGGAGATCTTTACCTGCCTGTGCTTGATCACTATCCTATCATATTAAAGACATGATATTAAGTATATATTTATATAGGGGCGTGGTGGCTCAGTGGGTAAGACGCCAGGCTTGTCGATTGGAAGGTCGCAAGTTCGGAGGTTCGAGACCTGAGCACCGCGTGACGGAGTGAGCTCCCGCACTTGCCCCAGCTCTTGCCAACCTAGCAATTTGAAAGCATGCAAATGCAAGTAGATGAATAGGTACCACTTTGGTGGTAGGTAACAGTGTTCCGCATGTGTCATGCCGGCCACATGACCGTGGAAGCGTCTTCGGACAACGCTGGCTCTTTGGCTAACAAACGGAGATGAGCACCGGCCCCTAGAGTCGGACACAACTGCACAAATGTGTGGAGGGAACCTTTACCTTTATATATTTATATGTATTAAAGATATCTTCTCCTATCCCATCACCTCCTATCATATTAAAAAAGGATAATCTTGGTGGCACCAGTTAAACTACCCAAAATGTACAAAGGAATACGAAACCCGTGTTTGGAAGCGTGAAAAGGAAGAGGGGACTTTTTATCATGCACGGTGGGCTGGTGAAAAAGCAAAGAAAATTTGGGTGCAAATTCATCCAGGGATGCAAGAGATACTGCAGATTAATATTACGATGAAACCGGAATTATTTCTGTTGGGTTTTGGGTAACAACGTTATTGAAGATTATACTAAACCAATCAAACGAATACAACTACGTAATGCAGAAATACACTAAAAAAAATTTGGAAAAAAAAATTGAAAAAGTGCAGAGAGTAAAAAAGGAAAGAAAAAGAAAAAAGGAAAGAAAAAGGTAAAAGATACTCCCCCCTTCATCCCCAGCAAGTATAATCAACACTAACAATCTATCACTGGCCCCTTCTCTATAAGCCCTTCTCTCGATCTCCATCTCGCCATACTAATCAGCAAAAGTGCAGTATTTCTGTTGGCTTTACGGACGCTGAACTAGAAAAGAAACATGGGAAACTAATATGGTACATGATAACTGAGGCAGGATTATTGTACACACAAAGATGGAATTTTTCTACTACCCATTTCCCCCTTCTCTCTAATGGCTCTGGGTGAGCTTGTTTCAAAGGAGTGCAATGGAACATCCAGCTGAAAATAAAGGCGCGTCTTAAAACTTGTGTACTTGGGGTCGTTTTCTAGCTTGGCCCGAGGCCCGGATTTTCAACACCTGCGTTATCTGTATGAAGCTACCACCTTTTCCATCCTCTTCATTTTGATAATGGACCATTTATCAAAGAGGGCAATTTAAATGGCCGTTTCCCCCCTTAGAATTATGGAATTGTACAGTTGGAAAGGGACCTTGGAGATCATCCAGGTCACCCCCCTGGCCAGGGCAGGAATCCTCAGATCGACCCAGATCAATGGCTGCCCAGCCTTTGCTTGAAAACCTCCGGTGATGGAGCCCCAGACTCCAGAGGGGAGCCTGTTCCGCTGCTTCATAGCTTTCCCAGCCAAGAAATTCCTCCTCATTTCAAATTTGGATTTTCTGAAAAGCTTCCACCTGTTGGTTCTTGTCCTATCCCTGGAAGCTGGGGAGACTAAGGGCAAATGCTTTTTCCTGGGACAGCCCTTCAAGCACTGGAAGGCTGCTATCACGGCCTCTTCTTGTTGTGGGGAGGAGGGAATCAAACAGGGGTGTCCAAAAAGGCCAAGATGGCAACCATGATGGTGCATGCGAAGTTCTGCCTATTCTTATGTGCATCGCACATGGGTTCTTCCAAAGAAGGCAACCCTGATACAGTCCTCATGGTTGGAATGTACATATTCAGGCACAAGGTGGCTAAAAAGTGGGTGTGAGGGTCCCATCTTTCACAGCCCAACATTTATTTATTTAAATTTTATGCCACCTTTATTATTTTTATAAATAACTCAAGGTGGCAAACATACCTAATACTCCTTCCTCCTCCTATTTTCCCCGCAACAACCACCCTGTGAGGTGAGTTGGGCTGAGAGAGAGGGACTGGCCCAAGGTCACCCAGCCGGCTTTCATGCCTAAGGCGGGACTAGAACTCTCAGTCTCCTGGTTTGCCATTGGCTCCTTCCTAGGGCTGAGAGAGAAGGACTGGCCCAAGGTCACCCAGCCGGCTTTCATGCCTAAGGCGGGACTAGAACTCTCAGTCTCCTGGTTTGCTATTGGCTCCTTCCTAGGGCTGAGAGAGAGGGACTGGCCCAAGGTCACCCAGCCGGCTTTCGTGCCTAAGGCAGGACTAGAACTCTCAGTCTCCTGGTTTGCCATTGGCTCCTTCCTAGGGCTGAGAGAGAGGGACTGGCCCAAGGTCACCCAGCCGGCTTTCGTGCCTAAGGCAGGACTAGAACTCTCAGTCTCCTGGTTTGCCATTGGCTCCTTCCTAGGGCTGAGAGACAGGGACTGGCCCAAGGTCACCCAGCCGGCTTTCATGCCTAAGGCAGGACTAGAACTCTCAGTTTCCTGGTTTGCCATTGGCTCCTTCCTAGGGCTGAGAGACAGGGATTGGCCCAAGGTCACCCAGCCGGCTTTCATGCCTAAGGCAGGACTAGAACTCTCAGTCTCCTGGTTTGCTATTGGCTCCTTCCTAGGGCTGAGAGAGCGCAACTGGCCCAAGGTCACCCAGCCGGCTTTCATGCCTAAGGTGGGACTAGAACTCTCAGTCTCCTGGTTTGCCATTGATGTCCAAGCTTCCTCTATGCTTTGTTGGCAACATTGTAGGAGGAGAGGTATGGTGGCAAAAAATCAGGCAGGTCTGGTGCCACCTTTTTGGACCAACACATTTTCATGAGCTGCAGCTTATTTCATCAGATGCATGGAGGGGGGGCGCCACTGACCATCACTTTAAACTACATCAGTGGAGCCCCCCCCCCCATGCATCTGATGAAATGTGCTGCAGCTCACAAAAACCCATGCTTTATAATAAAATTTGTTAGTTGGAGAAGGTGCTACCAGATTTCTGGTCTCTGCTCTGTTGGTGGCTCCATGCTGGGGTTCAGGCTTCTGTCATGCAGAAGACTGGGAGATCATTGGTGCAACCCCCCCTTTTTTTTTTAATCATGGCATGTCCTGAACCCTATTCCAGCTTCCTGTCTGCTGCTAAAGCTCTTAACAATCTGATAATCTCCGTGAACAAGTTTGGATAAAGGAAGTGTTTCTTCATGTGAAGCCTAATTAATTTACAGCATTCCTTGGTGAGGACCACTAGCTTAGGCAGTTTTAAGAACGGATTAGTTCAAGCCACGGTGGATAAGTTCTATATCAGTGGTTCTTAGGGATTGCCTGCTGAAATTGGAAGCAGTTGCATTTATCTAAGTTTAGGTCACATGATAAGAGTGAAGAATAAATGGCAAGGATAGCATGAATGAAGGTAAGAGTGAAGGATACAGGAAGGATAGAGGATAGAAGACAGAGGTTGAGTTAATCAGGGGTTCAAACTGGAGAAAAAGAGCTCAGAATTGTCTTGAGAGTTGGGAAGAATTCTTGGAGATCATCTAGTCCATCCTCTGCTTAATGTAGGATCTACAATTCAGGATGCAACAGGTAAGAAACTCTGTCCTGGTTCTCCATTATCCTAAACCTAAAACTTTGTTTTTAAAAAAAGCTTAAAAAAACACACAGCTTGCCACAGTGTGTCAAACCAGCATTAGGGACCCATAAATCTTCCATGAATATGGATAACAATTATTACATATGACTAATTTATTATGTATATTATGTATAGATACTGAAGCTGAAGCTCAAATACTTTGGCCACCTAATGCGAAGAGAGGACTCACTGGAAAAGACCCTGATGCTGGGAAAGACTGAAGGCAAAAGGAGAAGGGGACGGCAGAGGATGAGATGGTTAGATAGCATCACCGATGTAATGAACGTGAATTTGAGTAAATTCCGAGAGACAGTGGAGGACAGGAAGCCCTTGCGTGCTATGGTCCATGAGGTCACGAAGAGTCGGACATGACTAAACGACTCAACAACAACAATAATTTCTTATGTGGACCACATAGACAGATTTTCTCCAGGATGGTCTGTCCCCAACCTGGTCCTTCAGATCTTCCAGAGGTGCACCCATCGCTGTTGTAGTTGAGTCCATCCGCCTTGCTGCTGGTCACCCTCTTTTTCTCATTCCTTCCCCCTTTCCCAGCATTACTGATTTCCCAAGAAAGCTAGAGAATTACTTACTGCCTGCCCCCAATAATGATTTTTAATCTTTTCTGGTCCACATCAGAGGAGGCAACGAAGCCTGCTGGGTTTCAGTTTTTTGGGCTGGAATTGGCATTATGTATGTATGGATCATGATGCACATTAACAGGCAACCGTCCCATACATCTCCAAGCAATAATAAACTTTGGTCAGAAAAAAACTAAGCAATGATTTCCTCCTGCAAATAGCTCCCAGCACCTCTACTTTCCATGAATTCTAAATTGTACCCGTTGGGAAAGGGCGTGGTGGCTCAGCGGGTAAGACGCCAGGCTTGTCAATCGGAAGATCGCAAGTTTGGAGGTTCGAATCCCTAGTCCTGTGTGACGGAGTGAGCTCCCGCACTAAACCATTTATTTATTTGTTATTTAAACCACTACTGTGTTGTGGTGAAGATGCTGGACTAGGAATGGGGAGACCCTGGTTCTGGTTCTCCCTCAGCTATGGACTCTACTTGGGGGGACTTTGGGCCAGACCCTCTCTCTCAGCCCAGCCTACCTCACAGGGCTGTTGTGGTAGGGAAAAGAGGAAGTTCTAAAGAGGATTTCTAATTTACCAATAACCAGGATAATTGGTCTCCCCAGCAAGCATTTGGTGCATGGTAAGTCTCTTCTGTAAGGGGCGCGGTGGCTCAGCGGGTAAGACGCCAGGCTTGTCGATCGGAAGGTCGCACGTTCGGAGGTTCGAATCCCGAGCCCCGCGTGACGGAGTGAGCTCCCGCACCAGCCCCAGCTCTTGCCAACCTAGCAATTCGAAAGCATGCAAATGCAAGTAGATGAAGAGGTACCACTTTGGTGGGTAGGTAACAGCGTTCCGCGCGCGTCATGCCGGCCACATGACCGTGGAAGCGTCTTCGGACAACGCTGGCTCTTCGGCTAAGAAACGGAGATGAGCACCGCCCTCTAGAGCCGGACAAAACTGCACAAATGTGCAGGGGGAACCTTTACCTTTACCCATTGGGGAGTCTTACCTTCTATCAGGGAAGGTCCACCTGTGGTGTTCCAGCTACGGAAGAACAACATTCTTCGAAGATTCCTTCTTCTATGAACTTTTTGGTATAAAAATTCACTCCTGGTTTTCTCCCTTTTAACATCCAGCAGATGGATTTTGGGGTGGTGGGGGTAAAAACCAACCTCTTTTACTGCTACCTCCTTAAATTGATAGAAAGCCAACAGCCTCTAACAGCAGTAAAAAAAAACAAGCCGGAGATGTGAAGGGAAATCTTGACCTGACCCTTTGTTTTAGGACATTATATACAGTACTGCAACTAAAGACATGCAGTGGTCGTTACTGTGCTGCATCAGCAAATTGTAAATAAATACTGCACTGACGGATGGGTTTGGTAACCTTATTATAGACTTCTGCATTTGGAAAACAGAGTTTGTTGTGCCATGCTAACGTTTTGGGCAAGATGCAATCTTTTATTTTAAGATCTTTCTGCAAATGTTTGCTTTGCCAGATAATTCTCTCTACCCTTCCCACCCCCACCCCACCCCAGTCCCTGGAGTCTTTTTAGTAAAGCACATAAGGTATCAGCTAAATGAATTACAAAACGATGAGTGCACTAATATATGCAAATGGTGTCGTTAGCAGTTAAGAGCTGTTGGAGAGAGGAAGAACATTTAAAACAGGTCCCCACTTAGCTGGGAAATGTGTTGGATAATGGTGACCCAATCACTCTGCCACAGCCTCAGGGTTTATTCATAAAATGAATGAGGGGAGGGGGAAAACACCCTATCTTGATCTTCCGGAACAAAAAGTAGAATCAAAATGAACAGCCTTGAAAAGTATTTTGGGTATATACAGGGTATTACAGCACGATATTCTAAAACCTGAGCACTTCCTCCCCTCAAATATCGAAGTATTGTACTCTTTTAATAATATGTGTTGAAATTTCTAACAAGGAATACTTGATAGCTTACAAATATTCGCTGGGCAGTTTAACGCATATAATCCTCCTTGCGGGGGAGATGGGTGGGATATAAATATGACAAATAAATAAATAAATATAATGGGGTGTAACCCCATCGATAAATCGCATTATCCATTTTCTTAAAAAGTAGAAATGTGCCTCAAACAGCAATGGGTAGCATGAGGTCTCCACAGGAAGGGTGGGGGTCAAAAAAGGCTCATAGAACCAAAGCCACATCAAAATGGGACCGCAACTGCCATCTTGACTTTTTTGCCCCTCAGCGGAAGCCTCTGGGAGAGCAAATTATTTGTGTTTTTTTTTTAAGTTTGCCAATCTAGGAATAAAGATCAGCTCATATAAATCAAAATGTCCTGAGTGTCTAGATCAGAGCTTTCCAAACTGTGTGTCGGGACACATTAGTGTGTCGGCTGCAGTGTCTGGGTGTGTCGCGGCTGCTGCTGCCTCCGAGCCCTGCCAGGATTCTGTGCAGGTCCTAGTGCCTGCCTTCTGCCTGGCTGCCTCCAAACCTGCTGTGATTCCGCGCAGGTCCTAGTGCCTGCCTTGTGCCTTGCTGCCTCCAAACCTGCCCTGCCACGATTCCACGCAGGTCCTAGTGCCTGCCTTGTGCCTTGCTGCCTCCAAACCTGCCCTGCCAGGATTCTGCACAGGTCCTAGTGCCTGCCTTGTGCCTTGCTGCCTCCAAACCTGCTGTGATTCCATGCAGGTCCTAGTGCCTGCCTTGTGCCCTGCTGTAAGAGCGTGTCGCGAAATAATGCCCTGCTATAAGAGTGTGTCACGAAATGATGCATGTCTAAAAAGTGTGTCACCAGCATGAAAAGTTTGGAAAGCTCTGGTCTAGATCAGAGTTACATTTTGCAGGTTGAGTGGGGCAGGGAGATCACATGGTCAAGAGATACTGAAAACTGTCCAAGAATACTAGGAAAGCCACATTGCCCAACTCTCCTCTATATTTCTTTCTTTTGAAATGCAAAAAGAATCCTAATTTTATGATAGTAGTCTAACTGCTGACACAGCGGTAAATAGGAACTCATTTGCCTGAATCTTCGAAGTTTCTTTTGCCAAAGAAAGAACGAACAGCATGCATACTCCCCAGTTCTTGGGGATTTTTTTTTAAAGCGAAGTAATAATCTTAATATTATGTGAAGTGTTGGACACAGTAATTATGCAGGAACAGAAGGGGAAAAAAAGGCCACAGCAATTTGAAAGTGCTTTTTTTTTTTTTTAATACATTGACAATTGTCCAGAGAGAAAGAACATACAACAGCTAAAACTTCCAAACACGGTTGTTGTTTTTTAAGGCCACATTTAAAAAAAAACGATGAAGGACCTTAAGGCTTCTTTAAAAGGAGCAACTCATTGGATGCCATGGCATGAACACTGAGTTGGAAATAGTCCAGATAAGATGATTTACCCATAGGGAAATCTTTCAACCAACAGCCTAAGTCTCAAACTTTTGAAAGAGCCGATATTCTTCCGCTGTTCTTAATGGCAACTTACGGATCAATGGAGCACGTGATTCTCTCATCCAGCGTATTCCCAGAAAATTTGAAGGTGCTAGTCTTTACAAGTGACAGGATCTCTATTTTTTTTTAATCCATCAAAGGTGATATATATCTTTTTCCTTAATCACAAACGGAATCAAAGAACAAGCCATTTATAATATACAAATGCAGCACAACGAACTGCGCCGGATATGAAAGAGCTCTGCTATCAGAGACACCTGTACAGTATCTTGCTGTTTATTTGGCAAGGTTTACAAATCTAATACTCAGAAGTTTTTCTTTCTCCGTCTTCTATTTATTTATTACCAAAATAGAGAAAAAGTGACAAGAGAAAGAGAAAGAGAAAGAGAGAAAGAGAGAGAGAGGGAGAGAGAGAGAGAGAGAGAGGAGAGAGAGAATTTGCATAGATTGTACATTCAACTCAAAAGAGATTTCCCCCCCCCCCTTCCGGTTTTCTGTTCCTCAAATGAACATAATTTTTAATTATCAGTGAGGTAGTACCTTTGGTAGCACCCATGAGCAAAAGAAGAAAACAAAGGCAGAAGCAATAAAAACAGACAGGACAGACTGAAACGGGAGTTTGTCGGCATGGGAAATTGCCAGGATGCCTTGCATGACCATGATGGAAACTAGTACCCAAACCCATTTACAGCACCTACTTTGGTCAAGAACTTTAGCTACCCAACTGCTTCCAATGGCTGAATTTTGCAAAATAAAAATGTGTCCGAATCCAGGAAGAGCAAAGGATGAAAAAATTCTTTCCTACTTCAGTGTATCCGGCTGTCATCTGATATATTCCACTTGGCTAAATCTCAAGCCATCGGCTCCCTTTTGCTGTAGTTTGGGAACGGCAGGAAGTGACAACAGAAGAGTTTCTGACTCATGTTTAGATGGGTAAAGCTCATGTTTGACCAAGGCAGCCTTAAGGGACAACTAGCATCTGCCAGTGAGACTCTTGGCTGCTTGACAGGACCTTCACAAACCATCTAGAGTTACCTTGTTCGCACAACCAATTCCAAGAGCCTGGAAGATGGGTAAGCAGACTTCCTAAAAGCCAGTGGGGACAAACCTGGGGCCATTAGGTGTGGATAGAGGACCACTCCCATCATCCCTGGTTACTGGCCATGCTGGAGCTCATGGGAACTATAGGCCAACTCTGTCTGGAGGCCAGATCCCTCTTTTAAAAGCATGGGCAAGACATGCAGAGGGCAAGCAGTCTTGACCACTTGGTGTGTCCTCTGGATGTGCAGGTGTGACCCCCGGCCTGGCTGGGAAGGCATATCTGGAAGGCACTGACTGGAGTAGAGTAGACCCATAATGTACAATAGAGTTTCTTAGATTTCAGGTCTGGAAAGGAATGTAAGATCCACGCAACCTTTCTGGCTCATCATCTCATGAGGAACCTTGTGTAGGCAGCAAATTCTAGATGGTGGTGACATGCAGCGGACCTCTTCTTTGCCGACGTCTGAAGCAGATCGTTCTGCTGAAAGCAGTTACAATAGCCTTCCCCAACCTCTGTGCCCTCCAGAGAGGTAGACTTCAACTCTCAGAATTCCTCAGCCAGCCGGCATTGCCCTGGGAACGGAAATCCATCCCTCTGGAAGACATCCAAGTTTGTGGACGTCTGGACTAAGACCAGACGAGTCCTACAGTCTCTTTCCAACTCCAGGGCCTTGACTGAATTATGATATCCCAGCCCCAGGTGGTGATGGAGGGACAGCAAGGAAGTGACGTTTGCCTTCATCAGCACTCAAATCACTAAAAGAAGTTTATACCAACACCATCCAGTATACCTCTCCATACCTTTCTACCTTTGAAAATCACCCTCGCTTCTATTACATCCATATACTGCAGGGGTGGGGAACCTTTTTTCTGCCAAGGGCCACTTGGATATTTATAACCGGGGACTGGGGGGGCGGGGTTTCTGGGATTTCCACAGACCAGGGGCCGGAGTTTGTGGGCGGGAGCCAATCACAAGCACTGGGGGGCGGGGTTTGCAGGCCAGAGCCAATCGCGTGGAAGGGGCGGGGTTTGCGGGCGGAAGCCCCGCGGGCCTTAGGCGGGAGCCCTGCGGGCCTGACGTTGCCCACCCGATATACTGCTTCATATATTGCTTTTTGTTCTTTAACCTTCTCATGCCTCTTTTTTACAGGATCTCAACTGCTCCATCCAGCCATGACTTTTGCAGTCTTCCCTGTCTTCTTGATCCATCCAGTCTTCCTTACCTATTTGTTCTAGCAACTCAGTAGTCATTCATTCTCTCTAGATGACCAAAGCTGATCGCACTGCTCACTCATTCACTTGTATTCATGTTCATTCACCACCCAGTCATTCTTGTTTCACCACACACCCGTCTTAAGCATCCCATTCCCATTCAACCTACTCTCCTGACACACCCATCTGTCCATTTCTGTATCACAAAGCGGTCAAAAAGCTCGCTTTTATACCGAACCATGTTTTGCTTCCTTCAACAAATAGTCCTTGCAACAGGCCAAAATGGGCATATAAAACACAAACAGCATGATGGAATGTTGGGATGAAACTTCTTTGTCCTTTAGAATGAGAATCCTGGGCCGACTGGGCCAGAATAAAGGTCATCTACTGCCATCATCATCATCAAGGAAGATAGATGCTTTTGAACTGTGGTGTTGGAGGAAAATTCTGAGAGTGCCTTGGACTGCAAGAAGATCAAACCAGTCCATACTCCAGGAAATAAAGCCAGACTGCTCACTTGAGGGAATGATATTAAAGGCAAAACTGAAGACCTTTGGCCACATAATGAGAAGACAGGATACCCTGGAGAAGAAGCTGATGCTAGGGAAAGTGGAAGGCAAAAGGAAGAGGGGCCGACCAAGGGCAAGATGGATGGATGGATGGATGGATGGATGGATGGATGGATGGATGGATGGATGGATGGATGATATTCTGGAGGTGAGAGACTCAACCATGGGGGAGCTGGGGATGGTGACGGCCGACAGGAAGCTCTGGCGTGGGCTGGTCCATGAAGTCACGAAGAGTCGGAAGCGACTGAACGAATAAACAACAACACTGCCATCATCTGATCTTCAGCAGAAATCTAGATGTTTCTCCATCTGGGGCAGAGAAAAGCTTTCTATGGAAGAAATAAGGGAGAACGTCTTCTAGGACACGTGTTGTCTTGTGACAGATGTGGATGGCTGGATGGGCAGATGGAGATACCCATATGAAGTCCAACAGTGGATACATTTGGTTGGATGGTTTCTGAAGGAAGAGTTTTCTTCTCATTTTGAGCAACTTCAACCTTGAGTAAAATATTCCCTGGTCTTGGGATTCTCCTGGAGGCTGGAACAGAACTCCTAAAATTTCTGACTGTACAGACTGGAGATGATGCAGTTCCTACATTTGGCAGCCTCAAGATTTAGTTACTATTGTAAGTATTGGGGGCAGAAGAATAACAAAAGCAAAAATCGAGGAAGCGGAAAGGAAGGAAAACGAGAACATTTTCTTTTGTTTTAAAGGCCTTTCCTCAATAAAGGCAGCTTTAGTTAGCAAGATAAGATCATCTCCAAGCTGCGCAAGCAGCACCCTACAATTAGTCATTGACTAAAACACAAATAAATACCTAACATCTTCTCCAAGGCAGCCTTTCTTGTGTGCCAGCTAAATATTTAATGCTCTGCCTTTACGCCAGCACAGCTGACACTGCAATTTCAAAAGTCCAAAGCAAACTCGAGTAGCTTTAAACCAAAGAGGACGGTGGGAAATTCACGAGCAAGCCATCTGGATGTCAGGTTTGACACCGCAGTGCTCATTTTAAAAGGGAAGCCAATTTTCCCCCCCTTGTCCCCTGGTTATCTTCTGAGCCCTTCTGCTCTTTTCATGGTCTTTAAATGTGAGCCGGGTCCAAAATCGAGGGAAGGGCCAAAAAAGGAGAAAACCAGCTTTTGTTAAAATAACAGACTTTATCCCAGAGCTGGACCATCATCAGAATCCAGTGGGTATGAATTGAAGATCCAGACCAAAGCGTGTGTCTATGCACAGAAACATCTGTCTCTCTTGTCTGGGTGCAACCTGGACTAAAGGAATTAACTAGAAATCAGCGAGGACAATGTCATTTAATCATGAATAGAACTTTGCTTTATGCACCCTCTGATTAAACTCGCACAGCTCCCCAACCTAAAAACAGGACTTGGAGCCTGCAAAAAGTTAAAGAATCAACACAAAACTGGATTTAACGTGGATGCTTCTTGGTCTTGACTAGGAGAAGTCTTCTTGAAACAGAGCCAGCCTTTTCCACCTTTTTCCAGGAAATGGAATGCTGTGTTAGAGCAGCAGGCAGCTAATTTTTTTCCTGCTATCACTTTCCCTGACTGAACTTTTAAAAAAGCACTTTCTCCTCTCTTTATGGGGCACTGAACAATAGCTCAAAACCGAACATTGGGGGGAGGGGGGGGGTCAAAGGAATATTTTTCTCCACCCTGCCACTCTGAGCATGTGACATATTCTTCCTGCTGGCCGTTCATTGCAGAAATAAGAAACAGCTTGAGTTGGCTGGTGCCATCGCATCTAGTTTTGGTTTGGCTGTGTTCATCCAACACAATGAATCTGGCTCTTGAATTAACCCATTTCTAGCTGTTCGCAAAATATGGAACCACCAGCTAACCAAACAGGTTGGGGGCCCACCACGACCAAGCCAGAAACAAATTAGCCAGGTTGAAAACGAACAAGCTTAGCAGGTTATGAACGGAGTCACTTGATCTGACCTGGTCAAGGATGTTGTCTGAACAAGGCTCTTGAGCATCGCCCATCACTAATGGCCACTAGAACTGGGGGGATAATTAACCGTTACTTTCTGAGCCACCACCACCCCCTGCCGAAAAAAGGGGGCAATGGTGAGATTTAGGTAGTAACAGTCTAGTGTTGCATTGTTGAGATGGTCTAGAAGGAATTTCCCTGGATTTCTGGCAAACTATTTTCCAGTCTGATCTGGGGATGTGGAAGATTCAACGTAGGGATTTTTACATGCCCACGTGACTCTCTCCTTTGAGCTGGCTCCCTAGCTATGCCTGTTTGGGAAAGCAGCCATTTTGGATGGTATTCTAGAGAGAAGTCTTGCGCCATGGTTAGCTCATCTGGAAGAGCAAACACTGAATCTTTATTAGCATGAGAGGGTTAAATTAATACTCCGTATTATACCATCTCTTGATTCAGTATAATAACCTTGAAGGCTTGGCTAGGTGGAGTAACAGTGTCAATGCTTTTGCGAGACATCAAAGGGGATGTTTGGAAAAATGAGGACAACTGGAAAAAAAGGGCTATTTTAGCATTTGTGATCGAGCTGCTTTCCTAGGACTTTCAGGAAACTGTGAAAAAAAAAATGGCCAGGATAGTGTAAGAGTGAGAAATAAATTAGCCAAGAGTTGAAAATATGCTGCCCCCGTTTAGAAACTTCAGATGTTTCATACAACTGGTTTCTCCTTTCCTGCCTGTTCCCAACATCCAAACCCTTGAAATGGGAAAACTGTTCAGTGAAAGAGGCTGGGATGTACAGCCCGTCCTTGAACATCGATTTGTAGGCTTTCTTGAAGTGCCCCCAGCAGCTCACCTGCTAACTGTACCAACCCCATCAAAAAATATCACGAGAGCAGAAAGCTCAGGTCCCCCTTTTAAAGCCAGCGAAAGGTGTACCAGGTGCTACCTCAAACGTCCATCTGGTTTCACGGGGCCCAACTCGGACTTTGGGTCAGGGCTGAGAGAACTCCAGGACGTTTGGCGGCAGGTCTGCATGACTGGACAGGAGGATGGGCCTATGCTACAGACATCGACTGTCGACCACACGCTTCCCACCAAGCTGTCTACCCAGCTCTCCAGCTTGGTGCCCGTCAACGCGGCGTTCTTCTTCACCTGCTCCATTTGCCCGGTGTTGATTGGGATGTTTAGCACTGGGTTCAGCCCTTGGAAGCTCTGCTCCATGTAGGCGTTCTTCGGAGGTCCGCCATGCAGCTTTGAGGCATCTTCTAAAGGCAAGAGAGAACTATTTTTGTAAAAAAAAAAATCTCCAGAATTGAATAACAATGCTATTGAGTTGATCTACATTGGATTGACTTTTTTATCTCTTCCTAGGTTCCTACAATAGGCTTCACAGCCTGGTTTCCAGATTAAGCTACTCGTTATGGATCTATCCCGTTGATGTCATTGGGGTACTTACAAAGGGTCTGCAGTAAAAGAGGAGGAAATAGGATCAAGGAAGAACAAATATGAACTCATATGCAAGTACATTGACACATACAATAGTATAAGCCATGGATAGGCAACTTACAGACTGTAGGCACTCCTTCCTACCATTCCTTGATCGTGAGTCTGATTTGGGCAGCCCCATTTTTCACCTTTTGGGCATACCTCTTTGCTGGCCTCCCATTTTTTAAAATAAAAAATAATAATCCTGGTGCAGCAAGATACCCAAGAGTTCCAGATTGCTTACCTCTGATGAAAGGAAACCCGTAAGGTTCTTCTCTTTAACCCAGTTTTTCTCAACCGTGGCAACTTTAAGATGGGTGGACTTCAACTCCCAGAATTCCCCAGCCAGCAGAGCATAGCTGGCTGGGGAATTCTGGGAGTTGAAGTCCACCCATCTTCAAGTGGCCATGGTTGAGAAACACTGCTCTAAAGTTACATTGTGACACTCTTTTTTTCTATAATCTATCCTATTGAATCATCAAAACCATAAATCATACGTTCATTTTTTCCTTTTTTACACAAAAAGTCCATAAGGGGTTTCCAGTCACCAATAAACGTAGATATTGTCTCTTCTCTAATCAAACAAGCCAGCTTGGCCATCTCAGCGAGTTCTGTCATCTTCACCAACCATTCCTCTGTTGTAGGTATTGCCAAAGCTTTCCCTCTTTCTGCGTACAATAATCTCGCTGCTGTTTTCATATATAAAAACAACGTGCCATGACTGAGAAGCGGTGTCAAGTTGTGGAAGCGCCACAATTTCATTTCTGCCAGTATCAAAAACATCACCTGGGGGCCTGTGGTGGCTTCAAACTCGCCATCCTAGCCTAGAGGTATAGAAACTCCCAGGCCAAGAGTTCTACCAGGAGTTAGTGAAAACGGGGATGGTGTATGCATTTCTCTCATCTTAGTTCTTTGGTTCAGCTCTTGCAAAATTGGGCTGAAGCCGAGAGAAGTTGTGATTCAGGACATACAGATCATCTCTAGGAGGAAATGTGCTTATTCAAAGAAGGTCCCTCCTCTACTTTGAAAACCAGGCTGTCGTCCAGGGTGGGTTGCAGGCCAGGAATTACATCATCATTTGCCTACAATTCATGCCACGTTGCTTTGACCCTCTGGAGCTTGCTCTAATAACAAGCTTCAATTTTTCAGGAAGGTCGACATTTTTGCATCCGCTGCAAGTCGCCAAGTCTCGTCTTCCCTGGCCTGTGTGTTCGTTCTGTTGAGCCACCTAACTAAAGCTTGATTAGAGTTTTAAACACAGGACACCCCAATTATTTCAAGGCCATCATACATTAAAGATGTGCTGGGGGTCCCCTTCCCCCGCTGCTAATGGCTGCTTCTGGTGTATAATTTGTCAAATTCTGCCTTGCTTGGCCTGAGGATAATCCTCACCAGTGCGCTGCTATTTGAAAAAAAAAAAGTGCACTTGTTCTTGCGTGCAATTTCCTGTAAATTTTAACTTTGGTATGTAACTTGTATCCATGCTTGAATGAACGTTCCAAGCCACATGCTGAGCTGCAGAAATGGAGGCCAACAGTTTTTGTCCGCTGAGCTTTTCTGAGAAGCAAAATCCACTGCACTAATTCGAAGGAGGATCCGGCCAAGAGAAATCACGAGGGTGTCTGCAGGGTGTGGTCAAAAGAGTCGAGATGTGTGACACACATCAAGAACGGGCAGAACGTCAGCCACGCCATCACGGCGACCATCTTGAGCTTCTGATCACACCCTGCAGACGCAGCTGGAAGAGCAGTTAAAAAAAAGAGTACATTGGGGTTACTATCTTCTCAGCCAGCCTAAAATGATCCAGTCATTAAGGAATTTAAGGATTAAATTAAGAAGAAGAAAAAAAACTTCCTTTCAGGTAAATATACTGGGTATGCTCATTTTCAAAACTCTTCAGTATTCTTAGGCCACCCTATTTGGAAGTTCCCTTTAAATGTTGGATTGTGCTCATTCCAAATATGACTAATGACAACGTGGCATTGTTGGTGAGAAATGGAGCCAATGTTTAATTTTCAAGGCTGTTTCTGGGGCAGAATATTCTATGCTCCAAGCGATGACAAAGTTGTGGTCATGCAGATGTAGGTTTTATGTGAGACAGATTACAAGTAACAATTGCAATGCGGGGAAAAACCCATTGGGGAGGGGTTTTTAACATGTAACCTTCCTCTGCATGACCAACGTATCTCCCCCTCCCTGTTCCCTCCACCTCATCCCAATTTATATCCTACATCAGTCTAAGCCATGACATGCATTTCATGGTATCAGCTGCAGTTCATGAAAGCTGATGCCTTTTAATAATTTCTGCCAGTATCTGAAAACCATAGCTTACCATACACAGCTCTTCTCCTATAATTACACTGGGATTTCAATGAATTCAGTGCTCCAGCATTGTGGGGCTTTATGGGAGTTAAGGTCCAGGACACCTAGAAAGCTCCATATTGTCTAGGGCAGTGTTTCTCAACCGTGGCCACTTTAAGTTGGGTGGACTTCAACTCCCAGAATTCTCCAGCCAGCTCTGGGGAAGCTCTGCTGGCTGGGGAATTCTGGGAGTTGAAGTCCACCCATCTTAAAGTGGCCAAGGTTGAGAAATACTGGTCTAGGGAATAGCTTCCAGCCAGAATAGAGAAATAGTGAGTCGAGTCACTTACAGTATGTCTGCTCTAAAAAGGTAAAGGATCCCCCCGCACATTTGTGCAGTCGTGTCCGACTCTAGGGGCCGGTGCTCATCTCCGTTTGTTAGCCGAAGAGCCAGCGTTGTCCGAAGACGCTTCCGCGGTCATGTGGCCGGCATGACACGCGCGGAACGTTGTTACCTACCCACCGAAGTGGTACCTATCCATCTACTTGCATTTGCATGCTTTCGAATTGCTAGGCTGGCAAGAGCTGGGGCGAGTGCGGGAGCTCACTCGGTCACGCAGCGCTCGGGTCTCGAACCGCCGATCTTGCGATCTTCCGATCGACAAGCCTGGCGTCTTAACCGCTGAGCCACCACGCCCCCTATGTCTGCCCTACCCAGCCCAGCAGTTTTTCTCCAGTGTCTCAAGACAGAAATCTTTTCTCTCCCTTGTACCTGATCCTTCCCTTTTTCTCAAACCGGAGATGCCTCACACTGAAACTTAAGAACCATCCGCCTGCTCTAATCTTGAACAGCAGCCCAAACTGTCAGCCAGCCAACCAGCTCGAAAACCATTCGGCGGCTGGTTTTATCCACCCCGCTCAGCTATCGTGTGGTTGGTTTGGGTTGAGTTAAGAGAATTGTGGGAATCCAGCCAGTGGGCTTTGTAAACCCTGATCGGCAGGCTTAGCAATTAACTTGGGCCAAAGTTATCTCAGTGGTGGTGTGCCCAGTAAGTGAAAGCTGTAGTTGAAATGGTTGGGCGGTTGTCTTTAAAGAGCTGTTTCTACATTCAGCTGTTGGAGAGGGGCAAATTGAAGACAAGCCGCGGGAAATACCCTTGCCCACAATTTGTGGCTTGAATCATGTCAACTGGATTTCTATTTTCTCAGTAGAAACGTTTCACTCCTTATCCAAGGAGCTTCTTCAGTCTGAAGAAGCTCCTTGGATAAGGAGTGAAACGTTTCTACTGAGAAAATAGAAATCCAGTTGACATGATTCAAGCCACAGACTGTTCCACCTGGATGACTGAGAACCTTCATCGACATCTTGCCCACAATTCTGCAAGTGAACGAAGTGATAATTTGGCTCCTTTGTGCCATTGTTAACTAAAAGTACTCACCATGTTTTGCACTTTTGCAACTGTGGTGGCTTTCCTCATCCCTCTCAACACTGCCCCCCAATTAATAAAGCTTTGCTTCGCCATTGTGATCATTATCCAAGTCCTTGATATCAATGGAAAAGAACTGAGGAAAGGCTGCCTTTTCAGTTGAGACAAAGGCTGAATATTAGCCGCGGCCAGAATATTCTGATTTTGCTCCAAATGGTTTTGTTTTGATTTACTTCCTTCCTAATTTTGTAGAAGAAAAGAAAAGGCTTACCTTGTCTGATGGCTTGCTTGTTCAAAAACATCAGAGGGGAGACCAGGAATTTGGTTTCAGCCACAGGGACCCAATGATGCAGGATTTTAACCGTCCAAACTCCTGGCCGGAGGGGTAAATTCAGAGGCGGCTTGTAATGCGTGAACTCGGCACTGGATTCGATAAGGATATCGTAGGTGGCGGCAATGATGTTGACGGGGTCTATCCAGATGACCGTCACGGTGACATTGGGTCCCTTAGCCCACTTCTGCATCCCCACAGGCTCATCCGTCGGGGCAATAAGGCCTCCAAAATTCCGGAATATCCTCTCTTTAGCATCCCAGTCTGTTCCAACCTAAAAGTAGGAAGGGGAAAAGAACAGGAGACGGTGCTGTCAGAAATAACTCTAAGTCACTGAAAATCCGTGATTTTACCTCCATTGTTTAGGCTGTCAATCTTACACGCCCTATCAGAAACTTTCAGCACTCATTGATACCTCCAGAATTGTAAAAATATGTTCTTGCCTTTCCTTTTTTCCAGTTTTGTTTCAAAACTCTTAATGTGGTAATTGGGTTGATTTGAAAATACTGCTACAATGATGATGGTGGTGGTGGTGGTGGTGGTGATGTCATAGACGCTCACACAAAATGGCCACAGAAGAGACTTAAAAAAAAAAAGGTAAAGGCTCCCCCCGCACATTTGTGCAGTCATGTCTGACTGTAGGGGCCGGTGCTCATCTCCGTTTGTTATCCGAAGAGCCAGCGTTGTCCGAAGACGCTTCCGCGGTCATGTGGCCGGCATGACGCATGTTGTTACCTTCCCACCGAAGTGGTACCTATTCATCTACTTGCATTAGCATGCTTTCGAATTGCTAGGTTGGCAAGAGCTGGGGCTGGTGCGGGAGCTCCCTCCGTCACGCGGGGCTAGGGATTCGAACCGCCGAACTTGCGATCTTCCGATCGACAAGCCTGGCGTCTTACCCGCTGAGCCACCGCGCCCCTTACAGAAGAGACTTACCATGCACCAAATGCTTGCTGGGGAGACCAATTATCCTGGTTATTGGTAAATTAGAAATCCTCTTTAGAACTTCCTCTTTTCCCTACCACAACAGCCCTGTGAGGTAGGCTGGGCTGAGAGAGAGGGTCTGGCCCAAAGTCCCCCCAAGTAGAGTCCATAGCTGAGGGAGAACCAGAACCAGGGTCTCCCCATTCCTAGTCCAGCATCTTCACCACAACACAGTAGTGGTTTAAATAACAAATAAATAAATGGTTTATTTATGATAGGTAGATGACAAAATATAAAAAAGGAGCAAATTCTACCCAAATTCATTAAAAGTTGACCAGGGCGAACTATTGATCTGATTTAATCAACATGTATCAGATGACTTCACCCCTCCTGAATGTAAAAGCTAGTGATATTTAAATATCGATATTTGTAATACCAACTCAAGATTCTGTTTCTTCTGGCCTTTTGCAATTATTCCAGGAAGAAGCCAAACATTTTTTTATGGCTTCAATATACAATACCAATCC
Source organism: Charina bottae (assembly GCA_023362775.1). NCBI lineage: Eukaryota > Metazoa > Chordata > Lepidosauria > Squamata > Charinaidae > Charina > Charina bottae. Next base: position 30,110,323 of record JALMGJ010000010.1, read on the forward strand.
TTTAAAAAACAGTTCCAGAGGGAAAGGACAAAGAGCTGAAGCACAGGATCTCAAGATATAGTTAAGTGAAATGTTTCATTCCTAATTCCGGCCGCTGTTCCTTGAGTTCTTAAAAGATCAGGTTTTTGACCATTCTAATACTTGTCTTCTCTAAATTGCAATACAGGAATAATTTCCATGCTGATAGACACCCCAACGATGCCATTTTAATTAATTAGCATCAACGGATGCTTCTGCTAACGAAACAAGAGACTTGAACACGTTCATGTTTCAGCTAGCAAACATTAATCAGGCAGAAGGGCTGTGAACAGCCTTCCTTTTTAAGGAGGGGGTGGTGAAATGAGATTAACTTGCAATCCAGAAATAGTACAGAAGAGAAATCCTTGCCGGGGGGGGGGGGGGTCTGGACGGGGGGGGGGGGTCAAAAAAGTCAAGGTGGCAGCCAGGACCACATGATTAAAGTCCCACCCTTTTTAACATGCCGTTGTATGTTATGGGCACCGCCTTGACTTTTTGGATCGTTCCTGTGGATATCCCTGAATCTTAATCAGTGTTAATCCTAGATCCTAGGATTAGATCCTAGATCCTGTGGATACCCTGAATCCTAGATCAGTAACTTTAAGACGTGTGGACTTCAACTCCCAGACTTCCCCAGCCAGCATCAGCATGTACTGGCTGGGGAATTCTGGGAGTTGAAGTCCACACATCTTGCTAAGGTTGAGAAACACTGTCCTAGATTATTCTAATATGAATTTAAGGGGGTCAACCGTAGGAAAAGATCTGCAGCTACTGTAAGCAGAGAATGATGAATATCTGATTAAAGCCAAAACTTCAAGATTTTCCAAAACCCAGGGATATACTTCTCAAATCCACCAGCCCATCTGTGCCCCATAATCCTGAAACTTCACTTAGCGGTGGCTTGAAAGCAAAAATTGCTTCATTCTAGAGTCAGAAAACTTTCTCTTACCCGCTGCTTTCTAATTGCAGTGAGTTATTTCTGGTTATGAACGCCAATTTTATACCAAACATTTTGGAAGGCGATGGAGAGGTTATTTTCCTTTTCCTTTCATGAACTCACATTCTCTTATTTCAAGGAGGGAGAGGGCAAAAATGCAACACGCTTTTGGAGAAGAGGGAAAGCACCACTTGTAAACAGGGCAGAAACGGTGGGTGGGAAGCCTTCAGATGCCGCTGAGCTACAAGTCAGAACCTCCCCATCTCCACGGCCGACGTAAATTGCTGTTCAACAAACGTCCGAAGAATGACAGGTTAGATTACTGTGGTCTCCGCTTTACCTCGCTGACCTCAAAACCTCAATGCATTTCATGACATCGGCCATCATCGCCAAGGAGAGATGACTACCAATTTAGATGGTTTAAAAAAAGAGACGGGATCAATTCAGAGGATCAGGAACTCAGTGGCTACTAATCTTGAGACTATTTTCTACCTCCTAATCCACAGGCAACGTATTTTAAGTACCTGTTCGTACTTGGGAATTTTCCAAGTTCCTCTAGCTGGCCATTCTGGGACACAACTTATGCTTTGGACATGATGATGATTTAAAACTACAAAAAGAATGCTCTGATTCTGTTACAGTGGTTCTCTAGTATCATTATTATGTTTTAGAATTAATTACATGGTTTAGAAGGATCTATCTCAACCACTGGCAGCAGCTGCCTGACCTTGGCTGGTCTCAGAAAAGCTAAGCAGAGTCAGGACTGGTTAGTTCTTGGATGGGAGACACCCCAGGGCTGTAGCCTAGACTGAGAAGTTGAAAATATAGCTGGGAAGGCGGCAATGGCTAACTATTTCCATACTGTTGCCAAGAAAACAGCAGGGGTGTATCCAGGAATTCATCAAGACTTGAGCTTGACTTCAAGGAGACTATTAAAAGGGACTAGATAAAGTCATGGTGGGTCCGGCTATCAGTGGCTCTTAGTCTTAATGGCTGTTTACAACGTCCTAAACTAACTCTTAAATACCAGCTGTTGGGAACAAAAGTGGAAACTTGCAGCTACAGATCCATCTTATGAGTTTTATGTGTGCTGGTGAGTGATCCAGAGGGACCAGGTGAGTCCCTGGCTGGATCTAGTAGGGCCTTTGTTATGTTCTTTGCCCCAGGTGGAACTTCTTAACACATAAGATGTGAATCTAAGAATGCTCAAGGAACTGGACTTTTGAAACAGCCAATATGATTTCACCCAATCCAGACATCTTCTCATCTGGAGACAAGAGTTTAATGGACTGATGGATTGCTCTTTCCAATGCAGTTCAAAAAAAAGCATCAAAATGGCTAAACTTAGCAACTGTTATTTTGAGAAAAAAACACCATGTATTTTGAAATGTGTATTTTCGGATAGACTATGATTAGAAATATACATTTAAAAAGTATGGATAAATGAAGGAACAAGATGAGATAGAATAGCCTCCTGAGGAACACAAAAGGAACACATGTGACCTTTCAATAAATTACAAGTAACTGGAAAATTGGGATTTGGAGCACAAGGAATGAAGCTGTTCCACAAAGTACATACATATCAACACAAGTGTACACACCATCAAGAATTCTATTTTAGGTGCCACCATCACTGCTCTGTGCAGTGGGGTTTGTGGTCACCAAACTGTCTAGCTTTAAGAAGGAAGGAAGGATGTATTTTGTCCATCACAACCCTGCAAAACTCAACAGGGATATAGAATCTCTCTCTCATACGCATAACTACTTGTCAATGGGGAGTAGTGTGTGAGTTTCCCTGTTGAGAATCAATAGGAATGCAAAGCAGGGTTTCAGGTGGACTTCTGGAAGTGTATGTTTAACCCCACAATTGGATCTCCATTCAACAAAGCCCAGTAATAACAGAGTTACACAGTCAAATTTGATCTAGGAAAAAGCGAATGGCATTGTTTTCAGTTGGGATGTCACAAAACTGGCTTAGAACCTCATCTCCATTTTTATTAGATTTATATCCCACCTTTCCCCCAGAAGTTCAACATAGCAGTCATGTGCTCTCTCCTCCTACTTTCCCCCACAACAACAAACCTGTGAGGTAGTTTGGGCTGAGAGAGAGAGAGAGAGAGTGACTGGCCCGAGGTCCCCCAGGAAACTTCTGTGGCTGAAGAGGTACTAGAACCTGGATCTCCACATTCCTAACCCAGCACCTTCAGCGGTCCACCATACTGGTCCTTGGGATGAGAGAGAGGCAGAGGCCAAGGTCCCCCAGGAAACGTCTGTGGCTGAAGAGGTACTAGAACCTGGATCTCCACATTCCTAACCCAGCACCTTCAGCGGTCCATCATACTGGTCCTTGGGATGAGAGAGAGGCAGAGGCCAAGGTCCCCCAGGGAGCCTCTGTGGCTGAAGAGGTACTAGAACCTGGATCTCCACATTCCTAACCCAGCACCTTCAGCGGTCCACCATACTGGTCCTTGGGATGAGAGAGAGGCAGAGGCCAAGGTCCCCCAGGGAGCCTCTGTGGCTGAAGAGGTACCAGAACTCGAGGACCTTCCTGCTCTTTGTCCATCCCCTTCACCACACTGGCTTTTGGGCTGAGAGCTGAGAGGACTGGCCCATGGGACATCTGTGGCTGAAGGTGGGCTAGACTCTGGGTCCCTCCCTCCTAGGCTAACACCTTCACCACTATACAACACTGGCTCCAAAAATGTTTCTGCATGTCACACATGTTGTAACTACGCAACTGAGAAATTTCTTTACTTTGGAAGTGGATGTGTCCTAGAGATCTCTCAGCTTTTGGTTTGGCTTGAGATCAACACCTCTAATTGTTATGGGGCTTGTTCCTCTTCTACAAGCTGATCTCTCCTGTTAAGGTAGGAAAAATATCACTTATGGAAATACACACCACCGGCTCTCATCTTCATTTAACTACACAAGTCCCCGCCTTCTTTGAGAGGAGAACCTTGGCCAGAAAGTCACTGTTCAGACCAGCTTTCCTCAACCTGGTGCTGTAGATGTGGTTGGGTTGTAGCCATAACCAATAGCTGCCATGCTGGCAGGGGAATTCTGGGAGTTGTAACTCCTCAATTTATCTGGAGGGTGTTAAATTGGAGAAAGCTGGTTCAGGTTGTCTGTATTTGCTCTCTTATTAATGGAGGAGCTTCAGGAAATCTTGTCAATACAAGGAAACAAATTTTCATAAATATCTTCCAAGATATTCAGCCTAATGATTGATTGATTGATTGATTGATTGATAGATAGAGAGATAGAGATGATGATGATGATGATGATAGACGATAGATAGACGATAGATGGTAGATAGACAGAGATAATAGAGATAGAGATAGAGGAGATAGAGATAGATAGATAGATATAGATAGATGATAGATGATAGATGATAGAGATAGATAGATAGATAGAGATAGAGATGATGATAGATAGATGATAGATAGCTAGATAGATAGATAGATGATAGAGATGATAGATATAGATAGATAGATGATAGACGATAGAGATAATAGAGATAGAGATAGAGATATAGATTAGAGATAGAGATAGAGATGATGATTGATGATGATGATGATAGATAGATAGATGATATAGATGATAGATATAGATAGATAGATGATAGACGATAGATAGATAGAGATAATAGAGATAGAGAGAGAGAGAGAGATTAGAGATAGAGATAGAGACAGATATATTTTTTTCCTCACTGAGAAATCTGGCCCTCTTCTCTCCTCAGTCCCATCACCAGGTCCCTTGGCTCCTGATTCAGTTTTTGCGGCTTGAAAAGCCCCCCCTCTTTGGCCCCCTCCTAGACGGGCACACCATTTGGCCAAGACAAACGATGTTTTGACTACTAGTTTGTATCTAATTGTTCATCATAAACAGGGACTGTTCCGTTCACACATGGAACACTAATTGCCTGCTGCCTAGTTAATTTTCTTCTCTGTGATGAATTGCAACTGCTAACAAGGCCAGGGACCAATTCCCCCCCCCCTCCCTGTTTTCCTGATTCGGTGTAGCGCAAGAGATTCTTGGAACTCTTAAGTTAAATGAAAGCCATCTTGTCTCTTCCTTGGCCTCCGAGCCATCTTAACAAGCGAGGAACGAAGCCATATGGCTTTGTTTAGGCAATGAGCTGCTGAACCAGGCTGGATAAAGACTTGGAAACATGTTTAAATAGCATGCTAACCGTAGCTTGTTGTGTGAACCAGTCAGTTGGTTAATTAAGGTTTCAATGGCTAGTATGCCTTCAGAAAAATGGGCTAATTCAGTAACCAACCACGAGTAAGCCATTTTGTTATAAGAAGTGAAAGAACCCAACCATCCATTTCAAAGCTAGGCCAGGCCCCCTAACTAGGCGCTCATAGGGATTCAGGTGAACTATTTTCACTTCCAAGAATGTAGATGAGCCACGCGTACCTCCAAGAACTGTAGCCTTCCGAAATCGCTCGGGGGGCTTGCAATCTTGAACACCTTCTTAGGCATAACCCACGTTTCTAACGTCTCCAGCTTACTGGCAGCCAAATTGGTAGTGTGGTGTCTGATGAGGAAGCCCTGGAAATGATCCGCGAGAAAGTAGAGGTGGACCGAAACTGGATGGCCCATTGGGTAGTAGCTGGAAAAAACAAAGGATCGGAGAAGAAAGAATAACACTGTTAATTAAAACAATAATTGGGAAGTGGTGGATCAGCTGCAGAAGGAACTTCTATGGTCAGAAACAGCAAGAAATATTAGGGATGGCAGTGACCCCAAATCTCGTTCAAATTGTCAATCTGATTTTATTAAAAATTTTAAAACCGTTCAATAGCTGAAGCTCTCTAGATCAGAGAAACCAGTTTAAAAACCAGTTTAAAAGCCTGGGAAAATAGATCTTCCCCCAGCATTGAAATGCTGCTAACGTGGGTGCCAACTGAGCCTCTCTGGGAAGGAAATTCCATCAATGGGATGTGGAATTCTATCAGTGGGATTTGGACAAAGGATATATTTGTGCAGAACCCATCAATCCGTAAGCATCCAGTTCAATATCGTGCGGAGGATTTGTTCCCGTTGCCTTTTACCCGTTGCACCTTGGTATCGAACCTTTGCACCGACCAAATCAACATCTCACAAATTGGGAAAGCAGCCATCAAGTGCAGGCACGAACCACCTGCAGGAGGCGCCCTGGCCTTTCGATCGCAAGCTACTCCTCTCTAACAGCAGTCCCTGGTCAGCCTCCTAGGCTGACTTGGAGTCACTCCTGGCTGTAGGAAGCACAGAACACTGACTCCAAAATGCAACGGTAGAGCTTTCAGCATCTCCCTCCTCCCCTGGACCCCGGGCCTGAGGAATGAAGCAGGGTGCAGACTGCCCGATCTGCTGGTTTTTGCAGCCCTGTTCCCCCCCTCCCTAGGAAAAAACATGCAAGGTGTCTGGGTCAGTGACCGACAAGAGACGGTAAAGGGAGAGAGAGAGAGGGGGCAAGGAACAAGAATGATCAAAGGAGATGTGAAAAGCTTTGAAGGATGCGAAGTCATGCTCCCAAGCCAATTGCTGCAGGTTAAGGGGGAAGCACAGATGCATGCTGCAAAAAACCAAAAAACAAAAAAACCCATATTAGACCAGCCTTTCTCAACTTTTTGACCCCAGAGGAACCCTTGAAATATTTTTCAGGCCTCGGGGAAGGAACCCCTGCCCATTCAGGCTCAAAGATAGGCCAGAAGTTACAAAATTATTCTATTCGTTTCATGGGTAGGCCTGTACAGATGCACTAACAGTGTTCTTCAACTAAAAATAAAGAATGAAACTTCCCTCTTTGATGTGAAGTTGCCCGAATTTGAAATAATTTTTAAAATAAATCGTGATCTCCCAGGGAACCCCTCGTGACCTCTTGCGGAACCCGAGGGTGCCACGGAACCCTGGTGGAGAAACCCTGCATTATAGTGTGCTCTGTCCTGAATCCCTGCAGTAACGGGTGGCTCACTTCCTGAAAACTGGACCCATCTTTTTCATGCAAAGCGAGAAAATGGACCCATTACAATCAACCCTGGGTTGAAATCAGTTTTGCAGTTCCCAAACGTTCTTCCTCTGCGCTGTCTTTTCTGTCTTACTTGCAGGAGGCTTGAGAATTTTCTTTGTGGGCTGACTTTCTTTGGGTTTAATGAAAGCACAGAGAAGCGGGGGACACAGCAGCTTGCTAGAGAGATGACGGTACAGTGAAAGACTGGACATCTCGGGAGCAAACAAGGCCAAGAACATCACAGTCTATCATTACATTTCAGTGAATTTCTCTTCTCCTTTGAAAGAAATCTCAAAGGTCATTCTCTTTCATCTAACTGCCTGAGAATCGGGAGGCAAAAACAAACACACACTCCAGGTGACTTTTTCTACACAGTTCTAACAAAACAAAACATAACAAAAAAAATACCCCCAGGAAGTTAGTATGGAAATTGGTATCTCACATGCTCCTGCTGATTGGGCCACAGACTTCAATGGATGGAGAAGTTGATGTAAAAAAAAACCTACACTGACATAAAATGTTGGGAGAAGAAAATAAAAAAGGCAGCTCAAATTCTGTCCCCAGTACCCTGGACCATCTTCTAGAACATCCCTCCTAGGATGCAGCAACCTGGCTTTCAAGAGTTTTAGAGGGGGCCATGCTTGGGATGTGGGGCGTGGTGGCTCAGCGGGTAAGACACCAGGCTTGTCGATCGGAAGATCGCAAGTTCGGAGGTTCGAATCCCTAGCCCTGCGTGCGGAGTGAGCTCCCGCACTAGCTCCAGCTCTTGCCAACCTAGCAATTCGAAAGCATGCAAATGCAAGTAGATGAATAGGTACCACTTCGGTGGGTGGGTAACAGCGTTCCGCGTGCGTCATGTGGCCACATGACCGTGGAAGCGTCTTCGGACAATGCTCGCTCTTTGGCTAACAAACGGAGATGAGCACCGGCCCCTAGAGTCGGACACGACTGCACAAATGTGCGGGGGGATCCTTTACCTTTACCTATGCTTGGGATGGCACCAATCGGCAATAGCTGTGGGAAGGATGCTAGCAGCTGTAGTTCAGCAACATCTAGAGATCACAGCTTCTCAACACTGTCTAAACCAGCCTTTCTCATCTTTTTGACCCTGGAGGAACCCTTGAAATATTTTTCAGGCCTCGGGGAACCCCTGCCCATTCAGCCTCAAATATAGGCCAGAAATTACAAAATTATTATATTTGTTTCATGGGTAGGCCTGTATAGATGCACTCACAGTGTTCTTAGGCTAAAAATAAAGAATGAAACGTACCTCTTTAATGTGAAGTTGCCTGAATTTGAAATAATTTTTAAAATAAATCATGATCTCCCAGGGAACCCTTGGTGACCTCTCGTGGAACCCTAGGGTTCCATGGAACCCTGGTTGAGAAACCCTGGTCTAAACAGAGGCACACAGAGAACAACCCTAGTTGGTGTGGTGGTTTGGAACTGCAGGGTGAAAAGGATCAAAAGTTGTTTGATCTTACCGGCAACTGTTGTCACTGTCCGTATGGAAGGACGTTTCTGCTCTCTTCAAGCCCAAACGGGAAAACGAGTGGTACAGCGTCAGTGCAACATCACTAATGCTGTGGATCCCGTCTGGTTCATCGTACAGATTCTCCCAGTATGATCGGAGGCCCGGGGTACCAGATGGATAGTTACCATAGAGATAATAATCCAACTGAGCAATGACTTCCTGGTTCACAACCGCCTCAAACTTGCGTGCAAAGAAGGTTGGTCTTGCCGTTTGCTGTGGCGAAGAACATGTTTCAGAAGGAAAAATTAGACCTGAGTTCTTGAATACAAGGCTACTTTCAGAATACAAATCCTTTACTGTTGGCCATGCTTGCTGGGTGGCGTGGTGGCTCAGTGGGTAAGACGCCAGGCTTGTCGATCGGAAGATGGCAAGTTCGGAGGTTCGAATCCCTAGCCCTGCGTTGCGTGACGGAGTGAGCTCCCGCACTAGCTCCAGCTCTTGCCAACCTAGCAATTCGAAAGCATGCAAATGCAAGTAGATGAATAGGTACCACTTCGGTGGGATGGTAACAGCGTTCCACGCGCATCATGCGGCCACATGACCGCGGAAGCATCTTCGGACAGCGCTGGCTCTTCGGCTAACAAACGGAGATGAGCACCGGCCCCTAGAGTCGGACACAACTGCACAGATGTGCGGGGGGAACCTTTACCTTTTTTTTAATGCTTGCTGGGGGCTGTTGGGGATTAAAATCCCAAACATCTGGAGGACATCAAGTTGCTTAATCCTGAGCTGTTTCCTCCATGCTAGCACATCAAGGAAGCTCTGAAAATGCTTCAGTGATGGTCACTGATACGGAAAGTGTCCTCTCTTCCCAAAGAAGTTTATTGACCCTCCCCCACACTGGATTTCAAGTAGATCTTGAAAAAATGACTGCAGCTTAATCAGATACTGTTTTCTGGGCTGGGTTCTCCTGTCTGATTTGCATTATATTATTTTAATTCCAGAATGTCTTTCTCCTATATTTTAGTTTCAAGGATTGTTAGACTGTCCTTCAACAAACCAGGTAAGTTTTATTTATTTATATTTGCTGTTTTATCTCTTGAGAACTCATGGCAATGCAGAGCTTTCCAAACTTTTCATGTTGGTGACACACTTTATAGACAGGCATCATTTCGCGACACACTCTTACAGCAGGGCACAAGGCAGGCACTAGGACCTGCGTGGAATCCTGGCAGGGCTCGGAGGCAGCAGCAGCCGCGACACACCCAGACACTGCAGCCGACACACTAATGTGTCCCGACACACAGTTTGGAAAGCTCTGTGGTAATGTACTGTATATAAGGTCCATCCAACATAATGACCCTGTGAGGGTGTTTGGGCTAAGCAAGAGTGATTGCAATGCCCTAAGCTACTCTGCGAGTTTCTACAGCTGAGGGTGGACTTGAATTTTGGTCTCCCAAAATCTTTCATATAATACGGTTAAAATGTGACCATCAAACTACCAGAAACAGAAAGACCAAGAAACTTTTTCATGGCCTTCAAAAACTCATTTGGGCAGGCAAGGTCCTGATAGAACCTTTTTTGGCTGTGTTCACCAAACGTGTTTGGCAGATCAGTGAAAGTTTGAGTGGCTGCATTTGTACAACTTCCTAGCTTGATTAATGTTCATCTTGGGGGGGGGGGGCTTTGCAGTTTAGCATCTTGTCTAAACCCAGCCCAATTATTTTATCAATTTGAAATTTGCTACTCTGAGATGTGGTGCTGGCAGCTTGGCTGGCTTCAAAAAAGGGCTGGACCAATTCATTAAAGTCATGGGGATCAACAGCTGTTAGCCTTGAGGGTGGTGGGACTGCCTCTGAAGGCCATCTGCTGGGAGATGAGTGGGCTTCCTTGTGAAGTTGGTGGGCCACTGTGAGAACAGACTGCTGGACTAGATGGGCCCGATGTCTGATCCAGCAGGGTATTACTTATGCTCTTATGTTCTTAATGTATTGTTTGAACACAGAAAACAGGTTATTCAGTTCCTTGTTTTCAGGACCAGACCCCAAATGGAACCTGGTAAATCACTTCCCTGAAGAATCCCTTCAGGACAATGGCCTATTGTCCCCAGAACTGCCAGACTGGTGCATTCTGGGAGAAAAATGGAATATTCCTGGGAATCCTTTACTAGATCTGTCTAGCTCAATTCATAGCAACTTTCTTTCAAGGTCTGACCTTGAACTTAATGGAAAGCCTTTGAAATACCCACAGTGGAGGAATGGTTGGTAAAGATGATGGAACTAGCAGAGATGGCAAAATTAATTCGTTTGCTTAGAGAAAGATCAAGGACTACATTTATTAGTGACTAGAAAACCCTTGTGGACCTTTTCTGAAAAAAGGAAAAAATGAACTTGTGATTTTTGGATTTGATGATTAGAAAGGGTAGATTATGGAAAGAAGGAAATTATGATGTAATCTTAGAGAGAGAGGGTAAAATATAAACACATTTATAACTGCTGTTAAGAAGATTGGAAGCCATTTCTTTGTAACCTTTTCTCTTCTCTTCCTTTTTTACTTCTCTCTTTTTATTTCTTCTTCACTTACTTATTACTTTTCTTTATTCTTCTTTCAACTTAAACTTTGTACTGTTTTATTTTGTTGAAAACCTCCTTAAATCTAAATCTAAATCTAAATCTAAATCTAAATCTAAATCTAAATCTAAATCTAAATCTAAATCTAAATCTAAATCTAAATCTAAATCTAAATCTAAATCTAAATCTAAATCTAATAAAAGGTACTTCTGTGAAGCAGGACCCATTCAGCTACAACTCACCTGGAACCGGTGAAAATCAGATGGCTTGAAGTCATTGGGAGAACAGCCACACCAATCCACAATATTCTTGTACTGACATTTGCACCCCAGCTTTCGGTTCCAGTTTGTGATACGCAGGTTATTGTCCACCATGGAGTCACAATGAGGACTGTTTTCCAAGACGGTGTGGAAGAAAGACTGTGGGAAAAAAAATCCAGAGTAGAGTTTTGATAGAGTGAGCTGGCGTGGAAAGTCAAGGTTTCTTGAGATAGGACCAAACGGAACCTGCTGGCCTGAATAGCTGAGTCTACTATATCAGTGTTAGCCTTAGACGGGGTTCTGTAGTGCAGTGGTTAAGATCATGCTTGAATGGAAAGCATGGTCTACTTTGAGGTGCCTACATTTGGTAAAGGAAACTATATTAAATAAATACATGATAATTAATACAGTCAGAGCTCTAGCCCCAAGCATCTCTAGGACCTCAACAAAGATTTTAGAAACTTCTAGGAAACTCTGCAGAATCCCTACTTCTCAAAGTAGAAAACACTGGATGGGCAATATGTCTGTTCTAGTATCAATAAATGGATGATATTCTGGAGGTGACGGACTCGACCGTGGGGGAGCTGGGGATGGCGACGGCCGACAGAAAGCTCTGGCGTGGGCTGGTCCATGAAGTCACGAAGAGTCGGAAGCGACTGAACGAATAAACAACAAACAAAGTATCAATAAATAATAATTACAGCATATTACATGTTCTTATGTCAACAGTTCAAATCCTGACAAAACTTTACTGGGTGACTTCACGCTGGTTGCTTACTTCTCTCTTTCTTACATACTCCTAACTTACTCCCATGGCTGATTTGAGGAGGAAAATTGGCAAATTGTGAGTATTGTTCTGTAAATCTTGACAGAATGATGGAATGTTAAAAATCAGGTTGCCATTGATACAGTTAGGTGTATCAATGAAATCGCTCAACGGTCTATCTAAGTCAGGGCTTTCCAAAGTTTTTCCTGTGGCGACACACCAACCGGCGTTGGTGTGTCGCCGTGGGAAAACCCGGAAGTGCCGTCCTTGCGGCAGCGCGCAAAAACCCGGAAGAGCTGCTTCCGCTTTTGGGTTTTGCGCGCTGCAGTTGGTGTGTCGCCGCGGGAAAACCCGGAAGCGCTGATAATGACCAGTCTCAGTTTTTACCATCTTCAGAGAGTGGTGGAGATACACAGATATCTCATATCTCGCTGACAAGTCTCTAGAGCAGTGTTTCTCAACCTTGGGAACTGTTAAGAGGTGTGGACTTCAACTCCCAGAATTCCCCAGCCAGCCATGCTCTCTTCTTTTCTGCTCCCTCTCTCTTTCTCTAACCCTTAGTATGTTTTGATCTTCTGTGGCCGGTAAAATCACTTAGTTGTTGGATGAATAAACTAACAATTTCATTAGGGATCGGGGTGGGCAAGAAATAAATATCCCTCTTACTTTTAACCCTTACATTTAATCTCTGTGTCCCAGGAGGTCCCAAAAATTGTAATCCTGCAACTGGTTGTGCAGCGAAAGTGAGCCGGAAAGCCCAGGGTGAGTTTTACAAACTTGACGGGGTTTTAAAAACATCTGACCCCTCTCCAAGGTCTTAGTGCCCCCCAGCCCCCGCCTGGGGGTCCCTGACTTAAAAGTTTGAGGACTCCTGTTTTAAGGCTTTTATCGGTGCAGTGCACTTGAAAAAGAACTGATTCTTTTGGAGTTTCCCCCCCGCCTTGGGGGAAAACTAGAGATTAAAATGTTAAAACAAAAGTACTGAACAAAACTGTAGGTTTCTTGAACATTTAGTTTGAAATACTAGTTTGATTTGTATTTTTTTATATATTAAGAGTAAGATATTTTATGTACAGTGATGGAAGGTAGTGTTAGGGGAACAATAAAATAAATTTAATAGATTTGGCAGGGAAGGCGAAACTGACTATAGATATGTGTGATAATATTTAGTATAAAAATTGCTTCTGGTAGAGAATTGCTTTTGGGTTTTTTTGTTTGTAGCTAAAAAAAAGATGAAGTGATAGTTTTGAATTTTGATTATTAAGTTGAAATGGTTTATTATAGTTTATTATAGTTAAAATTGGAGTAAGAGATTGATTTATTTCCCATGTACAGTATATCTTTGCTGTCAAGAGTCGGAAGTCATTCTTTTTGTATCTTTTTCTATTGGTTTCTGCCTTTTTTAGCTTCTCCCTTTTTTCTTTAGTTTTCTTGCAATCTTGCAATCTTTTCCTGTTTATCTTTATTCTGAAAATATAATAAAGTTTCTTTTTTTTAAAAAAAAAAAGTATTGAACAAAAGTGTTGAACCAATATACTAAATTAAAAAATTCCACGCTGGCTCAGGAGATCTACGGCAGTTCTCAGTTCTGCATTTTGAAATATGTTCTGTGATATTAACACTAAAAAGGAAGAGGAAACAGAGGATGCAGATTTTATTCCAGCTTTGAACGGTTTGCCCCTTTTCTCTCTGCTCGGCTACAGTCAAGGTTTGTTTCTGCTGATAAATTTCCCAAAGCTGTGCTGCACGCCAGACCAATCCACTAACAAAATCATTTTCAAGACGTTATTATAAAAACAAACCCCCAATAAAAACACCCCAAGCTCCAAAGCAAAACAAAATCAAAACCTCGACTAGCACCACCATTGCTTTACTTGGAAACTCTAATATGGTTATAATGATCTCATGCTGAATTATGCCACTTGCCCCCCCGCCCCCTCCCAAGGGCAAGCCGTCTCCTGCAATTATTTCCAAAACGCTTACGCCATGATTTGCTGTTTGAAGGCAGACAGGAACTTTGATCTGGAAGGGAAGCTGTTTTTTTCTTTTCCTTTTTTTAATTAGATCACTGCAATTTCAGCATTTAGAAATCCAAGGCATTGGTGCGGCTCCGTAGGGTACAGTGGCATTTACACATTGAGAAGGAGGAGGAGGAGGAGGAGGAGGAGGAGGAGGAGGAGGAGGAGGAGGAGGAGACAGTGGCATTTACACATTGAGATGAGGAAGAGGAGGAGGAGGACAGTGCCATTTACAGGAGGAGGAGTACCATCAGCTCCCACTTTTCCAAAGACAAAAGGGTGAATGGATTGTCAAAACATTTACGTGTGCTAATTTGTACTATCAGGGTGCAGGTCCTGTGGCTTTCCAGATGTTGCTCAACTGCAAATTCCAATATCCTTTGCCAAGATGGATGGGGATGATAGCTGTTCTAGTTCAGCAGCAGCTGGGAAGCTCCCACTTCTACACATGTGCAAAGTTAGAATTGTTCATAACAATAAGAATGATTATAATCTTCAACCACAGACTGGACAATTGTTCAGAGAGAGAACATTTTCAAATAGAAGATGTTTTCCGTAAGTGAGGAGAGAGGCATACATAATTACCTAACTCTTGTGTTCTGCTCTCAAACATTCAATGCCCAGGATGAGGAATTATCTTGGTCACTCCAAGGAAAGACTGTACGGTCACTACAGGAGACAGCATGACCAAACAAGGATTGTGGAGCTCACAAAACCAGGTTTAGGGAATTCACAAGGTCTAACCTCTGGGTTAGGTAAGCTCACAGAAACTCCAGAGATGGAACGTTATCAAGGACCTCCTTGACTTTGCCAAAATATTGCCATTTTTCAACTACTGAGAAGCCACAACTGCAGAGAAGAAGAATGTGGTATCACTTGGTCCTTGTTTTAGTACCATTTCAGTATTTTAGAGCAGAGAAGTAGGTCAAAGTATTTTTCATACATTAACATGCAAACAAAACTTATAAGATTGGAGAGCTTCAAAGAAGGATAAGCCATGGTATTGGACACTTGGGAAATGTGCTGTAGGATATGGAATCTCGCTTGGCTATTTGATATATATATATATATATATATATATATATATATATATTTATTTATTTATTTATTTATTTATTTATTTATTTCATTTATATCCTGCCCATCTCCCCCACAAGGAGGGACCCTGGGCGGTTTGATGGTATTCTTGTTGAGAAGGTTGTAAGTTTACTCACCTCAGCAGGAAGCAGAGTAAAGGAATAGAACCTTTTCATCTTGGTCACCAGGTCATCAGTTGAAAATGTGATGTATTCCACAAACTTCCTGTTCAGCAGAAACCAGTCAGAGCCACCATCTACAGTGATTCCTTCTGGAATTTTCCGGTCCCCAAGTCGCCACATGTGGGTATCACATTCCAGAAACAGCCTATCAAGGCCTTGTTTCCTAATAAATCTGGACAATGAAGAAAAAAGGAATGGTTAAGAAGTTCCTTTGGGGGTGTATCTTACCATGAAAGGAAGAGAAGGAAAGGAAACTTGTTAAGTCATCATGCCAAGGTCAACCAGACACTTTGCTTCCCTAAAAAATAAGATGGTACCCCTTCCCATTTCTTTATTTTAAAAGTATTTCTCATCCCCAAATAGTGCCAGTCTCTGAGCAGTAGAATAGTGCTCTTGTCTAGAGAATTATGGGCCCACTTGAGATTTATGGTGAATTAATTTTGTGCTGGCTAATGTTGGGTTTCGCTTGTGACCTCAGATGTTAATGGTTGAATGCTGCTGAATCATGTTTTTTAATGCTTGTACACCGCCCCGAGTCACTTCTGTGAGATGGGTGGCCATGTAAATAGTTTAAATAAATAAATCTAAAGAAATTAATCTAAGAGTTAAACTAACAGAAAGTCTTCCAACCTGCACTGTCAATACATTATAAGACAGTGGCAAAAAAAGAGGCACAACATAGGAAACATGGTTTACCAGAGACGAAAAGAAGAACATGAGTGAATAGGAATGGCTGGGCTATGAAACAGAGGGAGAGAAGAAAGAACTTCTGAAACTTTGCTGCCTGGATAATTAACAGCCTGAGTTTTAAATAGACTTCCTTTTAAAACCAAGGAAGGCAAGTAAGAAACAGAACCACGTCATGGATCTAATTAAACCCAACACAATCTAGACACTCAAAACCTGTTGGCACATTAAGGATATTGAGGAGACAAAAGTGAGTTAAAAAAAGGAGTTATTTTTTTAAAAACATCCATCAACAAGATTCTAATTCCACATTCAATTACAAAGGATAATGGAAAAGCTTTGCAATTTTAATGCAGAGGTTCTAGGATCTCCAAGTACAATATTGAGTCAATTCTATGCAGAATCAAATATTTATGGCTATGGAGATTTATATCATTGATTTTTATTTTGGGGGGTGGGAGGAGAGAAAGAAAGGTAACCAGTGAGGGAGTACTTTACTTTGAATGCATTATAGGTCCATGGATTCACCTAATGTTCTCATTCTTAAAGTTTTTTTAAAAAGTCTAAGTTAAAAACTTAAGTTTTAGGTTAAGAAGTGTTTTAAAAATACACGATATTGTGGGTTCAGATGATTTAGAGCAGAGCTTTCCAAACTTTTCACGTTGGCGACACACACCAACGGCGGTGGTGGTGTGGCCTGCGGTGTCCTAGTGTGTCGCGCAAAAAAACCAGAAGCGCTGATGGGGGAACCGGAAGAAGCGGCAGCCCCACCAATCAGTGCCGTCGCGGCGGCGGTGCTGATTGGTGGGGGTGCCGCTTCTTCCAGTTCCCCCATCAGCGCTTCCAGGTTTTTGCGCGACACACTAGGACACCACAGGCGACACAGTAGTGTGTCGCGACACACACTTTGGAAAGCTATGATTTAGAGAAACAGTCCACTGATGTGAAGGGAAGGGTCCTATATTTTCATGCTTGCTTTAGACCGTTACAAGAAAGTGGAGCCATCTCAGAGGGTTTACTTGGTTTCCAGTCAAGGTGAATAAAAATCACTCACAAAACTAATTACTGCTGATTACAACTTGAAAAAATCTGAAAAAGAATTAAAAAAAAACCAGAAGAAGAAGGAGAAGCTGAAATTCAATATCTGGTAAGTCCTTCCAGCAAAAGGAACAGGACAAAGAAATTACTGTTTCAGCTCTGACCACCAGCTATTAAATATTCATCTTCTGACATTAATCAATAGAATTTGTTGCAATGACGTCTAAGTGACATTGCAAAGGCCAAAAGACGGCCTCATATTCCCTGCTTCATTCTCCTTAACAACAAACAGATTTGTTGGGAGCCTTTTCTAAACAAATGGCTTGTCACTGTTCCTTCTGACATATGTTTGCAAAGTCACTGTCAGGCCCAGCCCAAGAACAACGAAGAGTCAGTGCATTCAAACTCCAGTTCTTTATTTGCTCACACCGTACAGACAGAATCTTGCTAGACTAAAGCTACTCTAACTGACCTAAGGGGAAATAACCGGGGAGACTCTAGGGCGGAGCTATCCTGAACCTCTTCGTTTTCCCACCATCCCGGACTGTGAGTCCTCTTATCTCCTTGGAATGTGCTCCCTCCTTCCTGAGAACCAGCGGCAGCACCGAAATCCACCACAGTCATGTGGTTCACCAAGCAAAAGTTGTGCTGATGCTACAAAATGGGCTGTTTAACCCTTCTCGAATCTGGTTCCCTTCCAAAAGGTTGGACTTCAAGACCCAGCTTCCTCCTGCTAGCCTAGCATGAATTAATGGAAACATCTGTTTCAGGATGGGGATGATGGGCTTCTTCAAAAAACAGTAGTCATTCTTTAGCAAGGCAGTCAGACCTCTTTCCATACAGCCTCCAAAGAACCATGTTGGCTATGAAAATAAATAAATAAAATTCCAGAACAGTTCGAGAAGATCTCTTATTTAGCTTTAACTTTCCACCTACCAACAAGTTTCCAGCAGAGATTCATCTGTAATTTTCCAGATGTAAACACAGCAGCCCTTCTTTTCACAGAGCGATGAATTTTAAAACAGGTTCAGAGTGTCACACACTCCATTTCACAACTGACGTGTCATGTGTTTATTCAGAATATTTATAACTTCTGAGCTCGGTCAAAATCAGGGCCTTGAACTACGAAAGTTGTTTTATCCTAAATGGATGCCAAGTCTGGAGCTGCACTACTCCGGTAGGGGTATTACTGGCAAATGGCAATCTGAATTTCAGAGTTTATTCTACCAAGAATGGAAGCATCCCCCTTGCCAGTTGCAGGGGTTTGAAACCAGCTAACCAGGTTGGGTCCTTACATCTCATTAAACCATACTATGGCTTTATAGTTTACACATACTATGGTTTGTCAAATTCGAATTGTGGTTTAGCACGTTGTTGTGCTAGCCCAGCCAGTGAAGGCTTATTCAATGCACCATGGTTTAGCACAATATTTGAACCAGGTTGCAGAGAATGCAATTCATCCCAAAGGGCAGATCTAAGAGTGTCTGCATCGACAGCAGAAGTAGACATGTTGATTTTCATGACCACTATGCTGCCAACTGCAGTGGGTGGACAACTCTAGCCAAAACAGGTCATGATTAGATACTCAAGGATGTGGTCTAAGGTAGAAGTTATGGTGGAATAAAACAATGGGACTTAATATTCTGCTGGGGCAGAAGAGAGAACGTTGTGATCCCAACACTGAATTCATTCTAAGGAGTCAAATGATTAATCAATTCTAATACATCCAGAAATTGGAGGAGGTTTGCTCAAACCAGCACTTATATGAATCGTCGCCAATCTGAGTGCCCTCCAGATGTAGGGACGTCAGCTTCCAGAATTCTCCAACCAGCTGGAGGACTCCCAAGTCGAGAATGGCTGACGTGACAGATCCAGAAATGAACTTCTGATCTTAGCGAAGAGTCTTACCCAGCGTTCCAAGAAGGAAAATTTAGATTTTAAACACAATCCAAACTTAATTTATTTTCCAGCAGGACAGCCAATCCTTCTTACTCCATTTTCTCAGCAGATCCATTTTTCCTTCTAGCAGCAACTTCAAAAACGCATCCATTAAATTGAGGAGAATTTAGAAGAGCCAAGGAAGGCATGGTGCATAGTCCCCTTTGGGGGAGATGGCGTGGTGATAAAAGTCGAAATATAAATAAATAAATAAAATAAATAAAATAAATAAGCAATAAAGGCTTTATTGTTTTAGTACAGCAAACCAGCTGCTTTTCTATCAGGGAATACAGAGTAATGGAATAATCTCTGTAAAGTAGGTATATTTCTAAAGGTCCCTGCATTCGTCTTCATCGTCACCTCCTTTTCCCCCCAAAACGTGCTAATATTTCAAGAGCTACACCACTCCTGCAATTGTCACATTCTACTTTCCAAATGAAATAAGCATGGATGTCTGCAGCCAAATGCATTTCAAGGAACCACCGTACTCGATTAATCGACATGAGTAGCAGAGTGAAATTCCCAATGAGAGGGAGGATGGGGGAGGCGAGGATGTCAGCTCCATGTAATGCCACCAAACCCTGGAGAGAACGTGAATGCGGGTAGCACCAAAAGGCTAAAATACTTGGCTACAGGGATAATAAACGGTGCTTTATACAAACATGCAGTAGCGCTGGGCACTACATGGGTAATTCATTGTTACAGTAAGACACAAGCGTTTAGTGGAGAGGCCAATTCAGGCTGGTGGGATGATTAACTACCGGAACTTCACAGCCCGGCATCTGCTTTGCATGTTGCAGATGGCGGGTTTGGTCAGCATTTCCAGGTAAGGTTGGGATAACCTTCTGGTCGAAGCTGGGAAGAGGGAATGCCAGTCAGGGTGGACCCAAAGGGAAATGGCCATAGCCACAGCTTCCAAATGGTTACTGAAGCATGCATGCTGCAAATGTCACTTATTGTGAGTGGCTCCCATTTTCATTAACTTCAGATAAATCAGGAGACTGATACAGGATCAAGGAGACTTCTATATTCCTACATGTGGAGTCCTTGGTGCTCTCTGAGCTTGGTGGTTTGCTTACAGACATTGCGTTACCCAACTAGGCAACATGGCACGGGGCCAGGTTACCTGAGGGACTGTCTCATCCCCATAACATCGACCCGCCCCACCCGGTCGTGCAGAGAGGGCGTGCTACGGACCCCATCGACAAGGCAATTTCATCTAGCGGAGTCCAGGAGGCGGGCCTTCTCTGCAGTGGCGCCCGCCCTTTGGAATATTCTGCCCCCAGAGGTGAGGCGGGCTCCCACATTCCCGGCCTTCTGGAAAAATCTGAAGACCTGGTTCTGCCGCCTTGCTTGGGATGGGAAAGGTAACAGCTCCTCCTGGGGGTGGCTAGCGCCGTAATATCCTCCCTACTATATAACATCATATCGCCACATGGATTTTATATTTATATTATATTTATTTCATTGTATTATTATAATTGATTTTATATTGTATGTTTTTAATTGTTGATTTTATTGTAAACTGCCCAGAGTCCCCCGTTGGGGGAGATGGGCGGTGAGAGAAATTTGAACAAACAAACAACATCTTCAGTGCTAGAAGGGAGTGGGGTTAAATTAACTTGCTGGGAATTTTGACACGAACCATTTCACAACCACCCAGCGTGACATCTGCACACTCTCCATGCTACTTTGCAAAGTGGGACTACATTTTCTGTGGGAGGCTGCATTGGTCCCAATGTGGTAGTTCCGTTCTTGGCTCCCCTCATCTGCCCCATGTTTCAGAAGTGGGGAGGGGGTTGTGTTTCTTCATGAGGCAGCTTCCAAGGGACGCTTGATCAGAAGTGAGCCTCCCCTGCAAAGCTACACACAGCCCTAATCTTTACAAAAGCCCATTCTGTACGACAATCAGTTCAAAATATTCGCAATATAAATGCAAATGCCTGAATTTTCATGTTAACATCCTAATTGTACTGAGCACTCTGCAGACATCTCCTTGGATACAAGGAGCACAGAAAAGCAGAGTTAAAAGGGCATATAATATGAACCTTTTTTACATAGTGTAAACATTTCATACAGGCACGTATTTTTGTGTCCAAGTAGAGAGTCCAACGTTGGGTTTAACTTTGAAGGGACACAGAAGCTGCGTCCAAGCTGTGGGAATGAACCTCTGCCCTCGTCTGAGCTGAAAATAGTTTTGACTTTCCAATCATCACAGGAAAGATGGAGAGAAGGAAAATTATGGAAGATGTGGAGTGGGATGGGAGCATCGGGGTCCAATAGAAGCCATGATGGCGCCATGATGCTTGTGATGTCACTTGCCCCTCTGGCCACCCATGGAAGGGAAGTAATACGTATAAAAACTATAAGCATCAATGCTTTCTGAAACTGTTATGAACTCTGTTATGAGATCTGGTTTGCAAACTATATCAGTTGGGTCATCTCCCCACTGATGGTGATGGAGGCTGTTTTGCCCCCATTACCCTTTCTGGCAGTCAGAAGCAATGCTGTGTTTTTCAGTCTGAGTCCCTTGGACTGCAAGGAGGTCAAATCAGTCAATCCTAAAGGAAATCAACCCTGACTGCTCATTGGAAGGATAGGTGCTGAAGCTGAAGCTCAAATACTTTGGCCACCTAATGAGAAGAGAGGACTCCCTGGAAAAGACCCTGATGCTGGGAAAGACTGAAGGCAAAAGGAGAAGGGGACGGCAGAGGATGAGATGGTTAGATAGCATCACTGATGTAATGAACATGAACTTGAGTCAACTCCGGGAGACAGTGGAGGACAGGAGGGCCTGGCGTGCTATGGTCCATGAGGTCACGAAGAGTCGGACACGACTAAACGACTGAACAACAACAAAAAAAGTATTTGTCACCCAGAAGCCTCTTCTGAGATGTCCTGTTTCAGATCTGCTAAAAAGCCAGATGTTACAGTGGGTGGGGGAGGTTGACTTAAAAACAAAAACAAAAACCCAAACCCCCCTCATGGAAAAAATCATGAGAACTCCATGAACTCTTGTAAGGCTTGGCCACGGGAGGATAGGAGGTTACTTGCCCTACTGGGCAAGAACAAAGAAAGATGCTGATAAAAATTGCCCACCCAAGCTAGAGATTTTGGCTGATGACCTTCAAGGTCCCTTCTGACTCGACTCTATGAATTGCCACAATACATCTGGGTCCGTTAGAAGCTGTCATTTCTCCTACTGGGTTGTATATTCAACAACCAAAAGATGGAAATAATTTCTGCTTATGTGGACTCATTCATTTTCCAAGTGGAGCAGACTTAAAGTTTTGGCAAAAGAAGATGGTTGGTTTGTTTGTTTTTTATACCAAGGCATATTTTCATATAACAGCGTTCCGCCCGTGTCATGCGGCCACATGACTGTGGAAGCGTCTTCGGACAATGCTGGCTCTTTGGCTAACAAACGGAGATGAGCACCGGCCCCTAGACTGCACAAATGTGCGGGGGGTACCTTTACCTTTTTATATTTTCCTATCATTTAGCCATTTCCCTTTCAAAAATAGCAGAATGTGCCTCCTGATTTGTAAAATGGGGTGCATTTCTGGAGTTTCACAACTTCTGGTGGGCCCTTTTCTGTTTTAATTGTGCTGTTTCTGTTGAGCTTGCAACGAATCTTGAAAAAACCAAACACTAAAACCCCTTTTTATAAAATGTTTAAAGAAAAGAGAAGTGATTCTGAATAATACATAAATTGCTATGGGAAGTAAGGGCATTCATCTATCCCAGCAACGTCCTGGGATGTAATTAACTGTTTATGTATTCTGGAGGGAGACCATCTATTAAAGCCACAAACAATTATTCTGCAGAAGAGAGGCCAAATGGCACATTAGTGTACCTTATCACTAACTTAATAAGCAGATTTAATTCATCTACATCGTTGTGGTCACAAACAGGGTTGGCGTCTTAGGCTGAACTACATCTGCCGTTGTGATATCTGCACCTTCTCCTTGTATTTATTTGGTCAGTTATAGAGTTTGAGGACCAATGATCAGATGAGTCATATCCCAAATGAAAACATTTTCCATTTCCTTCCTATGTCCAACCCAGCTTCTTTTTTGCAGTTCCCAGAACACGCCCAGACAAATAACATCACCTTTTTTCCATGATCTCATCAAGATACGGAAGAGAGGCGCCATTACCTTGCGTTGTCTCTTCCATGGGACTTCAAGAAGTTCATGTTGCGGTATCTTGACAGGAATGCGACAAGCTGGTCATTTGTCCTGTGAAACATTTGGGGAAAGAATATGAAAAAAGACTAACGTCAGTCTTGGTCATCAGTAATATTGACAGAAGAAATGATAGTTTGGGATTCGTGTACACCCATTTGCCTAATCACCAACTTCAAATAAAGATTGCCCTAAGGAACCTCATACTTCCATGGAAATACTAAAACCAGGTTGGTTTTAATCTTCAATCAGATCTTAAAATCACATCTTCCCCCTTGACTGGGAATGTATATGTTAGTGAAAGATTCCCATGAATGAATTGGGGAAACTTTTTCAGGATTTAGTCAAACAGATTTACATTTCATCTTTCTAGTGTTTCACATTAATATCAACATTAATTTCGTATCTGAAATACAGTGGGAGTGCTTTATCATTTCAGAAATGAAATGGCCTCCGTCTGATCAACCCGCTGCCTTTTGCAAAGCTGAGACACAAGTGCGAAACACACATCGAGTGTGAAAGAAACCCATGTGTGAAATTTATCATGTCCCTTCAGAGCACTTGGAAGAGACAATCTGGGGGAAAAAAGCAGAGTTAAGAATGTTTTAAACTCCACACACAAAGGAAATTCTTGCAGCCCATTACGAGTAGCAGATTTACTGTCACATCCATGAAACTTTATGCCACAATAAATCTGTTACCCTTTAAGATGTCAGAAGCCTCCCCCCCTCTCCCGCTCTCGTCTCGCTTCCACCCACTGTTTGTGCTACCTTCTTAGAATTTAAAATCAACTTTGCATTCTCCCTGTCTTCATCAACCTTGTAAAGAGAAAACAACAATGGAAAGGAATAATATCCTCCCTGCTAAAAGTGAACTCAAATATATACGTGCAGAGAGATTAGTTACCAAGAAGGAGATAACAGAACACTTTGGGTGGTGGTAAGGTTTGGAAAAGTAACCTGCTTTTTAAAAATTCCTTCTAGATCTAAATCACTTTTTAAAAAATTCTAAATTCCCCCCTCCCTGCAAGACCACAATTGGGACTGGAATTTCAGTTGCTAAGCAATGTCATCGTTAAGCGAATCCAACCCGATTTTACGACCAGTTTTGCAGTGGTCGTTAAGCGAATTACACGGTTTTATTATTATTATTATTCGTGTCAGAAGCATCACAGTTAAAAACATACTGTAAAGCATAGCATTTAAAATATGAAATATAAAAGTTAAAATATATAAAAATTAGACAGATCTTGCCCAGAAACTGGCAACATTAATTGCGTTCTGTCGCGCTGTCATGAGGTCCTCAAGTGTGCATTGATCAGGGCACAAAGAACTTATTAAGTGAATCACGTGGTTCCCCATTGATTTTGCTTGCCAGAAGCCAGCTGGGAAGGTCAAAAAAGGTGATCCCGTGACCACGGGATGCTGCGACAGTCATAAGTGTGAGGATTGGTCGCAAGTCGTTTTTTAGCACTGTCGTAAGTCTGAACCGTCGCTAAATGAATGGTCGTTAAGCGAAGACTACCTGTACAACAGTTGGAATCAAATTATAGCAAACCCAGGGGCGCGCTAAAGTCAAGAGTCACCAGTTATTTTTAACCACAACTCCCATTATCCCTGGTCACTGGTCAAGCGGGGTAGGGCTGAGGGGAGCTGGAATCCAAAACTCTTGGTAGAGTGTGAGGTTGAGGAAGGATGCTTACAGTATCCTCGTGGGGGTGGGAGAGTGGAACTCTAAATAGAAACACTGCGCTAGCAAATAGGGGTAGGCTAAAATATTTTCTTGTAGATCTCCCTTGTATGCAAACTCAGCCTGGAGTTAAAAGGATGGAGATGAGCTGGTTTGCAGTGATGCACGAAGAACCACCAGCTTTGAGCAAAAGTTAAGACAACCCGGTCAATCAGGGACAGACGACTTTTGGTGGCCAGAAAGTGCATTTAGTATTTGCTCTGGAGTCAGGGAAGAGAATAACAACTGGGACAAAATGGGAAGGCGGCGGCTGCATATATGGCAGAGGCTGAAATCGGGGGTATTTCCCCAGGCTTCGGGGGAGACTGTCACTTCCCCTCGATTTGCTTTTAAAACAGTGCTAGGCCTAATGCAGGGTTCATGCTGCCCTCTTCATGAGTCACAGTAAGCCAAGTTGGTGCCCCGGATTTTCACGGATGTAGGCATGGGGACATCTGTGGGGGAGGGCAAGGGTGTCAGGACAGCATCATGCAAATGACACCAGTTTTGCAAATGGCATCTTTTGCATATTACACAATTTGCACCCTCCGTCTGATGACCCCCGGGCTCACCTAACATCTTTGTGGCTTTATATTTATATTTATATTATATATTTATATTTATATTATATAAAGAAACATCTTTATATTTCATATTTTAAATGCTATGCTTTACAGTATGTTTTTAACTGTGATGCTTCTGACACGAATAATAATAATAATAAAACCATGTAATTCGCTTAACGACCAGTGCAAAACTGGTCGTAAAATCGGGTTGGATTTGCTTAACGACGACATCGCTTAGCAACTGAAATTGCTGCAAGGAATTAAGTATGGAGGTCAATCAGTGGGTTGGGGTCCCCTTTTTCAAAAGCTACAGCATCCTTCCTTTTTTAAATAAGCAGTGCCTAGAACAGCGTTTCTCAACCTTGGCAACTTTAAGATGCGTGGACTTCAACACCCAGAATTCTGGGAGTTGAAGTCCACGCATCTTAAAGTTGCCAAGGTTGAGAAACACTGGCCTAGAACAAAAGAAGCCAGGCTTGAAGGTATGAAGGCAGGCAAAGTCCTCAACCCCAAAAATCCAAGAACAAAACACATAAACCGATCCTAGGACTCTATCAAAACCAGGAGCCTGCTAAGTAGCTTCCATTTACAAACTCCCCGAAGTAAGAGTTCATTATTGCCTGGCTGAATAACGAACAAGTTAACCATTGACTAAGTCCAGACCAGTTGGCTCATCTGTCCATCAATCAACCCAAGCAGCTTGAATGCTGTAGCAGAGCCCTTTTTCGGATGTGCAGCCTTGTGACTTTAAGAGTCCCCCAGGTCAGAATTTGCATGTCAATTTGGCATCTTCAATATGGACACACACACACACACACACACACACACACACACACGCAGGCCTGCACACACGCTCCCAAAGCCCTTTTCATTCTCAAGCCATGGCAATGTTCGCGTTTCCCGCTTGGCTGGCTCATCGTCTCACGGAGGGCGAAGAGACATTTAGGGAATTTACTTAGCAATCTTTCCACATGAGAAGGTCTCAATGCTCGACATCCTACAGTGCATTTCAAGGCAAACATTGGCATGCTAAGAGACTCTTTTTTCAGGGCTGATCTTCCTTGTTTTCTGCTTTAGTTTGCTCGGAGAATCCATGCAACATTTAACAAGTTTACAAGAGGGGAAAAATCAGACAGAAAAATAGATAGATAGATAGATAGATAGATAGATAGATAGATAGATAGATAGATAGATAGATGCATCTTGTTTCATTTGGGTGGCTTCTCTACTCTTCTCTTTCAATGACCCAATTCAAAAACACAATGACCAGGCAAATCTCCCAGCTGTTATCGATATTACCAGTGGGTCCTCTTGGTTTCTTTCCATAGGATGATTTGATGTTCTCTAAGAAGCAATACATTCCAGGTAAATCAGCCAGAAGAATCCTACTCTTCTTCCGAATGCGAAAAGTCCTTCCTTTGATCTCAAGGACGCCTCCGAGCACACACAAAAACAGGAGCAACAAAAACAGGAACAACCCAAACTGGCACCACACCCAAACTTGAAGCAACGGATCCCTGTTTCTTTGTTGGTACGCCTGGGGTTCGATCCTTAGGCTTCGATTCTTTACAACTTATAACCCCCGTGTTATAAGATGGAAACTAAAGCAGACCTTTTTGAGTCATTAAAATTCAGACGTCTGGTAACAGGGATCTGTTCCTTCCCAGCCGCACAAAGGTTGGGAGAGAAAGAGGTATCCCAATGAAACAAAACACAACAGTGAAAAATGGGATATTCCCACTAATTTCTGATCAACCCCATCCACTGTTCCTCCATTTCCTACCCTGGGTTAGATGGTCTTCAAAGCCCCTTTCATCCATCAATGGAAGGAAACAAAACCCAATGATGCACCCCCTTTCTCCAGAATGAATCTGACCTACTATAATCAGTAGGTCTTTTATTATAGTCAGTGACCCATATTTAGACACCCTATTCTGTGAAATGAATCCAGGAATTCTGGACGTCATAGCAGAGCAGAATGCAGAAAATAAGCGAGAAAGAGACCTAAATTCTGAATCCCTTTGCAAAGTTTGCATATTCCTACCAAAAGCTTGCTAAACAAGACATTCCAGAGGAACAAATCAGATGAAATCTGGGCTGTATTTTTTCTAAACTTTTCATTTCTCAGATTGAGCCAATGGAAGTCGCTAAAAAAATGGAAACATTTGAGAACGACATTAAATAACATGAAAAGAATTAAAACAAGAGAAGTTCCAACCATAAAATCCACAGCGGAGCTGAGAGATTTCCAGGAAAGCAGAGAGAACAAAATGTGATTAAAACTATCTTCAATCTGGACGGGAGCCAAAAAGCTGCTAGCGATACTTGATAATCAGACACTTTTCTTTTCTTTTCTTTTCTTAAAAGGATGCACGATACGCTACACAGCATAATGCAAATCCTATTTTGAAGATTTCTTCCTCTAATTAGAAAAATTGGTTTTAGCCAAAATGGGAATTTCTTTTAACTGTTGGTTTAGAAAGCAGAATCTCATTCCACTTATAACCCCCAAATGTCTTGACCTTTGTGCACCTACACATACCCCCATCGTCTTTTATAATCATAATATTCCTAATAATAATACTTAAAAAATCAGGAAGTCATTCTTGTTTGCTTAGCTGCTTTAGAGTTGTTTTCCCCTGATGCTCTCCAGATATAAAGATAAATTTTCATTCAATTTGAGCTCAGCTCCTGGTCCATGTCATTTTGGGGGGAACAATATGTGAGAAGCAGAGATTCACAGGGCAAAAAAGATGTCACAACATGTTCAATCGTTGTGGCTTCTGAACGGGGTGATGTAGATCTCCTCAAGACTCCTAAAGCTGATTGCAAAATTTGCCACACTGCTACAGGAGGCAGAAAGGGGAAAAAAAAATAAATTTTAGGAGGGCACGGCTGGGATGGTGATGTGGCTTGTCATGACAGAAAGAAAAACATATGGCGTGTGTTTTGGAAAAACAGCAGAGGTTCCAGTGCTTATACAAAACTTATCTGAGTTTTAACAGCAACCGACCCGCATTTATTTGGCCAGTGCTATCCATTATATCAACAAATGCATGTTTCCAGAGTGAGACTTGCTGAGATATTGGGTATGGACAATAGGGACCATAGCATTTCCTGATACAAAGGACACCCGTAATTGTGTGTAGAGCCCACTCAACCAGGAACCTTGTGGGCCCCTCCAACTCTACAATTCTGTGATTTGCTTCAGCCCAATATGCCCCCCGTTTGTCAGACAACCTTCTTTCACAGAGTTGTGATGAGATTAAAAGAATGAGACTGTGTACACCAACTGCAGCCAACATTTGAGGACTGGGAGATACATTTGGAATGTGGAGAGTGAATGTGCCACCAAAACATTTGGTGTGGAGAGGATAGCCTAATCACAACATGGTTACTATGCTGTGCACAGCCAGTCTGGAAACCCCCTTCTACTAAAAAGCCGGTAGGTGATTGTGTTCACCACCTTGTCTCGACCCACAAGATGATTCCTACAACCCCAGCTTTTCTTTGTCTTTACTTGGAGAAATGGGCAGACTTCCAAACGAAGTTCCCTGGAATGGTGGAGCTCTCTACCATCAATTTTTTTCTAAGAGAGCTTCAGGAATGGATTTGGGACCTAGAGCATTCTTGGAAAGAAGATGCTGGAGCACTGATTTCATAGCATGCCAGCTTCCTGCTTTATTTTTTAATTAAAAGGATATTTTAATAGACATTGGATGAAACAAGAAAACTAGTGGAGATTTCTGAGGACACGTCAGAAAGAGTCAAAGAGCACCTTTTAAGGTGTTCCATGCATCTGATGAGGTGAGATGTAGCTCACAAAAGTTCATGCCTTATAATAAAATTTGTTAATCTGAAAAGATGCAACCAAATTCTTTCTGATTTTGGACTACTGTGGATTAACACGGCTCTCCTTCCATGAGAATCATGTTGCTTCTACCGATATATCACCACCAATATATTAACATATGCTCCCCATAAGAGGGGGGATTTATAAAACAAATGAATAGCTCTGTCCAACAATGAAAGTCTACTAACCAACAATGCCCACCATAACATCTGGAGGCACAGATCAAGAACAATCATCAATTGTCCCTCAGCAAGTGTTAAATCATCAAAAGCTGATGGTTTTGATGGCTTCCCTTGCTTGAGTCGTGAAAGCTGGCTTCATCTCTGCTCAGAATCATTGAAAGTCAGGCGGCATACAAGTTTAATACATCATCATCATCATCATCATCATCATCATCATCATCATCATCTCTCCTTTCTATAGCAATTGTATTCTTGCTTTCTAATTGAGAAAATAATGCAGTACACCACTGATAGGAGACGAAGTCTGGGATATGCAACTCTGATCAACTTGATCCATTTCCTACTATCTCCGCTCCATCTTCTTATCTGCAACAGGTTAGGCTGACATCACTTTTCCCCCCCCAGACTGCCCACTTATCTCAGAGCATTTTATAAAATAATGTCTGTCTTCTACCTCTCCCCATTTTAAAAAATGTTTTGCAAGAAATGGCAGTCCTTTGATGTAAATTATAGCTGCACATGTCACTTTCCACCGATCAACCAAAAGGGAGTGGTTGGGCAATCCCTCCATGTTAGTTTCAAGAGACAAGGAGCTATGATTGAACTTAATTTCTCGTTCTCAACAGCTACATGAGGATTTGGTGCCGTTGCAAAACTTGAATCTAAGAATATTTTGAGAACGTTTGGATTCATTGTGAAAAAAGAGACAAACAGTTTTTGCCACTGATCTCTGGAGTAGGGATATTACCGAGGGAAGCAGCAGCATCCTGGAGGGCCCCCCAAAAAAGTCAAGATGGAGGTCATGGCAGAATGAACAAAGCACTGCTGCTTCATATATGCAGGCAATGTTGATATGCATCCAAAAGGGAAAGAGTTTCAACTGTGCTGCCACAACTGCCACCTCAACTTTTTGGATGCCCCTCCCCCCTGGCAGATGCTGCTGGGTGGGAGACCAGTATTTCGTTTTCTTCCGGTAGCTCCTCTTTGACCGCCATTTTAATTTTCCAATAATGGTACAGGGATTGGTATTACGATTGCAGGATTCCTTCACAAAGCCAAGATGGAAGCCTTCAGTCACAGGGAATATGGAGAGTGCTGCACCTCCTCCCCAATCGATAAATTGTTCCCCTTTTACTGGTCTTCCAATGGGCTCTCCAATTTGAGGAGGACGTGAATTTTGGCTTGGACCTAAATATAATCAGTTCAGATTCCCAAGGATTCTTCTACTTGGCCAAGTAAGACAGTTGCCCAGATGGTACACCGTAGGGGATGACAACCAGGAGATGGAAGAAATACATCTTATTCTCTGCCCCCTGCCCCAAATTTAGTATCTTGCCTTCTGGGGAGATGGAAACACTGTGTGTCACTCTCTGGGCTTTGACTGGAACGGAAAGACTGACCAATTTTATTCCATACGGTCAAGATTTAAAGCCGTGTTTACAAATAGAGCTGTGTACAAGAAAACTGGGGGCAGTGTTTTCCTGGGATGTCCCCATCTAGTAGAATAATCTCCCATCACAAGTTAAGTTGGTGCCAATTCCGGCATCTTTGCAAAAAGCTCCTGAAACTGGGTTCTTCTGTAGGACCCTTGGAAGTAGAAGTGGCTCGATATTGGGCTTTGGTTTAATGCTTTTATATTTTGATTCTTGCTTTTGGATGATGCTGGTTTTCAATGGGCTTTTAATGAAGATAAATTGCCACAAGCCATATGTTTTTGGTGGCAGATAAATGAAATAAATAAATAAATAAATAAATAAGGCTTTATGATACTTTTTGTCCCCCCCCCCGTTTTGGGTTTGATTGCTTTGTTATCCTTGTCTTTTCCTGTATCCCAAAGAGATACAATTATTTAGAATTAAAAAGAAAAAAATGGCTGAACATCAATATTGATGGCATCAGTCGACCCATCTGTGCAATCCATTCAATCACTAATGACAGAACCATAGACGTTACAGGATAGGAGTCTGTATGTCTCAGCAAACCTGTTGCTAGGAGACCAGAGAGGCTGCTAGGGAACCGTTGCTGGGTTTATCAAAAGTTGGGCATCCTGAAACTCCAGGGTGGCTTGTGGTCCTTGAAATCCCATTTTTTGCAACTCCTGGAATGCCCCCCGATTCCCACTGGAGAGTCAATGGCACGCGATCCAACTTTTTGAGGCTGATGAACATGTGAAAACTACAATGTAACTCGTAAATAGATTTTATATCACTAAAAAAAAGCCAGTGCCCCAAACGTCCTCAAAACCTTTGGAGAAACATCTTGATCCCAGCCATGCATTTCCCCTAGCTCTGCACGCTTTGTGTCATTGCCCCATGCACTGGAATTCTTGCCACTCCCAAACTCTTGAATGAAACCCATCTGGCCATCCAAACGTTGCCCAATCTATACCAAAAGTTTGTGAATCCCTCACCATGTAGTCCCTAAAATATCAGTGTGGCTGAATTGCAACAGTCAACGTCCTCAGTTGAACTCAAGATGGTTGCATTTAGAAGTGGATATAATTCAGACATAGATTTCCTGTATGAAGTGCAGAAGCTCTCCTGATGGGTTCAAGACGACGACTTTCTCAACATGGGGATGACAGGGAAGGTATCTGGGTCCACTGAAGGTTATTGGTGAGTGATGACCCTCAGATTTTGAACCAGAGCCAGACAACCTGTGGACCTCGAGATATTCCTGAATTATATTTCCCAGCATTCCTCCCCATTAGCCATGCTTTCTACAGGTATGTGGAGTTGCAATTCAGCAATATCCAAAGGACTAGAGATTGCCTATTGTGTAAGCCAGAGAACTGCCCCATGTCCTAATGGGAAGCATCTTTCCAACACTGCCTGTATCCTCTTCAGGTGGAGATGCTGGAGTTCAGCCAGAGACTTCCTCCAGGTGGTAACCCACTGACTTGTGGATGTCCCCTTTTCTCTACTTAAAAAAAGTGCTGCTTGGAGCCATCAGGCTCAACATCTTTTTCTCTGTTCTTCTCTCCTCCCCTCCTCCCTGTTGTGAGGGCAAGGAGGAACAGCAAGGAAGAAAGTAACCCCTCTGACCCAGATCTTAAGGACACTGTTGGTACTGTGTAAATTCATCTAGAACAAACAACAGGAATGGTTTTCCTTGCCAGCAGATTTACTGTGCCAAACAGAAAACAGGATGTACTCTGGAGCGTAACTAATACGTAGGTGCATCTTGTGATGGTCGTATGCAACACCCATGACTTGCCTATTATGGGGTATGACCTTTCCTTAAAGATATTTGTATTTTATATTTTGCATTTTTATATTTATGTGTATTTATATTTATATTGTATGGTTTTAATGATATTTTAATCTTTAATTGTTTGTAAAGCGCCCAGAGTCATTGCAATATGAGATGGGCGGTAAAGAAATATGATTGATTGATTGATAGATAGATAGATAGATAGATAGATAGACAGACAGACAGACAGACAGACAGACAGAGACAGACAGACAGACAGACAGACAGACACACACACACACACACACACACACACACACACCACCAGCTGGCTGGCTGGCTGGCAATCAGATTCTATTAAGCCCGAATGGAGGATATTAAAGGGCTTCCTGAACAATCCCTCAATGGTTTATGAACTGCTTTATGTCTCTGATAGTTAATATACTCTGATTGTTAGACTGCGTTCTCTATGCACTGTATCAGATCAGATGATTTGTTCACCTAGCCCAAGTGGTGGGGACGATCTGAGGGCATGCAACTTCAGAGCTGCCCCCCCCCGCAAAATTTAAGAAGCAAAATAGGTGACTTAAGTCCCTGCCAAGTTTAAGATACCCAGTACATTCCATAAACCTGAGAGTTAACGTAATTATTGACTAAAGCTTCTATGCCATTCTAATTGAAAACAGTCCTGAGTGGCCTACGTTCTTCATTCAAGTCAGTAGGTTAAACTGCATTTCAATTCACATTCTCAGCCAATGATGAAACGATAAAGCAACCTCCTCATGCGTTCTAACATTCAATAATCAACCATCAACTGGTGCTACTTCTGCCCAAACCATGCAACATTCACCTATTTCCAAGGTACTCCAGAAAAGCCAGGCCTTAATTGACTTCTAGCAGCAAAGTTGGGCCAGACCTTCTCTCCAGTGAAAGGAGGGTCTAAAAATCTTGGCCCCATCCACCTCAAGGTTCTTACAAATGCATGGTCCATGTTCCTTATGAACACAGTAGAAACAATAAGTGCAGGGCCCAAGCTGAAAAATATTGCCTGGCTCTGTTCTGCTTACTCTTCTTGGCAGCGATGTGCTCTCAATTTTTAGGCAGGCTTCTTCCTTATGATCAGAAGCCCAACGCTTTTAGCAAGAGATGCCGGAGACTGAACCTGGAACCTCTTGATGTTCCACCAAACTACTGCTCTGTTATTTTTGATGTTCCCCGAAGGACCCGAGCTGCTCCCTGTTAGAGCACTGAGCTTGATGATGGATCCAATGCCCCCTCCCCCGCCCGTTATTTTCTTTGCATTTGCTCAGCAGGCAATGGGTCCTGTACCTGATAGGGTAGTCCGCAGCGCTGAGGTTAATGAAGAAGTCCCACTGCCAGTCCTTCATCTCCAAGAGGTCTTGCATGCTCTGCAGGTAGGTGGACAGAAGACTCGCTCCTCCCCAGATGGTTGCCATGCGCCAAGAGGTGACTCTCACATTCGGATACTGGCTTGCAAACTGGAGCACTTGCCGGTGCAAATAATTGGAACGCTTGATGGGGAGGGGGAAAGGCAGAAAGTGTTCAGTGACAGGCAGTGACATCTATGTCCATATAGCCATAAGGGGCTGTTTCCAGATGATGGTGGTCTACAGCTTTCCAAACTGGAGATGGGACAGCAAGACAGCCAGAATGGAAAGGCGGATTCATGGGAAGAGAATTAGAGCTTAATCCTCTGTGTCCCCAGAAAATGTGTACAACAGATATCTTGGAGTGAAGACCTCTTTCCAGATGGCCCATTCAACAGGACCCATTCCAAAGCAAGCAAGGACTGGGGTACATCTGGTTGAATTAAAGGGACTTACTTTGATAATTTGATAAGCAAATGTGGTTGGGATTGATGCCTGTAACTGCTGCCCTTGGGTGCAGTTCCATGGATGGTCAACTCACTCTCAAACAGTTCCCATCCCCAACCTGGTGCCCCCATGGGTGTGCTGAGAGCACAACTCCCACAATTCCTGGTGGGCACAGCTCTTCCGTCTTGCCCAACAAAAGGTAGAGTTATACAGCATTCGTAACTACGTTTGTAGCTGCATATCCATTTTCAGAACACAATGTATGTACGATGGCTATAAATGGAAACGACACCAACATACAGAAAAAAGAAGAGGAAGGAATCAGAGAGGAACACTAGACACTGACAAGCATGCAATGTATAGAATATATTTATATATACATACATACACACACACACAAGAAATATGGCGATGCATCTATGATATATATCTAAGACTGCAAAACAGGAGAAGCACAAGACAAGCAGATCATGAGCTGGGGACTCTAGAACTGATGATATATTACCTTGTCAACATGGATGTAATAAAAATGATCCTGATGGTATATAGCCTTAAACATGCGCATCAGCTGTCGAGAAGCTCTGCCATGGACAACCAGGACAAAAGCAATCCTGACTGGGTCAGCCGGCATATACTCTATGGAGTCCTCGTCCCACTGCAGATTGTTATTGGCTTTTCCTGTTGGGAAAGAAATCATCATCAGGGCACTCAGGAGTGCTTTAGGGAGGAGCTCAGGTTACAGTCCAGCAGTTGGACAAGCGATGGCCATCGGCAGAAGACATTAGGTCAACCTAAAGCCCTTCCAGAACTTTTGGGGGCTCCAACTCCCAGATTTTTCAACTAGCATGGCTAAGAATGTGAGCTGGGAATTGATGGAAGATGCTAGGGGAGCCAACCCCAATCTCACTTCCTTCCAGATATATGGGGTCTCAACTCCCAATGGCCATGCTGACTGAGAATTCTGAAAGGTAACTGTAGGGCATCAGAGTGGGGAAGACCAAGCTAGGTTGACCTTCTCAAAAAAAAAATTAATTTAGAGAGACTGTGTGGGATTCATCTGCACAGGCAACACCCATGGTTTGTTGACCTTGGGTGCTCAAAAATCTAAATGGCATGGAAGTGAAGGAATGGAACAGAGCGAACACAGAAAAGCAAAGTTCTGTGAAACACTGTAGAGGCAAAGGATAGTTCTGATAGGGAGGAAACAGAGCTTGTTCCAAATGCTAGGTTTCTCAAAAGAGCAATTATAATATATTTTATATTAATGTCTACAACCTAATATATGTCCTTGCAATTTAGTCCTGTTGACGTTATGGAGTTGATTTTTTTTTAAGCAAGCACTGACCTCAGCCTTATGTAAAATATAATTTATGAATCTATAACTTTATAATTTAAGATTATACATGGAAAATTCCTTTCCTTTGAGTAACCATTGGAGTTCAGCAATGACATATGATGGGGCGGGGAGGATGTGTAATGGAAATGCCACAGAATGTTCATGAACATTCTAACTTCTGAAAGAGATGCATCAATCAATGAATATTGATTAAGTTCTATAATGGATAGAAATTCCAGTCCTTCCATAAACATTCATATTCCTGGTTATCGCAATGCTTTTTTTCTTAAAAAAATATTCAACAATATAATGACATAAATGGCTTATTTTGTTCCTACTATTAAGCAATTCTTTGCTGATCTCCTGCAAATAAACCAGAGATCTCCTCATAGTTTCAAATCTACAGTATTTTTTACCCATCCCCTGACTTAACAGGATACAAAGCTTTATGCTGAATGTTGACTCAGGAGCCAATGAACTGTGTGCTCATGGTGGGAAGAAGTTAAAAATAGGAGTAACAAAATCAAAGAAATTGCTACTTCTCTCTCATAAAGTATTCTCTCAGCTTACAGTTTTTTTCTTACTGCTTTTATACAGAACTCCCTAGAATTTTACTCATATAGAGAGAATAAAAATTAAGGCTATTTTTTTTCTTCCTCTTGTATAACATGTTCTGCTATCAATCCCAGGGGAGCTGTAATTTAAGGTGATGGGCAAAATAATTGCCATTTTGTGTTTTCCTGACGCAGAAGAAATGTAGAGAGGTGATCTATTTTCAACCACGCACATTTCTATCTTGTATTCTCTTGGTTAACCTTAGATTTTTAAACAGGATCCTCAAACCGAACGAACTCCAACATTTTGGCTACCAACGAAGTTTTAGAAATGTGCTTTCCATGGACAAATGAAAGTCCTGTTTTTTATTATAAGCAGACACTCGTAAAAGAATGGGAAGCCATACAAGTAGCTGTGGACACAACAGAAAGCATAGAAATTATTGGGCGATTCTTGTTTTGCTAATGACTCATTTTTTCAAAAGCAAAGTACAATATATCCATCTCTGTTTACAGTTCCAATATTAATTTGTTATCCTTAGCAATCTGTTCCAAGGGAAACACTAGGAAAACTACAGAATGTATTTTCAAATTAAAATAGAAGGAAAAAAAATAGCTGCGTATCATTCTGCCCTATTAAATAACTCTGAAGAACTCATAGGAGAGGAGAAAGGGGAATCACAGTCTATGAGATACAGATTTGTGTATCCAACGTAGCAAGCTTCATGCTCTGTCAATATCGCAGAAGACGTTGCCGAGCTTGAGAATTTCAACTCCAGCAGTTATATTTCATCTTCGAAAACACCACATGAGCAGAAAATCAACACGTTTGAAAAAGATTGATTCTGAAATGCATCAGCACAAAGGACTTTTGCTGCAATGCTCTACTGTATGCTAATCAGTGTGTAAAAACACACAAACATACTAAATTATATACATTAAGGCTTTTTCTGGGTGCAACATTTCACCAATAGATTTGATGATCAAAATAAAAGCTTTTTAAGAACACTGGACCAAGGAAAGAGAAAGGACATTTTCTTATGTCTGCTAGCAATATCAGCATTATATGGCTGAAATGTTTGGCATCGTTTAATGGCTTCTTTTTGAAGCTACTATTTTCCAGTGCAGTGAATTTTCAGATTAGTCTGGGAAATCCTTCCTTCCAAGAAGGATGGTCACATAATCTCTACAAAGGCCTATTAAGGGCTCGTGTTGGGGAATGGCTGTAGAATTAAACATTAGTTTGGGGTGGAAGTTATCTCAACCTCACCTCCCAATGAAACCCACATTTAATTGTGAAACGGTCACACAATTCTTCCAGAAGTTCTCTCACATCAATCAACAAGGAGAAATGGCCAGTAGCACTGGAATTTAGAAGAGGAGGCAGATCCTAGACACAATTGGCAGAAGACTCTGGAGGAATGAATATCTCTTTATGGGTTTATTTCCACATTTATTTGTTAAGAGTTCATGCTAGCATCTAGCTGTTGAGTCCACCCAAAAAAAGATGATTTAAGAGATAAAGCCTCTTAATTCAGCAGAGAATCTCAAACAAAGAACCGGGACAACTACAGAAAATGACCGAATTGCCACTGAGATAAACCAGGAAAAGGACCTCAATAGTGCGAGGAGATTGAATCGGCTTTAAAATATTCTACTGTCTCAACGTGCTGCAATTAGTCGACATCCACTACCGATGATGACTTCTCACCAATTGCCTACTCAAAACTTCAACTTTTCGTCTTCCTGATCCTCATCAACACCCAGATCAGTTCTGCCTTTTCCCCACCAACATCACAAGATTTCAGACAGCAACTGACATGATTGGCATGGGTTCCACTTGCACGAAACAAAATGCATTTGCAAGCAAAGGGCAGCGTCAGATCTCCTCAAAATGCTTGTTGGGTCAATTTAAGCTTGACGCAATTGACTGAAATAAATCAATGTGCTTTAATGGAACAAGGGCCATCGATGTGACACCTGTATTTTTCTTTCCAAACTGGTCAAAGGATGAAGAGCTAACAATATAATTAAACAACGTTGGTCAAAATCAGCAGGGAGACAACAGCTTTAAATAGGGCTTAATTTATTAATATGTAGAAGCCTGGGGCGTGGTGGCTCAGCGGGTAAGACGCCAGGCTTGTCGATTGGAAGATCGCAAGTTCGGAGGTTCGAATCCCTAGCCCTGCGTGCGGAGTGAGCTCCCGCACTAGCTCCAGCTCTTGCCAACCTAGCAATTCGAAAGCATGCAAATGCAAGTAGATCAATAGGTACCACTTCGGTGGGATGGTAACAGCGTTCCGCGTGTGTCATGCCGGCCACATGACTGTGGAAGCGTCTTCGGACAACGCTGGCTCTTCGGCTAACAAACGGAGATGAGCACCAGCCCCTAGAGTCGGACACGACTGCACAAATGTGCGGGGGGAACCTTTACCTTTACTTTACCTTAGAAGCCTGGGAAGGCAGCAGTAATGTCATAGAAGAATTTGCCCCAGCCTGTATCTCTATAGATGTGCCATGGTTAAGCCTGTGCCAAACTCTGCACTGCAATTTCTTGGAAGTTTTCTTCCCTGATGAAAGAGGTTTCTGTTCTTCTACCTGATCCTCAGGGTGCTAAAGGACCATTTGATAATTGACTATATAACAAAGGCAGGGCATTTGCATGCAACTGTTGTGCAAGCAAGTAATTAACTGCCAGAGCACCACACACCAGCCACGAGAAAGTCTCCAAGATTCTCATATCTTCTGAAATGAATATTTCAGGTAACTCTTTTTCATCCATGCCCAACCGAGCCAGCCTACTAAATGCCCTTGAGATCTCTCCATACCGAAAGGACAGTGATGATGCTCTGAGCCTCCTAATCAGCCACACAGTTGAAACAGAGTGAAGGGTAGACTGGATGATCATTGGAGCTTATCTCCTGTGCCTCCTTCAGGAGTTGGAGAGAGACTCTGCAGAACAAGGAGATCATTATGATCTTCTAGGTTCCACATTACTCAAGAAGGGGTAAGCCTCTATGGGGATAGCTGGCATCCTACTTCAACCTTCTTACCTCATCAGCAATGATGAGCATGAATCGACTATGGAGAAACAAGGACATCAGTCTGGCAACTAAATGCAGATTAGTCTGCACTATCGTGTTCCCCATAGCTACTTATGGTTGCAAAAGTTGGACCACGAAAAAACTAGACAGCAGGAAAATTGACTCGTTTGAGCTGTGGTGTTGGAGAAGGCTCCTGCGCATTCCTTGGTCAGCCAAGGTGACAAACAAGCTAGTATTGGGGCATATAAGAACCAGACATATCGCTGGTGGGCAAAATCACAAAATCCCGCCTTACTTATTTCGGCCATGTCATGTGATCAAACTCGCCGGAAAAGGCAGTTATGCTCAGAATGGTCAGCGGTAAAAGGAAATGAGGCCACCAAAAAACACACGGTGTTTAGACACCACCAACGCTGACACCAGCCAGAGCATAAAACAGGGGTGGGGAACCTTTTTTTGCCAAGGGCCATTTGGATATTTATAACCGGGGACTGGGAGGGTGGGGGGCGGGGTTTCTGGGATTTCCGCAGACCGTGGGCCAGAGTTTGTGGACAGGAGCCAATCACAAGCACTGGGGGGTGGGGTTTGCAGGCGGGAGCCAATCGCATGGGAGGGGCGGGGTTTGTGGGCGGGAGCCCTGCGGGCCGTATAAGGCCCGCGGGCCTGATGTTGCCCACCCCTGGCATAAAACAACTGAAAGAAGCTGTACAAGATCTGAAAATGCGGAGAGAGCTGGTTCATAGAATCACCAAGAATCGGACACGATTGAAGGGATAGCATCATCCCGATGCCTTGTGCTATGCCTTTGTTCTTTCTTTTCCTCCCCTTTAAGCATGCTCAATTTGGGAAAATTACATTTTCATACAACGTGCAAGCAGCAAATGCCGAAACCACAGATATGGCCCCGCAAATCAAGTCCACCATTCCCCAGTCTTTGTACCGGTCTTTTATTCACCACAGAGCTGAGCTGGCCTTTATAACTATCTCGGAGTCGATTCCTGCTTTCTTTGCAAACTCCACGGCTACACCACACGCATCAGTTATCGTAAATAAATGGGTCCGCGGACAGAGGGGAATGCCATTCCTCTGCAGCTCCGCGAACCATTTATTTTGATTGTGCCAATAAGTGAAATTAAAAACAAAGAGAGAAACATCACAAATTGTTAGAGTTTCATCAAACAAAGCTGTGGATCAGGGCTGGTTTTTTTAAACTTTTTCATTTTGGGGATGGGCGGTTGTTGTTGTTATTTTTAATGACACTTATTCCTGCGATTAGCATAATTGATTTCAACGGTACGGTGCAGTGACAAATAATTACTGAGAAACCAGTCTGCCATTGATCCACCCACCCACTCACATTCAATCATAGCTGTCAATCTCTTGGGCAGAATCTTTTCAAACAAACCAATACTTTTCCTTTGCTGGATTCGGAGATAATGCTTTTTGCAATTTACTACTGGATGCATTCATTATGTAGTCTTCCTCTCCCCACTCCACTTATGAGACTAATTATTTTTCCACTCCCTAACAGAATTCAAGCTTTCTCTTGCGTCAGGCACACACACCTCATCACAGCTTCAAAATCAATGGCAACGCTTTCATTCCAAGATGCTCAAATTCTGATCTTGGTTGGGGCCCTTGCCGACCTCCAGATGTTTCCAAGTGCTACGTTTTAATGTAGCCAAGGGAGAAAACTATTATCTACGTATGTGCCTGGAGGATAATCAGATTCCCTACATTTCATTTTAATTCCATTTATCTGTCAGGGAAATAAATGCTCGTTTTCCCTCGGCACTTTTCACTACTTTCCGGAGATGAGCCCACGGCGTGCCATTCAAAAGCAAAACGTGGTCTCTTTGGCCAGAGATCAAGTGGTGCTCCTATGTTTTAATTCAACAGCACACCTTGTGAACCATTTCCCCCCCTCCTCGTGAAAATTAAAAAGTACCGTAATGCGTCATGCAGTTTGCCCTTGGAATATGGGGTGCTCTCCCCCATGGCTCTCCCCCCCCCCCACAATTTACCTCCTTTGGTGTTTTGTTACCAGGCAATCTCCAGCAGTAACTGTTTTGTGAAGGCACCTACTACAACTTTTCAAGGCTCCAAATAGGCCAGCACCTGCCTTCAAACTCTGCCAATTTTTGCAAGAAAAAAAAAGAGAACAAAAATCAATGAATATGGCAAGCAGGAAGATGGTTAACCCGCATTCGGGTTGTCCCGACCTGTAGGATTCTCTTCCAATGAACAAATGTGCTGTTTGATCCAAATGCCAGTCCTGTGTGTTAATTACAGAAATGTTGCCCAACCACTTCTGGATGAACACAAGCCGCACTGTATATGTCATCGGAACCCTTGCGGCAACCTCGCAATTTTTGCCCTTTCTTATTTTAACTGCAGTGTTCTCTATTTGAAATTCTATAGTTACTCGCAATTACGGGAATCGTTTTCATGTTTTACAAATCAATGCCTAATAACCAGGAGATTGGTACCAGCCAGAAACAAAGATGCTGCATCTCATTGACTACGATAACTATTTTGCCAGACCAATAATCTTAATTGCAAACTCGCGTTTTGACATTTCTAATTAGGAAAATGCCATCATTCCTCAGAGACTAAAGAAAAAAAAAATCACAATTATTTCTGTGCTTTGTTGGTGCATACAAGCCTGGCGTGGTTCTCCCCATTGGCTCTTACGCATAAACCAGAACTATTCAGAAGTGCAGTATGTTCTTTAATGCGGAATGAGAACAAATTCCTCACTAAAAGATACATGTCACTACCATTTAACAGTTAATTACAGGTAGTTCAGTACAATCAACGTGGTCAGGATGCATTTTTTCGACTTTCCTGGCCGGCTTCTGGCAAGCAAAGTCAATGGGGAACCGCGTGATTCGCTTAACGACCACGTGGTTTGATTAACGCCTGCAGTGATTCACTGAACGACTGTCACAAAAAAGGTTGTAAAATCAGGTTGGATTTGCTTAATGACTGCTTTGCTTAGCAACTGAAATTCCAGTCCCAATTGTGGTCGTTAAGCGAGGACTACTGTAATGGTTTAAAAGCAGCACCAAGCAATACCAAGGGCTACAACAAATGTGGTGCTAAAAGAAACGAACCACCACCAACAAAAATCACAGTCTGTAGCAAACTGGGAACTGCATCAGAGGCTGAAAAGAAAAAAGTGAACTGTATCAGAGGCTAAACTTGAAAAAACAATGGCAAGATTGTCCACTGTTACTTAATTACATTCTTATAAAAGTCTACTGTGTCCCACTAAACCAGGGATGGGGAACCTTTTTTCTGCCAAGGGCCATTTGGATATTTATAAC
This sequence comes from Charina bottae, assembly GCA_023362775.1. Lineage (NCBI taxonomy): Eukaryota > Metazoa > Chordata > Lepidosauria > Squamata > Charinaidae > Charina > Charina bottae. The sequence goes on from JALMGJ010000010.1 coordinate 30,153,092, forward strand.
TGGGGACCGGGGTGGTGGGGGCAGGGTTTCTGGGATTTCCACGGACCGGGGGCCGGAGTTTGCGGGCGGGAGCCAATCACAAGCACTGGGGGTGGGGTTTGCGGGCGGGAGCCAATCACAAGCACTGGGGGCGGGGTTTGCGGGCGGGAGCCAATCACAAGCACTGGGGGTGGGGTTTGCGGGCGGGAGCCAATCACAAGCACTGGGGTGGGGTTTGCGGGCGGGAGCCAATCACAAGCACTGGGGGCGGGGTTTGCGGGCGGGAGCCCCGCGGGCCTTATACAGCCCGCGGGCCTGACGTTACCCACCCCTGCACTAAACTGAAGAGGAATCAGATTTCAATCTGAGGAAGACCCACATCTGGGATTTACAATTTTTGTTATGAGGCAAGAGAGTATTGTGGAATACTTTAAGTATGTTCAGTTATTCTAAGGACCGCAAACCAATTTTATTGCATTTTGCACTTAAAAACAAGAGCAAACTAATTTCGTGCAATAGTGCAATAGTGCCACTGAAACAACGAAAAGGGGAACTGGGGAACTTGTGTTCATTCCTGGCCTCCTGGGCTGAGTCTGTTGTTGCTGAGTAGACCATCAAGAGCACCCATCTACTGTACCCCAATATTTCTACTCTGAGGAACAGCAATTCTCCACAATTTTCCCTCTATTTTCTGGAGCAGAGGTCTTTCCCATAGTGACCAGCTGAAGATGCAAAAGAATGATAATGAGAACTTTTTACACAGAAAGCTAGTAGCTCTACCATCCGGGTCAAAGGGTCCCAGTTTGATGGGCTGATCTTTCTCCAGCACCACAACCGTGCCTTGTTCCTTCCATGCAGAAAGAGAAACGGTGACAACCTTGTCGGAGTGGAAGGCTGGGTAGCCCACCTCAACGCCATTTCCCACTGCTTCTTTTGATGTCCTCTAATCTATTTTGGGTTCTTATCCTTCAAAGTGAGAGTAACCACAAAGTGCTAATCATAGCCTATAAAGCACCCAGGCTAAAATAAATCAACAGAGAAAGCAACAATATTGATGTAGTGTAACAAACCGTGGTAGACAATAGAAAAAGGATTTATTAAGGCAAATGCTACAACTTAAGAGTCAGAGAATAATCAATATTGATTCCATCTCTTGTTCTGGCTCTGTTTCAAGAGCAGTAATAGCCTGGGCAATCAATAATAAGGTTTTTCCTTCATTTTACCCTTCCCTAACCTGATGCCCTTCAGATGGGTGGACTTCGGTTCTCAGAAACCTCAGCCTGCAGGGATTTTGTCAAAGGTTTTGGAAGATGAAGTCCACATATCTGGAAGGTCCCTATATTAGGGAAAGTTCCTTTAAGGCAATGAAATGCTAATGGAACAATATCTAGGGGGGCTTACAGGGAGTGGTGTAAACAAAGCCCTTGAAAATCAAGAAAGGTATTGTACTTCAGTTACAGGTACTCCTTGCTTAACCACCATTTGCTTAGTTTAGTGATGGTTTGGACTTACAATGGTGCTGGAAAAAACTGACTTACGACTGGTCCTTGCACTTATGACCGCCACAGCATCCCCACCATCACGTGATCATGATTTGGGTGCTTGGCAACCGGTTCGCCTTTACGACCATCGCAGCATCCTGCGGTCACGTGATCGCCATTTTTGACCTTCCTGGCCAGCTTCCGGCAAGCAAAATCAATGGGGAACGGTGTGATTTGCTTAACGACCATGTAGTTCGCTTAATGACCATGGCAATTTGCTTAACGACCGCTGCAAAAAAGGTCATAAAATTGGGTCGGATTCGCTTAATGACCGCTTCGCTTAGCAATTGAAATTCCAGTCCCAATTGTGGTCGTTAAGTGAGGACAACCTGTAGATTATTGGTCCATCTAGTTAACTGTTACCAGTACCATCTGGCTGCAGCTTTTCTAGGCTCTAAGAGAGTGTTTTTCAGGCCTACATGGAGATGGTAACAATTAGGATCAAAAGCATTATAAAGGTGGGTACACCTTTCTGAGCATCAGGTAGCACAACCAGAGCTGTGAAGTTGCCCTTGTACTTCTTGGACTTCTGTTTCTTCTAAAATATTAATGAAAGGTGATAGCATTACCTGACTAGGTAATATCATCAGTGCTCACTGATCATCATCAGCACTGATGATGTTCCCTAGTCGGGTCATGAAACGTCTGCAAGCCAACAACCAAGCTCAGGGAGCACCAAGGACTCCACAGTTCAACCCTGAACTACAGAGATTCTCTTCTATTGGAACCAGACAAACGATCAGGCAGAAAGCAATACTCTAAACAAGGAACCACCAAGGAGGAAACCACCAACACTGGCAGGGCAAGCAACTGTGTATAAACAGGCAGCAAACCCCACACTCAGCAGCACTGATGATGTTCCCTAGTCGGGTCATGAAACGTCTGCAAGCCGACAACCAAGCTCAGAGAGCACCAAGGACTCCACAGTTCAACCCTGAGCTACATATCTTCTCTTCTATTGGAAGGCGATAGCAATTACACCTCCACCCCCCTGCCCCAAATCTACTAAGCACCACCCAACTAAGGAAGAGCTGCATTATTTTAAATCTGTCAGCTTAATTGAAAGTCTCAGTTCTTCCATATTTGTTTAGGTCACTTGCATCTCCCCCAGAACACGCTCCATCAATGAGAACTTGGCTTCCATTTCTAAGAAGTGATAGTTGGGTCTTTTCTTCCTTGCAAATAAATTCTATTCAGCTGCACCATCCTGCCTGGGATGGTTTGTGCCAATTACAGTTAAGGTCTTCTCTTTGTTTTGTTCTTAACAATGCATAAGCTATTTGAATGTTGATTAGACTTTGAAATGGAAACCCAAAAAATATAATAAACCCATGCAAGGAGCCCTCCCTAACTCCTAAGAGTAGGAATACATTTAACGTCAGAACAGGGGGTGGGGTAGGGAGAGTGGAAATAGGATCAATTTACTTTTGCTATATTACCTGTCAGAAGGAGAAATGAAATATAATTTACGGTGTGACATTTCCAACAGCAAATACATTCAAGCACAAGCAATTAACGCTTGGTTCTTTTGGCAGGCTTTAGATTATTACTCATAGGGTGTGAATATGTGTCCCAAGTTACAATAACACATGGATTTTTTTTAAAAGGACACTTTTCTGCCTCGTTCGACTTGCACTCTGTCCCCACCGCCCCAGCTCAAGGTTTATGACGACAAAAATATTGATGGATGAGAGGACGACTAGTCTCTTGATTGACTTTTTAATGTGCAAAGCAGACGATTAATTGGGCCAATTTAATATAGGTGCTAAATTACACCCATCTTTCGGGAGTGAGCTGGCCTGTTTTACTTCCCTTTTATCTGTTAGCCAAATGACAACCCATTTAGGTAGAAAGACCAAAGGGCGAAGAACCATTTGCTAAATGTTGGGATATTTTGACAGCATTTCCAGATGATTATGATGGAATTAAACTACACGATTGTTTACACCACACACACACACACCAGTTTACTTCTCACAAATGAGAACTCCAAGGAATTGCATTTATTTCTGCATTGTATAAAATTCTTTGAGTCAGAAGCCTTGATTACAAAAGGAACATACGTAAATTGACCCATTGCCTTTGTCCATGTTCATAAATAACACAGGGAAGAGAACCGAGAGAACAACAAGAGGACAAACCTTAAGAAGGTAACAATATTCCATGCTGAGACTAAGAGCTAGATGGAAATACTTTGATTTTTCTAGCACTAAACTAGATGAACGCAGCGTTGCAGTTCTAACAGCTAGAAAAGGGGTAAGAAGAAATTAGTCTTGTCTGGCTGAATAATGATGGCCTGTTGCTGGGGTGGTAGTCGCAATCAAAGGATCTGCCCTAGCCCCCACCAAGCTGCCCTCCTTCCTGAAAATTTGGAGAGGCTTTTCCCTAAAGCGGCTACTTAATGTGAAGTCATTATTTGTCCCTTTAAACCAGAGATAAACTTTAAACTCTAGTTAAGCAGCAGGCAAAGCTGCAGATGGGGTCAGAGGGAGTTCCTTATTATCGTCTCCTACTAGATCTTTCTAATCTGAAAATGTTGGGGCTGAACTCAGGATCTTCTTCATTCCTAGTCAGAGCTCTAACACTGAGCAATGGTTGCTCCTCATACCTCTGAGTCAAATTCTAGAACAGAGCTTTCCAAACTGTGTGTCGGGTGGGCTGCAGTGTCTGGGGGTGTCCTGGCTGCTGCCACCTCCAAGCCCTGCCAGGATTCCGCGCAGGTCCTAGTGCCTGCCTTGTGCCCTGCTGCCTCCAAACCTGCCCTGCCAGGATTCCACACAGGTCCTAGTGCCTGCCTTGTGCATTGCTGCCTCCAAACCTGCCCTGCCAGGATTCAGCGCAGGTCCTAGTGCCTGCCTTGTGCCTCGCTGCCTCCAAACCTGCTGTGATTCCACGCAGGTCCTAGTGCCTGCCTTGTGCCTCACTGCCTCCAAACCTGCTGTGATTCCATGCAGGTCCTAGTGCCTGCCTTGTGCCTCGCTGCCTCCAAACCTGCTGTGATTCCACGCAGGTCCTAGTGCCTGCCTTGTGCCTCGCTGCCTCCAAACCTGCTGTGATTCCACTCAGGTCCTAGTGCCTGCCTTGTGCCTTGCTGCCTCCAAACCTGCTGTGATTCCGCGCAGGTCCTAGTGCCTGCCTTGTGCCTTGCTGCCTCCAAACCTGCTGTGATTCCACGCAGGTCCTAGTGCCTGCCTTGTGCCTTGCTGCCTCCAAATCTGCTTTGATTCCGCGCAGGTCCTAGTGCCTGCCTTGTGCCTTGCTGCCTCCAAACCTGCTGTGATTCCGTGCAGGTCCTAGTGCCTGCCTTCTGCCTGGCTGCCTCCAAACCTGCTGTGATTCCTCTCTGGTCCTAGTGCCTGCCTTGTGCCCTGCTGTAAGTGTGTGTCGCGAAATGATGCCCTGCTGTAAGAGTGTGTCATGAAATTATGCATGTCTAAAAAGTGTGTCACCAACAAGAAAAGTTTGGAAAGCTCTGTTCTAGAGGTAAGATGGAGAAGCAAAGACATGGAGACAACCTGCTTTGTACAAGCCACATCGTATTCTCCAACATGTGTCCTTCTGGTGGTTTTGCGGTCCAGAACATCCATAATTTCTGGCTAGGCTGGGAATTCTAATAGCTGTAGACCCAACACTTACTGTATGGAAAGTTTTGGAAGATATGAATTTTGGAGAGAATTTTACAAAATGGGTGAAATCGATTTATACTTCACGGCATGAATAATTGTTAATGGAGATTTAACTAAACCATGTGAGATACAAAAAGGAACGAGACAAGATTGCCCTCTGTCTCCTCTTTTGTTTGTTTTAGTTCTTGAAATTTTGTATTGAGATATAAGACAAGATGAGAGGATCGTTGGCGTAATGATTAAAAAAGAGTCATGTAGGTTAAGAGCCTCTGCAGATGACTTGGTTTGGGTTTTGGCAGACCCCTTAAAGGGAATTGAATTTTTAATGAGTAAATTAAAAGAATTTGGGGCATTAGCAGGTTTCAAGATTAATAAACAGAAGACAAAGATATTAACAAAAACATGAAGATTCAAGATCAAACAGAATTAATGAATAAAACAGGCTTAACATTGAGAAGAAGGTAAAATACTTGGGTATAACTATGAAAAATATGAATTTTATGTTATTTCAAAATAACTATGTTAAGACACGGAATGAAGTTAAAAAAGATATGTTAAGATGGGACAAACTACAATTGTCACTGTTGGGTAGAATCTCTGTGATTAAGATGAATGTTTTACCTAGAATGTTATTTTTGTTTCAGACAATACCTGTTTTGACAACTGATGTACCATTTAAACAACGGCAGAAGGATATATCTAAATTTGTATGGCAAGGGAAAAAACTACGAGTTAAATATAAGGTACTACAAGATGCAAAGGAAAGAGGAGGATTGCGTCTACCAGATTTGAAATTATACTTTGCTGCCTGTTGTTTAGTGTGGATGAAAGAGTGGGTGTTTTTAAGAAATAGAAGGCTATTGGAGTTGAAAGACATGATTTGAGATTTGGGTAGCATGGATATCTATGGTATGACAAAGCTAAGGTTAATGTAGATTTCAAAAACCATTATGTTAGGCAAGCCATCCTTAGGAATAAATATAAATTTAGGTTCTGCCTGAAAACACCTTTGTGGCTTTCAGTGCAAGCAGCATTTTATAGACGAGAAATGATAAGTAAACATTAGGTTAACTTATCATGATGTACTAGAATTCTTTCAAGGGGATTGTAAAATGAAATCAAGAGAAGATTTGACAACAGAAGGATACACATGACAATGGTTTTCTTATGTATAATTATTAGAAAGGTTTAAAGTCAATAAAAGATTTCATGGTTTTGAACAAAGGACTGAGTTTGAAATAGAATTATGCACTAATGATGATTATTGCTAAAATGTATAAACTTCTGCTGAAATATGAGACAGAGGAAGAGCAAGTGAAAGAATGTATGATAAAATGGGCTAAAAATGTTGGCTATAATATACAAATGGACCAATGGGAAAATATGTGGTTGAAAGGACTGAAATTTATATTATGTTCTAGCCTTAAAGAGAATTTCTATAAAATGATGTATTGTTGGTATTTGTCACCAGAGAAATTGTCTAGAATGTATAAAGGTATTTCAAATCTTTGCTGGAAATGTGAACAACTTGAAGGGACATTTTATCATCTTTGGTGGACGTGTAAAAAAGCCAAAGAAATTTGGATACAAATACATACCTTAATTCAGAAGATTTTAAAGGTTAAAGTACAACTGAAACCAGAGACTTTCTTTTGGGACTAATGGACAGGCAACTGCCTAGCTAAATCTCTCTGCTTCTACTCTGTCAACCAGGACTCGTCTGGGTGGACTTACCCACCAGTAATAATGAGGCTTCGAGCCGTGATGAGAGGATTTAGCTGCCCTTTCAATTTCCCACAATGCTTCAGAATCGTGGAATTTCACCAGCCTTTCAGGCTTGGAAATTCTCAGGACTGTAGTCTTAACCTTTGGGAAGAACTGTCCTGACTAAGAGTGAAGAACCACGCTGAGACAAAGTGTAGAAGGTCTAATGTTTATTGTTCTACTCTGCTAGGCAGAATCCAGCTAAACTGAAATGAATTAGCAAACGCTAAGGGGAAAGGCCCATAAAACTAAGGCGGTGCTTTCTTGACTCTCTTAGGAGGGGACCAGAGAGACTCCGTACTGCGCATGCGTTTGTCTCCCTGGAGAGGGCCCCCTCCTTCTCCACCAGCTGTCTCCCTGACAAGAACATCTGATTAAAGGAGGCCTGCTCTAACCCCTATATAACCATGTTAGATCTTGCTACACCATAAGGCAGGCAGTGCCTGAAAAACCATACGGTGATCTTCTCACCTCCCTCAAAGCTGCCGATATTCGTATGCAAATGTATTCCGATTTCATTAACACGCTCACAGAGGCTTGGGATTTCTTTAACCAGATGGCAATCCTTTTAAGGAAGCATTTCAAGGAAGTTCTCACGGATTTACAAGGCCTGTTGATCCATCAGGACCTACGGCTGCTTTTAAGACTGTGTAACCAACTGGCTTATATAAAGTGTCAGCCCTTTGAGGTAGTCCAGACAGGAAGCCAAACCTATGAGTAGTAACACACCACCTTTATTGTAAGGTTACAGTAACAGAATCCTGCAAGTCTGAAAGTACTTCTCCCCTCCCCTGCCTTTCCAGAGAACTAAGGAGGGTCCCTTCTGAGATGCTTTCTCCACTCCCATTCCTTTTGTGGGCTGAGATATCTCTTCTCTAACCATTGTCTAGGCTGTGGCCCTTCCTCCTATCTCCCAAGGTTATCCTCACAGCCCATTATGTAAAGGTAGACAATTTGGGGTCCTTCAGATCTTTTGGGTCTACACCTCCTACAATTACAGGCCATTGGCCAGGGTGCTTGGCAATGATAGAAGCTGAAGTCTTTGACACCTAGAAGACACCAAATTCCCTCTCTTGGTTTGAAGCAGATAGCCACAATTTTAGCACTGAGTTCTGCGAATTTGCTTTCCAAATAATTTTGATTGTGTCTTTAAGCTTTGGAAAAATACGTATGGGAAAAGAATTGGCAGGGTATTTTTCAACCATGCCCTCCCCCTCTACCAGGGCAAATGGCAGCTTTCACAGCCAACCGAACCTCTCTGAAATTCAAAATCCTCCTCCCTGTATATTTTTAATTTCTGTAAGCCGCCCGGAGTCACTGTGTGTAAGTTGGGCAGCTGTGTGTGAGTTGCGGCAGCCTTATAAATCTGTTTAATTAATCATCATCATCATCATCATCATCATCATCATCATCTTTTCAAATAATAATGAAATGTCAGCAGGGTAATTTTTGACCAGCATGATAACACACACACAGCAACAAAAATTACATACAACTCCAAACCCCAGTAGAAGAAGGGTTAACTCTGTTCCAGATTAGAAAATCACTTAAAAAAAAATCCCTACACATATTTAGCCTTAGCATAATTACATTGCTCTGGTCTGCATTCCCAAAGGAGCATATGGACTTTTTACAGCTGGAAAAGCTCTGTGCTACTGTGAACCCAACGCATATTCCTCTTAATTACATATGTGCCTGCTGAGGACATATGATGAAGTCTGGCAAACTAATTTGCTACCAGCATGAGAGCAGGAATAAATACTAAATATTACACCCCAGTTGGTTTTGCTGTACTATCCATTATCCCTAGAGACAGGACTAAATGGAAATTGCCCCAGCCATTTAAATATGCCAAAGGAAAGGGAAGCAGCAGTTAACGTGAACAAGGCAGAACTCAGCGATGAAAAGATGAAGGCACCAGACCCTAGTTTTGGGTTCTTTCTTCTTCTCCCATTCTTAAGTGATGAGAAATTCTGGGATGAACGTTGGGTGAGATTTAACTTTATTTTTGCAGGAAACCTTTGGCAAAGGGGAAGACAGATTCTGGCATAGCTTTGCCCAAGTTGAAAGGCCAAGCCATGGGCCGTGCAAGGTCAACGTTAGCAGAGACCCTCACAATGGGAAAGTTTTAGTGCCTGTTCAATCCAGCTCCCCCAAGTTCTTTTGTTTTTTGGTGCCTTCGAATCAGTCTTGACTCTTGGTGACTGCCTGGACAAGTCCCTGCAGTTTTCTTGGCAACATTTTTGGAAGGGGTTGGCCCTTGCCTTCTTCTCAGGGCTGAGAGAGAGGGACCGGCCCAAGGTCACCCAGCCGGCTTTCATGCCTAAGGTGGGACTAGAACTCTCGGTCTCCCGGTTTGCTATTGGCTCCTTCCTAGGGCTGAGAGACAGGGACCGGCCCAAGGTCACCCAGCCGGCTTTCATGCCTGAGGCGGGACTAGAACTCTCAGTCTCCCGGTTTGCTATTGGCTCCTTCCTAGGGCTGAGAGGGAGGGACTGGCCCAAGGTCACCCAGCCAGCTTTCATGCCTAAGGCAGGACTAGAACTCTCAGTCTCCTGGTTTGCTATTGGCTCCTTCCTAGGGCTGAGAGACAGGGACCGGCCCAAGGTCACCCAGCCAGCTTTCATGCCTAAGGCGGGACTAGAACTCCCGGTTTCTAGCCTGATCCCTTAACCACGACACCAAACTGGCTCTCCCAAAGTTCTTTACCAGCAGTTAAAATTCAAAGACAAAGCAGAGCCCAATTCTTCTAATTTCTGACTGCTTTTGAGCAGAGCTGTTTATACTGGAAACCTCCAGCCTTCACATGAGCAAAATGTGTGTTGGTGTGTTGCCGCGGGGAAAACTTTGGGAAGCCCTGATATATATATATATATATATATATGTGTGTGTGTGTGTGTGTGTGTGTGTGTGTGTGTGTGTGTGTGTGTGTGTGAGAGACAACTGAAGCAAAAAACTATATTTGTAACCTAGACATATGTTTGTAATTTTCCTGTCTATATTTTATATTATTTCATATTTATTATGCTCTATGTTTTTTATTGTAACGCAGTGTGAATGTGCCATACGATAAATAAATAAATATTCCTATATAGACTGTCCCTCCCAAAGGACCTTCTTCTTGCAGCTTCTCCATTCCCTTTCGATGCAGTGGCGATGATGCCCTTGCTGATGGGATGGTTGAGTCTCCAGAATGGAGTAAATCATGGGCTATGGCTGCAACGGGGCAAGACGGGGACCAATGGGGCAAGATTCTGCCTCACCTCTAGTGCTAGGGCCATGTCTGTCTGTTGACGTGGCCTCCACGCCTCTTCCTCCTCCAACATGCATTGCAATGCCAGGATGTAGCAAATCCTGTCTGCATCTATGTCTGCCGTTGTCTTTGTTCAAGTGAGAAACCCAAGATAAAGTAGGAACAGACACTTTGGAGACCCCTCTCCTTTTCTCCTCCAGCTTACCTTCCAGCGGGCAGAAACGAGTCACTTGCTCGGGCATCAGCTTCCCTTGCTTGTGCTGACAGTACATCTCGGCAATGTCTTGCCGACACTGCTTTGACTTGGCCCTGGATAAGGCCGAGAGAGCCTCCTTGCCCGAGATGTCACATCTGGGCAGCTGATCGTATCCCAGCTCAGGAGAGCCGTTCCCACCCCGTTTCGTATGAGGCTGCCGGGGGGACTTCTGGATGTCTTTCAGATGGTTGCCATTGTTGCTGGGCTTGGGGGCAGAATTGTCCAATGGCAGCCGTTCGTGGGAGTTTTTCCCAAGGAGGGAGTTCTCCTTAAATTTCTCCTCCTGTTCTAGTTTTCTCCGTAAGCGCTCCTTCTGTGTGCTGATGGGCTTTTTCACCAGTTCTGGATGATGCTTCTGCTTCTGTGTCCGGGGAGCAAAATTGCTATTGTCGATATTTTCAAAGTCCTTGGGGACAGAGTTCTCATTGTTGCTATCTGTCCGTGTCTTCTCCTTTGGCCGGTGGGAAAAGTAGCCATCCTATAAAAATGGGAGGGAAAAGAAAGATTATTACACGTTGCTACAAGAGTTTATTTCCAGCTGCACAGGAACGCAAGATTTAGTCCACCGGTCTATTTTTATTGAGCTTTCTAGGTGTTTCCAAGCCTTCCCTGGAGAATTGCACTTGGAATCTTTTGCACGTAAAGTGGGTCCTCTACCACTGACCCATCGACCTTTTTCCTACCAGATCAGATGAATAATGAAGTTCAGCCTCATCTACAAAACCTAGTAGAAAACCTACGGCAGCTTTCTTCAACCTGGACACCACCCTATTAAGACTTTGTACCAGTCATGGTTAGAAAATTATCTTTAAATGTCTTCCTTTGGCCTGAGAATCAGGGGTTCTCACCTCACCAGCTTCCACCCTTTGACTTCCAGGGGCATGGTCTTCAATTCCCACCACTGTTAGCAATGGCCATGCTGGCTGAGGAATTCAGGCAGCTGAACTCCAAACTTCTAGAAGGCAACCAAATTGGGGAAAGATGTCCTTTGAAAAGGCAGAAAGGGCCTTCCAAACCCAGAGGAAGGTCTCTATCCCTAAATCCTGGCCCCTCTCTAATTATAAATATCGAAGGAGGGAAGATATGACCAAGAGGAACCAAGCTGCAAGCTTAGGCAGAGGAGAGCACATTCTCCTATGGTTACCAAAAAAAGGAGACCAAAGAAATGTCCTTCTAGGATGGTGAAGAAAGGACATTGCTTCCTTTGCAATTTGAAGAAAAAACAAGCAGGCTGGGCAAGGAAGACTAGAGAAATTTGCAGGAAACCACTTACTCACTTGCACAGAATTTCTAGTCACCCAAGGCAAACTAGCCAATGACTAATGCCAAGCTTCTTTGGCAATGAGATGACAGAAGGCTGTACCCATAGATATGTCTAGTCATCCCAAGGACATTTTTCTGGCTCACAAACTGTAGATTTTCCATTTGTTGAACAAGACATTTACTCAACAGGGACCAAAGTAGCTGTTTGGCTGCTGGGGTCTTCTTGCCTTCTTGGACCCTCTGGGTCACAACATGACTTTGAACTTTTCAGCATTCTTGCTTTCGTTGGGTTAATGATGTTTTATTACTTTCCCCTCAAATTTAGTTTTGCAAGATGCTTTGGTGGACTCTTTAGCCGAGCCTGGTTAATTGAATTGCTAGGTATGATTTGCTTCAGGACATAGGACAATTCACAACAGAGATCACAAAAAGCATCTCACATGTCCAGTCCTACTTGCAAATTCTTGCTTATGGTAGCTTTGAGTCATTCCCAGCATGACAACAAAACGTGATTCAAAACACACACACACACACACACACACACATTTCAAAGCTTACTGAATGTGCCCTTAACTGCTGATAATGAACTTTGGACTATTTGTGTGACAAATGTTGCAATTGTATCCCCATTATCTCATACCTTTATACTTCGCCAATTTCTATCAATGGGGGCAACTGATATCAACCAAACACAGTGAGTTGTTTTATTTCAAGGGTTTATCTCATGGTGATTGGAATAGGTCACTTCTTCTCCCACAATTATAGGCATTAACCCAGATCAAATGCATGGCTGAATATTTGGATCAATGATATAAGAAAGGAAAACTTCTCCATGTCTGAGGAAATTGATTCTACAGAGGAATGCTGGAATCAACTAGTTCTAGGACATCATACACAGAGATGCATGCTATCTGGCTCAAGGTCTCTCTCTCTTTCTCTCTCAATATAATGAAAGTATTCATTGGCAGCAGCTCAATTCAAGGTCTGCCTAGAGATATTAGACATGAGTCTAGGGCAGAGCTTTCCAAACTGTGTGTCGCAACACATTAGTGTGTCAGCTGTAGTGTCTGGGTGTGTCGCGGCTGTTGCTGCCTCCGAGCCCTGCCAGGATTCCACGCAGGTCCTAGTGCCTGCCTTGTGCCCTGCTGCCTCCAAACCTGCCCTGCCAGGATTCCACACAGGTCCTAGTGCCTGTCTTGTGCCCGGCTGCCTCCAAACCTGCCCTGCCAGGATTCCGCGCAGTCCTAGTCATATCACACATTGATGCAGTGCGCTGAGGAGACTGGGAAAACATTGAGTTGCTGAGTGGACTACAATCTTTCAATTCACAGGCATCTGACACCATGTGACACCTGAAGTCAATTCAGAGATTCAACTAAACCATCCCTGAATCAAACCTCTAAATCAGGGCTTTCCAAAGTTTTCCCGCGGCGACACACCAACCGCCATTGGTGTGTCGCTGCGGGAAAACCTGGAAGTGCCGCCGTTGCGGCAGTGCGCAAAACCCCGGAAGCGCTGCTGCCGCTTTCGGGTTTTTGCGCGCCGCTATTGGTGTGTCGCCGCGGGAAAACCCGGAAGCGCTGATGATGATCAGCGCTTCCGGGTTGTGTGGCGACACACCAGACTGTGTGTGGCGACACACTTTTGTGTCACGACACACAGTTTGGAAAGCTCTGCTCTAAATCAAATATTTGCATAACCTTCCAACATGGGCTTATTGGAATCCTTTTAGGGAGGTGGACCTCCCCCCCTTTTAAAGTAAAGCAGGGATGTTAAGACTAGGGAAAGTTTATACACATCCATGTTGCTGCTTATTCAACCTCTGAAAAACCATCCTTTGAAATTCTAAGTTCAGAAATGGAGGAGGGGATGCCTAAGGAACACAGAAGGAGAAGGAGAATTAGAATTAGAAGAAGAAGCTGGGATCTACATGTGATCTATAATCTGGCGATCCCCACGTCTCAGCCTCACTGCTTGCCACAGCTACGCTACATTACTTCCAAATTGGCTTATCTCCCAGACCATGGAGAAAGCAGAATGAGAACATTCTACAGAACTAAAGCTTGTTTAAAGCCTGCATTAATTTCCCTTTTAGCTACAGTTCTTCTGTGTAGCATCTGCTCACCACCCTGCTATCGTTTGCGTTCCCTAAACTAGAACTGTGACTTCAAAAGCAGATGCTGCTGATACAGTTCACTGGACTAACGAGAACCACTCCATGAAAAAAAAAACCACCCTAAAAAAACCCCAAAACAAAACAGAAAGAACCACCAAAAACGGGAGACAAGGTGAACTTTTATGAAATCCAAACCCAACACAAGCTGGTATTGGTCCTCCAAAGTAGCCGTTTGCTTTGTGTGAGTCAGTTTTCTTGTGACATTTGTAGGAGACAAAGCCACCTTAAGTCAGGGTGGACTGGTGATCAGGTGTGTTCCAAGGGCTTCAGGATTGAGGTTCCAGTCCTTACGTTTAGCCAAGATTACTAGCTGACCTGCGATAGGTCTCCATCACTCACCTAAACCCTTCTTGAAAGACCATCCTCCACCAAAAACATAACCCTATGTACAACTGCCTCAAACTTGCTTCAAAGGAAAGCGAGGTAGAGATGTGATCAAAACAGATCCAGAAGTTTATTGTCTATCAGTAACATGCCTTGTGCTTTATAGAGTAAGAGTTTGCAATCCAGCATCTGCAAGCATTAAAAGGCCCATATGCTTCTACGATGAGAATCCCGAATCAGCTGAGGTTTAGGGTGGCAACAGCCAAATCTCATGAGTGGGAGAATTTGGAGATGGATTTGTTGACATTTTGCAACACTTGGCTGTTTGCGGCCATTGACCGATTGATCAGTTAGTGCCCAAGTCATCTTTCAAGATGCAAAACAGGAGAATCAGAGAGTTTAAGATAATTCGAACAATGCGAGTCTGATTTAGTTCTTTGAAAGCGAGTGAACATGCAAATGCCAAAGCCCACCTATGTCCATAACCAGGAACAGGAATGAACACAATCTGAGTTCCACATTGGCTAGCTAAGCCCAAACCTGTGGCCAATCCAAGGTGTTCCTCTTCCCCTCCCTTGCCTTGAGTCACTTGAATCATACATCCTCCTATTCTACATGCACGCTTGTTGGTTAATCAAAGAAACAGTACTTCTGCTATGTATATATGAGCAAAATAATGGAAAATCTGCAACAGGTTTTAAAAGCCAAGCATTACAATTCTTGAGAAACAAGTCCCCAAGGGTTCATAAATTTGATCCATTTATACCAGAGCTTTGCAAACTGTGTGTCGCAACACGTTAGTGTGTCGGCTGCAGTGTCTGGGTGTGTCCCGGCTGCTGCTGCCTCCGAGCCCTGCCAGGATTCTGCGCAGGTCCTAGTGCCTGCCTTGTGCCCTGCTGTAAGAGTGTGTCACGAAATGATGCCTTGCTGTAAATGTGTGTCACCAACATGAAAAGCTCTGAATTATACACTCAGTCTACAATGAGTTGCTTATAGAAGCCACTGCTTTTACAGGTAGTCCTTGCTTAACAACCATTCATTTAGTGACGGTTTGGACTTACAACGGTGCTGGGAAAAAAACAACTTACGACCAGTCCTCACACTTACGACCATCACAGTGTCCCCCCACTCACGTGATCATGATTTGGGGGCTTGGCAACCAGTTCTCATTTATGACTGTCGCAGCATCCCATGGTCACCATTTTTGACCTTCCCAGCCGGCTTCTGGCAAGCAAAATCAACGGGGAACTGTATGATTCACTTAATGACCATGTGGTTTGCTTAACACCCATGGTGATTCACTTAACTGCTGCTGCAAAAAGGTCATAAATCAGATCAGATTTGCTTAATGACCACTTTGCTTAGCAACCATAATTCTGGTCCCAATTGTGGTCATTAAGCGAGGACTACCTGTATTAGATTTCTCCAGCAGATTCTCTTTTTTAAATTCTGATTACACACTTCTCTCCCTACTTTCTGTTCCCTTCCTTTGCTACATGGTCTTCAGCTTCAGACACTGTTGGCTGAAGCTAAAAGCTGGTCTACCATGGCTTGCAAACCCCTCAAGGAAAGCAAAAGTGAAACCAACTTTTGCAACTCAGTTTTTAAGGCCGTGCAAATATTCAATTGGGAGATTTGATTTCAAGGCAATTTAGGGCAGCTGAACCAAATCAGAGTGTCTTTTCTAATTGCTGCATTAAAGCAATGCCTCTGAATGGTTTGCACATAAGCATGGCAGGCTAGGAGGGAATCAAGCCACAATTCCCAGTTTGCATGTCACACTTAGCAAACCACAGAAGGGGATTCGTGGTTAGTTTAATCATTCCTGCTAGCAAGGGGAGAAAGGTGCATAATTGTTTTCAGGTTTTTTTTTCTTTGACTTTACTAGTTTTTGTCTTTACTTTTCCATTTTCTTCTTTCTCTCTGTATAACAGGATAACTGACTTGAATTTCCAGAAAGGCAGGGCCTGACACATTAAAATGTTTATTTGCAACAGATCTTGAGATAAACAAAACAGAACGGATTGCAGCAAACCCTTGATTTTTGGAGCTTGGGACGCAATAGTTTCCAAATCCGCAAAAAGCCGTTTTGCACCAGAGAAAGGCGGAGGCTCGCTTTCTTCAGTTCAACTGTGGCCAGCCGAAGAGCAGAATGAACCTCTTTGAAAAACTCACCATTTTGGCAGATGAGGACAGGAGTAAAGCCAAGGAGAGCAGATGGGAGAAAAAAACAGATGCTTATGAAATTTGCTTTTTCCATATGCTTCACCTCATTTAGCTCTTTATTATTATTATTATTATTATTATTATTATTATTTTTAGAGAGAGAGTCAGTGGCATTTTCATAATTATCTGAAAATTCAAAAGCTTGAGACACTCACTGTGGAACTTCAAAAGAATCTGAATTTTGATCTTTCCTCCTACGTTGAGAAGCAGCACGCATGACCAAACGTGCAAAGGCTGGTTGAACTCTCAACGTTATGAAACCCAGTGGGTCACAAAATCCTCCATCTGAGAGATCAAAACTCTGTCTTGACCACATATATGGTGGACAGAACTCTACAGAGCAGATGGTTAACCAAAGCTCTTTTAACTCCCAGCCAACATTTTAGATGATTAGTCATCGATGAAGGGCAATCTAGGTGAGGCATGCAAATATGACGTCTGGCACCACAACGGTAGGGAAGGCCATAGGTCAGGGATAGAGAACATGCTTTGCCAGGAGGACGAATCCTAAACTCAGCACCAGCATCTTTCAAGTTTCTTGCCATTAGGTCTTACTGCAAATATTAGATAGACAACTAACATTTGAGGTATACATGTGGTAAAAAAAAAGGTAAAGGTGAATGTACAATTAATCTGTAACGCTATACCTTGCTGCTTTAGAGTAAACTAAGCTCCACAATTCCATGGGGCTTTTTTTTAGGATAGATGGGTATAGCTTTTTAAATATATTTATTAAAACTAAAGAAACAGGTTGACTAGATATGGAGGTAAAGGTTCCCCCCCCCACACACATTTGTGCAGTCGTGTCTGACTCTAGGGGCCGGTGCTCATCTCCGTTTCTTAGCCAAAGAGCCAGCGTTGTCCGAAGACGCTTCCACGGTCATGTGGCCGGCATGACACATGCAGAACGCTGTTACCTACCCACCAAAGTGGTACCTATTAATCTACTTGCACTTGCATGCTTTCGAATTGCTAGGTTGGCAAGAGCTGGGGCAAGTGCGGGAGCTCACTCCGTCACGCGGGGCTAGGGATTCGAACCTCCGAACTTGCGATCTTCCGATCGACAAGCCTAGCGTCTTACCCGCTGAGCCACCACGCCCCTTATACATGTGGTGGATTTCAGTAATGCTGCTGGTTCTCAGGAAGGAGGGAGCACATTCCAAGGAGGAGGGCAAGATAAAAGGAGGCACAGTCCGGAATTGGAATGTGGGAAAACTAAGAGGTTCAGAATAGCCCCGCCCTAGAGCCTTCCCAGATTAGGTTGGGTAGAACAGCTTTAGTATGGCAAGATTCTGTCTATATGGTACAAGCAAATAAAGAACTGAAGTTTGGCTGAACTGATTCTCTGAAGTTCTTGGGCTGGGCCTGACAATACATTCCCTTATACCAAAGCAGATGATCAGTCCAATTAGCTCACTTCAATCAGATCCACTGATCCATCCACTCAATATATTCAGTATAACTAATAACTAATTCAGTAATATATCTAAGAAGCATCTTTCTGCAACTGCTTCTCTTATTTGCTTCCTAAACCACCTTTTTTTAAATTAAGAGTGCCATATGTTCTGAGTATTCATGGGCAATTGGAAAGCACTAAATATGGTGCCTTGGTTCCTCCCACCTTGCCTTTTTTTTCAAGGGGGAAATAGAAATTAAATGCTAAAAATTAACCCGCTTGAAAACATGTAATCAGATGAATTATAATCCTCCCTAGACTTTCTGGAATTCCTCTTTATTTCAAATGCAACACCTTAATTGCTCTGTTTGCAACTGTAGTTCCACCTTCACAACCTGCAGAGATTTGTGGTGTTTTTCAAATTTCATTAAAAAGCATCTTACTAATTTTGGGAGGAAAAGGAGCTCTCCTTTTAAATGGATTCAGGAAATTCATTGATGCATCCATATCTGTTTATTGACTTGGCAATTTGTGAGATTAGATTCTCAATTTTTGTTGCCTATTTTCTGATCCCTTGCATGGAAATGTCTTTGCATTTTCTTCTTTCTCACCCCTTCTCTATTTCCTTAATCCTTTCTACCAACCATTCATTCATTGACTATTTTTGCTTTCAAAGGGTCCAAGATTTCTCCAAACAAAGCATTTCTTTCTAACACTTAAGGCAGAGCTTTCCAAACTGTGTTGGGACACGTTAGTGTGTCCGCTGCAGTGTCTGGGTGTGTTGCTTGGCTGCTGCTGCCTCCGAGCCCTGCCAGGATTCCACGCAGGTCCTAGTGCCTGCCTTGTGCCTGGCTGCCTCCAAACCTGCTGTGATTCCACGCAGGTCCTAGTGCCTGCCTTGTGCCTGGCTGCCTCCAAACCTGCTGTGATTCCGCACAGGTCCTAGTGCCTGCCTTGTGCCCTGCTGTAAGAGTGTGTCGCGAAATGATGCATGTCTAAAAAGTGTGTCACCAACATGAAAAGTTTGGAAAGCTCTGACTTAAGGTGTTTTCATTCTCCTCCCCCTCCTTCCTGTAGTTTACAAAATCTCATTTTTTAACATTATCTCTTTCATCCCCATCAATCCATCACCTTGATTATTTCCCTCAATATTCACAAGTAAGTAAAGATACAGTAGGTAATAGCAATTAATGCAGAATTGGTTATATATTTTCAGACCCTATGTACCATCATACAGTCACCCACAATTGTAAAAGTGCTAACAAAGAAAAGTATAAATAAATAAAAGCCCAAATTAACGGATCCACTTCCATATCCAGTCCATATCTAGTCAACCTGTTTCTTTAGTTTTAATAAATATATTTAAAAAGCTATACACATCTATCCTAAAAAAAAGCCCCATGGAATTGTGGAGCTTAGTTTACTCTAAAGCAGCAAGGTATAGCGTTGCAGATTAATTGTACATTCACTATTCTAATTCTAATAAACTCGCTGCAGCTTATTTATTGCCCGATCTGTTCATTAACTCAGTTTCAATACAAATCCATATAGCTTCCTTTAATTAATTTCATTCCAAGTTCAATTTTAATTCAGTTTGCTAATAGCTTCTATAAGACTTCCCAACATGTTTCAACATCCTGCTGTACAACCAATGTGAATTCCAATAAATTCAGTAAATCTAGTTCATTAAATCCAGTCAGTTCATTATATCTAATTCAACATGGATCGATCGAACTCCATTCGGTACATTTCATTCCAAGTTTTAAATTAGTTCAGTTTGTTAGTGCCTCCTAATAAATCTTATCTTCCATTTTTACCTCTTCAAAGTTCAGCCTCTAAACTTTTTCCAACTTTGCCATTCAAAATGTTTCAGTTAGTGTGACTCTATGCATTCCGGCACCCTTAGATTTTTTTCTGGTTGATATTAACCTAACACGTTGACTGAAGTTTATATTTTCTTCTTGAACATACAGTGGAGTTGGATGCATTTTTTAAAAACTCTATAGGCCCTGGCTGGATCTGGCTCATTTTTGAACACCATTGTTCTTTTGCTGGTTTCTGCCCACATGCCATTCAGTTTTTGTAGAACCGTCCTGTAAATGAGCAGATCAATGGAGAGATGAACAGAAGACACCAGTGTCCCAGCTCCTCTAGGATTGAAAAGTATATAAAGAAAAAAGATGCCAACCTCCAGGATCAGCTCTGGGGGGACTTCCAGAGCACAGTGGCCCATTTGGATCATGCCAGATGTTGGCGCTGACCCTATGGACAATCACCAAATGAGAAAGGTTGGTGACCCCTTCTGAAAACCCTTTCATAGAAACACCATCTATTCCTGATGATCCTGCTGTTGTCCTCCAACTATGGAACACTCTTCCCCCAGAGGTGAGGCCGGCCCCCACTCTCCCGGCCTTCCGGAAAGGGGTGAAGACCTGGCTCTGCCATCTCGCGTGGGGCATGAGGAGGGGTAACCAACCCTGGGGGGTGGTTAGCCCCCTGAAGATGCTCCCGTAGATCAAGAACTTTTTTTTACCATCTATGCCTTGGAATATATTATTTATTTAAGGATACTGTTTTATTGTATTTAACTAGTATTTATTCTTGTTCTATTGTAAACCACCCAGAGTTGCTCTTTGAGTGAGATGGGTGGTGACTAAATTTGAAATATAAATACATAAATAACCCCCCGCCCTTCCTTTTAAACCACATTTTTTCAACGCAGGGGAGAGAGGGAAGTTAGTGCCTCCTAATAAATCTTAAATAATAAACGCACCTTAATAAACAGGTGCAGACTCTGTTAAATATCCCTAAGCTGCTTTCAGATGCCTTCTCCAAATACCCAATTTTTCTTTAACTCTACAACTGTGCCTGTAGTCTTTTTGTGCGGCTCTCTCCTCTTCCCATCACACCTGTCAGGCCACAATTTATCTTTTATCTTAACCAAGATCAGGGTTCTTCCTGTGTTGGACTGCCAAAATTACCTCTATTATAACATTATTTGTACTGGTATCTTCTCTCTGCCCCCCCCCCCCCCGTGTCTCTTTCCATTAAGAAGCTTTCCAGTATGTGCCATGTTGGCTCATGAGTTTTAGAAGCAGCTGGGCTAAAAATAAGTGTGTGACAGGCCTCAAGGAGAGCTTAATGTGAAAGCTAAATTTGCTGCGGAATGAGCATTCTGAT
Organism: Charina bottae; assembly: GCA_023362775.1. Lineage (NCBI taxonomy): Eukaryota > Metazoa > Chordata > Lepidosauria > Squamata > Charinaidae > Charina > Charina bottae. The sequence goes on from JALMGJ010000010.1 coordinate 30,174,076, forward strand.
TGGAGACGCCAGCTAGGAAATTTATTAAACTGAAGCTTGGCAAGATGCACACGTTTGTTTTACCGTCCTCCAAACCTCGCAACATCAACCCAACCTATTTGTGTCCTCGACTCCTGTATACAGGGAGGGAAAGAGAATCTGGGCCAGCTGGGCTGCAGGAAAGGGGGGGGGGGTAAACAGGGAGGAGTTTATCCCGGTTTGGTTTGGAGCAGCCTTTCAGCCATTTGGGAAAATGTGCTGAAATCTGCCGTGTAGTGTCTCAGAAATTTTCTTTCCCCTTGAAAAATAAAGGTAAAGGTTCCCCCCCCCCCGCACATTTGTGCAGTCGTGTCTGACTCGAGGGGCCAGAGCTCATCTCCGTTTGTTAGCCGAAGAGCCAGCATTGTCCGAAGACGCTTCCACGGTCATGTGGCCGGCATGACACGTGCGGAACGCTGTTACCATCCCATCAAAGTGGTACCTATTCATCTACTTGCATTTGCATACTTTCGAATTGCTAGGCTGGCAAGAGCTGGGGCGAGTGCGGGAGCTCACTCCGTCACGCGGGGCTAGGGATTCGAACCTCCAAACCTGCGATCTTCCGATCGACAAGCCTGGCGTCTTACCCGCTGAGCCACCATACCCCTTGAAAAAGGTGGTTACTTTTAGGGTTGCACAAAACTCAACATTCTGGGGCTTTCCAGTTAAATTCCAGAACACACCGATCTGTTTGTTCCTGTTCCGGGTGGCAGAGCTTCCAGAACAGGAACTAATGCCTTATGTTCCCATGCGCTGGGAGCCAACGAAACCGATTAGTGCACTGTGTGTCTCCATTCAGTCCAAAATGGAGGCAACGTTTGGCTCACTCCAAAGCAGGCTAGCTAATGACATCTACTATCAATGCTTAGCAATGTGCGCAGAGTAGCTGCGGTGGGGGGAGAGGTGTGTAATATGGGGGAGAGGAGGAACAATTCTGCCACGAGGGAAACAAAACAGCCAGAACAAAAAACCCCAGCCGTTACCGCACTGCAATGTCATGCACAATAATCTCTGCGATAAAACCCCATCTCTCATGGAAAGCAAGCTGTAGGTCGCTCATAGTTATTAAAAAAAAAAAAAGGAATCTGCCTTATTTATTATTGTCAGCAAGTCTCAAAAGGATGACCTTTATGATTCCATATTAGCATCCATTTATTATCGTGCTCAGGTCGGAATCAAGTGTGGCTGTAGGAACATGCCCGAGTCAGAGGGCATGTGCACGAGGGCACATATATCAGTGGTGGTGCGGGGGGCAAAGCTATGGTAAGGAGAAGGCTAAATCCCCTATCATGATAGAAATGATGTTAAGGACCATCAAGTGTTTAGACCCAGATGTGGACTCTAAACAATTGCTTGTTTTAATGGGCAACAGGTAATCAACAGACTTGGAAGGCTCTGTTAATGGTTTTATGGAAGCCATGTTACGAGTGCCTTGGCCAAAGCCACAAAATAATGTAGAGAATATTAAGAGGCTACTTGTATCATGTTCGGAAGTGGTTTCTCACTGCCTTCTTCCTAGGGCTGAGAGAGAGAGGCTGGCCCCCAAGTCCCAGGTGGCTGCGTGCCAAAGTGGGAGGATTAGAACTCATGGCCTCCCAATTTCTAGTCTGGTGCCTTAATTTCTACACCAAATGGGCTCTCTTGGGTTTCCCATACTGATGTGCTTATTGCCTCCAAACCCAAAAGCATTTGGAGCCCAGAAAGGACAATATCCAAATACAAAAGGCCATCTTGGCATCCCAACACTTTGTTGATGTTTCGTGTCAGCAGCTTTCGCTTCTGCAGTGAAAGGATTTGCAGGTGACATCACCGTTGCCCGGGGGACGCCCAAGGAGGCTCCTTTTATGTCCCATCCCAACACTGATGCAAGCAGTTTCAGAGAAGTCATTTGTCTTAACTAGAACCCCAACCCATCTACCTTTGACTAGCAATCACTGTCCAGGAGCTAAAGCAGATTCAATAGCAACAATTCTTCAGGTTTTAACAGGCTGCGTGAACCCATCTACAGCTGAGTGTGAAGGGAGGCCACTACTACTAATTCTCCAACGTTTCCAGCTTCTGCTCCAAGCAGGGAGGAATTGAATCAACAGCCTTCTATGGGCAAAGCAGATGTTCTTCCACAGAGCTACACCACTCTTTGTCTTGACCCTCTGATAATTGGATTTGATATTCCCAAGATGCAAATTTCACACTAAGCTAAACAGGACAGTAATCAATTGCCCACAGCCTGTTTTTAATAATTATACTGGGTAATTATAGACTACTGATGATTACTGCTATGTATGAAGTAATCAAATCATTCAATGTTTTAATGTCAAAAGCTTCTATCTGGACATTTTCTGCTCCATCACTTCTGCCTTTAAGAGAAGAATTATGGGCTTGAAAAAAAAAACCGGGGAACTTCAGGATAAATGTGTGGGTAACATAACCTCAATTTTCCTCCTCAAGATATTGAACTGGGACCAATTATACTAAGATTTCCTGCTCTGTGAAAGAGCTGTCCTTTTTCATGACAAAGAAAGACAAAATATAGGACCCACCAGGATAATAAAACCAGGCTAAATTAAAATATATTAATGGACTGAATTCTATTGTCACAACATTACTTTTAGTTAGGTACTTTGCATCCAGGAGAAAGGATAGATAGAACTGCTTTTAAAGGAACTCAGTAGCTGCAGGCTAGAAATAGTTCCAGTCCAGCCAACATTAAAAATGAAGGTCACTAATGGTGCACCAAAATCTACTGACTTCTCCTCCTTTGGTTTTTCTACCTGATTCTCTGGGGAGCTTGGAAATTTCTTTTGAATTCCTTTTGGTGGCCTTTTTGAGCTTTATCGTTGGAGGTGATATGGGCTATGCAACTTCTGATGCTGCTGCTTTCAATGATACGTTTTCCCATTGCTCTGGAGCACCCTTGGCTGACCAATCCCATTTCCCATCCTGAAAAGGGTCCATCACAGAATTTCCCTCCTGGATGTCTTTCCTTGGGGAGGACGTGAAGGGCAGGCAACAAGGGAGAGTGTAAATCAGTGTTTCTCAACCTCAGCAACTTTAAGATGTGTGGACTTCAACTCCCAGCTGGCTGGGGAATTTTGGGAGTTGAAGTTCATGCATCTTAAAGTTGCTGAGGTTGAGAAACACTGGTGTAGATGGTTGGAGAGACAACTGCACTAAGAAAGTTGGGATGTTCACATGGAACCACCTTGTTACTCAAAATATAAGAACATCAGATTCCACCCACAAAGATTTCATCCAAGCTCTCTTCTGCTTTTAAACAACACCCTAAAGCAACTTCTTCTTGCTTGAGAACAGGTTGGAAAAAAGGAAAATTTTCTGCATGATAGTAGTCAGGCTTCACAATGCCAATCCTAAGCACTAACAGGCTTTTTGCCAATCGTTTTAAACCTTCATTGGTCAACCTTTCTTAGTTGAACATCATAGTTTATTTATTTTTTGATTGATATGCATGCCATCAAGGCATTGCTGAGATTTTCTGATCCAGCTCATCCCTTCCCAAATCATTCAAAATCTCATGAGATTTAGACATTTTGTGCAAGCTCCCTGAGATTCTACCATTTTAAAAACAAAAGTAATTGTATCTATGTAGTTGCTAAGAGTCCATAACATCTTGATGGCACATAATCGATTGGGGTTTCATATTTACAACTCCTGGCTCAACACCAGGTTATCTCATGGAGAGACTTTGTCTTCATGAACAGGACATTAATGGAAGGGACTCCCTTCTTACGAAACAAAATGCCTCCAGAGGCAAGAACTGTTCATGACCTTCTGGAAGTTGGTAAAAGTTCTTTGGATGGCTTCTGGAAACTGACTATGGAGTTATTGGTGCCAATACTGTATTAGTTTTACTGTATTGTACTGTATACAATATAATACAATATTGTTTACTGTATACTGTATACAGTACGTCTATTGTATTCATACTGTATACTGTATTATATTGTATTATTTTCTAGTCCCGCCTTAGGCATGAAGCCAGCTGGGTGACCTTGGGCCAGTCCCAGGAGCACACCACTTCCAAAAATGTTACAAAGAAAACTACAGGATATTACTACTACTACTACTACTACTACTACTACTACTACTACGCAGGGCCAGTTTGGCGTAGAGGTTAAGGTGTTGGACTAGGAGCAAATAAACCTGAATTCTAGCCCTGCCATAGGCACAAAAACCAACTGGGTGAGTTTGGCCTGGTCCTTCTCTCTCAACCCTAGGAAGAAGGTAGCAATGGCAAATTCTTCTACAAATTTTTGCTGAGAAAACTACAGGGACTGCTTCCAGCAATCACTGGACTCAACACTCTCTCAAAGACAGGGGAAAAAAATCATTAAGATCTGTATACCACCTACAGACCAACTTGATTGAGATGGTAAATAAATTACAACATTAAATAAATCGACAAACCCACTAGCAAACTTATCCAAACTTGGTTTCAAAGGCCCACAGTCTGTTCTGGAGAAGAGGTACCATGGACCAGGCCTTTTTGGGTGACCGTGCCATTGAAGATGGACCTGGAGAGACCTAACATCCTTCCAGGATAGCCATGTTTTAGATGGTTTCTGAAAATCCCCTCAATTCCTACTTTTTTTTCTTACCCCCCCAAAAAAGAAATCTGGTCTTCAAATTGACTGGCTTTGCTGATTTTGTTTCTTTTCATTCCATTTTGATTGCTTCTTCTAACAGCAAGACGGTGGGGAGGACCAAGAGAAATGGAGTCAAAATGGAAACATTGGGAAATTGTCCCACAAATGAGGCAGGGCGGGGTGTGATTCATTCAGATCTTGGCTGCAGCCAACTATCTTACAAAAAGTTACACAATACTTGCCCTGCAGAAACACAGTAAAAGTTTTCTCTGGACCAGAGATTATACCAAATTATTTTGCTGTTCTGGTAAGGAAAATGAAAGCTATCTTTTTGATACTCTCTAACTTTTATTTCTGAGCATGATGGAACTGCCAATCCATTTACCCTGATGTCAAAGAACTTATTCTACAGCAAATTTAAGGGCCTTACTCCAGACCAGTGTTTCTCAACCTTGGTAGCTTTCTGATGGGTGGACTCCAACTCCCAGAATTCCCTGGGCAGCCTGGTGGGCTGGGGACTTATGAGAGTTGGAGTCCACCCATCGGAAAGCTGCCAAGGTTGAGAAACATTGCTCCAGACATACAATTCGAGAAGAGCCCAAAAGATGTTGATGAAGTTTGGAGATGCAAATAAATCGTGTCTCTCTGAGATGAATTCTACTTCTTTTGTGTTTACCTTGGTCCCTATTCACCTTCATGTAGATGTCACCAAATCCAAATTAATTATCCAACACATTCAGCTGGACCTCTTAAATCATAGTCCTTGTTATCAAAATAGGGAAAACACACATGGATGGATGGTTTCTACCCTCTGCTACATTCTCGCAATGTAAGCTACTCTATAGCCCATTTCCTATTATTGTGCTGCACGCACACACACACACACACAAAGCTACTCCATTAATTTCCACTATTGGTTCTTCTCTGTTTATTTGTTTATTTTTCATTCATTTTAATAAATGATTTAGAATCAAACCATTTATTTCCAAGTTCCCCATTCTTTTTTCACTGCTCTCAAAGGCAGACGCCATCAATCCTTTGCTATCTTGTCTTCCAAGAGACATGAATTTTTCAGGCATCCAGCCGCTCTTTCAAAGTATCTGACAGGCCAAAATTCAGAGAGATTGGTAAAGGGGTCCTGTTTCTGAAACAATTAAATAAGACTAATACTCTCAATTTACAGCATTCCTTTAAGTGGTATTATTTTTTTTAAAAAAAGATACATACTGCACCTTTCAGATGAACCTCAAGGCATTATAGAGACATGTGATAGTCGCTAAACCCACCTAATCCACCAGCCTTAATTTTCCGAGGGACCAAAGTCTGCGTTCACACAATGTACTAACCCTAAAGCAAACAGTCCAAAGATGTTACAGCTTTGTATGGGGTGTGAATTCAACTGCTTTGTGGCTTGGTGTGGCGCATGAACCCAATTAACTGCAGCTCATTCAATAAGTTACAGTAGAAGAAACTCTGGCTCACTGTGAAAACGTTGAGACTGCATAACAGTAGGCGACTTGCACTCTCCAGCTGTTTCAAACTTTCATTGTCATCAGTCCCAACGGACATGCTCAGTAATAAGGGATTGTGAGAGTGTTAATCCAAATGCCACTCAGAACTGGGTTGCCTGCCCACAACACAGGAGGGGTCTATGTTTTAAAAATATATGTGGTTAATTACAAACACTACTGGATTTGAGGATAGCTACCTCAAGCACCATTAGGCTCTGAAGTAACATCATTTGCTTGGGCTGACCAGTGGATCCTCCTAGACAGGAAGCAATATAAATTACTTCCTGTTCCAGTTGAGTCTGGCTTGAGCAGCAAAACCTTCTGGAGCTCCAATATCTTCTTATGTCCTTGTTTACTCAGGTCAGGTTTCTGGTTATATTCCTCCCGTTTTAGATTTCTGGCTCCATAGTATGACTTCTGATGCCCTACTCAACCCTGCTGTCAATGATTACCTTTGATGTGATATAGTAATTACTGGAATCACAACCATTAGACCCCAAAACTAAATTGCAGTCTCCTAACACACTGTAAAAGGCCCCACGTTATCTTCCGTCAAATGCAACCACAAAACACAACTTCCTGCTTGAAAGAATAAGGTGTACTTCGTCAAACAAATCACATCACATGGTGCAAATCCATTGTTTGGCACTGCTGGTAGAACCCTGAGCAATTTTTCTCCTGAAAGGAGAGAGAAAAATGGGGTTACACTCTCTCAGAAGTAGACCACAGTACGGGTGTGCTTCTGGATCCAGCTCTCATTCTGTTTCCAGGTCTGGACCAGGAGCATCTTTCATCAGCTTTGGCTGACAGGTTGCCTGCATCCTTTCTTGATAGAAAATGACCTTTAAAAGGGTCCGCGTGGAGCTAACCTCCAACTGTCATTATTAAATATGCTTTGCATGGAGTTGGCTTTGCATCCGCTCCAGAAACTTTAATTAAAATAGAACTTAGCAGCCAAGCTAGTCTCTAGAAGGCCTCAAGGAGACCATACAATTGAAAATACCAACATATTGTTTCTGCACCAAACCAATTGGGGGATACCTGTCTTTGTCATCGTACCTTGGATAAGGATCTTGGACATGGTCATTGATCACAAGCTGAATGTGACTCAGCAGTGTGAGCCAATGTATTTTAGGCTGCATGAATAGAAGTCTAGTTTCCAAATCACAGCCCTACTATAACGTGCATTGGTCTGATCCAGTCTCAAGTATATTGGTTCTGGGCCTCCCGTTTTAAGAAAGAGTTGGAGCAACTGGAACGGATGTGGAGAAGAGCAACAAGGATGACCGGGGACCTGGAAACTAGAGTTTTTGGGGAGGAATTGAGAGAATGAGGTGCATTTAGCCTTGAGCAAAGAAGGCTAAGAGGAATACAACAGAACTTGAATTATGGGGAAGGGCTTCACCCAGAGAAGGTGGAGACCAGTTTTCTATCATCCCCAACTGCAGGGCATGGAATAACAGTTTTAAGTTTCAGGAGATCTGATTCCATCTGAATGTTAAGAAAAACAAGTTGTGGGTAAGAGCAGTGTGATGATGGCCCAATTATGGGAGCAGGTTGTAAGTTCCCTTTCAGTGCAGGGGTTCAATCAGAGGCTGGACATCCACCCCTGAACTTGGAGTTGGGCTGGGTGACCTCCTAGATGTTTCTAACTCCACAATCACCTAAGGAACTTTGCCTACTTTGACACTAGGGTTAATCTTACTTTTTACCTGCCCGGGGTCTTCTGAAATGTCTTTCCTTTTGAGTTGAGGGAATTGACCAGGGTTTGACTATTTAAAACAGGGTTTTAATGGTTCATGATTTAAATGTCGACTCGAATGGCTCTGATTTTCTGTTTTTACAGCAAACCACCACAAAAGGTCCCCTGCCAGAAAGAACACTTTGTTGTTGTTGTTCAATTGTTTAGTCGTGTCCGACTCTTCGTGACCCCATGGACCACAGCACACCAGGCCTTCCTGTCCTCCGCTGTCTCCCGGAGTTTACTCAAATTCATGTTTGTTACATCGGTGATGCTATCTAACCATCTCGTCCTCTGCCGTCCCCTTCTCCTTTTGCCTTCAGTCTTTCCCAGCATCAGGGTCTTTTCCAGGGAGTCCTCTCTTCGCATTAGGTGGCCAAAGTATTTGAGCTTCAGCTTCAGCATCTGTCCTTCCAATGAGCAGTCAGGGTTGATTTCCTTTAGAAAAGACCACTAGCTATGTAAATAAACAACCTAGGGCACTGTTTCTCAGCTATGCTGGCTGGGGAATTCTGGGAGTTGAAGTCCACACGTCTTAAAGTTGCCAAGGTTGAGAAACACTGACCTAGGGTAATATAAAACCATCCAGAAACCACCCTAACCCCTCCAAACGCAGCTATTGCCAGCACTGGAAAGGTGACCGCTAGTGGAGTGATGCTTTTGCCTTCAGGCTGCAACCAAGTGGCATGTCGTGTTTAAGTGAGAAAAATCTTCCATGCCCAGGAAACAAAAAAAACAGAGTAACAGTTATGGAATGAAAGACTCCCACTGTGACTAAGATTGCATGGCATCAAGGTGTGATATTTAGTAGGGTTGAAGCACAGGACACTTGGCTCCAACAGACGCAGGAAGAATGGTCTGACAGCACATTTCATGGCCAGAACGTTTGGAGGATGCAAGTTAAATCCATTTACTCCTTTTCACTGGCTTCATGGCAGCCAAATTCTGAGAAACCAGGCTGGCGACAGAGTGTCGTATAGAAAATCTATCTATGTGGTCGCTAAGAGTTCACACTGTCTTGATGGCACGTAATCAATAAATGGTCTTTTTTTTCCCCCAGGCAGATGGGCACACTTGCTAACTAAATACAAGCCTGCAGTAATCTCCCTCTTCTTCTTTTTTAAAGAATGTTGTTAGGGTCCACAAGTTGCTCTTGAAAATAAAGACGATCCCACTGATTTTTTTTTCCAAATGAAAAAGAAACAGAGCCAACATTTCAGGGCACAGAGTGCTGTTTGTGCTGCCGTGTCTACCTTTCGGGGGTCTACAAAGGAGAGGAGGGTCCTTGTGCTGGCCCTGCAATTTTAGAGCCCATCTTCAACTAATTTTGACTGTTGCCACTGTTAGGAGCATTTGGATGCCCAGGGAAAGACATTTTATTCATTTATTTGCCAGGGTATTTTGACTGATCTGCTTAGATGCTGCCTGCTCTTTTCATGCCTTTCAGATTTCTTTGTAAGGCATTTTTAAAAAATGGTTTTATAACACACCATTTATAACTTGGATTTTTTTTTTCTGGCTGACCTGGATTTTATTGGGATGAAGGACATTTTAGAAGTAGTTGGCAATAATAAGTAAACATATAACGAAACATTCATACAAGCGGAACAAACATTAAAACACACACGCACCCCAATCTCATGGCTGTTAACTCCTGCTAGAGGAAAGGGATGTTCAGCTATAACCAGAGCAAAAAAACAGGGTGGGGCCTAAATGAATCTCCATGGAAAGTTTAAAGAACAATTAAAAAGGTTCAGTTGCAGCCAATGGAGTTTTTAAAAAATGAGCTGCAAATTCTGGAAAACATTGATGCAATGAATGGGTTGGCTCTAAAAATATTGACATGTGAAGTCAAGGGGTTCACATTTCCCATTATGTAGGTCATCCAAGAGTACTAGAATTCTCTCCTTTGAATTACACAGACATAATGCATAATCTTTTAGTAGATCCAAGAGAGTATCCATATTGGTCCACAGTTGGCTGTATCCAGCATTAAAATGGACATTAATTCAGGAGAAGAGAAAGAGAGAGTGGTTGACTCTCTTACGGCTTGCCTCTTCTGCCAAGTAATGGACATTTGGGTGGCTCTCTTACAGCTAGCCTCTTCTGCCCAGTAATGGACATTGGGCTGGGCTTTCTTACAGCTAGCCTCTTCTGCCCTGTCATTAAAGTTGCCTGACTTATTCTTCATGTCTATTTCACAGCCCTGGGTCTGCTATAGTAGGACATCTCGGCTGTTGTCCTACACTCAAAACCAAGTTCTCCTTGTTCTGAGATAAGATTCTCTCTCTTCAGAAACAGAGAAACATCTTAATTGCCGTACTTCATAGCTAATGAATCTTCCTGCCAAGAGAAAATCAACATGGTTGGAAGATGAAGGCTAACAGAGAAACACTGGGAATTACTTCAGAAAAATCCCATTGACCCAATATTGACAGACCATTCCAGAGATGCCAGGAGTGAACCTCAATATTTCTGCAGATAAAGCCCATTGGGAACTACTTTTCATCTACTTGGTAAAGAAACCTCAATAGCATCTGCTCAAGAAAAACACAAAAACCTAGCATCTCATGAAGAGGAGCTCTGCGTTTTCTTTTTCCCCTTGACATGCTACATGTCTATCTTCAGGGTGCTAGCTGATTATCATTGCTGCTTCGTTTATGCTACTTCAGCTGAAGAGGTCCAGTCCAAAAGCAGGTGGGTCATCTTGATGAGAGGTGGACTGTGCACTTCTTAAGAAGAAATGTCTTGTGCCCCTGACGTTTGGGCCAATGCAACATTTACTGACCACGTCAAAGAAGCTCTTGTTCCGCAACTGCAAGGCAATGTGACGTGTGTGTAAGATTCCATTACCCAAGGGCTACAAGTGTCAGTCCAGAACACAACGTGGACAAAAAACGGATTTGTGAAATATTACAGTGTGGCTTTCAGCCCCATGCATGTGGTTTCCCTTGGAGGAAGACAGAGTGCAGCTTTGTGATCAACAGGATGTCGTTACTTCTCTTCTCCCCCCTCCTGGCTTCGAAACTCCCTCAAAAATGAGCTAACTGCCAACCTTTGGTGCACAAACCCAGCATTGTTGAGAAAAAAAAAAAAACGGGAAACGCTTGCTTTTTTCTCTCTTTTTGGAGAAACCTTCCCCATGCCAAAGAAGTGACAGACAAATGATTTTCTTTGACAAACCAATCAACACCGGGGAGGCTGAAGATCATTCGCTGCACCGGAGATAACGCCGAATATCAGAATCCATTTGGGAGTTTTTGCAAAAGGGGGTTGTTTGGGCAGGACTGCCCAAATCTCTTCTGGGCAAGAAACAGCACCCCCCTCCCCACTATGGAGTGGTCCATGTTAAGCAGACAAGGCTAGGAGAAAAGTCAATGTGATTATATTTTAAATTGGAGTGGCTGAGATTAGAATTCAGTACAGTTAATTGCACTGGCTGGGGAATTCTGGGAGTTGAAGTCCACACATCTTCAAGTTGCCAAGGTTGAGAAACACCGGTGTAGGGGGAGAACCCTGTTTGTTGATTGGTGGTTGATGTGCCATCAAGTAATTTTCGACTCCTAGCGACCAGATAGATAGATTTTCTCCATGGTGATGTATCCCTAAGCTAGTCCTTCCGGTCTTCCAAGGGTGCCCCCATTGCCACTATAACTGAGTCCATCCCCCTTGCTGCTGGTCGTCCTCTTCTTCTCTTTCCTCCCACCTCTCCCGGCATTATTCCATTTAGCCTGCATTAACTGTACTCCAGATCTCTACAAGCCACTTTTATGCTCAAAGGTAGTGATGCTCGAAATATTGGAACAATAAATGGCTCCACTACAATCGACTGGGGAAGGGAAATATAGCTCTTCAAGTTCCTCTGCGGCCAGTGCAAGAGACACAACAGGATTGGGTTCCCCCAACCTTTGAGATGTGAAATTTCTCTCTCCCCCCACTGGCTTGTCCTTTAAAATGGAAAACCCACAGGCAGCCAAAGCAGTTATAATCCCTGCAAAGACACCGAACCTCTAGGACAGTGTTTCTCAACCTTGGCCATTTTAAGATGTGTGACCTTCAACCCATGCTGGCTGGGGAATTCTGGGAGTTGGAAAAAAAAAGTTGAAGGTCATACATCTTAAAATGGCTGAGGTTGAGAAACACTGCTCTAGGAGAAGTTTTTGAAGCCGAGACAAGGAATTTCTCCTGAAGTTGCCCCCCTTAGAACAGTGCTAGATTACTCCTCTCCATGGAGCTTCTATGGGGTAGAAACCCAAACTTGGCCTCAGGTAGCCCAGCCAAAAAGACAGATGAAAATGACCAGAGTGACCTCTGTTGCACTCCACCAGACTTCCTCGTCCTGTTTGTTTTTTAAGACATTCACAATTTTTAAAGAAGACTTCCAATCAAAGTCAAAGAAAGCCCACATCAACATCAACCGAAAGCAGAGTTTTCAGTTTCCAACTTATTTCAGGCACTCCTCAGAGATCATAAACCAAACAGACAAGCCAACCAAAAGTTGTCACTTTGAGCGAAGGCTCAGACGTTTGCTCCTCCCTTGGAGAGGGTGAAGACTTCGCAATGGCCCACGTTTGGCACGTTGGATGCTAATGATTTTACAGTTATGATAGAGTGACCTTTTTAATTCCAGGAGGTGATACATCAACCCTGTGATGTTTGGAGCCATCACCTGCACCCCAGGGCTCTCTTTCAGATCATCCCCCATCCTGCCTCGACAGTTTTGCTACCATTTTTTAAAATCATTTTGGAAAAAAGGAATTACTGAAGAGATTTCGCTATTCCAGCCCGGTCTATAGGAGTGTCCATTTGGGAAGTCATCTGCCCTGTATGGTGGGTGTCCTTTCTCATTTCTCTCCCCCCCCCCACACACATCCAAACTGGCTGGCATCTAATTGATTGTATATGATGCCCCATGCAAGGAGGGAGGAACCGTGTCTTTACTAGGGCAGTGCAAAGAGGGCAGGTCTTTTCTTGGGGCTATATTTAAGGCTGCTGCTAATCATGGAGATTAGACTGAAACAATTACAGCAGCTAATTAAAGAACAATGCCAGTTTTTGGCATCTTTTTGCAAGCAGCCCAACTGGGAATTCCTAACTCAAGCAAAGCAAGGATAATTAAAAAGCAAGCTCCGTTTCTCCCCCCCCCCCCTTACACACGGGCAGCTGGATCGTGCTGATTAAACCGCAAACATTCAAACAAACAGAAATGTGCACGAAACTAACACTTTGGGGTCTACCCAAATGCGATTAAAGAGGCTTTTTCTGATTCAGAAATGGGACACACGTGCACAAAGGTGGTGGTGGGGAGAGAAGAAGGTCATTCAAATCATTGGTCCTTTTTTGCATCCATCTTCTCTTTTTTTGGCATTACATCTCCAGAATTAATGCATGAATGTTTAGTTTAGTTTGCATATTTTATTGCTGGCCATTATTGAAGGAAAATGCTGAACTGCTAGTGACTCCACAGTGCAACCATACAGGTAGTCCTTGCTTAACGACCACAATTGGGGCCAGAATTTTGGTTGCTAAGCGAAGCAGTCATTAAGCGAATCTGACCCAATTTTACGACCTTTTTTGGCAGCAGTCATTAAGTGAATCACTGCGGGTGTTAAGTGAACCATGTGGTTGTTAAGCGAATCATGTGGTTCCCCATTGATTTTGCTTGCCAGAAGCTGGCCAGGAAGGTTGAAAATGGCCATCACGTGACCACGGGATGCTGCAACGGTCATAAATGCGAACCGGTTGTCAAGCACCCAAATCATGATCATGTGACCATGGGGACGCTGTGATGGTCATAAGTGTGAGAACCGGTCGTAAGTCGTTTTTTTCAACAACGTTGTAAATCTGAACCATCACTAAACGAATGGTTGTTAAGTGAGGACTACCTGTACTGTTTTCTTGGCAATAGTATGGAAGATGTTTGCCACAGTCTTCTTACGGGATGTTCTTTTAACTAACCAGGTCTGACCCTGCCTAGCTTTTTCAAGGTTGGCCAAGATATGATCTAGAACCATCAGAAGAAATTCAAATAACTAGACCAAAGTAGGGGTAGACAACTCACAACCTGCAGTGTCTCAAGATGATGCATCAGTTTTATCCCCCGGAATGTTCTTGGTCATTCATGTAGAAGAGTGCAGAGATGGTCTTGAAGACAATATGCAAATGTAACCATTTGCAAAACATGAGCTTAGCCCAGAAATACAAGAACGTGTGAGAAAGAAACTCAAGATGGCTCTTTCTTGACTCTCTTTGCCATGTGAGGAAGGGAAAGAGAAACTCTGTCAGGCTTTGAAGAGTCTGTTATTATGGCTTATGTCAATAGAGTTGTAGTGTTTTTCGTGGTGTTCCTTTCCTGACCTGGCCTACCTCAAAGGGCTGACAATTCATGTGTTTCCTGGGTATTCTTAGAAAATAATAATGGTGGGCCCTTTCCTGAAAAAAATCTCCACCTGATGAAAGGTAAGTTGGAGTGGTCAGGAGGGTTTTTACCATTTTAAATCTGATAAGTAAGGTTTTTTTTTTAAATAGGCTATGCTCCCACACCAGCCATTTTGAGATTGCACAATAAAATGCTGTCCGTATATAGTGAATTGGTCCTCCATATCTATACTTTTATACTCATCCCCCTGTAAAAGGAACCCATCATGGGACATCTTTCGAAACCTGTTTTCCAGTAAACCTACAACGGCTTTCAACAGATTATGAGTAAAGCTTATAATACACTCAAACTGAACATCACTTTCCCAGAGGTGGGTTCTAAATTTAAAGCAGATATTGCTAGTATCACAGGAGCCAAATGTACAAATAGTTTGCTTTTCTAAGAAGACACTGGGCATAAACCCCCCTTCTCTGTTATTTTTAGCCTCGCTTGGAGTATCTACTTGAGCACACACTGATTTGTAAAACTATTAGATTTACAGCCTGACTCATCCTTGAAAACTCAGGGCTGCTGATGGTACTTAAGATGAATAAATAATTGTGCAACATGAAAGAAATAAACGTGAAAAGCTTTTTTTTTTTAAAGAACCATCATAGTCTACAAATTGATTTCCCAGATATAGGCTTTCTCCTCTCTAAGGTCTACAGAATTAATTGCATTTGGGTAGAAATAAAGACTTGATTCTCATTCCTTTCACTGTCTCCCCTCCTGCTCCCCCCCCCCCCCAAAATTAAGAGAACAGCCACTGAAATTTATTTCCAAAGCCCTAAATTCATGCAAACACCCAGGGTACATCTGGCTGGCTTTGTATAATGAGAAGGCTGGTACTGAGAATATGGGTATTTATTTATTTATTCGATTTCTATGGCTGCCCATCTCAAACAAATGACTCTGGGTGGCGAACCATCATAAAATCAATGAAAACCAAGCACAAACACAATACAAAAATAAATATATATAGCAGCCGAGAAAAATTATAACCATAGATGTCAATATAACCAGGAAACGGGCCCCTTAACACACTTGGGGCCATAGGCCCGGGCACATAACCAGGTCTTCAAGGCCTTAGAAAAGGCCAACAGGGCCGGGGCCATCCTAACTTCAGGAGGATGTTCCAGAGGGCAGGCACCACGGCAAAAAAGGCACACCTCCTGGTCTCTGCCAGCCGAAATTGCTTGGCTGACGGGACCCGGAGTGTGCCCATCCTGCCGGACCGGATTGGACGAGTAGAAACAACTGGGAGAAGACGGTCCCTCAGGTAACCCGGTCCCAAGCCATGAAGGGCTTTAAAGGTGGCAACCAGCACCTTGAATTGCACCCGGAAACACACCGGCAACCAATGCAGCTCACGCGGTAGTGGTGTTAGATGTGTCGAATATCGGACACCAGGCTCTTCAAGGGCAGCCCCATGTAGAGCGTGTTGCAGTGATCCAGATATATTGTAGTGGATATATTGTGAAGGGCAGCCAGGACCCCCCAATTCTCACCAGCAAGTAAAACCTGCTATTGACCATGTTGGGCGGCTTCCAGATGGGTAAACATCAGCCCCCAGAAAGCTCAATAGTGGCCATGCTGCCTGAGGAACTCGGGGAGTTGAAGTCCACCCATCTGGAGGGTATCTAGATTGGAGAAAGCTGGTGTGAGGTCCTGGCATTAACAGCATACCAGGACAAGGGCAAAGGGCATCCTTGCCCATCAAGCTGTTCAGTCAGAGCCCAGACATTGTGGAAGCAACGTCCCCCTTGTTGTGCTCGAAGATGGAGAGCCCCCTTGCTAAACTGAAGTTTGTTCTTCTCGAGTCATAGGATTGCACCTAGTAAAGGAATCTAAACCACAGGGAAGATCCCAGATACCCACTCTGTCTGGCCAACCTCCATCTGTCCCCCTGGGCCAGCTACTGACTGACAGGTTTTCCATTATGACAGGAGTGATTTGACTCGGTAAGAGTAATGTGTGGAAAGGGTCTAGGTGTCCTTGTTGACCGCAAGTTAAACATGAACCAGCAATCCGATGCAGCCGCAAAAAGAAGGCAAATACTATGTGGGGGTGCATTAACAAGAGCATAGAGTCCAGATCACGGAAAGTAATTTGCCCTGGTCAGACCCCATTTGGAGTCTGGGGTCTAGTCCTGGGCAACGCAGTTCAAAACGGACAGTGATCTATTGGAGCAAGTCCAAAAGATGGCTATAAACTGTCGAGGCATCTGGAAACCAAGACCGATGAGGTTACAGGATCTGGTATGTCTAGCCTTCAGAAAAGATGCCTGCTGCTTTAAAGAGGAATGAAAGACAGGGTGTTCACACACACACAGACACACAGCGCAGAATGAAAGACAGGGTGTTCACACACACACACACACACCTTGCCCACTTCATCACAAAACAAGCCCAATCATCTCATTCTCCATCCAGGAAAATGCCACCGAATCTCTTTCCTCTTTTGAAGACGTTTCAAATGCAATTCTCGTTGATCCAGCTGAAAAGAGTACGGGCAAAAAGGAAATGCAGATGTTTTTGGCATCTTTTCCAGTCTGGAAAAGCTCAAGCTGGGTTGTTCACATAGAGACTCTACTCTGGCACTGACAGGCCAATTCTGAGTCACCCGTCTTGGCCGGGTGTAGCTCTCCAGACTCCCTCAAGGTTGCTGCCCAAGTCTGGATTTCAACAGCCTTCTGACTTGCAAGTCAAAAGAGGGTAACATTCGGAGCGTTAATCTCATTCTGACAATTTTCAAAGGTCAAACTGTGAAGAATGCTCCCTTTGATTGGGATAAATGAATTCAGAAAAGGGAAGAGGGGAAAAACAAACTCTATTCTGGTCTTTACTTTGATGCCAAAAATAAAAGAAGTAACAACTTCCATTCCCTCCAGCTGTCAAATCACACTTTTCTGGGTTTTCAATGTGGATTCGAAAGGCGGCCATGATGTGAAGCTGATCTGGAACTTCCTGATCAAATTTAACTGATCACTTGCCATTTATTGCTGGGATCTAGGATGTAAGCTTTTTTAAAAAAATGTTTTCAAACGCTACAGAATTCTGAAAGTTGAGGTAGACACCCTGTTGTAGGGTTGGATTTAGGAAGAAGTCCCTCCGTAGCCTTCAATCATGCCAATGTGTCCTTCTGATTTTTCCCCCCTCTATAATTTTGGTTCAAAGGAAGAGCAACAGTGCTTCAATTTTATTTTCAAAGGAGAAGACATTTCAGAGAAATGTTCAAACTGGGTGTGGGGCTCGTCTTAAGAGGCTAAATTTTATTTATTTATTTATTTAAATTTATCCCCGCCCGTCTCCCCGAATAGGGGAAGGCTGCAAGGAAGTGGCCCATGGAGGAAGTGGCCCATTTTTTATTGTCCATCCCTCTCTCCTTCAAACTGCAGTCTCCAGGGCTTCCCATGTGTCCCAGAAACCCCAAGGAAAGGCTTCGCATGGAAACGCCTTCTATTTTTTTCAGATTAGGAAGAGGGAGCAGCCAGGGAGGCAGTAGAGTAATTGAGTGTCAAAGAATGTGACTTGGGGGATAGGGAAGGAATGAGATAATGGTGTGAGTTAAGGGGGGACTAACAGAAAAGATGACACAGTCCTGAGAAAGAAGAAAGTGTGAGATCATCACCATCACCATCATCTCATCCATCACAGCCTTTAGACTGGATCTTTGCCAATGATTTGGTTTCAACCAACCACTTAGGAATCATGGAGGTACTGTTATAAGATGTAGTGCCAAGTCCAGTAAATTTAAAACTTTCAAACATTGGGTGAATCTCTTTGGTATGGCTCCAAGAGTTCCAATTATTATTGGTATTATAGTTAATTTTCTCTTCCCAACTCTTTCAACTTTAATGTGTAAATCCTGGTATTTTGTTCCCTTTTCCATTTGTTTTTGGTCACGTTGGCGATCTCCTGGCACTGCTACATCTAAGAACCACATCTTTTTTCTTTTGAATAATAGTAATGTCTGGTGTGTTGTGTTTCAGGTGTCTGTCCTCCTCATTTCCTAAGACTGTTTTGGATGTGCGGTCCCAGTAGTTTTTGTTAACAGCCAACCCAAACTTTTCACACAAATCCCAGTGCCTGATTTTTGCAAGTCTACCATGGTGCTACTTACACACGTTTTGGGCTACTTTGCTACAGCCACTAATGAGCTGGTCTGCGGTTTCACCTTTGATCTTACATAATCGCCATCTGCTATCATTTGAAACACCTTCCATTTTGGCTTGGATGATCTTAGTTTGCGCAGTCTGTTCTTGTGCCGACATGATTGTTCCTTCACTCTCCTTTTCAAGAATTCTAATTTACAGCCATTGCCAGGTCAAATTTTGATCTGATTTTCCTTCAATATTGTGCATATATAGGCCAGGAAGAGAGTTAGATCTGCAGGCATTAATTTGACTTTCAATTGCTTCCTTTTTGCAATTGTTCTTTTGATTTTGTAATCTTCAGTAGTTTTTCTTTACAAAACATCCACCAGTAGTGATCCCTTGCTGTGCCTGACCTAATAATCCAAGTTGCGTTTCCCTTCTTCTACTGTTTGCTTTACCTAGAGTAATCCCCTTCCACCTTTACTTGTGACAAAGTAGAGCCAGCCACCATTGCTTCTGGGGAAGAAAACATGATTCATAGTCATTCATTTTCTTGTTTTCCAATCAGGAAATGTCTAATTCAGCTTGTGCCCAATCAATTATACCTGCAGTATATTGAATAATTGGAACAGCCCAAGTATTTATGGCTTTAATTATGTTCCCTGCATTTAATTTGGTTTTCAAAAATTTTCAGATTCATTTAATATAATGAGATCAAGTATGCTTTCTAACTTGCTCATATGGAGCCAGAAGCTTCCATTAATCCCAAGTATTTATGTCCTTCTTCTAATGCCTTACAGCATTTCCATTCATTAATAGTAGTTGTTGTTGTTATTATTATTAGCAAGGAAAGGAAATTTTTAGGAAGTTAGAAAACAGATGTCAACAAAAGAAGAACCACCTAGCTCTGTTCCTCCATTTCCCCTTCCAAATAAGACAAGCTCTAATACCAGCTAACCATATTTTTGCAGAAGCATTGACAAAAATGGCGATCACGTGACCATGGGACGTTGCAAAGGTCATAAATGTGAACCAGTTGCCAAGTGCCCAAATCGTGATCATGGGACCACGGGGACGCTCAGAGGGTCGTAAGTAGGTTTTTTTCAGCACCGTCGTAAGTTTGAACCATCACTAAATGAATGGTCGTTAAGTGAGGACTACCTGTAGGTTGGAGCAGTCTAGTTTCACAGTACAATGTGTCTGCAGAGGAATGTTGAGTGCAGGATATGTCAAAGGTCTTCCCTCCAGCTTCAACCGTTGTGACTTCCACGCTTCCATGAAATCCCAAGGGAAGATGTCAAGAGGGAACTCCTCCCTTTTTCTGATATGAAAGTGCTCCAATCAGGAATGGAAAGCACCAGAACCAGCAGTAGGCAACCAATCATTGCTCCCAGCAGTAGAATAAACTCAGAAATACCAGTAAAGAAAATTAGAAAGAAATCCCCAAATGCCTCGAGTGTCAGGAAGAAAAACAGGGGAAGACGACTTCTATGAAACTGTAGTGCAAGATTTTGGCACTGCCTTAGTTTCCATTTCTCCCCAGGCATCTATCTAACTTTCCCGGATGGCATCTCCAGACATCCAACTTTCCACAGTCAAGCTGAATTCATGGAAAAAAACAAACTGCTCCTTTGGTGATGTATCATGACACTGAAACCAGGAACCCTCAACATTACTTCATTCTAGCAAGCCGGAGTTGGAAGACATGTTTTTTTTTCTTGTCACAGCTCTTTTCTGACTAATTTAAATGGAAAAAGCCAAAGAATTCCACAGGAATTAGGTGGCGGGCAGAACCAATGGAGGAAAGTGAGAAATCTGCAGCAATGCATTGGTGTCCTGACTTCGAGTGAAGGAACACGCAAGGAGACTTGGTGTACAGGCTCTAGTGTTTTATTGTTCTACTCTGCTAGACAGAATCCAGCTAAACTAAAATGAACTAGTAATGCTCAGAGAAAGGGCCCAAGAAATTAGGGCGGTGCCACCTTCAGCCTCTTGGGAAGAAAGCAAAGCGATTCAGTACTGCGCATGCGTTTATCCCCCTGGAGGGAGCCCCCTCCTTCTTCACCAGTTATCTCCCTGACAATTGGCTTGTTCATCGGAAGCCAACATCCTTGGAAAAACCTGGCTTCCAGCATCACGAGAACTCCCCCATTCTGGCATAATTACACCTTGCTATTGTGAATTACCTTTCAATGAACCATTTTAATAGTTCTTCATGACTCAGCCTCCTGAAAGTTGTTGATTATTACTTAATTAGGGACGCCTGCATGCTTTGTTCTACGTATTCTACGAGCTATTAGCAGTGAATTCTTAGTTTTTTTGCCATTGAATTTGACGTTACTGTTGCATTTGCCCGAATGGGTGTAAATCGACTACAGCCCAACCATAAAAAGGGAAAGGAGGCCTATGAAAAGGGACATACGTCCTACCTCAGTGCCTAGGGTGCTTGGATTAAGCTGCAAGCTATAAAAATTAGTATATAAAATGCCATTTCTGGTTCC
The DNA here is from genome assembly GCA_023362775.1 of Charina bottae. Taxonomy (NCBI): domain Eukaryota; kingdom Metazoa; phylum Chordata; class Lepidosauria; order Squamata; family Charinaidae; genus Charina; species Charina bottae. The sequence goes on from JALMGJ010000010.1 coordinate 30,194,965, forward strand.
TTGCTGTATTGCAACCCCCTCCCCTTGAAACCAAACAGCTAAATGAGGGCGTCCCCATTCAGCTTCACCACTCAGTCTCATCAGAACCTAAACTCCTGTCTTCATTAGGAATCGGGGAGTTTGCGAGCCATTTATTTGGCATGCGGAAAATACAGATCTCCTCCCCAAAGTGTCAACGAATTTAATGGCTGATGGACTTTATGAGGAGCGCACTTAACAAGGAAGTACAGGCTATATAGGAGAGCCATGTTAGTCTATAGCAGTGTTTCTCAATCTTGACAACTTGAAGATGTCTGGACTTCAACTCCCAGAATTCCCCAGCCAGCCATGCTGGCTGGGGAATTCTGGGAGTTGAAGTCCAGACATCTTAAATTTGCTAAGGTTGAGAAACACTGGTCTATCGTAATGAAAAACCTGGTAGTGTTTTAGCTTTCGTGAGAACTCTGATGCCTTTTAATACATTTGTTCATCTGAGAAGTGGCTGCCAGAGTCGTCCAAACTTTTTATGTACAGGGTGGACACCTTCTGGATCAAAGGGGACAGGTTAGTGGGACAGAGAGGTGATTTTTATATACCCTTGATGGATAACCCTTGATTAGTTTCCATCCATGATCCCAACTTGCAGCCATCATTGGGGATCACATAACCATATGAACAAGAGACGCTTCACGAAGCAAGCGGTCTGCTTCCAAAATGCAAAGACCACAGTTGTGCAGGAACCCATTAATTTCCACTAATGCTAAGCACATTCCACATTGTTCTTTAAAATAGGAAATAGGAAATAGAAAAGAGGAGGAGGAAGGAGTATTCGGTATGTTGGCCGCCTTAAGTTACGTATAAAAATAATAAAGGCGGGATAGAAAGTCAATAAAATAAACCTTTATAAATTATATTATAAAATAAAATAAACTCTTTCATTGTGATGGCCAGGAAATTGCTTTTGAATTTTAATATCTACCCCGGAAGGAAACATCTGGTGCAACGTTCATGGGTTAGGTGTGAAATTCTTGCAATTCTCTACTTCTAAGGCACAGGGAGAAACATGTCTAAGCCTCGCACGTTTTGTTGTGGAATTATCATTTTTCCCCCAGCAATCGGCAGAGCTCTCCCACACCTTAATTAAATCTCAAGAGAAGCTGTAACCTTCCCTCGCAGGATTTTTTTCAGGCCCAGATGCGTGGGCAACAAGGCGATTGCACAAAGGTGGTGGAGATGCATAACAGAGAAAGCTGAAGAATGTCACATTCTAAAGCCCTCTGTGTGTGTGGTATGAATGACAGAATGACACGTCTTCTGCCGTAAAAATCAACTTTCCAGCTCTGCGGCTTCCCATGCCTCCGCTGAAACCCATTCTATTCAATCCAAAGGGAAGGCATCAGGAGAAATTTCTCCTGCGGGATATTCTTAGGGTCACCGTGGAGGCTTCAAGGTGATGGAGATTCGTAACACTTGAAAGGTCAAAAGCATAACTTGGGAGATATTCTAAACAGAATAAGGTAGAAAAGCAGATACAGGTAGTCGTCACTTAACAACCATTCGTTTAGTGATGGTTCAGATTTACGAGTGTGCTGGAAAAAACGACTTACGACCGGTCCTCGCACTTACGACCGGTCCTCGCACTTATGACCGTTGCTGCATCCCTGTGGTCACATGATCACGATTTGGGCGCTTGGCAACCAGTTTGTATTTGTGTCTATCACAGCGTCCCGTGGTCATGTGATCGCCATTTTCGACCTTCCTGGCCAGCTTCTGGCAAGCAAAATCAATGGGGAACTGCATGGTTCGCTTAACGACCACAGCAAAAAAAGTTGTAAAATGGGTTGGATTCGCTTAATCACCACTTCGCTTAGCAAGTGAAATTCCGGGCCCAATTGTGGTCAATTGTACTACCTGTACCTCTTTTGTAAAGGAAGATTACTTATGGAGAAATTAGGAGCCAGGTTTTGGCCCAAACTAACAAATCCTGTGAGTTAGATAGACAAAGGAGCTCTTTATGATTAATCAGCCCAGCTAAAGTTGAAGAATTAGCAATATTTTGAGAAATCTAACTGCTGGAAAAATTAGTCACTTTCTTTGATATCAGGGATGCTAGGGAAAATGATTGCCTCTGTAGCATCTTGGGACCATAATAACAGGAAGGAAAATGAATGTCATGGAGATACTGATTAAAGCCATGACTTTTCAAACTTTCATCAACACTGCAATCTTGTCAGCATCCATCACAATACCCCATGCTCTTAAAAAACTAAACAGGTTTTCGGAGAAAGCCTGCAAAAGGCAGACAAGCACGGTGCTTCTGATGCACCACGCAGAGTAGAAATAGGCTGCTTTCCATCCATGGTGGAGATGGGATCTTCAGTTTTGACAAAGACAAAAGGCTTCCCTTTTGGTGAAGACTTTTGAAAGCCTACCATTTGAACAAAAAAATTTTCTTTTTTTTTTTATGATATGAAAATCAAACACTCACCTGAGCTTCAAAGCCTTTGTAAGGGTTCAGAGGCTGATCCTGTAAAAAGAACACAAAAAGTTGATGAGTTTCAAAAGGTTTGACTGGTAAACCGAGACCGAACTGTCAGTTATTTAGGCATCTCTACCGTCAATGAAGAGTGTTCAGCCAGGTGTTCTCCAGCCTATATATAAAATCAGTTCAGGAAACTGAACAAGGAAAAACAACATAAAACCAACATTAGAATTAGCCGTCTGGATAAAATAAAAATCAAGAGCTACAGCATGAATGGCAACAGATAGACTGAAAAATCACAGGAATAAAGCAGTAACAAAAGTTCAAAAAAACGTCTTGTACAGTTCCTGAGAAAATAAGAGTTTGCTGGGTGTCAAAAAACCCCGTAAGTGTAAGAACCAGGCGAGGCTCTTTGGGGAACACAATCTGTAGCTGAGATGTTCCTACCAAGAAGGCCCTTTCTTTCATACGATAGCCACCTCTATTGGATGGAGGATCTAGAGAAGGACCTCAAGTGAAGCCTTTGGGATATTCCTAGATCAATTTGAGTAGAGAGTTTAGGCCTCTGAGCAGAGATTTAAAAAAAAATTTTTTTTGCAAGACCCCATGACATGCTAAATGAATTTGTGTGGCCCTCGTGAATCAAACCAAACATTCAATTGCGGTTAGGGATGGGCAAGAAATGAATATACAACTTAGGAGACCTCAAACTCTGCAGTACCGTAACTGCCCCAGCTGAAGCCTGGAATGGGATTTGATAGTGTTCCCACTTTGACTGTGCAAGCCAGATTAAGCTTTTAAAAAACCCCTTCCTCCTACCACCTCTGATCTGACCCATGGCTGCATCGTAGATAAAAACTAGCCTTGTTGATTTGGTTGTGAAACAAATGTACTTCATCTCAGCCGTTCCCAGTTCACAATCCAGCAGCTCGCTTTTCAATTAATCGAAACTTTCAGGCCATTTTCAAAGCCCACCCCACATGTAATGCACTGCAATCATTCAAACCGGCAATTAACAGAGGGGGAATAATTGTTTCAAAACAATTTGTGAAAAAGGGACAGTTTCCTCTGCCAGGCCAAGTCAGAGGATTCCTGAACCCAATCGGACTCCTAATGCAGAACAAAATACAAGACCGGAGGATTCTTAAGGAATAAGTTCCTCCTTAAAAGTAGCAAGCACTGAAAAAGATTTCCATTGCCCATTCTGCACGAAGTGAATTGGGGCATTCTGCTTCCCCTGGAGTTCATAAGGGCACTAATCAGCAGCCACTAGTATCGGTCTTTCCTTAGTCCAAACTCTGCCAAAAATAGGCTGACCATACGTCCCATTTTGAACGGGACAGTCCTGTTTTTTTAGCATTTTTCAACCGTCCCGTCGTTTTGATAAAAATCTCAATTTTGTCCCGTTTTTTAAACCCAGCGGGAATGGTGCGGAAGGAGGATCCGAGCCAGAGCTGCCAATTGGAGGCAGCCCAGAAGAGGAAGCCCTCCCGCCTATCAGCGTGCGGCAAAGGAGGGCGGGAGAGGTGGGCGGACCTGGGGGCGGGGTTTGCAGGCGGGAGCCAATCACACGGACCGGGGGGCGGGGACCCGTCTTTTTCATGAATACGGAATATTACATAAGAGCCCGTCCCATTTTGCCATCCCAATGTCCCGTTTTTGTCTCAAGGAAATATGGTCAGCCTAGCCAAAAAGAGTCGGTAAAGGCACGGTACTGAAAGTTGCATACAGACAGTGGCAGTTACATTTTTGAAAAAGAGCTTACGCTGGGAGAAATGAGCATTTCAAAAATAGGCATCAAGGAAATGTACAGGTTGAAAAAGGAAAGCAAATGTAGTGTCGGGCCCAAACTAAGAACGACTTGGAGTAAGTGAATTCCAACTCTAGTTCTTTATTGTTCTTGCCATATAGACAGAATCTTGCCAGACTAAAGCTACTCTAACTAACCTAATGGTAAATAACCTAGGAAGTCTCTAGGGCAGAGCTACCTTGAACCTCTTAACTTTCCCAGCAACAGTGTCCGGGCTGTGAATCTTGTTATCTGCCTGGAATGCGTTCCCTCCCTGGGAACCAGCGGCAGCGTCGGAATCCACCACATGTAGGCATGAAAGCATCTTTCAAGATGTGCACGAAATTGGCTGGTTTTTTAAAATCGATAAACAGAACATTGAATACTATCCTCTGAACATGGATGTAACTCTTAGCAATCCACGCGTCCTCAGAAGCAAAATGAAATGATTCAGAAAACAAAATCTGGAAAGGTTCGACACAGAGGACTTTTACAATCTTTAACAGAGTGGGCAAATGTACACTTTCCAAATAAATAATGAGGCATTTATTTATATACTAGAAACAATTGCTCTTGACAATTACAAATACCATGACTCTTGTCTCACTTTCTGTAATCCTTGACTTAATTGAAACTCCAGGTCAACAATGCCCCTGCATTTGCCTATTATAGCATCTCCTTGGGATATGGTACAATTCTTATCTGCCAATTTATTTGGCACCCCAAGTGGAAGATTATTAAATAATCCCAACTGTTTCAGCAATCTGCACGCCTGTTCTCAAACTACTACCAGCACAACAGCTACAGTCCTCATCCTGCCCTCTCTTCAATGAGGAATCTATTCCCCACTTTGAATTTTAATTAAAATTAAGAATTCCAACAGTCTTGGAATTGTAGTTGACAGCAGGCTGAATATGAGTCAACAATGTGGCAGGACTGCTAAAAAGACAAATAATAATAATAATAATAATAATAATAATAATAATAATATAATAATATAATATAATATAATATAATATAATATAATATAATATAAAATAATATAAAATAATATAAAATAATATAAAATAATGTAATAATGTAATATAATGTAATATAAATCCAATAAATAAATAAATGCAGTTTTGAGCTGGGGGAAGAGAAGGATCGTTTCCAAATCTTGGGTAGCCATTGGTCCATTGTACACCGCCCGTGTCAGGTCCCACCTTAAGTATTTGGTCCAATTCTGGGTGTTACATTTTAAGAAAGGTTCAGAGAAACTGGGATGGATGCAGAAAAGGGCCACACTGATTGGGGAATTGGATAGCTTTCTAAATTCCTGAAAGAACGGCACACCGAAGGTTGAAGAATTATCTCAATTATTCAAGAACACAAGACATGGAATAACGGAAGGCAGATTCAGCTTGACACTTCCTAGAGGAAAAGCACTTTGACAGGGGAGCAGCTCATCCATACTTTCCTTTCTTGAGACGGGTTCAAACAAGGGCTTGAGAAGGGAGGCGTTAATTTGGATTAGTGACTTCGAGAGAAGAAGTCAAGTTGGACTCAACAGATACTCCCAACTCTGATTTTATCAATGTCGGAAGCATCAATGTCTTTTCATCAATCAATGTCAATCAATCAATGCCAATCAATCAATGCCAATCAATCAATGAATCAATGTCAATCAATCAATGCCATTCAATGAATTGAATTGATTGAATGTCGTTCAATCAATGAAGATGTCATCAATCAATGTCAAAAGCATCTGCTCTCTTTTATCTGAAGTGCATTTAGAGCAGAAACTACAGGACACAGCCAATGATGGGCTGCCTGGGTCTATGCCCTAATGATCTTGTGATCCCTCATTCCATCTCAGCAGTCACCCCCAAATTCGGCCAAAATATGGAGGGCATTTCTCAGAGTCCAACTTCTTGGCCATACAGCATCCTAATTTAATGGGAGCAAAATAAACCTTTTCATTTGAATGCAAAGCAAGCTTGTTCAACCTAGCCTGGCCAGTTTTTGCTCTGGCCCCACCCACTTCTGGCTCCACTCACCACTTTGAGTCCTGCATTCATCATCATTTGCAAAATGTCAGCACGTTTCTCTCTAAAAATGGCAGGTTTTCCCCAGTCTAAGCGAATCACCGCGGGTGTTAAGCGAACCATGTGGTTGTTAAGCGAATCACGCGGTTCCCCATTGATTTTGCTTGCCAGAAGCTGGCCGGGAAGGTCAAAAATGGCGAGCATGTGACCACGGGATGCTGCAACTGTCAATAATGTGAACCGGTTGCCAACGCCCATATCGTGATCACGTGACGGTGGGGATGCTGCGACAGCCGTAAGTGTGAGGACCAGTCACAAGTCGTTTTTCAGCACCATTGTAAGTCCAAACCATCACTAAACAAATGGTTGTTAAGTGAGGACTACCTCTATATGTCTATAAGAAGCTGCCTTGTACAGCCTGGATCACTGTTTCACTTCTTTTATGCCCGAGCTGGGATTTGAAAAAGTGCATTTATTTTAATTCTGTGTTGAAATCATGAAAGGCCATTGAAAAGAGCTGCCACTGAAAATTGCGCATGGCTTCTGGCAGCAAACTCGCCCTGCCAGAGGAGAAATAATTAAATCATTTGCTAGACCAGGTATCACCGCTACATTAGTAAGATAAACTTGTCAGGAACTATTCGCTGTTAATTTGAGGCTGAACTTGGAGCCAAGAAAATGATTTGTACAATCTGCTCCTATGTGCCCTGCAGAAGCTTCGCAAACTGATGAAAAGAGCACTTGCGAAATTGAACGATTCCTAGTACCCAACGTGACCACAGCAAACATTTCCTGACAATGCCCTTCGTATCTTCATTTAGGGGCCAAAACTCCACTGTGTCCAAATTATTTGGAGGTTGCATTGATCAGGATCAGCTCTAGTAGGAAGTATATTTAGGCCGCTCCATCACAAAGCTCCCCAACACTTGCCTTGGACCCTTAATATTGAAAGCCAGCTTGCCACCCTAAGAAGTTAGGGCAGAGCTTTCCAAACTGTGTGTCGCGACACGTTAGTGTGTCGGCTGCAGTGTCTGGGTGTGTCGCGGCTGCTGCTGCCTCCGAGCCCTGCCAGGATTCCGCGCAGGTCCTAGTGCCTGCCTTGTGCCTGGCTGCCTCCTAACCTGCCCTGCCAGGATTCTGCACAGGTCCTAGTGCCTGCCTTGTGCCTTGCTGCCTCCAAACCTGCTGTGATTCCACACAGGTCCTAGTGCCTGCCTTGTGCCCTGCTGTAAGAGTGTGTCGTGAAATGATGCCCTGCTGTAAGAATGTGTCGCGAAGTGATGCATGTCTAAAAAGTGTGTCACCAACATGAAAAGTTTGGAAAGCTCTGAGTTAGGGGGAAGCACCTAGATGAATTTGGTGGATTCTCCCCTCCAAACTAAACAAGGTTGGGCTGGGTTAGGACCTAGATAGGAGACCATGAAGAAATGCTAGGTCTGTAGGTTAGATAGGGACTAAAAAATTCCAGGGAGCAGTGTGCACCCACTTCTCTGCTACTGTCATGAACATTACTTAAATGTGTTGATGTCAACAGGAGTCATGCTTACTCAAGGAAAACTTTACTTTTACTCCAAGTAGCACCAGGAATTTGGGATTACTTGAACGATCATTCATAATGGGGCCTATCTTCTCATAGACAGGACCATCCATGGTGTCATCGAGAGGTAGTGTTGGGCTTCACTTTTTCTCCCTTTGCATGTATGAGAGAGATTCCTCCATACTCCTGCTTAGAAAGAGTTACTTGGAAAGCTTCACAGATTGTATCTTATTACTGTATAATCGCTTTCACTTTTCAACCTACTTGTATTACAACTTGTAACACTTAAGATAAAGAGAATGACACATACTTCCTATTCCAACACCTGCAGAGAGGAGACGATCAACAGTGACATGCTAAAAGTTGACATGCTTGGGATACTTTTGGCAGACAGTCAACTCTCTGTCAACTCTCTGAAGTGTGACTAAGTCACTGATAAGAAGTCCCACCGAACCATCTCCAGATCTTGTGCTATTTACACTTCCCATACCCCCGAGTATAAAAAGTGGCAAGAGAACCCAAACTTTTGAACTTTGGCATCGACCAGAAGATGTGGGAAGGTGCTATCAGCAGCCAGCTGGCTTCAGGGGGTCCATCTGTCTTTGAATCCCAGAACCTAGTGGTTACCAGCTAGCCACCGGTGCCAGCACACCAACCATGGCAGCTGGCTTCCTAGAAGCATAAAGACCCAGAATCTGAATTCATCCCCTCCCTCCCTTTCTCTCCATTGTTCTTTCCCTTGTAGAGTGTCTTTACTTTTTTGTTAAAGTCCATGAAGACATATTTATTCTGTAAGCAGCTCTGGGGCAGGGCAGTGGGAAGGAATATTCCAAGATATGTCACTAGCATAGCTCTCCACATTCCCCCCCCCCCCCCCGGTCTCCTAAGGAAGGGTGATTTAATTCTGTTTCCACCCTCCGTTTTCTCCCACCAGGAAGAAAAAGAATAAAATAACGTGGCTCAGCGGGTAAGACGCCAGGCTTGTCAATCGTAAGATCGCAAGTTCGGAGGTTCGAGACCCGAGCGCCACGTGACGGAGTGATCTCACGCACCAGCCCCAGCTCTTGCCAACCTAGCAATTCGAAAGCATGCAAATGCAAGTAGATGAATAGGTACCACTTCGGTGGGTAGGTAACAGCGTTCCACGTGCCTCATGCCGGCCACATGACCGTGGAAGTGTCTTCGGAGAACGCTGGCTCTTCGGCTAACAAACGGAGATTAGCACCGGCCCCTAGAGTCGGACACGACTGCACAAATGTGCGGGGGGAACCTTTACCTTTACCTTTAAGTTTTCTAAAGTGTCACCGGGCTGGATGTGTAGAAGAGCCTATCCAGTGGCTGGGCTGAGTGTAGATGGCTTTTTAGACCTCGATGGTGGATTTTGCTATTTACTTTTTTATAGGGTTTGACATGCTTTTTATATGTTTTAAAGATTGCCCTTTGTTCTTTGGTGGTGTTTTAACTGCGCTAAGCCGCCCAAAGTCATGTGTTTGAGATGGGCGACTGTCGAAATACCAATCGAAGAGATTGGTATGGGCAACTAAGTCGAAATAATAAATAAATAAGGGGAAACAAATTCATGTTGAAGATGTCTCCCTACACAACCCAAAAGATCTCTCTTCCTCCTCCTCTTCTCTTCCACCTCCAAGGCTCTTCCCAGCAATGAAAGGCAGTTGGCCAACAGTTGGCAAGAGTGTTGTCCCCTTACATACAAAACATACAAAACTTGCTCTATTTAAAATCGCTGGCATGCTCCAACCTCGCATTAAAGCCTCCTGTTTGCCACATTGACAAAGGCCGAGCAAGAATATAATTCCACCACTTCTTAAAAAAGCAAATCAGGTCTCTCTCTCACCCCCCACCCCAGCCCAAAAAGCCTCCCACAAACACCGAGAATAACTTTTTCCTACTTCCTTGGACGCCCTCTTGTCGGTTTGCGGCGGAGGAATACTCACAAAACGTGGCCTTGCCAGCCAGCGCCATGCGACTTCCTGACTAATGTGCTACATGCTCCTGGCTAAGAACTTGGTCTTTTGTAAGGCTCCTGACCTGATAAGGTCTGCTGAGGGTCAGTAAAACAGGGCATGGATTCAGCACCGTCCCAGTGGCTTGAGTTACTGTTCAGCGTGGCTTGGAAATAAAAGGAGGTTTTATTCCTGCCAGGAGTAGAAAGGCTGAAATGAAAGGAGGAAGGAAAAAAAAGGAGGTTCTGGAATACAGTGTATTTTTCAGCGCGATTGGTGGGGAAGGACAAAGGTTTGACCGATACAATGGGGGCCTTTCAGGAATCGGCATCAAGGCTACGTGGTGGTGACCTTTTGCGTTTTAAAATTCCTCTCCTCTACATTGATTGCAACCCACAATTTCCAAAAGGGAATCAATTGGCACCAGGAAATCGAAATGAAGAAGCCGGCCATGAGCTAACAAAGTCCAGCCGCTGAAAACGAAGGCTGTACTAAACTCTGCTTTGTAGTCTCTCAATGGCTTTCCTTCCCTGACAAATGGGTTTCCGTTTTTCTGCTTGATTCTCGGGCAGCTTGAGAATTTCTTTCAGATTCCTCTCGGTAGCGATTTCAGCTCACTTTGCTGCTGGAAGAGGCATAGACTAGTCCAGTGTTTCTCAACCTTGGCAATTTTAAGACGTGTGGACTTCAACTCCCAGAATTCCCCAGCCCGCCATGCTGGCTGGGGAATTCTGGGAGTTGAAGTCCACACGTCTTAAAGTTGCCAAGGTTGAGAAACACTGGACTAGGCCATTGCTGTTTTTTTTTCCTGCCTCACATCTTTTCATTGCTCTGAAGCTTTCCTGGTTGCTTGCCCTTCCCCAGTTGCAAATCCCAAAGTGAAGATTTCACACAGAGCTTTCCCTTGGGATTTAATGGAAGCACAGGGAACAACAACTGGAGGACTGTACCATGAAATGCAGGATGTTCACACAACTTCCCTTGGCCTCCTTGTCACGAAGTAAACTCCAAAACGTCACACTCAACATTCTCTTTTGCTTTCCAAGAAATATCTAAAGCCAATTCTCTTTCTCCAAACTGAATGAGAACTAGCAAGGAAGAAAACGGCAGATCAACTCTCTGACCAGAACTAGCACAATTTGACCAAATCCAGACAGTTGGATTTCATATTGTTTCTCATTTCCCCGGCCATCAAATTTGTTCTGACTCTATTTTGCAAATCCAAATCAGTCCCAAGTTCGCTGAGGTTTTTTTTTTTTAAATAAAAAAGCAATCTGAAAAATCTGAAGTGGTCTTAACACAGCATCTTAATCAGGTTAACAAAACAATGTATACATTTTCAAGCTTTCGAGTACTTTTCATCAGGCAAGATGGTGAAAAATCCAGCAATCTGTTCCCCTGCCCTGTATTTTTCCTGCACTTTTTAAATGTTATTTTTACTTATCTTGTCTGACAAAAAGTTCTTGGAAAAGCAAACGGTTGCATGGGTGTTTTGTAAACCTGACCTAGCCTAATAAAGAGATTGCACTGATTTCAATATCCGAGGTGAAAACTATTCTCTTTAAACCTTTGAAATTTGGTTACTGCGCCACTTGGCCTATAAAGACATATCAGCAGAGACCTCTCTTCAGGTTCTTCAACAGACAGAGGAAACCTCCTTTAAAAACCTATAACAATCCTATCAGCCCATCTCAGTATCTAGAAAACACTGAATTAGCAATCTGGATCTCAAATAACAATCATATCTTCAAAAAAGACAGATGTTTCATTGTTCAACCAATGTAAATTATTCACCTTGGGCAGCGATCAGGAGATTGGAAAGGAAAGAAAGAAAGAAAGAAAGAAAGAAAGAAAGAAAGAAAGAAAGAGGGAGGGAGAGGGGGAGGGAGGGAGGGAGAGGGGGAAGGAAGGGAGGGAGAGGGGGAAGGAAGAAAGGAAGGAAGGAAGGAAGGAAGGAAGGAAGGAAGGAAGGAAGGAAGGAAGGAAGGAAGGAAGGAAGGAAGGAAGGAAGGAAGCAAGCTAATGAATACTAAAGTCCATAGGAGTTTTGATTTAGAAAAAAAATCTAAAAATGAAGAGCTACAAATAACAGAGCGAGCTACAATGGAGCTGGTTGCTAAAACTCCTATGTTCCTGGAGGCTTCAACCAACATACTTTGGAGACAGCTTTCCTAAATGCGTGATCCTCCAGGTGGGCTGGATTTCAACTATGAGCCCTAGGTAGAAGAGTGAGACTTAGTGATTCTAAGAGTTAAGGCTAAACATGTTTGGAGGTCACTAAGGTAGGGAAAACCTATGCCAGTTTGGTGTAATGGTTCAAGGTGCCAAGCTAGAAACTGGGAGACTGTGAGTTCTAGTCCTGCCTTAGGCACGAAAAGGCCTTCTTAGCAGAAAGGGTGCAGTTGTGTCTATGTTGTAGCTTTCAAAAGCCTGTTGGACCAGGACCAAGGACTCCACAGTTCAAACCTGAGCTACATATATTCTCTTCTATTGGTAGATCAGCCACATTTAGATGGGATCTTAAGGCATTGGCTGGACTACCGTCCCTCCCAGGAGGCCCAGCCAGATGTTTCAAATTCCCTACCATTCTGTTTTTTTCTAAGTACTGTATGCAAACTCCATGTCGCATTTATCTCCGGAGTAAGCAAACATGGCCACCTGTCCCATCTTTTTCAAACCTTCCACGGTAGCTCGACAGAGATTACTCCAATCCATCAAGATCTGTGACAGGACCGCCGAGATCGTGTAAAGGAAACACCGCACCAGATGTTGCCGTTGACGGCATTTACCCTGGCTGCTTCTCCGAGCAATCTGAACTTGCCTGTCACACAAAACCGGACGTGCTTCCTAAGTGCTTGCAGGCAGCATGGTCACTAAGAGTTTACATTATTAACTAACAAGCTTGTCTTTGCTTTCCGGCGCTGAAACCCAGCACATTCCTTCTCTTTCCAGGGGGCTGGGTTCCTGATTGGCCTTCCTCAACCTGCTGCTCTCCAGAAGAGTTGAGACTGCAACTCCCAGGATCTCCACCTGGCACGGCTGATTGGTTGGGAGATGCGTCCCAGGCAATCAGCAGGGATGGAACCATCTGTCTCAATGTGACCACAAGCAGAAAAGGTATTCCTGAGGTCTCCAGCAGGATGCTCAAGGGCATCAACGTCTCTGTGAAATACCTCCCCTTGGGACTCTTCCAAGCTCTCTGCTCCAGCTAACAAAGTGTATCTATACACACAAACATGCACGCACATTTTTCATTTTAGAAAAAGTGCGCAGGAAAGAAGCAACTTCTAGTACCATATTTATTTATAAAAGGGGCTCTTAACCCTGGTCATGGAGAAAATCTATGTGGTTGCTAAGAGTCGACCACAACTTGATATCCATCCATCCATCCATCCATCCATCCATCCATCCATCCATCTTACCCCTGGATACCACTGGCATTACTAGAAGATGAAAAGGGTGGGTAGTTACAATCCATGGTTTCTTTGATGTCTCCACACCTACCCCCCAAGCCCCCCCCATCAAATGCCACCTGGACATGGAAGAGAACATCTTGTGAGACTAGAGGTGTGAGCCAGGTTTTTCAACCAGGGTTCGGTGGCACCCTAGGGTTCTGCGAGAGGTCCCTAGGGGTTCCCTGGGAGATCACGATTTATTTCAAAAATTATTTCAAATTCGGGCCACTTCACATGAAAGAGGTAACTTTCATTCTTTGTTTCTAGTTTAAGAACACTGTTAATGCATATATACAGGCCTACCCATGAAACAAATATAATAATTTTACAACTTCTGGCCTATCTTTGAGCCTGAATGGGCAGGGGTTCCCCGAGGCCTGAAAAATATTTCAAGGGTTCCTCCAGGGTCAGAAGGTTGAGAAAGGCTGGGTGTGAGAGTGAACAGCTTCCGAGGGGGTCTTCTGTGAAGGGCCGCAAGTACCACCCCAGCCATGTTGTTGGTGTGCCCACAACCTGCTTCCCAAGTTCTGGAACGCCCCACTGGCGCAAAATTGAGGACTAACGTTAAAGGCAAAAGCTTCTCCATGTAAAAAAGGCAACGGAGAAGATGGGAGGAAACGCAAGACACTCTGGAGTCCCAACAGGATGAAACCACCTGGCATGGGGTTCACATGGTTCCTCCGCTAAGACAGGATGCGGATTGTTTGATTTGGGCTTAGCGTGTTGTGTCAACTCAGTATGGAGGATTATTCAAGAAAGCAGTGAGCCTAAGAAAGCAAAGTCAAGTCATTGTAGGGAAATAAGGATTTCCTCTTTTTGCTGCCTCCCCGCAAACACTGCTTTTTATTTCCTTGTACAGACAACAGCAACTCACAGGACAGCCCTTTGTTTTAATTCCCCAGGGGATATTGCAGAAGTCCTGTTTTATTTTTATTTTTCCACCTTCCCCCTCCCCTCCTTCACCGCTGGATTCTGCTCTGGCTTCAGTCTCGCCTGCATCCAAACGCAGCCACCAGCCAGGCTCTCCTAGACTGTGAAATCAGGATAAAAGTTTCAACGCCGAAAATTATTTGGGCTGGGTGGAGCTCTGAAGGGGTTGAATCCAACTCGGCCGCTTCTGTGTTTTGGTTCAAGGCATCAAGGTGGGATGACTTGATTCTCTGAGTCTATTGTTGGATCCCTGCAGTGGCTCATATTGAGGTGGAGGAAATGCAGAGGTGACCCGGACGCAGGAACGGTTAAGGGAAAATGAAGAGCATGAGAAAGAAATTCAAAATCACCCCGTCTTGAGTCTGCTTGGTGAAAGAGAGGGCAGAGGAAAGCTTGGGCAGGCTTCGAAGTTTCTGTTGTTATACCCTATTACAGAGCTTTCCAAACTTTTCATGATGGTGACATACTTTTTAGACATGCATCATTTCGCGACACACTCTTACAGCAGGGCACAAGGCAGGCACTAGGACCTGCATGGAATCACAGCAGGTTTGGAGGCAGCCAGGCACAAGGCAGGCACTAGGACCTGCGTGGAATCCTGGCAGGGCAGGTTTGGAGGCAGCAAGGCACAAGGCAGGCACTAGGACCTGCGCGGAATCCTGGCAGGGCAGGTTTGGAGGCAGCAAGGCACAAGGCAGGCACTAGGACCTGCGTGGAATCCTGGCAGGGCAGGTTTGGAGGCAGCAAGGCACAAGGCAGGCACTAGGACCTGCGTGGAATCCTGACAGGGCAGGTTTGGAGGCAGCAGGGCACAAGGCAGCCACTAAGACCTGCGCGGAATCACAGCAGGTTTGGAGGCAGCAAGGCACAAGGCAGGCACTAGGACCTGCGCGGAATCCTGGCAGGTTTGGAGGCAGCAGCAGCCACGACACACCCAGACACTGCAGCCGACACACTAACGTGTCCCGACACACAGTTTGGAAAGCTCTGCCCTATTACAATAAAGTAGAGTTCCAATCGTCTTTCCTGACCTGGTCTGTCTTGGAGGGCTGGCGTGCCTCGAGACGGGACCAAACAGCGTTGGAGTGGCCTAGTTCACACGCCACGCTTGGCTCTGGCTTGCTTTTTTCCCCTTTCCTTTTTCAACCCAGCCTCAGTACTGCGTGAACTCACCCATAGAGGAGGGGATGCAATTCAGCACCCCAGCAGAAATGAGAACTACTGAGTATCTTCCTGGGGTAGTCGAGTAAAAGGGGACGAAATGCAAATTTTGGCAATGTTTCTGAGCCCAGGCTGATGTTACACAACGGCCTGAAATCTAACAACATTTTAGCAGCTGAAAAACAACACCTTGGCCATTTTTTTGGTCTGTATTTTAATTAAAACAAAACAAAGAAAAAATAAAAGCAGAAATAGAAAGCAATAGAGAAAAGGCGAGGGGAGCAAAATAAGAACAAGGTAGTCCAGACAGGAAACCAGAACCATGAGTACGAACACTACCTTCATTGTAAGGTTACAGTAACGGAATCTTGCAAGTCTGAAAGGATTTCTCCCCTCCCCTGCATTTACTTTCCAGAAAACTTGGGAGGGTCCCTTCCAAGACGCTTTCTCCACCTCCATTCCTGCTTTGGACTCAGTTTTCTCTTATCAGACCACTGTGGCTCTTCCTCCTGTCTCCCAAGGTTATTCTCACAACCCATTACAGGTAGTCCTCACTTAATGACCAATCGTTTAGTGACGGTTCAGACTTACGATGGTGCTGGAAAAATGACTTACAACCGGTGCTCACGCTTATGACCGTTGCAGCATCCCTGTGGTCACGTGATCACGATTTGGGCGCTTGACAACCGGTTCGCACTTATGACTGTTGCAGCATCCCGTGGTCACATGATCGCCATTTTCGACCTTCCTGGCCAGCTTCTGGCAAGCGAAATCAGTGGGGAACCGTGTGATTTGCTTAACAACTGCAGTGATTTGCTTAATGACCACTGCAAAAATGCTCGTAAAATCGGGTCGGATTCGCTTAATGACCGTTTCACTTAGCAATGGAAATTCCGGTCTCAACTGTGGTCGTTAAGCGAGGACTATCTGTACAAAGGGCTTCTCATACATGTATGTAAAGCTTTACACAACAATGGTTGTTGTGGGTTTTCCGGGCTTTACACAAGAGTTTCAATAAACGGTGACCGTATTTCATTGTAATTGTCCAGACACAATCCACAACTGTAAGCAACTCATTCCTAAATTGTATGCAACTAAGCAATTGTGGCAAAAGGATGTGTCTTTTCAACACTGAAGGACTCTTAGCAATAAGAAGGGTTAAGGGTCTTGAAGGAATCAAAGGTGCTGCTTATAGGTATTGGCTGGCACTGCACCGAAATTAAAAGCCTTTTTTTTTTTTACAAGTGGCTTTACTCTTCATTAAAATAAAACCCACCAACCAGGAAGTTCTCATATGCAAAATCTCTTTTAAAAACTCTGAATTCCGGCAGCAAGATATCTGAAAGCGCTTAGCCTTTCTTAGCTAATTATCCTGCCAGTAAAGTAATAACTTGTTTATAGATATGTCAATTCAGCTTTTCTTCCTGCTGAACTCCTCAAGAATATAAAATATCACTCTTGCAAGCAAACGCGCGGCATTTTAATCAATGCTGCCCAATCCTGCCTCAGGGGAGAATTATTTTTAAGCCCATTAGCATGACATATTCTCTCAATGTTTTAAATGGGTTTTTCAAACCTACATTTAAAAAAAGAAAAGAAGAAAAGAAAAGAAATGGCACAACTTCAGGAGGAAGATAGAGTGGGTGGAAAACCCATGCAGGTAGAAGGATTAATAACAATAATAATATATTAAACTTGTACGCCACCAGACTCTCAATGACTCTGGGCTAAAATAAATATTAAAATAGGCAGTCCAATCAAACTGTTCCTCCTTGGCCAATGAAACTGTTACTTATGCTACAGAAAATCCTAATCAAGGGGGAGATGAAAGATTTACCGCCTCAACAGAAACTCCCAATGTCACTAGGTTTATTTATTTATTTAATTTTCTATCCCACCTTTATTATTTTTATAAATAACTCAAGGCGGCGAACATACCAAATACTCCTTCCTCCTCCTATTTCCCCCACAACAATTCAAAGCGTGTGTTCAAACAAAACCCTTGTTGGTCAGCATTGGTTCGCAGTTTGGAAGATCTGCCTACCTTGCAAGACTGATTTTATTTTTTTTGGTAAGTTGTACTTTCTCAAACCTCGGGATTCTCCCAAACTCGCCAGTAACACCCTCCTGTTCCTAAATGCCGCAGTTGTGATGATAGGACCAATGCTTAGGGATGTGTCCGGTGAATGGGCTCAGATGATGCATGACTTAAAACTGGTCTTAACAGCTTTGCTGCTTATTCACCCACCCGC
Organism: Charina bottae; assembly: GCA_023362775.1. Classification (NCBI taxonomy): domain Eukaryota; kingdom Metazoa; phylum Chordata; class Lepidosauria; order Squamata; family Charinaidae; genus Charina; species Charina bottae. The sequence goes on from JALMGJ010000010.1 coordinate 30,212,541, forward strand.
CGAAGCCTGGGAAAAAAACCCACTCTGCTTCTTATAGAAAAATTCTTAATTTCTCGGAATTCTCCACTCCACCCCGCCCATGAAAGGAGCTTCTGTCTTCTCCCTTCTTCTGAGAATGTGTGAAATTTCATTTCAAATTTTCTTGGTGGATTTTGAGCTCACTTTATTGTCTGGAGGTGCCAGCGGGGGCCTGTGAGAATAACCGTGGGAGATGGGAGGAAGAGCCGCAGCCGGGTACCAGCCCTCCCAGGTGGACCAGACAGGAAACACGACCAGATGAGCTAATTCTACTTTATTGTAAGGCTACATGAACAGAATCTTGCAAGTCTGAAAGTTCAAATCCCCCGTCATCTCCTTTACAGCCTGAGAAGTCAGGGAGGGTCCCTCCTGAGCCTCTTGCCCCGCCCACTATCCAGCTGCGGGCTATGCCCTCTCTTATCTGACCATTCCCTAGGCAGCATCTCTTGGCCCCGTCTCCCAAGGTCATTCCCACATACCATTACACCAGGGCAATGGTCAGAGAAGAAATCTCTCAGTCCACAGAAGGAATGGGGATGTGGGAAGCGTCTCAGAAGGAACTGCCCAGAGTCGCTCTTAGTGAGATGAGTGGTGATGAAATATGAAATATAAATAAATAAATAAACCCTCCCTAGTTTTCCAGAAAGTAAAGGCAAGGGAGGGAGAAATCCTTTCAGACTTGCAAGATTCTGTTACTATAAAAAGGTAAAGGTAAAGGCTCCCCCGCACAGTCGTGTCCGACTCTAGGGGCCGGTGCTCATCTCCGTTTGTTAGCTGAAGAGCCAGCGCTGTCCGAAGATGCTTCCATGGTCATGTGGCTGCATGACGCATGCGGAACGCTGTTACCATCCCACCGAAGTGGTACCTATTCATCTACTTGCATTTGCATGCTTTCGAATTGCTAGGTTGGCAAGAGCTGGGGCGAGTGCGGGAGCTCATTCCGTCACGCGGAGCTAGGGATTCGAACCTCCAAACTTGCGACCTTCCAATCAACAAGTCTGGCGTCTTACCCGCTGAGCCATTGCGCCCCCATTACTACAACCTTACAATAAAGGTGCCAGTGGGGGCTACAGTGGTCTGTGAGAATAAGAGTGTTAGGATAGAAGATTGTGTTAGGACTCATGCTTTTGGTTTCTTGTCTGGACTACTTTCAAGGGCCAACAGTACAGCTAACCATGTTCTTCGCTCTTCTGCATCTCTTCATCCCTGCAACATCCTTGGCTGCCCCACTTTCTCCTCTGAAGACCCTACAGGAGATGGCCTCTCCTGAGGTCTACAGACAGCATCCTTGCCTCTTGGACCATTGGCACTGCGCCTTTGAGGCCAACTACTAAACCAAGTGGTTTGTTCAGCTCTGACTCAAGGCAGTGCATGATCCCAGTGATTGTGGTTTGTAAATTACAGTCTATGGTTTAGCCTGCTACTGTGAGCTTAGCCAGTTCTGGCACGCTGAGCAAACGTGGCTTAGCTCGATAAGGGAACCTAGCCAGGAATTCAAAACGTGAAATGTCTTCCAGTCTCAATCTGATTCCTATCACGGATTCTTCAGTATCTTTACTCGACAAGAAGTCCTTTAAACTCCAGGGAATTTATTTCTAATTAGAAAAGCACTGTAAACCTCTATGCCTGTTCCCTCCCAACACCCACACACCCACCAATCCCAATTAGCATTGTGTACCAGGGGGCACATTTGATTCTGCAATGAAATTTTATTTATTTATTTATTTATTTATTTACTTACTTACTTACTTACTTATTTATTTATCAAATTTTGCCACTGCCCATCTACCCCCAAAAGAGGGACTTTAAAGGGTTTAAGGGGAAGAATAGGGGTGGGGGAGACTTAGGATATATTTTTTCTGATTTTCTTTTGTACGTTTGCAAAAGTTGTGGTAGATACCTGAAGTCATGTGCTCTGAGCCAGTTTCGTGACTCATATACGAAAACTCAACCAAGTGGGTCAAACTTTGCTGCAGTGAGATACCAACGCACACTAAACCAGAAAACAAAATGTGTGTTTCCATCTGGAATAAATCCCATCATCATGACACTGGGGGTTGAAATAGCTGTTTTTGCAGTGTGTGTGTGTGTGTGGGGGGGGAAATGCAGAGTTCTTCCTCTCCCTGGTATGTTTTTGCTTAAGTTTCATTTCTTGCACTTCTCTTTTCTTGAGCCAGGCAATGGTTCTTGCCCTCTTTTACTATTTTAAGCGAGCTCTTTCGTAAGTTGGGTAAACGGTATCAAGAAATGATGAAAGAAGAGAAGCTGAGTTTGCTACAGGGAAATTCTCAAAAGAAGCCCGCTTTCTTGGAAGGTCCAGCAGAATGGATCAGGTGACACAGAGGACATAGGGAATGGCTTGCACAATTCTGTTACTCTAGCTCAGTGTTTCTCAAACGTGGCAACTTTAAGACATGTGGACTTCAACTCCCAGAATTCCCTTTGCTGAGGAATTCTGGGAGTTGAAGTCCCCATGACTTAAAGTTGCCAAGTTTGAGGAACATTGTTAGCTGTTACAATAAAAGAAGTCCTGACCTATTTGGCATTGGTTTCTTAGTCTGGTCTACCTTATAGAGGTAAACAACATTTACATACCATTCATAAGAGACAATAGAAAATCCAGAAGACCAGAACACCTCCTTGCCAGCAATCATCACCCAGAAGATTAACACCAAGATTAGCACCAGAGGAACAATCAAACAGCACAATATACCCTAATCAAGGAACTACTAACTCAGTCAATCAACCAAGCAGCAAACAACAGCCCAACCAAGGAACTACCAAGGAGAGTACAACACCCCCACCAATACAGGCAGGACAAGCCAGGGTATATAAACAGAGAGCAAGTCCCACTCCCTTTTCGCACTGAAGATGTTGCCTAGCCTGGCAATGAAACGTCTGCAAGAAAACAACAAGGCTCAGAGAGCACCAAGGACTCCACTGGTCTACCTTGTTGGGTTGATGTCAATCCTGCAAGTCTGAATGTACTTCCCCTTCCATTACTTTGTGTGAACTGGGGTCTTGTCTGAGATGTTTTCTCAAGTTATTTCCTTTCCCTGGGCTCAAGACCCTCTTATCTGCCTGTTGCCTTGGTAGCGGCCCCTCCTCCTATCCCTTCAAGGCCATTCCCCATACCCTCCACAAGTACCCTCTAAGCTGAGCCAATGTAAAAATGCAGGAAAGCCACTGATCAAAGGAGCATTTCCAATCAGAAGCCAGCTTACAGGGAAACACATGCACTATAATGCAAACTCACTCCCTGGCAATTACTCCCGACATTTCATTTTTCTTATTATTTTAGCACTGGGAGAGGAGGAGAAAGACAACAGTGAATATGGATGCATTCAAATCAAGCTTGCGTTGACACACTCACATGAGTGTAAAGAAGGCAGGCAAATCAGTGGAAGGGTTAAGCAGTTTCTCCATTCTCTGGGCCAGCAGCTGTCCAGCTCTCCACTGCTAAACTCCAGCAAATAATTTTGGGGCTGATTTACAAGGCTAGACCAACAGTCTATAGCTGTACAGGTACTCCTCGCTTAACAACCATCTGTTTAGCGACCATCCAGAGTTACGACGCTGAAAAAACTGACTTACGACCTGTCCTCGCATTTATGACCATCACAGCGTCCCTGCGGTCACGTGATCGCCATTTTTTTCTTCTGGTAAGCAAAATCAATGGGGAACCACGTGATTCGCTTAACAACCATGTAGTTTACTTAACGGCCACATGATTTGCTTAACGGCTGCCGCAAAAAAGGTGGTAAAATCGGGTCAGATTCGCTAAATGTCTGCATCTAGTCCCAATTGTGGTCGTTAAGCAAGGACTACCTGCATAGCTTTTTTTGTGCTATGGTACCTAGTAAGAACTTAGGACAACTTGCTTCTTTGAGAGCCAACGGGCACAGAACATGAAGCATCTGCTTTGGAGGAAACGTGAAACAGTCTGGAGTAATATTCTGGGTGAATCTGAGATGTTCTTTGAGGGCGAGGTTGACGGCTCCATCCTGCACAATCCATTTCTTGTTGGAGCAGGAAAGAAACCCCCGATTTGGCCCTGGAGATTTTCAATGAACTACAGTCCTAGCAACAGCCAGGCAGAGCTTTTCCAAACCTGACAGGTCAGGTTTTGAACTTCTTATGAAAGGTATCTATTAAAGCAGCAGCCAGCCTCCGTCAACTTTTCCTCTGTGGTCTCCAAGAGACAGAGTCGGATTCTTCTCCATCTGAAAATCAACACGTACGGTCATGCCTAGAGCGAGATGCGGACTCAAGAGGAAAAAAACAAATGAGCTGGCCAAATCAACCTGGGGAAGACTGTCCCAGGAAAGGCCAAAATGCTTTCAGCCCACCACCTAGATGATGGTAGAATAAGATGGATGGTAGAGAAAATAACCCAAACTGTTTAATTCTGGTTTTGTGTGTTCCATAATCCTAATCAATTCCATGATTTGCAAACTGTAGGTTGTGCTTGTATAACACACTTAACAGAGTTAGGTAAAGAGCAAGTGGCTGCATTTTCAACAGTTATCTTGATTTGCTTGTTCATGGCCTACCATGTTGGGTGTACCCAATATTTTTGGTCAGCTTGGGTTCAGTGTCTTATGCAAACCCAGAAATGGGTTAAATCAGCAATGAAGTCTAGCATCATCATAAGTACGGCGTACTGGATGATATGGATCCAACCAGTTTTGAATTTTTCAATAAATTAACACTGGTTGTTTCAATAAACCATCATAAAGCCCAGCCCAGCATGATGTAAACCGGTCAGTAAGTCCAGTCAACTTCATACCACTACTGAAGATTAGAAGGCAGGAGTGTGTTTCAACTGTTGCATCTCAGCTGCTCTTCACAGTAGAACAACATTCCCAACCTAAACACCCTCCAGATCTGTAGACTTCAACTTCCAGAATTCTCCACAATGACTATGCTGACTGGAGAATTCTGGGAGTTGAAGTTCACCCACTTGCAATTTGCCCAGGTTGGGAAACCCTGCTTTCCGTAGTTCAGCTCAAAATACAACTAAGGCAGACTGACCGTAGCTCAGTTTTATCAGGGAAATTCACAGACATCCAACTGTAACTGTGAAATGATGAATACTTCCTTTGGTAACTGTGAAATGATGAATACTTCCTTTGGCAGCTCCCCTGCGTCACCTTGGAAAGCCATGAATATGCGCTCAGCATGATGCAGACTAATGGAATCAGGCAGATGACAGCTATGTTTATATTGGTTTTTAAACTCTATCTCTTGAGGGCAAACCCTGTGTCGCATGTTTAGAAAAGAATGATAAATGCATACTTCCAAGATGGTTAACACATAAATAACTCACATCAGCTGGGGCGCCTTTAAGTCCATCTACGCTACTAACACTGGACGGGTGGGTGAGACAATGGAGACAGAAGGGTTGGGATTCACACAAGACGACAGGGTTTCTTAACCACAGTTTATTGAATTAGCCACAGTTAGCTGTATTAGTATGACACGTTAACCCATAATGGCTGAATTTATGCTATACACTGAAAAAAAAAAGGCGACACGATGGCTTAGTGCAGACCTGGCTAGATTTTGATAGACATTTGCTAAACTAGGCTAAAATGAGGTTGGATAGTTTGTAGTTCAAAGTGTTGTGGGATCCCATCTAGTGTCTAAACATGATGTGTGAACCAGGAAATAGCATGAAGACACTGCCTGGTTGATTTGTTTTGATATAGCATGTCACGAGAACCTGGGTGAATCCAACTGTTGGATTCAGACATCACACGAAGCTGTGAGCTTTTTAACCACGATTTGTTGACTAAGCCACAACTGGCTGGATTCACGCAACTTACTAAGCCATAAGCATAACCAGCCACAATAGTGGGATTAAGCCTGCAAATGGAGTATCAAAAGTAAATCCACCAACCACAGTATGACTTAATAGAATGTGTGAACCCAGCCAATGGAGCTGGCCAGATATAAGCTATAAAGGCAGAGGATTAGGACTAATTTCTGCAGGTTGTATCACCACCATTATTTTTCCTCTACAAGCTTGGAATACAGTAGGGTAGATACTTCAACTGGCACAACATACTTCCAAATGGGCCCCCCAAAACTGACTAACCATAGAATGCATGGAGATGACTACTACAGCCGCAACAGGTCCAGACTCAACACACTCAGAACTGTTGCTCTAATTGCCTAGGCAAACAACCAACCATGTGAACATGTATCATGTGTGTGAACCTGAAATACAATGAGAGCCACTCACTTACAAAGCTTCAGCTGGGGATGAAGCTTCTGGGAAACATCCTTGGATGAGGTCAGTGGATTAGCTCATTTATCTGAGAATTCCCAGCCAGCATGGACATTCTGAGAACTGTAGTTCCAACCCATCTGGAATGCAACAGATCAGTGTTTCTCAACCTTGGCAGCTTGAAGATATGTGGACTTCAACTCCGAGAATTCCCCAGCCAGCATGCTGCCTGGGGAATTCTGGGAGTTGAAGTCCACACATCTTCAAGTTGCCAAGGTTGAAAAACACTAAGAAAAGTTGTCCTGCACATTAGAAATTTTGCAAGGAAGTTTTATCCTGGCCAATGCAAACTTATAAGAAGGCTTATACTTTGAACCATTTCATTCAACTCTTCTTACACCTTTCAAGCAAGCTCTATAGTTGTGGAAAAACAACAAAGCAAATTCTAAGAAATACCGTCTAGTTTTTAAACATTTCCTTAGCTCCAAAGTCCAATTTAATTTTCACGGGGTTGTTTTGTACATTCAGGACTGGTGTGGTCAAGTCAACACCATATTCCTCAATAATTAATCCAGAGATGAATAGAGTCGGTGTCTCCTTCCTATGTTATTTACTTCATATTCTGAGGAGTCTCCTGTCCAGTTAGGAAAAGGGAGTTTCACTACTACTTCTGATCTGATTGGACAAAGCAGAACATTGGTAGAGAAATATGCTGGAACGATGAAAGTTGTAGGTTCTCCATCTCTGGAGGCTTTAAAAATCTGGATGGCCACCTCTCATTGATGGTTTAATTGGTTTTCCTGCACATCGCAGAGGGTTGGTCTAGACCAGCGTTTTTGAACCTTGGCAACTTTAAGATGTGTGGACTTCAACTCCCAGAATTCCCCAGCCAGCATGGGAATTGAAGTCCACACATCTTAAACTTGTCAAGGTTGCCATTCTTAAACCATTCAATGATAGCCAATGGGGATCATCTTCCCTCTTAACAGCCCTGATTGATTGCTACCTCCATCAAAGGATGGAGGTAGCAATGCTGGCTGGGGAGTTCTGGGAGTTGAAGTCCACACATCTTAAAGTTGCCGTTTGAGAAACACTGGACCGGATGGACCTTGTGGCCCCTTTCAACTCTACAATTCCATGATGCTCCCAATTTAGATTGCAGAAGAATGCAGGATAATCATGGGAATCAACATCCACAAACCCCATGGGAGGACTCATTTGGCTGCACAACAACATTGAGGAAAGACATTGGCTTTGCCGCTGAGAAGCTGCATGAGGACTAGCAGGCTGAGCCAGAGGGTTGACGAAAGAGGTGGCTTTTAAAAGACAGCTCTGAGCAAAAAGCAAGGAAAGGAGGGCAGGATGCCAGCGCTTTGGTTGGCTAGGGAAGGGCGGCTGGGCTCAAAGAACAAAGACAATGATGATAGATAAGAAGCAGGCCAATTCTCTTACAATCCACTCCGCCCTCGAATCACAAGCAGCATTCTTTAAAGAGTAGCTCCGGGAGTCAAAGTGGAAGAGAATCTCTCCTTACCTGTGCTTGCAAGCTTGCCAGATGCATGAACTGCAGCCTGGCACAGAATGACTTAGATGTTATTGTTATTCAGGTGGTTTTACAACTCACAAAACTCAGGGCAGATCAGCCCATCAGGGATTACTAATCTCCCCGGCTGCTTTTCACCCCCAGAATCCCAGGGAACTGGGAAGCAGCAGTGGAGTTGGGCAGTCAGCCTCCTGTCCAAGCCTCTGAGATCTCCAAACCCCTTGAGTTGGCTGTGTGTGTGTGTGTGTGTAGAAAGCTGGACTCAAGGGGCCCTTGGTTTGAGCCGGACTTGGGACTTTCGGCAAGGGCCGCTTCTGTCTGCTGACAGCTCCCCCCCTCCTCCCAGCTCCGTTGCCAATGCAATTGACAGGCGCCTTTTAATCCCGGTCTCCCCCAACGGCACCTTCCCTGGGAAGTCCACCCTGCCTCAGCAGGTCCCCTCTTGTGCAGAGGCTGTGATTGATGGCGGGCGAGGCTGCCTCCTGGCCCCGGTCGAGTGCCGTGTTCGGCGCTCGGGGCCGTAATTCATGAGGACCGGCCTTGGCCGCCTTTCGTCCTCCGACAATGGTTGGCAGGCAAGCTCATTCAGGGCACATTATGAACATTTCCCCTTTTCTTCGCCTTCCCAAAAGCGAGCTTGCGCGGCTGGAATATTAACGAGACCGCCGACACAATGAAACAGCCTCTCTTCCATGGGTTTATGCAGCCTCCAAGGCTTGCAAGCGTTGATAGTCCTGGGGGAGAGAGGGCGTCTGGTTTTTGAAAGAACAAGCAGGGGAAGGAAGGAAGGAAGGAAGGAAGGAAGGAAGGAAGGAAGGAAGGAAGGAAGGAAGGAAGGAAGGAATCTAGCTATATGTATTCAAAGAACCTTGGAAGGAAGGAAGGAAGGAAGGAAGGAAGGAAGGAAGGAAGGAAGGAAGGAAGGAAGGAAGGAATCTAGCTATATGTATTCAAAGAACCTTGGAAGGAAGGAAGGAAGGAAGGAAGGAAGGAAGGAAGGAAGGAAGGAAGGAAGGAAGGAAGGAAGGAAGCTATATGTATACAAAGAACCAAGGAAGGAAGGAAGGAAGGAAGGAAGGAAGGAAGGAATCTAGCTATATGTATTCAAAGAACCTAGGAAGGAAGGAAGGAAGGAAGGAAGGAAGGAAGGAAGGAAGGAAGGAAGGAAGGAAGCTATATGTATACAAAGAACCAAGGAAGGAAGGAAGGAAGGAAGGAAGGAAGGAAGGAAGGAAGGAAGGAAGGAAGGAAGGAAGCTATATGTATACAAAGAACCAAGGAAGGAAGGAAGGAAGGAAGGAAGGAAGGAAGGAAGGAAGGAAGGAAGGAAGGAAGGAAGGAAGGAAGGAATCTAGCTATATGTATTCAAAGAACCTAGGAAGGAAGGAAGGAAGGAAGGAAGGAAGGAAGGAAGGAAGGAAGGAAGGAAGGAAGGAAGGAAGGAAGCTATATGTATACAAAGAACCAAGGAAGGAAGGAAGGAAGGAAGGAAGGAAGGAAGGAAGGAAGGAAGGAAGGAAGGAAGGAAGCTATATGTATACAAAGAACCAAGGAAGGAAGGAAGGAAGGAAGGAAGGAAGGAAGGAAGGAAGGAAGGAAGGAAGGAAGGAAGGAAGGAAGGAAGGAAGGAAGGAATCTAGCTATATGTATTCAAAGAACCTAGGAAGGAAGGAAGGAAGGAAGGAAGGAAGGAAGGAAGGAAGGAAGGAAGGAAGGAAGGAAGGAAGGAAGCAAGCAAGCAAGCAAGCAAGCAAGCTATATGTACTGTATTCAAAGAGCCTTAGAAGGAAGGAATCTAGCTATATGTATTCATATAGGCCTCCCCAGACCACACTTTGAGAACTGCTGATCTAAGTAAAACCCTTTCAGACTGGATGTGAATGTAAAAATCACAAAGTTCTTTGAATTCTTTGAATGACACAAGAGTAAGTGTGGGTGTGGGGGGGGCATAAGGACGAACTACCTCCGTGTGCTCAAAAGCTTCTAAAAAATCCCCATCCACCTGTCAGAAAGATATATTTTAGTCCTTCTTTGCTAGTTATCTTTGTGCCTATCAAGCTGCCGGATATTCTTCCTGAAATGGAACATCCTTTGAAACTCTATCTTCTTCTAAGCTGGTTGAAGATTTAAGGTACTAATTCAAGATAAAGCAGAGCACCATTTAAGCTTGGCAGAATCTTCTTTTTAAAAAAAGCTTCTTCTTTTGTGTGCTTCTTTAAAAAAGGAGCACACAAAACCTAAACACCCCCAAAAGGTTACACAAGCCTTGAACACACAGACACACACACACAGAGACACACACGCCCCAATCCTGTCCTCTTTCATCTGCCATTCAGAAATTTTCATATAACAACAAAGGGCTTGTCAAGGAGACAATACTTAAGACAAAAGTCAACTCCGCTCATTCAAAGTCCTCCAGGAACACTTAAGCCACCATCAGAACACAGCACTTAAGCCAAACTTCCTCTGTAATGTTGGATGGCTTCAAGCCCCTACAGCAGGGGGAAGCGAGAGTCACATGGAACTTCACTAGAATACAGAACCTTGGAAATGGAATCTCGCTGACGAATCCGCTCATTCAAACATCTCTGTGAGTTGTTTGAGTCTCTTTTTCCCAGAATGTGAAACTTAAGAGCAAACGGCCCCTTTCCCAGACAAGCTGGCACTGACTCATCGATCTGCTCTTCATTCGTGATGTTTTGCCATTTTTCTTTTTCATTCTCAAAGAGTTATTTTGCGCCGGGAGAGGGCAGAAGATCAAACACCAGTTACCTCCAATGGAAATTTCTGGGGAGGTGGCAACTTGCTCAACTTCACAGCTGAGGATTATCTAGCCCCTTCACCTATAGTGTTTCCTTCCAACCATACACTATACGCTAGTCCTCGTTGAGCAACTGCCTCGTTTAGCAGCCGTTCGCAGTTAGGATGGTGATGAAAAAGTAACTTTATGACTGTTCCTCGCATTTACGACCTTCACAGGTCTGTAAAGCAAAGGAAAGCTGAAGTCAGGTTGTAAGCACAGTCACGGTTTCACTTAGCAACCGCTTCACTTAATGGCCAAGTTGCCAGTCCCAATTGTGGTCACTAAACGAGGACTACCTGTAGTCCAACATCCACAATGAAGCATGGTTTATCTAGGAATCCAGCTGGCTTTGCTAGAAGGCACAAGCACAGCCCCCATCTTGGTCTTCACCAAAATACTGTATCTCAGGCTGGCCTGGCTGAAGACAGATTTATAAAACACTCTCCCTGTGAACACTACCTATTTTGCTTTATTTTTAACACGTCGTTCCAGCCCTTCTAATAGTTGAAGCCTGGAATATGGTTTGCTGGTGACTTGAGTTTGCTACTTCTTAGTTTCATGTTTTTTTCGGAAGCGTCCTCCGGGTTGCAATGGAAGGCGGTAGAGAAATATGCAACAATAAAGGCGAGCCCTTAGGTTAGGGGGGGGGGGGAGAAAGGAGCCAAGGCCTTCCCCAGAGTCAAAACTCCCTCCCCAGACTGGCTTGCCCCCTTTTAGAACTGGCTCTCCCCTTAAGCGGAACTGGGAAGCTTCAAGATGCCCAAAGGGACTGGTCTACCAGAACATTCCCTTCTCCGAAAAAGGAGACCAAGCAGTTAAAAGCGGCATTTGGGGGGAACACCAAGGTGGCAATAAAATGCTATATATGGTCCCCCCCCAAGCCTTTTGAGGGACGCCTGCAGTGTCCTCCGACACCAGGTGCAATTTTTAATATGGCCGAAGGAGAAGGTTGTTGAATGCAAGGGAATGGCCAGAGCAACTGCAAAAATCAGGATCGTGTATTATGAGTCAAACGTGCATTAAATCAAGCACAGGTTTTGTCCTGGCCCCGCCCACTTCTTTCTCCTGTTCCTGCCTACTTTTTGAAGTGGAGCCCCAACCAATGTGACCCTTGGCTCCAAGTTCTGCGTTTCTGGTTGAAAAAAGACAATTCCTGCATTCTTCCCCTGAGCTTGAATTAAATCCTCTCCCTTCTTCTCGAGTTGGTTGTCCCTAAGCATTATAAGATCTTTTAGAAATCCACCACGGTTATTCAGCAATCTGCCTCCACAGACACATAAAGCCAAGTCTGCAATTTAATCTTTTACAATCCAAGGCAGAGGCAGACAAGTCACTGCCATCTGGTTCCAAACCTCTAAAATCTCCCAGTTTTACCTGAAATCGTTAACATTTCATTTGCTTAGTTCACTAAGACAATGACCGGGAGGCTGCCGTCTGCATCAACCCTTATTGCCACTAATTAACTCGGGGTCCGGCAGTCTTTCCTCGAGGCACACATGTTAAGGCAGCTTGATTTGGAAAAGTAGTATGGCATCCTTTTACTATTCCACTAAATATACATGTTAAACTGGGGAAAGAAATCCAGATTCCATTTCCCCCATGCCTCCAAGGTTTCCAGAAATGCATTATCTTTAAGCAGTAAGCACATAATCATATACCCAACTGGGTTGATAAACACTGAATCAAAACACTTTTCCTTTTATGGCGTTTTCCTCTTCCCTCCACATTCCCAGTCCTTTAGTGTTATTAACTTGGATCGGACAAAAGGCTCAGTGCTGCATCCATTCACATATCTGGTGCAAGGAAGATGACCTTGATGGAGATATGCAAGCTCTGTTCCCAAAGCGACCAGGGCCAAAACATAAGTCCACAAGAGATAGATAATATTTGGAAGAGATTCAGAAACCTCCCTGATTCACTGGAGCATAAGAAGGAAGAGGATGTCAGCAAAATCAGAGTTGCAAGCTTCTGTTATTAGAGCCAGTCTCAATAAAAGTAGTTTTAGCTTTCCTGTGGAACTGATTTCCTGGGCTGGTCTACCTAGTAGGGATGACAAAGGGAGATCAGGTTGATGAACCTGGATGGTGACTACAGGATAGCACTGAGATACTGTACAACTTGCAACAGCCTCAGCCGACATGGCTAAAGGTAAGGAATAGTTAGCAATATCTGGAAGGTTACAAGTGGGGCCACCTCTGACTTAGCAGTGGACTATGTCCAAACCAGTCGGCTCTGAAAGCTTCACTTTGAGTCTGGATAGGCAATGGAATGCTTGCTGTCTCTAACCCATTTCTGAAGTTCTCATCTTCACAAGGTGGACACCTTAAAGGTGTAAGCAAGACCAAAGCATAGCTAAATCAAAATAACGGCTTTGTACACTTCCTTCAAGGGGCGTGGTGGCTCAGCGGGTAAGACGCCAGGCTTGTCGATCGGAAGGTCGCAAGTTCGGAGGTTCGAATCCCTAGCCCTGCATGCGGAGTGAGCTCCCGCACTCGCCCGAAGCTCTTGCCAACCTAGCAATTTGAAAGCATGCAAATGCAAGTAGATGAATAGGTACCACTTCGGTGGGTAGGTAACAGCGTTCCGTGCGTGTCATGCCGGCCACATGACCATGGAAGCATCTTTGGACAACGCTGGCTCTTCGGCTAACAAACGGAGATGAGCACCGGCCCCTAGAGTCGGACACGACTGCACAAATGTGCGGGGGGAACCTTTACCTTTTTTTACACTTCCTTCATATCACAGCTTAGCTTAAATCAAGATGGGTCAACTTTGGGTCAAACCATGGAAAAGCCTCCACCAACCACGGTTTGATGGGATGCCAGAACTGTGCATCCACGGAGAGCAAATTGTGGAAGAGTTCATGCCATGCTGTCAGGAAGGCAGGTGCCCTGTCAACTTAAAAAAAAAACACCTCTTTTCTTTAAGGCAATCACAGGAGCAGCATTTTCCAAAACAATTTAAAGCAGCTGCAGGGCAGAGGAAAAAAAAGAAAGACATGCAGTATTACTCAGAATCCTGAGTAGACCAACAAAGTTAATCGAAGTGCTGAAACCACCGAATAAAAAAATACCCCAGGTTTTTGCTCAGCTTTGAAATTTGGGATGTCTTGCTGATCTGCTGTATCTTAAGAACGTAAGTAATAGCCTGCTAGATTGGACTCCTGGCCCTCCTAGTCCAGCAGTCTATTCTCACAGTGGCCAATCAACTCCACAAGGAAGCCCATTAGTCTTCTAGCAGTTGGCCTTCAGAAGAAGTCCCACTGTCCTCAAGGCTAAAGTCCCCCCATGACTTCCATGAATTTTTGTTGTTGTTCAGTCGTTAAGTCGTGTCCAACTCTTCGTGACCCCATGGACCATGGCAGGCCAGGCCTTCCTGTCCTCCACTGTCTCCCGGAGTTTACTCAAATTCATGTTCATTACATCGGCGATGCTATCTAACCATCTCATCCTCGGCCGTCCCCTTCTCCTTTTGCCTTCAGTCTTTCCCAGCATCAGGGTCTTTTCCAGTGAGTCCTCTCTTCGCATTAAGTGGCCAAAGTATTTGAGCTTCAGCTTCAGTATCTGTCCCTCCAATGAGCAGTCAGGGTTGATTTCCTTTAGGATTGACTGATTTGACCTCCTTGCAGTCCAAGGGACTCTTAAGAGTCTTCTCCAGCACCACAGCTCAAAAGCATCAATTCTTTGACACTCAGCCTTCCTTATGGTCCAAGCCAAGCTGGTAGCCAACACCACATCTTGTGGTAAAACAAACAGAAGGACAACCATGGAGATCATCTGACATCAGAAGTGGAAGCCGAAGAAGGTGAAAGTGGTCAATATTAATTAATTAATCTCCTAATAAGCAGATTGTTTGGAAAATGAAATAAAGAGTTTGTAGGAGTATCCTGGAAATTTTGGATCCGGTCTCTTAATTTGGCAGTCTTGGGACTTAATAAAGGACAGGCTAAGTTGCCTGGGGGTGATGGGAGTTGTAGAAGAACATATTTGGAAGGTACCAAGTTGAAGGAAAGGTCCTTCTAGAAAGTAAATAATAATTAATGCCTGAACGTGAGATGTCATACAAAGATAATGGACAAATCTCAGTTTTACACAATGGCCCGAGGATGCCCTCAAAAATCTCATCTGAACTCTGCTGAGACTTTGGCAATCTCATCCCAAGAGTTCACACAAAACTGCTGAAACCTTGTGAAACCTGGGGATCTTGGGAGTACTCAACTTTTCCGAATAGCTTTTCATTTAAATGAATTGGGCAGAGCTTCATTTAGGGCAGTGTTTTCCAAACTTGGCAACTTGAAGATGGGTGGACTTCAACTCCTGGAATCCCCCAGCCAGCTCCCAAATTTCCCCATGCTGGCTGGGGGTTTCTGGGAGTTGAAGTCCACCCATCTTCAAGTTGCCAAGTTTGAGAAGCACTGATTTAGGGGCATGGTGGATGGCCTGGTACCCATACCTCTTATAGTTGGGCATTGATTTGCTCATGTCTGACCTGCACGGTGATGTATACACTCCAGCATGTTTAGAATAAATAATGAACATTAAAGTAGAATTTACGCGGCACTGAAGACAGCTTTGCAGATTCTTAGAAAAGTTCTCCCTCTGCAAAAGCAGCTTCGGTTTTTCTACTTTATTCTCAAGGAACCTGACTTTTGATTTGGGGGGGGGGGGATGCTGGTGTTCAGCTTATTTGATCGTTGCAAGGAGTGTCAATTTGTTAGCATGCTCATTTCCCCCTAAATATTTTCTCATTACTTGGACACCATCCTGGCTAACCAAACATACCCACTGAAAAAGCCCCATGAAAAGAATTCATCTATTTGGGATTAACAGAAGCGTGGGAAGCTGGTGGGGGGAGGGCTTCATCTTGCATTAAATAAGTGCAAAAACACCACGTTACCCTTGGGAATTTCATCCAAATTCTTTTCTTCGTGAATGAAATGGGAAAAGCAAACGCCTTTTGATCAAGGTGAATGAGAACCAGGATGGAAAAAGCAGGAGAATTTTTCTGCCCAGACTTGTGTTACTGGGGAAAAAAACCCACAAAGCTGCTGATTATCTGACTGCATCTCGCTGCGGAGTGTTGAAGAAGAGAAGATCAAAGGATAATAGGTGGGAAACAAGGCAGACAGCTCCTCTCTTGTTCCAAAGGGAAAGGCTGGGACTAAATTGTCAAAAAGGTTTCAACTGAACATTAGGAGCAGCTTAAAATCCATAATGCAGGTGCAACGGTGGCTGTCGCATTCTCCTGTGCTGTAGACATCAGCTGAGGGCTAGATGGACATCCAGAAGAGGTGACATGGATCCAACATTAAGCAGAAAATTCCTCCCCCAAAGTGATGATTCTACATTCAGCTTCCGATTAACTAGGCACCCAATAAACATAATTGAAAGGAGTGGGCCATTTATGACCCACCAATGGTATGACACTTCCCAGCACTCCAAGATCACTTCCCAGCACTCCAAGATCACTCCAAGATCACAGCAAACCAGTCCTATTTCTTCCCTCAACCACCAGAACTCAAAACCACACTAAAAAAGTTAGCCACTTTGCCGTATGATTTTCGGTCATTTGGGATTGGAAGGCTTTTAAGGGAGGAGAAAACATCCTTGCTCCTTCGTGTGGCATCGTATTTTGCCCTCCAGCTGCTTGAAGAACCAAGTGATGGCCCTCTGATCCCGAGAAAGCTGCCCACCCGGATATAACGTGTGTATGTGTCAAAGCACAGAAATGTTAAAGCTGTGGATTGGTTGTTACATTATGGTTAGAACAAGGCCAGCCCTAATTAAGTAATGGAAGAGTTGAATGTCACAAGCCTCTTCTTCTGAGGTGTCATAAATGGACAGCGATCTACCGAGTTGTTTAAATATAGAACTATGACCAAATTAAGTTCTAAAAGGGGAAAAACAGCTGTATCTGCACCTCATGTTCAGCCACAATATAACCAATTTGGTTTTGGCTTGGCATATTGTATAAACTTCCCAGTAGTAATGTATGGCTGTGAGAGTTGGACCATAAGGAAGGCTGAGCACCGAAGAACTGATGCTTTCGAACTGTGGTGCTGGAGAAGACTCTTGAGAGTCCCTTGGACTGCAAGGAGGTCAAATCAGTCAATCCTAAAGGAAATCAACCCTGACTGCTCATTGGAAGGACAGATGCTGAAGCTGAAGCTCAAATACTATGGCCACCTAATGGGAAGAGAGAACTCACTGGAAAAGACCCTGATGCTGGGAAAGACTGAAGGCAAAAGGAGAAGGGGACGGCCGAGGATGAGGTGGTTAGATAGCATCACCGATGTAATGAACATGAATTTGAGTCAACTCTGGGAGACAGTGGAGGACAGAAAGGCCTGGCGTGCAATGGTCCATGAGACACGACTGAACGACTGAACAACAACAACAACAACAAAAAATTGTATAAACTCAACCGCTGTGGATTTTAAACTATGGTTGGTTGATTCATTCATTCAGTTTCAATGGCTGCCCGCTCATCACGGGTGATGCTGGCCAACAGGCAGTTATAGAAAAACACCAGGAAATAATAAAAAGCAATTCAAACAACACATTGCACTCAGGGTTGGCTCCAAATTTTGGTGAACCCAGCCAACTGGGGCTTATGCAACAGAACATGGCTATAAAACAAGAGTGTAATGTGTGAACCAAGATACTTTCTGCCTTCGCCGTCTAAACAGCATCTCACGAGTAGAGGTGGACACCCAGCATAAATATTTTGAGCTGGGCCTTGCTTGCAAAAAAGAAGGGAGAAACATCATTCACAAGTGCTAAAACAGCAAAGCAATCTTGCTTTTTAAGAGTGCATGCCTAAATAAATCACCCCATGAAGTAAATTGCCCCATGAACATTTTTCTTTTTTTTTGGGGGGGGGGTGCCTTTGAGTCAAACTCGACAATATTTTTTGGGGGGCTTGGGCTTGAAAAAGAAAAGCAATTCAGCAACCTAAAACTCTTGTTGCTTGTAGCATTCTTGAAGAAGAAAGAAAACCACAACGATGCATAAGGTATGCTGACAGCTTGCTGCACCTGCAAACCGCAATTAAGCCTCAGCACAATCCATCACACTGCAAAATTCAATGCTAATTACCCTCCACGTGAACATCTTTAGCACAGCGATGTGTTGAACTCCATAAAAACAATACAGTTTAGAAAGGCGTTTAACAGTGTCAGCAGGAAAAAAAAAGGCTCTACTGTATATGAAGTATGCTCAGGTGCCTATAAATAATGCCTTTTTCAAAAGTAACTTTCAAAAAAATCCTCCTCTCCTAAGAATAGAACTCTAAACAGCGACTTGCTTATTTTGGAAATTCAAACAATTGGGTTCTAAGCAATGGTTAGTACAAACCGTGTTTTGTCTTGATCTTGAAGCTCAGGAACTCGATTGAGAAGCTGTAAGTACGGGCGGTTCGGTTTAGCCCTAGCCACTTTACAAACCTGGGCAGCTGGGATTCATTCAATCAATCGTGGTTAAGCAAACACTGACCAACAATGGGTCTGGTAGAAGGATATTTTCACGTTTGTAAGCCCAAATGGTTCAGACAGCAAAAACTAGCAAATTTTTTCATTGTCATGAGCAAAACGCCACTAATAAATGAGAGGCAAATCACACAGTAAAAATTCCATTTAATGACTGTTCATTAATGAAAGAGGAACACCAAGGGAAAAGAGTCATTAAATGCATCTGGCAAAATCTGACGGAGGATCTTATTGTATAATGAGGAATTGTTCTTCAATCAATTATATGAATCCAACACAAGCTGTCCCTTTTGGCTGTTCGAAGTCGAATGAGCTCAGGCTGCAACTTGCTCAAGATTATTTATGATCAGGTCTAGACCCACCCTTTATCTCATACAACTCAAGGGGGTGCACAGAATGCTTCCTTCCATTTTCCCCACAACAACAACCCTGTGAGGTGGGTTGGGTTGAGGGAGAAGGACCGGCCCAAAGTCACCCAGCTGGATGATGGAGGATTAGAACTCACGCTCTCTAGTCCCCCGTCAGCCCCAGAACTTGGGTCTCACTCCTCCAAGTCCCAAACCTTCACCACTATCTCACCCCTAAGAGCAATTCCAAAGAAATTATCAGGGAGGGGGGGAATGAAAAGCTTTTTCAAGGGGAAGAAAACTTTGTTCAGCACAGCGTTAATTATTTCATCTTCTTGAGAGGATGAAGTTCAGGGAGAAAAAATTCTGACGTGGAGGAGGAAAAAGAAGAGGTATGAAATGCAGACTGGCTGGGGGCCTTCCATCTCTCACACCACTTTCCTTTCTAGAAGCTTTTAGCTTAAAAATTAATCATCTCTCCGATACAGACCCCTTTGTGCTAGCTGTCTGATGCGTGCTAGATTTGATCTGTTGGAAACGAACTACCTTGCCTTAATATTTCATGGAAAAGGGATGGAAAATCCAACACCAGAAACTGGAGCCGGGGTTAGCACTGAAAGCTACGGAAAGCTCCTTCGATGCACCCAGTGCGGAAGAGCGATGGAGCTATTAGAAATAAATTCAAGAGACAAGGTAATATTAGAAAGATAGTGTCGTGCAGGAGGGGGCCACTTCTTTATGTACCTTTTTACACTCCTCCACACTCAACTGTTACCCGCCACTTAATTCCTTTGCAAGTTGCCCATCATTATGTGCTGCGAGCAACAGGAAAGTCCATTTCCTTATATGTTTCTCGTAAAGCCATGTCATTATACAGGCCTGTTTTAAGCAATTAAAATTAAGCAAATCCCCCATTTAAAACTTCAACGTAAACCGCTTCCCCAGAGGCAGGAGAACAATTTAATCATCGAGGAATTAAAACTAAGTATCAGGAACAGGACTACAAAATCCATTTTGCACCTCCATTAAGTTCACTAGGGGACCTCAGCCCGGATATTCTCCCACAGTCTACTCCAGGGTTTCCCAACCAGGGTTCTATGGAACCCTAGGGTTCACTAGGGGTTCCCTGGGAGATCACGATTTATTAAAAAAAATATTTCACATTTGGGCCACTTCATATGAAAGAGGTAAGTTTCCTTCTTTATTTCCAGTTTAAGAACACTGAAAATGCATATAGACAGGCCTACCCATCAAACAAATAGAATAATTTAGAATAGAACACTCTACCCCCAGAGGTGAGGCAGGCCCCATCGCTCCTGGCCTTCCGGAAGAACTTAAACACCTGGTTCTGCCCTCGCCTGGGATGGGGATGGGAACAGCTCCTCCTGGGGATGGCTGGTGCCAGAGAGCCCTTTTAAATACAATCTGATCGCCTCCTGGATTTTATATTTAATTTATTTGTATTTATATGATGATTGTGTATTGTACTACTTTTTATCTATTTTAATTATTGTCTCTTTGTAAACCGCCCAGAGTCCCCTTCGGGGGAGATGGGGCGGTGACAGAAATCGAAAGAATAAATAAAAATAAATAAAAAAATAATAATTTTGTAACTTCTGGCCTATCTTTGAGCCTGAATGGGCAGGGGTTCCTTCCCCGAGGACTGAAAAATATTTCAAGGGTTCCTCCAGGGTCAAAAAGTTGAGAAAGGCTGGTCTAGCCTACCGTGCAAAGGTGTGAAGCAGATGAAGAGCCATTGGAGAAAAGGGAAATCATAAACTTCATACAGATCAGAGATTTGTTTTGCAACTTGAACATCTGTCTAGAAAGCTCCAGAGCTTGGGTGGATTACAAATCAACCAACCGACTGTCAAACAAACATAAATAGGGAGGCATATTGGGCTGGGGGAAAATGACTTAGAGAAGAAAGCAATGTCTTCTTCTCCTTACAGATTGTTGTAGGCCAGCCTAAAGTTGCTCCTGATGAGATTGGGAAATGATTTCCGTTTAAACGGTGTTTTGAGTATTACAAAGCTGCCACGCCAGATGTTATAGACGTGACACCAACAGGGAAATCTAACTAGGAAGAAGCAATCCAGATGTTTCCAATACGTGGGACCCTTGGAAATACTGCGAGGAAATCCACTGCACTGGTTAATTTTCTCAGAGAGCGGCTTCTCAGAAGGAGCTGTGAATGCTGCCAAGGGGAAGAACACCCCTAAGAGATACGTCTTGAAGAGCCAGTTTGGTGCCGTGCTCAAGGCACCAGGCTAGAAACTGGGAGACCATGAGTTTGAGTCCTGCCTTAGGCATGAAGCCAACTGGGTGACCTTGGGCCAGTCCCTCTCTCTCAGCCCTAGGAAGGAGGCAATGGCAAACCACTTCCAAAATCTTGCCAAGAAAACTGCAGGGACTTATTCTTATTCTTATTGAGCACCATTCTGGTGTAGAGATCAAGACACCAGGCTAGAAACCAGGAGACCGTGAGTTCTATTCCTACCTTAGGCACGAAGCCAGCTGGGTGACCTTGGGCCAGTCACTCTCTCTCAGCCCTAGGAAGCGGGCAATGGCAAACCACTTCCAAAATCTTGCCAAGAAAACTGCAGGGACTTGTCCAGGAAGTCACCAGGAGTCAAAAATTGACTCAAAGGTGTGTGTGTGCACGCGCACACACACACACACACACACACACACACAAGAAATATATCACTAATGGGTTTCAATAATTTAGGGGCAAGGCTATCAAGTGCTAAAGTTTTCCTCCTTTTGCTTCTCAATTCAGTTTGCTCTGGAAATAGATCAAACATTGCATATCTCCAGGTAGTTATCTGAACTGAAGAAGCAATTATGGAATTTCATAATGCTTCAAAGGCAGATAGAGCTGGTCCATTGGTGAGGGATTGCTCCACATTCTTGGCTTGTGGGTATACAAATGGGATGACACTCTTTTCTCTTGACAACCACTTGGCTAGCAAGCTACCTCTGCCCCCTCCCCTCATATCAGTTTGCAGCCATCTCTACTGACAACCAAGTAATGGGCTATTTCAACTGTTCCGCTTTATTCAGTGATGGTCAGAGTCCATCACAAACACTGTATATCTTCCAGGGACTACATTTAAGGATACAGACAATCTGGAACAGATAAAGGAAAGAGCAATGAGGTTGTTCAAGGACTGGAGACTTAAGTCTTATGAATTGGAGAACCTGAAGGAACCAGGAATGTTTAACCTGAAAAGAGAGATTACAGGGGGGATTATGATAGCACCATTCAGGTATCTGAAAATATAGCAACAGAAGGCGGCCAAGATCTTTTAGAAGGCAGGACAGGGAATAATGGTTATTAGTTACTGGAAAACCGATTCTGGTCAAAGGTTAGAAAACTTTCTTAACAATAAGAGCAGTTAGACAATGGAATCTATTACACAAGTAGCAAAGGTTGGAGCATTGTCTGCTCTGGGTGCTTTTATTTGGATTTCTGCATTGACCAGATGACATCAATGGTCTCTTTCAATTCTAAGATACTATGACTGTGGATGGACTTGCAAATTAGATGATCTGAAGCTGGAATAAAAATGAGCATCAATGTCTACCCTGTCGCTTCATTCATTCATTCATTCATTCATTCATTCATTCATTCATTCATTAAATTTATATTTCTTTACATCATCTTCTTATACCATGTGGCAATTGTCAATCATCCCTTTCTCCAGGGGCTTTAAAACAGCATACATGGACTCTCTCCTCTTCTCATCTTCACCATAACCTTACAAGCTACTGAGAGAGCACATGAGCTTCATGGCCAATTTCCAAGATTTGAACCCTGGCAAAGATGGGGTTTTTAGAATATACCATGACTGGTATTTCCAAACCAATAGGCCACTGGATCCTAATCTACACTTCAGAAAGTCTGTAACAGAAAGTTAAAAATGCATAAAAGTGCAAGTGCATTAGGGGAAAGTGTATACAAAAATATGCACCCTGGTTTTAAAAAGTACACAAATGCACTGCATTGAGGAAAACTAAAAGATAGTATTTCAGTAAATGCATACTCCAAAAAGCTTTTTGTCAGCCTTCTGGTATAAGATGTATTATTTCTGCCCAACATCCACAGCCCTAGCCATGTTTACATATCACATTGACTCCAATGGGGTCAATCCTTCATGGCTATTTTTGGTGATTGTTTAAGTAAGAGGGTGTTTTTCTAAGTGTTCTTCTTTTAGATGAAGAAGATCCTTCCCCTTTCGCTTACCATCCATGGAATCTCCAACAGTGGTGACAGAAGATGGATATGAAAAAATCACTTTCTGGTTCCTTAGTCCAGAAAGTGACAGATTGCACCAGAAACCGCACAGGAATGGGGAACTGGGGGAGAAGCAGGAAGAAGTCACACCCGGCCACGTAGGACATTACTCATACTAACTAATATGGGGTGGTTTGTCCTTCTGATTCTTCATCTGAAGAAACGCAACCAACTGAGCTACAAAGCAGAACAGCCTTCTCTTGTACTTGTCCGAGTTTCTCAGGAAGATCTATGCCCTATCTCATGTATGACACTAAGTCAAGCATGGGGAACCCACAGCCCTCTAGCAGTACTAAATACAATCCCCAACTAGTGAGAAAACAACTTCAGGAAAGCCACAGGTCCCTCAACCCTACCAGAGATGAAGGTCTCTCAGCATCTTGATAAACAAGGATGTGTTCATAATCAAATCAAAGCAAAGCATTTCAACAAATCCCCAAATAGGTGCTCAAAAAACATCGCTGCCTATATAAGGTCATCCTCTTTGGGCATGGGATGAGAGTTAGGTGATGGATTAGGAGAAAACATGCAATTATGCTTAGCAAGGTTGTGGGAAGTAGAAGGAGAAAATGGAGAAGGTGGATGGACCAGATCAAAGATTCTTGGAAGTTCCTTGCATGAACTATAAGTTATTACTGGAGATAATTTAGGGTGCCAAGGGGAAGACAATGGAGAAGGTGGGTGGACCAGATCAAAGATTCCTGGAAGCTCCTTGCATGAACTATAAGTTATTACTGGAGATAATTTAGGGTGCCAAGGGGAAGACAGTGGAGGAGGACTGGACCAGATTATTGGAATATCCTTGGATGAATTACAGATTAGTATTGGAAACAGGTTACAGGGGCAAGGATTTGTTCTTACAGTCATTGGAAGTTGAACTTGACTCAATGGCATCTAGGTAATTTTCATAGAAATCTCTGGCCACTATAGACCCCTGGAGCAAAATCCAATTCACTTCCAACCAAGCTAATTCATGCCAAACCAATTCCATGAGTTCCAAGGGCACACGATGTGCGTTTCAACCTGTTTTCCTGGTCCTATCCCCCCACCCCGCCCCTCCCCATGTCTTTCCCTTAATTGCTTTTATGTCTGATCTTTGGGACTACTGTAACTTCCTTGCACTGCTGAAAACAGCGTGTTTCAAAATTGTGGTGTTATCAGCTTTACTCCAGACCTACTGGTGGGGAAAATTCCTGCTTATAGAAGGAAAATAGAGTTGAGGTCTTTAAATCAGCCTAGAGAAACTGACTACAAGGCATTCTGAAATTGACAAGACTGGAGGTGTGAAACTGACAAAGGAACTGACAATGCACCAAAGGGATGGTGGACAGGGGGAGAATCTTCATCTTAGGTTCACTCAAAGAATTGTGGGCTAGAAAAAACTTTCCATTCAGAAAAACTAACCACAAATGCATGAGGCTGACTTGTGTGCGATGGTTATGCTAATAGTTTCCCAAAATATTCTAGCACCTGCTGGTTGTCCCACAAAGCTGTGTTTTCAGAAACTTCTCTAACTGTGCTTCGCACGCAAAATCAGATTCTGTTCCAGGACCAAGTTAAGGACAGCCATAATAATATTTTTGTATAATTATTTAGATTTATTTTGGGAGCTCAAGATGAGCCATCACTTCAGCAACAATCCTGGTGGATCTCTCTTGTTCTCGCACATGCTTGAAATACTAAGATACGTGTTTACAGCAGTGAGAATAAATTTTGCTCAACACTGGAAGAAAGACACAACTCCGACAATATTTGATTGGGAACTTAAGCTTGGAGAATACACAGCAATGGCAAAACTAACAGTATATATACACAATAGAAGTTTAACTAAGTAAGAACGGTTCCAATATATACAACACATCATGCGGCATGGCAAATATAATCACAGTCTGGCTTTTAGCTAAATGCCTACATATATTGCAAATTAGCAGATGTATAAAAAGGGGGAAGTCAGAAACCTAATAATTCTTTTTTATTTTCCTTTTTCTTTCTTTCTACTTTTTGGTATTTTAATTCTTGCTAAATTTGCTCTGTAAATCCATTTTTCCCCTTTCATTAACATGATACACACACACGCACACAAACCAAATAACAATACAATGGAGGCTTTAATATTAAGTAATTAGTTTAAGATTAAAACCTTTATCATACAACAAATACTTTGATGTGAGTTGCCATGGTTCTTTTTCAATATCATACTCAACTTTTGGATGAAAAAGCTAAACAATTTTATGCTTGTAATAGGGACACATCCTATATTGCAGTAAATATTGGTAGAACATTTTTTCTTCTTCTCTATTTTCAATACTCTAAGCTATCTAAATAGAATGTCAATAGTCTTTAATTATATTAAATAAACATCACTACATTGAAATAATACAATGTATCAAGATTTATAACCACACAATAAAAAGGGGGGAAAAAGGAAGGGCGCCGAGTCTTCGAGAGATAGGACTGCCTCAATGCTTTACGCCAGAGCTTTCCAAACTGTGTGTGGCGATACAAAAGTGTGTCGCCACACACAGTCTGGTGTGTCACCACACAACCCGGAAGCGCTGATCATCATCAGCGCTTCCGGATTTCCCCGCGGCGACACACCAACGGCGGCGCGCAAAAGCCCGAAAGCGGCAGCAGCGCTTCCGGGTTTTTGCGCGCTGCCGCAATGGCGGCACTTCCGGGTTTTCCCGCGGCGACACACCAACGGCGGTTGGTGTGTCGCCCCGGGAAAACTTTGGAAAGCCCTGCTTTACGCTGTGGGTTTGGAAGGATAATTCAATTGTTTTGCAAAGCACTTCAGTTATTGTTTGACACAATGCTAGTAATCTAATGGACCAAATCCAACAGAGGTAAAGTGGATGGAATGACTACAGGTAGTCCTCGCTTAACAACCATTCATTTAGTGATGGTTCGGACTTACAAATGTGCTGAAAAAACCGACTTACGACTGGTCCTCACACTTACGACCGTCACAGTATCCCTGCGGTCACATGATCACGATTTGGGCACTTGGCAACTGGTTCACATTTATGACTGTCACAGGGTCCTGTGGTCACATGATCACCAATTTCGACCTTCCCCGCCAGCTTCCGGCGAGCAAAATCAACGGGGAACTGCAAGATTCGCTTAACAACCACGTGGTTCGCTTAATGCCCGTGGTGATTTGCTTAACGACTGCCGCAAAAAAGGTTGTAAAATTGGGTCAGATTCGCTTAATGACCGCTTCACTTAGCAACCGAAATTCCAGTCCAATAGCTGAAAGTTGCTCAACTCTGGTTAAGTTGTTATTGCAAGAGCATACCTGAACCCTGAAAAGCCTTCCTGCTCATTTCATCCTCAGCATAAAACTCCTTCCTTGAGTGAAGAGAAGTAGGTATTTTGAAATTACATGTATAGGAATTACGCAGAGCGAGCTGCTCAGGCAGGATCACATCAGGCGTGCGCCGAAAAATCCCAGCTTACACACAGCAGCAACAAAAAAAGGCAACCGCTTGGGGTCTAAGTACTTTCATCCGACAGAAAGAAGGGATCTCATCTCTATATCTGAGTAGCTTAAGACACCCAGCTGGCAGCTGTGATCATTAAGGCCATTATGTTTTTAATCCAAATATGTGACTCTATTTTAAAAAACAGCCTGCTTGGATATCTGTCCTACTAGCAGGGGCCAGAAGGTATTCTGGTGTCACCGCGATGCAGAAAACGCTTCCATTTTATGCTGCCACGCTGCTAAACTCCAGCAAGGCAACACGCCAAGATGCGAGCAAATTGAAACACTGCAAGGTATTATTATTCTCGTGGTGTCCACGCCAACAGCTTTGTTTACTTCGTTTACGCAAGAAGATGGGGAGAATTAAAAAAAAGAAAGCCAACTGCTATCAGGAGGCAGCCCGTAGAAACTAAACACAAGACGGTCGACAGGCCCAGATGGAACAGTGGGGACCAAGGAAATCCTTCCACCCAAGAAGCCATCCAGCAGGTCACGCAACGACCTGAAGAGGTGATGAAAGGTCGCCACAGCCCAATAAATGGAAGGGAAACAGATGCAAATTTGACAGTGTTATCAGCATCTGCAGTTAGTGGCCTTGGTCCAAAGGAGTACAGACTCATGTGGCAGCCTGTTCCACTGGTTGACGGTGTCATATACTTCTTAATGAGTACAACTAACTCCATGTAAAGTCCAATGATAGTTCTTTTATTCTTGTGTGATTCGGGCAGAAAACAAAGCAAGTATTTAATTACAATTAGTTAATAATAAATGGATAAAATGACAAGATCTTCTAAAGCAGAGCTTTCCAAACTGTGTGTCGGGACACGTTAGTGTGTTGGTTGCAGTGTCTGGGTGTGTTGCGGCTGCTGCTGCCTCCGAGCCCTGCCAGGATTCTGCGCAGGTCCTAGTGCCTGCCTTGTGCCCTGCTGTGATTCCACGCAGGTCCTAGTGCCTGCCTTGTGCCTGGCTGCCTCCAAACCTGCCCTGCCAGGATTCCATGCAGGTCCTAGTGCCTGCCTTCTGCCTGGCTGCCTCCAAACCTGACCTGCCAGGATTCCACGCAGGTCCTAGTGCCTGCCTTGTGCCTTGCTGCCTCCAAACCTGCCCTGCCAGGATTCCGCACAGGTCCTAGTACCTGCCTTGTGCCTGGCTGCCTCCAAACCTGCCCTGCCAGGATTCTGCGCAGGTCCTAGTGCCTGCCTTGTGCCCTGCTGTGATTCCACGCAGGTCCTAGTGCCTGCCTTGTGCCTGGCTGCCTCCAAACCTGCCCTGCCAGGATTCCATGCAGGTCCTAGTGCCTGCCTTCTGCCTGGCTGCCTCCAAACCTGACCTGCCAGGATTCCACGCAGGTCCTAGTGCCTGCCTTGTGCCTTGCTGCCTCCAAACCTGCCCTGCCAGGATTCCGCACAGGTCCTAGTACCTGCCTTGTGCCTGGCTGCCTCCAAACCTGCCCTGCCAGGTTTCCGCGCAGGTCCTAGTGCCTGCCTTGTGCCCTGCTGTAAGAGTGTGTCACGAAATGATGCATGTCTAAAAAGTGTGTCACCAACATGAAAAGTTTGGAAAGCTCTGTTCTAAAGCTTATTACAATAATATATTAGGTTAACCATCAACTTTTCCTGTCCACAATTGCCCACAATTGATCTCAATTGCCCACAACTGCCAGACAAGGCATCAACTTAATATCAGTAGACAACCAGGTCAACTGTGCCCAACTAGGCTACCCAAGTTGCTGTCAAGATTCACCTCACCAGGCTTCCTTAATAGTATCTCATCGATACTTACATCCACTCCTAACAGTTGGCCAGACGTGTTAGAGTGGGCTGGGAGTCAGACATTCGGGCTTCCCCCACTCCCTGTGGAGAGTCTCTAACCTCAAGGGTCCCATTTGCAGGTCATCCTTCTTTTATAGCTGACTGTGTTAAATCCAAATTCACGTCAGAGTCAGTGTCAGAACTGTATGTGTCACAGCCAGTTGAGCGTTGTTCTGATCTGGTTCGGACCTTATTGTTTTGCATAGTTCTGACCTTGCATCCCTTGTTCCGTACCCTCCGTACACCCACTATCTGTTCCAACTCTTATCTGTTGCTGATAACACACTCCCATACATTCCTCATTCCATGCATACCAGCAATGTGAACACCCCAGTGGGTTCATTGACAGGACAAGCATGGCTCACTACCTGGTTCTATCAAAACTATGATTTTATATATTTTATATGAACTTATTACTATAATCAATATATAATTTCATTACAACAGCTTATACTAGTGTTTCTCAACCTTGGCCACTTTAAGATGGGTGGACTTCAACTCCCAGAATTCCCCAGCCAGCCATGCTGGCTGGGGAATTCTGGGAGTTGAAGTCCACCCATCTTAAAGTGGCCAAGGTTGAGAAACACTGGATTATACAGTCAGGAAGCTCCTCTTATTGTCTACCCTGAATCTACTTCCTTGTATTTTTAACCCACTGGTTCTGAAATAAGTCCATCCCCTCTTTTTTGTGACAACCCTTCATATATTTGAAGACTGCTATCATTTCCCTCTGTCATCCCCATTTCAAAGCCTTCCTATCCAAGCAGCATCTCTGGGATTCTGGGTAGAGATGAAAAGGTGCCCCTACATTTACATCTATAAAGAAGACTCCCCAAACTTCCAAATGTCCGTTCTGACCCAAGAAGGTAGCCAACGTCCAAGGCAACACCTATTTGAAAAGGCCACAGAATTTCAAACTATTCAGAGTTGAGTAAGGGATGGCTGCATATCTTAAGTTAGATTTGGCAGATAAAGAAGCCAAAGAGCTCTTGATGATGTTGAAGCTCTGAAGCTACCAGAACCAGCGGAGATGGATGGGGGGAACTGAGGTTCAACCACATCTAGAAGACAATGGCTTCTCCAACTGGGATAGGCCATGTCACACAACCCACCCCGCACAAGAGATTCGACTTGAAGTTAAAACAGAGGTCGGTGCTAGGCCTTTATTCAGAAGGGGGAGGCTAAGCTAAAATAAGTCACCATTTATGAGAAAGGAAATGATGCAAGTTGACACTTAAATGATTATTTACAACCCTAAGATGCAAGCTTAGCTTTAAATTAAATTGATTCTGCAATGTCAACCCTCCCCTTCCTTATCAGCGACTTTCTTTAAGAACAAACATCCTATTCAGCAGAATATTTCACGGACATAATAGGCTATAGATATAGCAGTAATGTGACTGTGGCATTATTGTGCATGAAGTGCAGCCTGTTCATTCTTGGCCACGTCTTTTTATTGAATTTCTCCTTACAATTTCACATGCGAACCTATCATCACTCCGCCCACGTAAAATACTAGGCGACCAACTGAACATTTCAGTGATTGAAACTTCAGAAGATTCTCTTAATCGAGCATAATAATAAGAGGATGCATTAGAAATGTTCTCTGTTAAGCCCTAATGGCAGAAAGTGAAGAGCAACTAAAGAGCCTCTTGATGAGGGTGAAAGAGGAGAGTGCAAAAGCTGGCTTGAAACTCAACATGAAAAAAACCCAGATCATGGCATCTGGTCCCATCACTTCCTGGCAAATAGAAGGGGAAGAAATGGAAGCAGTGACAGATTTTATTTTCTTGGGCTCCAAGATCACCGCAGACGGTGACTGCAGCCATGAAATTAAAAGACGCTTGCTCCTTGGGAGGAAAGCTATGGCAAACCTAGACAGCATATTAAAAAGCAGAGACATCACCTTGCCGACAAAGGTCCGTATAGTTAAAGCTATGGTTTTCCCAGTAGTAATGTATGGCTGTGAGAGCTGGACCATAAGGAAGGCTGAGCGCCGAAGAATGGATGCTTTCGAACTGTGGTGCTGGAGAAGACTCTTGAGAGTCCCTCGGACTGCAAGGAGGTCAAACCAGTCAATCCTAAAGGAAATCAACCCTGACTGCTCATTGGAAGGACAGATGCTGAAGCTGAAGCTCAAATACTTTGGCCACCTAATGTGAAGAGAGGACTCCCTGGAAAAGACCCTGATGCTGGGAAAGACTGAAGGCAAAAGGAGAAGGGGACGGCAGAGGATGAGATGGTTAGATAGCATCACCGATGCAATGAACATGAATTTGAGCCAACTCCAGGAGACAGTGGAGGACAGGAAGGCCTGGCGTGCTATGGTCCATGAGGTCACGAAGAGTCGGGCACGACTAAACGACTGAACAACAACAACAAAAGCCTTCTCTCCCGAAACCAAGCACAACCATCCAGCTTACAAGTTCAAACTATTCAATTTAGGATCTGCCGTTCACTGCTGCAAGAAACATGTTCTTCTCTTTCACAGAAGGAATGAAATCCATTGGCAGCATTGAAGAATTATGCCCAGGGTCTTCAGGATGGGCAACTGGTGGCCCCAGAGTTGATGCAGCCTGCAAATGGACACTTATCTTTGCAAAGCTGGCTGCTCCCAATGCCGCCCCTTTCTGGCATAGCTCACCTAACAGGACACCCTGTGATGGAATCCTCTGATCCTGGGAATTCCAAAACTTTGCAGAACATGAACAGATGGGCATTCCTTCTACAGCTCCTAATCAGGTGGGAACCTCCCCCGGAGTTGAGAGACAGTTAGAAAGAGGATCAAAGGCATCAAGGAGGCCCCCAACTTAACGTGCCCATTAATAAATGAGGTCTGTAGTTCTCAAAATTCTGTAACCCAATCTCTTTTTCCTTGCAATGAATCTGGCTAGTGAGAGCCTTTGAGATTCTTGCTTTCTTGGTTGTGAGCAGCTGTTAGAGCAGTGTTTCTCAACCTCAGCAATTGCGAGATGGGTGGACTTCAACTCCCGGAATTCCCCAGCCAGCATGAATTCTGAATTCATTCAATGAATTCAATGAATGAATTCAATGAATGAATTCCCAGAATTCTGGGAGCTGAAGTCCACCCATCTCGCAATTGCTGAGGTTGAGAAACACTGTGTTAGAGGAAACACAACCAAAGCAATTTCACTATTTTGCCCCAGCCAGAAGCACAATTGAAATGGGTGTTCATTCAGTACATTCAAGAGTCCTGCTGGACCAAGCCACCGTTCAGGAAACTCACCAGCCTAAACTGAAGGACAATAAGCTTCTTTTCTTCAACTGATATAGATCCCGGCCATTCTGGAGGCCATCGAGTTTAATAGCCATTCATAGCTTGATTTTCCAGGAATGTGTTTGCTCCCCCTTTAAAGCTGTCTAGATGGCCATCACCTCATCAAGTGGCAGTGAATTCCACACTGCCTTGTGTAAAGAAGCCCTTTCAATGCCCTCACTCCCACTTCACACATTGTCAAAGGAGGAGAAAAACTGTCCCTAATTTCCATAACACACGATTTTCTATGGCTAAGAAACCCCAATTGCTTTAAAAAGGTAAAGGTTCCCCCTGCACAGTTGTGCAGTCGTGTCCGACTCTAGGGGCCGGTGCTCATCTCCGTTTCTTAGCCGAAGAGCCAGCGTTGCCCGAAGACGCTTCCGTGGTCATGTGGCTGGCATGATGCACGCGGAACGCTGTTACCTTCCCACTGAAGTGGTACCTACTTATCTACTTGCATTTGCATGCTTTCGAATTGCTAGGTTGGCAAGAGCTGGGGCGAGTGCGGGAGCTCACTCCATCACACGGGGCTCGGGGCTCGAACCTCCGAACTTGCGATCTTCCGATCGACAAGCCTGGCATCTTACCCGCTGAGCCACCACGCCCCCTTTCAATTGCTTTAGTCTCCACTATATTTTAACAATTTCCCAAATAGTTTGAAGTCAGTGGTTGCATTCACACAACACACTTATGGTTATCAATGAATCGTGTTGGGGGTTGGCCTTGAGCCATTAACTAACCAAGCAGGCTGGGTTCACGCTACATTCTAAGTCACTCCAAACCCCCAAACATGGCTACAACGAAACCCATCAAGCATGCTGTGTCAATGCAGCCACTAGATCTTTCACTGGTTTGGATGAGCATGTTCTGTGAACCCAACCAATACAAGCATGAAGAGATGCATCGCAGGAAGCTCTGAACACAGGTGGAAGCCATATTCCTCAACGCTGAATATGGAACCAACTGGCCATCAGATCTAAAGGTGACTTTTGAGCCTTGTTGAAGTTAGGGTTTCAGTTTAACCCCAGATGGAGAGGGACATGGAGCAAAATCTTTTAAGTGCCCAGAATTTCCAACCGCAAAGAAACAGGTAGAAACTACAGGTAGTCCTTGCTTAACAACCACAATTGGGACCAGAATTTTGGTTGCTAAGCAAAGTGGTCATTAAGCGAACCTGGCCTGATTTTATGACTTTTGAGACGGCCGTTAAGTGAATCATCGCAGGCATTAAGCAAACCATATGGTCGTTAAGTAAATCATGTGGCTCCCCATTGATTTTGCTTGCCAGAAGCTGGCTGGGAAGGTTGAAAATGGTGATCATGTGACGTTGCGACGGTCACTAATGTGAACCGGCTGCCAGGCACACAAATCGTGATGATGTGACTGCGGGGACACAGCAACGGTTGTAAATGTGAGGACCGGTCTTAAGTCAGTTTTTCAGCACTGTCATAAGTCCGAACCGTCACTAAACAAATGGTTGTTAAGCGAGGACTGCCTGTACCATAAAAATAAGTGTGTGGCAGAGATGCCTTGTTCAAGATTGTAGTCGCCACTGTGTTTCTTTTCCTGCTAATTTTCTCCAATGACCAATTAGCTTTCCATCTGCCTGGAACATGAACATGCCCAGTACTTATTGCATCTTCTTCCCCATATGTACTGTCTCATAATAATTTTTCAGAGTTCCTCCCTGTGCATGTTCAATGCTGCTTTATTTAATTTTTTCCTGGCATTCACACCTGGACATTGGAAACAGGCCGAAATTCTCCCCATATTGGTTTCCGGCACCCGCTTTAACACCATGATTTAGATGGCAACATTTCCAAAGTCAGGATTACAGAGAAAGAATATTACCAATTAATACCAACAATTATTATCTCCGAGCTGTTATTGGCCCCGTGCAAAACACAATGCCTAACAATGCCTGCACTGATCCGAGAAGGAAATTGTGTGCCCGCTACAAAATAAGAACGAACCGAAAAACATTCATTACTTGTTGGATGTTATTACAGCAACAGTAATTATGCTTTCAAAGCCTGAATCCTCAGCTGGTGTGAAAGAAAGGAAGGAAGGAAGGAAGGAAGGAAGGAAGGAAGGAAGGAAGGAAGGAAGGGAGGGAGGGACAGACAAACCTACTGCCTATAATGTTCACTTTTGTAGCCACTAATGCTCTCATTTAGCCAGAGGTTCACAGAGCACCACAATTACATCAAGAGTATCTGAATCCTATCAGACAGCTTCCTTTTTCTCAAAACCATATGTTAGCGGTGCCAGATAGAAACCACAGCAATGGAGCTCTGCAGAAAGGCAGATTATGAATATTAAAATAATGATAATAGCAGCAATATATAGGCAGTCCTTGCTTAACGACAATTGGGACAAAAATTTCAGTTGCTAAGCGAAGTGGTCATTAAACAAATCTGACCCAATTTTACGACCTTTTTGCGGTGGTTGTTAAGCGAAACATCGTGGGCATTAAGCGAACCATGTGGTCATTAAGCAAATCACGTGATTCCCCATTGATTTTGCTTGCCAGAAGCCGGCCAGAAAGGTCGAAAATGGCGATCACGTGACCATGGAATGCTGCGATGGTCATAAGTGTGAATCGGTTGCAAAGCGCCCAAATCATGATCACGTGACCGCGGTGACGCTGCGATGGTTGTAAGTGTGAGTTCCGGTCATAAGTCAGTTTTTCAGCATCGTTGTAAGTCCGAACCGTCACTATACAAATGGTTGTTAAGCAAGGACCACCTGTATCATTCAGTAGTTCAGGGCTAGAGAACTCCAGAAACGCTGGCCACTAGCCAAACTAGCTGGGAGCCACAGCTCAACCACATCTTGGGCTCAGAGTTTCTTTTTTTATTAGAAGCCTTGTAAGTCAGTGTTCCTCAACCTTAGCAACTTGAAGATGTGTGGACTTCAACTCCCAGAATTCCCCAGCCAGCAACGCTGGCTAGGGAATTCTGGGAGTTGAAGTCCACACATCTTCAAGTTGCTAAGGTTGGGGACCCCTGTTGTAGGTGGCCTCCATCCACAGATCTGCTCCCCCCCTGCATTGCTGAACTCAAAGTAAACCTCACTTTTGCAGAGATTTATTTTCCCCCGCCTATAAAGAGGAAAGTTGAAGGGTTGACTTTTTGAAGAGGGGAGACAAAACAAGCAAGATATTGCTCATGGCAGTAGCTACTACTGTAATGGTTAATAAATAATTACAATTCAGGCATCCACCAAAGCTATGCTCATCATTTCCTAATTGTAGGGCAGATGTTTTCTCCCTCTTGGATTCATAAAAATGCCCAGCTGGGGAAACATATACAAGGGATCTCTGGAGAACATGAGGGAATCAAAGCCCAGGAGATGAAATAAAGACAACCATGCGGGATTCCACTGACCTACAGGTAGTCCTTGACTTACGACCATCCATTTAACAACAGTCCAAAGTTAAGACGTCCTCCGAATGGGTGCTTTATGGCCTGTAAAGCACTTCTGAGCGTCGCAAAATGTTGCACCCCCATGGTGACATGATCGCATTTCGGGCACTTGGCAACCAGCTCGCATTTACGACCGGTTGCAGCATCCTGCGGTCACATGATCGCATTTTGCAACTTTTTTGCTGTTTTCCAGCAAAAAAAGCCCATTGGGGAAGTTGGATTCGCTTAATGACCTGTGATTCACTTAATGACCACTGCAAAAATGGTCGTAAAATTGGGTCTGGATTCACTTAACAACCGCATCGCTTAGCAACCTAAATTCTGGTCCCAACTGTGGTCGTTCAGCGAGGACTACCTGTATACTATTCCCTTTTGGAGTAAGACGTATTAGGCAAACCACAGGAAAGGAGTAATTAAATAATAATAATAATAATAAAAACTAATTGCAGGAATTAAGAAAAAAAGAAAAATAGCTAAATCTTGTTTCCCCCAACACCATTCACTCTACCTCTCCATGCGTTTATACCCATGGAAACTTCCCTTTCAACAGGTGATATCTGGGTGTGTTTGTCTGAAGGCAATGCAACTGGCCATGGAATATTAACAGGATTCATTTGAAGAGAGGGGGAGAGACGCAAGGCATTTTACCGACACACAGAATTGCAGGGAACTCGATTGCAAGAAATTAGAATGCGCCAGAAAAAGACAAAGCATATAACATAACGGTTGCACCCACCTCTATTAAAACTGGGTCCCCCTCCCTTCCAGTTACCTTGGCAGCTCGCATTACATCTTATCAAGGTAACTTCAACCACACTTCCCACCTCCAACGTCCCATTGTTCTGCCTGTCCTCCATCTCCAGCAATCACGGAATTTATTTCATTTGTAAAAATACTATGATTATAGGGGCTCTGGGAAAGTTAATGGCAGAGGATGAAGCCTTTTGAAGACGAAAACTAAAAGGCGGTGTAATCTACCAGACATTCTCCCAGCTGGTCCCCCCGAACAGAAATGACATTCACGCAGAATCCCACTCCCTTCGCGAGAGGTTTCTCGATGAATAAATGTGCAGTTAATTAAATTTGGGGGCTTTTTTTAATTAAAAAAAGGGGAAGAAAAATGTGACAAATCTGACCCGATTGTTTCATAGCAATGGAGGGACTGTCTTCCAAACATTTTCCCATTATGATGGGATAAAGAATCTTGTTTACTCAGATTCCTCTGATGAATTTATAGACATATAGTGATTTAGGTTTCCCAAAACACTCCACTTTGTCTCCAAGTCTAGGTCTGTCACGAGAAGCGTGGTGGCCAACAAGCTGCAGGGGGGTTATAAGAGTTTGGTCTAGTGGTTAAGGCAACAGGGCTAGAAACTGGGAGACCGTGAGTTCTAGTCCCGCCTTAGGCATGAAAGCCGGCTGGGTGACCTTGGGCCAGTCCCTGTCTCTCAGCCCTAGGAAGGAGCCAATAGAAACCAGGAGACTGAGAATTCTAGTCCCGCCTTGTTCCCCGCCTTGAGTTATTTATAAAAAATAATAAAGGCAGGATAGTAAGTAAGTAAGTAAGTAAATAAATAAATAAATAAATAAATAAAAGAATCGGACAAATTCATGGAGCTACTCAACTTCCAGTAACAGTATGCTGGCTGTAGAAATGGGAGGATTTTATTAAGCTCCTGTTTGTGCGCTTCCAAAATTCCTGGTTGTAGGAACGAAAGACTGGATTAGATGCAGATTGCAATCCACAGAGGTAAACCATAGCAAATCAGAACTTCTAGAGCACAACTTCTGGGGGATGGGAAAATAAGAATAAAGCAACCCATAAACAAAATACTCCTAAGTCTTTTGACATTTTCAGGAAGGGAAAATGAATCTGCCTAACTTCTGTGAACCACAAAAGAAGGGTTTGCTTCTCAAACAAGATTGCGCTGTTAAATGCAGTTAGCTCATAACACAGCAATTTCCTCCCTTCAAGATGACAAATGTCTACAGGTAGTCCTCGCTTAACCACCATTCGTTTAGTGACGGTTCGGACTTACAACGGTGCTGAAAAAACCGACTTGCGACTGGTCCTGCTGGCTGGGGAATTCCGGGAGTTGAAGTCCACGTCTTAAAGTTACCAAGGTTGGAAAACACTGCTCTATCTGCCACTGCAACTGGGCCCAACTGCAGCTCCCATAATCCCCAGCCCACATGAAAGCCATTACAGCAATCGCCCAAGAGAACATCGAAGGCAGTCGCATTCAGCTGCACGTTTTCCCCCAATTCTTCTAAGAGAAAATCCTTTGTGAAGCCACCTTGATGCTTGCCCCCAACACCCACCCACTTTGTAACGTATTCCTCTCTCTTTCTTGTGCCTTTTCAGCTGGCCTAATGAATACCGATTCTGCAACGGTGAGCAACCGTAATCAGTACCAACATTGCCACCCCCTTCCAGGAAACACAGCCCTGGAAAACGGTTTCCCTTTTCAGAGATCAAAAGCTGCCTTGCAAGATTACTCAGCACTCTCAACTGCAGACGACAAGCTTTCCAAAACACGAAAGCCGCTAAGAACAGTTATGGTAACAGACGCTGATTCAGGACAGGGTGGTTAAACATTTCTGACCATTTTTTTTTAACCTGACCACAAAAAGTTTTTTAAAAAATGTTCCAGACAAGTTTGGGGCTCTATAGCTCTCATTTATAGAACAGAGTAAAGCTATTATCCCGGGAACTACTTTGCATATTAGAATGAGATCAAACCATGGTACCAATGTAAAAATGGGCATCTATTATTTATCACAATTATGGTTTTGTTTAGGGCATCTTTAACTCCCTGCTTTCAGACATACTGGAAATGTTTTCCTGACAATGCATCTCAAGCTTTCAGCCATTATATACTATATCTGAAAACTTAAAACAGAGTTTCCTTGATTACAGGAAATAGAAATGAACTGGAAAAGATTAAGTGCTTCTTATCTTTATTTTTTTTAAAAAAAGAAAAGATAATGATAGCAAGGCAGATGGGATCCTGAGAACTGATTTTTTTTGGGGGGTGAGGAAGCTGTCAGGGTCTTTTCTAAAGCAGTACTATGGGAAAACCATAGTACTACATATACTCTATGTAGCATGCACTATGTAGCATGTACTATAGTACTATGTACTATGTGTATCAGGGTTTCTCAACCTTAGCAACTTTCAGATGTGTGGACTTCAGCTCCCAGAATTCTCCAGCCAGCAAGCTTAAAGTTGCTAAGGTTGAGAAACCCTGATGTATTTAGTACTATGTACAGTGATTAAGGCACCAGGCTAGAAAGCAGAAGACTGTGAGTTCTAGTCCTGCCTTAGGCATGAAAGCCGGCTGGGTGACCTTGGGCCAGTCACTCTCTCCCCGCCCTAGGAAAGAGCCAATGGCAAACCAGGAGACTGAGAGTTCTAGTCCCACCTTAGGCATGAAAGCCGGCTGGGTGACCTTGGGCCAGTCACACTCTCCCAGCCCTAGGAAGGAGCCAATGGCAAACCAGGAGACTGGGAGTTCTAGTCCCACCTTAGGCAGGAAAGCCGGCTGGGTGACCTTGGGCCAGTCCCTCTCTCTCAGCCCAACCCACTTCACAGGGTTGTTGTTGTGGGGAAAATAGGAGGAGGAAGGAGTATTAGGTATGTTCCCCACCTTGAATTATTTATAAAAATAAGAAAGGTGGGAGAAAAAGTATTTTTTAAAAAAACGATTCCAACAGGCTGCTGAGGGCAGTGCCATCAAGACAAATGTTCGTAGCGCTGGCTTCAGGGGCAGAAACTCGACTGCCAACGTCTGCATCCAGCGCACTGGCTGAACCGCCTGGACGAGGCAATCTGCATCTTAACCTGAGAAGCTAACTTTCTCTTTTAGGTGCCGAACAGCCAAAGGCCTTCACCAAAGGGTGAGGAAGCTGGACAGGGTGCCGATCCGATGGGGTGGCCTCACTCAGACTAGGGTCTGCTGCAGGAATTCGGGGTTCAGACCTCCCCCCCCCCAAGCATCCCCACCCGCTTCCAAGGCAGACAACCCAGTGCAATTTTAAGAGGATCCTCAGACATCCATTCCTCTGACAAGAAAATGATCCGCAAGAGAGTCATGAACACGCTACATCTGACGCCCACAGTCCTGCACATTAAGCCAAGACTAGACGTAAACCAACATCAAGCCCGATTCTCAATGCTCCCTTTTGTCCGGCAGGCAGCCCCTGGCCGACTCCTCTAGTTTGCCTCAAGATTTAAGCCAGGATCTATGCCAGGAAAAATAATACACCCTTTGCTATATTTGCAATGCTACCGGTGCAATCCAGAAAAAGAAGCCTGCGTGCCGCGATAAGTGATGTGCCACCAAAGTCCTTTACTCACTGAAGCAGCCCGCGCCTCTCTCTACAGGGGGGAAAATGCAAGGCGCAGGGAGCGAGTAGCCCTTGAGTTAAGGAGAGAAGGATTCAAGCCCCACCAACTTGCTCAACGAGCTAGCCAACTCCAAGGTGTTGTGTGAACCTAGCCAAGGTCCGTCTTTGGGGACCGCACCAACAAACACTGGCTTATTCGAATAAACCAGAGGGAAATCAGTTGGGAAACCACAGCCCTGAGTTAAAAGAGCCTTGCCCAGTTGAGAGAAAAAGGGAGAAAGTGAAAGAACGGAGACCGTTCTATATCTTCCCTTAGTAAGATTCCATCCGGCTCCAGACTCCTTACTACAGGGTAAATCCGCCTCCTCTCCTCCCGCTGCTAGGTTCATCTGCTAACGTTTTAAGGAAGCCTCAGCAGGCAGGCAGGCAGGCACCCCCCCCCCCTAAATACGTGTATTTCTACCAGCTAAGCATCTCTGAGCAATCTCCGGCTTGCATTCTCGCCAGCAGTCCCCGGCGGCTTGGGGAAGCTTTTGAAAGTCTCCGCGCGGGGGGATCGTCTATCCAAGCGGCCGAGCCCCCCGCCTTGCCCCGGGAGGGGACCGCGGCGCGCCCAAGGGGAAGCCGGGGGCCGAGGGCCCGGGCCGGCAAGCCGGAGCCCCCCACCATCCTGCCAGGCGGGGGGCGCCGCGCTCCGAGAGAGAAGCCCGCTCTCCCCAAGGTTGCGCCGGGCAGAAACAGCCGCGCCCTCCCGGGACTGGCGGGAGGACCGAGCGCGCGGCGTCCTCGTCCTGGTCCAGGACCGCCCCCCCCCCCACCGCACGAGAAGAGCCGGCCGACCTCCCCGAAGGCCCTCGACCTCCTTCCCGCTTTGCCCGTCCGCCCTCTCTGCAGGGCAGCCGCGACTCACCATCGCCTTGCCGCGGAAAGCGCCGCCGGCTGTTCGGCGGGGCTGCGGCGCCCGGGGGCCGTCGCGGCTCTCCAGGTCGCGCTTCTCCCGCCGCCGGCTGCTGCTGTGGCCGCTTCTGCTGCCGCCGCCGCCGCCGGCGGCAAGGGCGCCTCTCCGCGGAGGCGGCTGCTGCTGCTGTTGCCGCTGCTGCTGCTGCTGCTCGTCGGCCGCGTCGAGGCTGCTGAAATTCCAGACCAGCAGCGTCTGCACCAGCAGGACGGTGAGCGCCAGCAGCAGCGCCGAGTGCGAACGCCGAGCCAGCCGGCGGGCGCACGGCGCGGCCACCCCCGCCGCCGCGGCCGCCACCACCATCGCGGGAGCCGGGCGCAGCTCGCGTCGCCTTCGCTGGGGCTCGCTGGCCGCCGCCGCCGCCCGGAGTTTTTCAGGCGGCGGGCGAGACGTCAGCAGGAGGCGGAGAAGAGAGGCGGCGAGCGCAGGCCCGGCGCCGGGGCAGCCCCCTCCTCGCCAGTCAGGCTCCAGCCGCGGAGGGGCGGAGAGGGCTCGGCTGGCGCGCCGGGAGGAGGAGCCGGAGCGCAGAGCGAGCAGCAGCCGCGCGCTGGCAACGCCGCTGCTCCCGAAGCCTCGCTGGCCGCCGGGCTGGGGAGGGGGGTGTGTCTCCCGACGCGTGTGGGAGTGTGTGTTCAAACGTGACGGGGCCGCTGCCTCTACCCCTACCCCACCCACGTGGCGGCGGCGGCGGCTTGGGGGACCCTTCCAGGCGCTTCGGCGGGGCCCCGCGAGGCGCGTGGAGCCCCGGGCCACGGCGCGTCTGGGTGAACGCGGACCGGACCGGCCGCCCCCGGGCTTTCCAGCCGCCTTGCCTCCTGGCGGAGCCTGGGCTCCTCCAAGTGGGTTGGAGGCCAGCTCCGGAGATAGGTGCCCATCGCCGCTGGTCCAGTACTGCCAACTGCCGGCGGGGAAGTGCCTAGAAGTGGGCAGTGTGTTTTTAACCATTTTGAAAAGCTTAGGAAGATGTCTGGGGCAGGGTTTCTCAACCTTAGCAACTTTAAGATGTGGGGACTTCAACTCCCAGAATTCCCCAGCCAGCAAGGCTGGCTGGGGAATTCTGGGAGTTGAAGTCCCCACATCTTAAAGTTGCTAAGGTTGAGAAACCCAGGTCTAGGGCTTGGACCCACAGCTCTCTGGCAGCGCTTGGCCAGCCTTGGCTGACCTGGAAAAACTAAGAAGGGTCAGGCTTGGGTGACGCAGATGGATAAGGCACCACTAGGAAATCTTTTGTAGCGTGGAAGTTGAACGAGCGTGGAAGAAGACAGTAGCGCCCCACTTTCAAGACTGGCCAAGAAAACTACAGGGATTTAACCCTATGTAATTATGGGAGATCAGAGCCGGTTTGGTGTAGTGGTTAAGGCACCAGGCTAGAAACTGGGAGACTGTGAGTTCTAGTCCTGCTTGAGGCGCAAAGCCAGATGGGTGATCTTGGGCCAGTCACTTTCTCCTAGCCCTAGGAAGGAGGCAATGACAAACCACTTCAGGAACATGTTGCCAAGAAAACTGCAGGGACCGGTCCAGGCAGTCGCCGAGAATTGGACATGATTGAATGGATTTTAAAAAATCTATTAAAAATTATGGGATAACGCCAAGGGGACTTTTGGTTTCTTTGCTTGTTTGTTTGAATAAAGGGGAAATGCACAATAGAGGGTACGTTTTCATAAAAAGGTTACTGTTTACCTAAAAATGTAAAATCCAGTTAAGCCTGTTGTAATGAGAAGCATCTTAAAACAAGGAAAATCAAATGGGAGCCATAAATAGGCATCTTAAGGATGGCTGGTGCCATAAACCAGCTTTTTACACACTCATGGACCGGAATAGAACCTATCACCAACTGGATTTTATTGTATTTTATATTTTTAACTTGATTTGTATTATTATTATTGCTGGTTTTATGGAATTTTAACATTAGTTTTTACTGTAAACCGCCCAGGGTCCCTCCTTGAGGGGGAGATGGGCGGTGATAGAAATTTGATAAAATAAAAATAAATAATAAATCTTGGGGAAAAAAAGAATTGAGGAAAATGCTCAATCGCTTTTATTTTTTGCTGGGATGGATCGAACACATATAAATGTTTAATTGGCTGGATCCCATCACGCTGTGGGCTCTTCATCTCTGGAGGGTTTTAAGAGTCTGGATAGCCACCTCTCAAGGATGTTTTAATTGCTTTTCCTGTGCATTGCAGAGGGTTGGAGATCTTAAGCTCTCTCTATATATAGACACACCACACACACACACATGTACATGCTGTACATACACTATATATATCCCTTTCATAACCCTAGAGCTTAAG
Organism: Charina bottae; assembly: GCA_023362775.1. Lineage (NCBI taxonomy): Eukaryota > Metazoa > Chordata > Lepidosauria > Squamata > Charinaidae > Charina > Charina bottae. The sequence goes on from JALMGJ010000010.1 coordinate 30,254,872, forward strand.
CTCTTCCCATGAGATCAGTTGAGACTATGATAAATCCAGGGCATATGGCAATTAAAATATTGACACAAGATACAACTGTAATGTACCACATTTGTCATAACGGCCGCTGCCTTTCATTGCTTTAAAAGTGGATATCATCAAGAGTAACAGCCTGGATTTATACATCATACTAAACCATGTTGTGGTTTGTTTGGTTTCGGCGCAGCAAGATCCAGCCAACGGTGATTTATTGAATAAACTATACTTAAGCACACCATGGCATTGACAGTGACGGAAAAAAGAAATAGCCACAGAAAAGCTTAGTTTTTAAAAGGAATATACACAACGGACTAGTATTTAAATCCAGACAAATTTGTTATTCCGCACCCCCCACCCCCCACCCCGCTCAAACCTAGAAGCGACAGGATTGGACTTGTTATCGCCTTTCGCCCAGCCAGGAACAACCGTTTCCTAGTCTGAAATCAGCCGCAAATGAAGGTAACAACGTGTTCTGTGTGAAAAGGGGGCGGTTATGAGAACACTGCAGTTACCACAAAAGGAAGATAACGTGTTTTGTTGAGAGAAGAAAATCAAGACGGAAACCTCCCTTGAATGTAGGGAGAGAATTTACAAAAGTAATTGGGGTTTTGTGAGCTGGGGGGGGGCATGCGAAGAAGAAAGAGAGCGCATTAAAAACAAAACAGAAATGAGAGTTTATTCAGGCAGTCCTCAGATGACTAGGACTGTACAGGTAGTCTTTGCTTAACAACCATTCATTTAGTGATGGTGCGGACTTACAACGGTGCTGAAAAAGCCAACTTACAACCAGTCCTTGCATTTACAACTGTTGCAGCATCCCTGTAGTCACATGATCACAATTTGGGTGCTTGGCAACCAGTTCGCATTTATGACCGTCGCAGTGTCCCTGTGGTCACGTGATCACCATTTTCAACCTTCCCGGCTGGCTTCTGCCAAGCAAAATCAATGGGGAACCCTGTATTCGCTTAACAACCGCCACAAAAAAGGTTGTAAAATCGGGTCGGATTTGCTTAATGACTGCTTTGCTTAGCAACCAAAATTCTGGTCCCAATTGTGGTTGTTAAGTGAGGACTACCTGTAACAGACAAAATCTACTTCCACCCATTTATGACTGTTGGATCCCTTGCTCCAAATGGGCAAACTGAAGTGAATGAGTAACATTCTCTCTCCTGCACAACTGAAATGTCACACTTGCCTTTTGGGGGTGAAAATAAAAAGCATCGGGCACCCCAATAGTCTCTGAAAACTCCCCTCTGATAAAAACATCTATTTCCCCCTCATCATGGTGGGTCTGCACCAGATCCAAGCCAGAAGAGGTTTCTTTGGTTCTGCTGGTGGGTTATGCACACCTAGCCATTGTGGCTTATAAACCAGGGTTTAGGCAGAACCGGTATGACACAAAGCTGGTCAGTTTGGATTTATTTAAAAAGCTAAGATTAAACAAGGACTTGGTGTAATGTGTGGGTGCAGTAAGAAGCAGAGAAAAGGGAAATCTGCTATTCATGGCATCATGACGAAAACTTCTCTGCCTACCCAAATAGGAACAGAGACGAAGATGCTTCTGCTAATGTGATAAAATAATCATTTATTCAATTCATTTTGTTTTGTTGTTCATTCGCTTCCAACTCTCTGTGACTTCATGGACCAGCCCACGCCAGAGCTTCCTGTCGGCCGGCCGTCGCCACCCCCAGCTCCGTCAAGGTCAAGTCCGTCACCTCCAGAGTATCATCCATCCATCTTGCCCTTGGTCGGCCCATCTTCCTTTTGCCTTCCACTTTCCCCAGCATCAGCATCTTCTCCAGGGTATCCTGTCTTCTCATTAAGTGGCCAAAGTACTTCAGTCTTGCCTTTAATACCATTCCCTCACATGAGCAGTCTGGCTTTATTTCCTGGAGGATGGACTGGTTTGATCTTCTTGCAGTCCAAGGCACTCTCAGAATTCAATTCATAGGGTTGCCTCATCAAAATCGACTCAAGGCTGTAAAGATTCCCTTCAACCAACCCTGACACCTTGTGACTTCACACAAACACCTCTCAACAGCACAGATCTGGGTTTCTGCTGCCTCCTTCTTCCAGCATATTTTTTTTCCAATTTATCAGTCTCATCTCCAGCCTTCCAATATCGTGCCGGTCTCCCATCCAATCCCTAGCCACGCCTGTCCCTGTTTAGTTTCAAGCCCAGCCAAAGTCATCCAGGCGCTGAGATTCAGCATGCTAAATCTGGTTTGTAGAACCAGGGTGTGCGCTGTGAATTCTTCCTTGCCTTTTGATCTTTCTTGATTATTATATTTATTGAGAATTTTACAAAACGCAAACGACAAATCTGAAAAAGAAAGAAAGAAAGAAAGGTGCAAGAAAAGAAAAAAAGAAACTGAAGTTATGAACTATAATGACTTCTGACCTTCTCTTCAACAGATAATTACAATCTTATAATCCCCCCTCCCTCTTGGATATTACATAAATCCCTTCAGCCCCTGATCCACCTTTTTTTTAATCGTCAAACCCGTAAATCGTTGTATCATTTTTTTTCTTCCTTTGGCAAAAAGTCCATCTAAGGCTTCTTCCAGTCTTTCAAAAAAGTTTTTGTTGTTTTTTCTTGCCTGTTTGTCTTGTCGTTCCCAGCCGATTGGGTCACACTGCCTTGGATCCTACATTGGTATGTGACTTGGCCAAGAAAGACACAACAATGTTGTACCTTCTTTCCTTTTGAACATGACAAGGGAAGAGGTGGTCATTCTCAAAACAAGAACATTCTCAAGAACAGAAGCTGCAGGACAGGAAGGGTCATGTGCCCGTCTTCCTACACTATACCCTTAACCAGGTCCCTGATGTACCTAGTACAGAGTTTCTCAACCTTGGTAACTTTAAGATATGCGGACTTCAACTCCCAGAATTCCCCAGCCAGCGTGCTGGCTGGGGAATTCTGGGAGTTGAAGTCCACACATCTTAAAGCTGCCAAGGTTGGGAAACACTGACCTAGCAACTGTATTCACACAACATACTAACCTTGGCCTTTTTGGGGGGTGTTAGCATGTTGTGTGAACCCAGCCTGTTTTGGTCGTTTAGGGTTTCACGCACTGTATGAACCTGGCCTCTATGGAATTCTGCCTCCTCCGAAATTTGAGTTTTTTCTCTTTTTAGAAATAGTTTTTCTAAAACTATTTCTATTCTAATAGAAAGAGTTTTTCTATTTCTATTTTCAACTTTATAAGAAATTAGATTCCTAGTGTTGACCTACCTCGTTATAGCCTATCGTTCTAGTTAGTGATTTATACTATGTTAACCAGCTATTTTGACTTCGAAGATTAATGGGGCATTTAAGATGGTCCTTTACAAAGTGATATGTGTCATAACTTGATAAGTAACAGGATATATTGAAAAACTGTAACTTCCGTGGCATTTTAGATCCCATGTTTACTTCCCTGCTTTACTGTTGTGTTTTACTCTTTTCTTCTTTCACGTTTCTGGGTTCCTGTTCTTTTCAAAAACCCTTAATAAAATAATAACAATTTAATAAAACTGTACTGTATGAACATAGCTGAATTGCATCTCCAAGTCGTGTGCTGTGTGAATGCATCCATCAGATTGGGTAGGGACCATGCAGGTCCACTTCTGCATACAGGTAGTCTTCACTTAACAACCATTCATTTAGCGATGGTTCGGACTTACAACAATGCTGAAAAAACCGACTTGCGACTGGTCCTCATACTTACGACCATTGCAGAGTCCCCATGGTCATATGATCACGATTTGGGCACTTGGCAACCAGTTCACATTTATGACCATCGCAGCGTCCCATGGTCATGTGATTGCCATTTTCGACCTTCTTGGCTAGCTTCTGGCAAGCAAAATCAATGGAGAACTGTGTGATTTGCTTAACGACCATGTGGCTCGGTTAATGACCACCGCAAAAAAGGTTGTAAAATTGGGTTGGATTCACTTAATGACTGTTCCGTTCCCAATTGTGGTCATTAAGCGAGGACTACCTGTACAATCCTTGGCTTAATTTCAGAAGTATTTGCAGGGGATCTGTTGGGATTTCTTCTAACAGAGGACTGCCCATCCCTTGCATCCAACTGGGAAGGGGGAGGAGAGAAAATGAGTGTGAAAGGAGATGAGATTTGTGTCCTTGAATGGGAGCAAGCAAGAGATATGTCTCTGTGTGTGTTTTCATGAGCAGATGAAAGACTGAGAGGGAGAAATGGAAGGAGAAAGGAAGGCAGAGAAGGGACCTTTAGATTAGTGGGCACAGAAATGTCTGGTATTTATTGTGTGAATGTCGCCTGTGTGCGTGTGTGTGTTTTAAGCAAATTTTTGTTTGCGTTTAAAGGGAAGCATTATGATGTTCGGTAAACAGCTTGTTTGCTTTCGGGCGGAGTGATTTGTAACATCCATGGCTTTCTTCAAACAATTTGTTTTATACTGTGAGATTTAGTGTCAGGGATTGAGAAAATGGAATTGTTTTATGAAAGCAGAGCAATCACTCCAGGCCATGTTCATTTATTCCCCCCACCCCCCAAATATTCTCCCTTGCCCCTCCTTCCTGTTTCCTTCCAGAGCTTGCTCCCTTTTCACGATACATTTTAAATTTGCTATAAACATTTTCCAAGGATGGGAGCACAGAAGTGGTTGAAGAATGGGAATAAATATTTTGATTTTATACTTGCAGGAGCCGGACAAAGAAATGGCCTTTTATCAACTCCAGCTATGGATCCATTATCTCCCAGGATGTCTGTCCCAATATGGGGAACACTAGTCCCATCAATACACGCTCTTCCAAGAATCTTTGGACCTGGGATCTCCTACAAAACAGGTATTTGGTTACTATGCTGTATCTCATTCTTAAAACTTCAAAGGCAATAAATGCTGTTGTAACGGTCGCTTCCCAGACCGAATCAAGATTCTAGAGCAGTGTTTCTCAACCTTGGCAACTTTAAGATATGTGGACTTCAACTCCCAGAATTCCCCTTGCTGGCTGGGGAATTCTGGGAGTTGAAGTCCACGTAACTTAAAGTTGCCAAGGTTGAGAAACACTGTTCTAGAGACTGTTATATAAACATCCAGCTGCAAACTTTTCTATTATGAATGAAAAGATGTACAGACAGTCCTCGTTTAGCAACTGCCTCATTTAGCGACTGTTTCCAGTTACGACGGTGATTTAAAGGTCACTTTATGACCCATCCTTGCATTTAAGACCTTTGCAGGTCTGTAAAGCAAAGGAAAGCTGAAGTAAGATTGTCAGCAGCATCGCGGTTTCACTTAGCGACCGCTTCACTGAACAACCGAGTTGCTGGTCCCAATTGTGGTCGCTAAACGAGGACTCCCTGTATCTCCCTTTTGGATCCTAGGAAGGCTGTTAGAAAGAAAATCAGAACAAGGCAGTCAGAAAATCAGAACCTCTAATCTTATTCTAAATGGGAAATGGTTCAATTGCTAGAATTCTTGAAACTGGGTCTTCACATAATGTGAAGTAGGATAATTTGAGCCTGGTCATTTGTGCCTCGAGTGTGAACTCTGGGTTGATTTGTTCGATGATCCATCGATCTCTTTTCTTGGCTGTTTTGATGCATTGGGACCACTTAATTTGACCAGAAAAAAAGTTTTCAGATCTGTCCATCACTGCCAGGAAATGCATCTGACTCAGCAGCCACCATCTTTTAGAAACTGACATACTTCTTCTGCCTCCAGTCCTCCAAATGTATTTTTATTTTCCATTTCTATTTTTCCCTCTCCAAAATCCACTCCAACAACCCTGGCTTCTGACTCTTTTTCTCTTCTTCCTCAAAGCTGGAAATGAGCAAATCTCAGATTCCCTTCAGCTGGGCCATTTTTGCTTCCATGTTTTTCAAAATGTGTGTCCATTTTTGGACTCTTTTAAAAAAAAATTCCCTCCCAATATAAGGCACTTTGTACATAGAGAAGTTGATCATTTTCTTATAGCTAACACTTTAAGAGAAGCTTGTATCGCCTGTGCAGTTTATATCATTTTCAAATGTTTTCTGTTTCTGTTAACCAAGAAATTATGACAGTTGGGTGCATGTTTACTGCGTGGATGAAGGGGTATTTTATCTCAATCAAGTAAAACGGGGGGAAAACAACAACAAGTGGGTACAACTTTGGTACTGAAATAAATTCAATTTAGCCTCCTGTAATTGCTTATTTGATTCCCAGACATGACATGATGTTAGAACGCAAATTGACATTCTGTCCTTTTCTGTTTTGCAAAGCTTAACTTGAATATGTTGCCCTCTAGGTACAGCCTGAATGGAAAGCGACTTGATCTTCGTTCCCAGAAAATTAGTGCGTTAAATTTGTTTGAAAAATTGTTATCCCAAACATGACATTTTTCTCAGCTGGTGCTGAGGCTGCATACTAAAAAAAGAACGAGAAGAGGAGAAGGCTTTCTTTTAAAGCCTGTATAGGCTCCAAGATAGAAATCATGTCCCTTCAGCTTTTTCCTCCATTAGTAATCCAAATGTATAATTGTTTCTGGTTTAGACCTGGGCCAGGCTTATTCTTGAAGTAAATTGAAGAGATTGAAGCGAGCCATTTCCAAGAGTTGCCAGCAAACTTACTAGCTAGGTCCACACATCATCCTGGATCATAATTTCTGGTTCAGAAACCGCCATGGTCAGTTTCACCAAACCATCAAGCCTGGATGAAACAAGATACATAGCTAGGGATGTGGAACCAGATGTTATTTCCCCCAGGATTATAGAGATGGGTGGGGGCAGGGTACTCTCCTACCTCCAGCATCCCTTTTGTGGACCCCACAACCCCTAGGAGTGAGAGACACAAACAACTCCTCCTCCCCCTCCCCCTCCCCCTCCCCCTCCCCCTCCCCCTCCTCCTCCTCCTCCTTCTTCTTCTTCTTCGGTTTGGGTGGAGCTAAGGGAAAAAATGAGTGCCTAAATCCTAGCAGAGGCTTCAAATGTCCATCTCACCCTGAAATCTCTCCTGAAATGGGTCCCTAGCCCTACCTACTGTCAGCCCCAAGATATCAACTCCACAGGAGGGCTAAAACTACATTTTTTGAGACTGGCAACCTTATTTTGTACCTCTCCTTCTACTTACAGTTCAGTGAATTAGGGGGGGGGGTGTCTGTCCGAGCCGCTTCCGAATATTACAGTATCTGTCCGTTGTGGACTTAAAATATGTTTTATTCTTTGTCACCCTGGCAAAGGAGCTTGCATATCTCCGTCAAGGTCATCTGTCTACACCTACTTTGGAGTGCAGCTCGGGGTATGCCATGTAAAGTCAAGCATGGCCCTCAAGCCAACAAGAGTTGTACACTCCATTTAGGCCACCAGATCCAACTCCCTGGCCAGGACAGGAATCCCATGACAAGCATCCCTAACAAATGTCTATCCAACGTCTGCTTGAAGACCTCTACCGAAGGGCAACCCATTACTTTCCTAGAACATTGGCTTTGCTGTTGAATATGTCTTATATTTAGGAAGCTTTTCCTAACATTCAACCCAAACTTGCTTTCCTGTGACCAAGGACCATTATGCCATCTCCTGCCCTTTGATATCATGGAGCCCCAGTTTTGATCTTCTCCTATGCAATACCCGGTCAGGTATTTAAAGAATATGATCACATCCCCCTGAGTCATCTTTTCTTGAAGCTAAGCCTACCCAGTTGCCAAACTCCTCCTTGTGGGACTTAGCTTCTAGTTTTTCAAAAGCCCCATTTTCTGAATCTGGTTTGGTTTGTTTTGGTGTTCCTTGAAAGGGATCGCCCAGAATGGGACACGAGACTCAGTGCAGCATGAAATGGAAAACCCTCCTGACTTTTAGCTGTGAATGGCCAAAGGACATACAGGTAGTCCTCGACTTATGACCACAATTGGGACCAGAATTTCCATTGTAAGTCGTCGCGGTCGTAAGTCGAATCACCACGTGACCGGACCCAATTTTACAACCATTTTTACGGCGGTTGTTATGTGAATCCAGCTTCCCCAATGGGAGTTTTTTGCTGGAAAATGGCAAAAAACGTCGCAAAACGTGATCACATGACCACAGGATGCTGCAACTGGTCATAAATGTGAGCCGGTTGCCAAGTGCCCGAAATGCAATCATGTGACTGTGGGGGGGGGGTGCAACATTTTGCGACACTCGGATGTGCTTACAGGCCATAAAGCACTCATTCCGAGGCTGTCATAACTTTGGACCATCGTTAAACGAACGGTCATAAGTCGAGGACTACCTGTATTGAGATTGGCCACAGGGAAGGAAAAGCATCCAATGCTGGATGATGCTTCTGAATCAGTGTATCTGGGACCAGCCAGCCAAGGTGTTCAGATTCCAAAGACATGATGAGGAGAGAATATATCCTCATTATAGTCCTGCTTAAACGAGGGGAGGACAATTTGGGTGACAACAGTATAGCCTGGATAAGAGACAGAGAAAGGAAAGTGACTCAGCCATGGATTACAGTAATGCTTTCACGAGGAAATGAACCATGCCTTTAATAGCCTGTATTATAAGCCTATTCCAAGCAAGATGAGACTCTTGGCTTGAAATTGTTTTGGATAATCATAAGATGCCTAATGGCAACCTTGACATCCACTTCCATTGAAGAGTCTGCATTGAGGAGAGTATTCAACTTTTCAGAATATCCTGCAATGGAATAGTCACAATTTCATTTTGCACAGTCCCCTTGCATATATTGCACTGACCTTGAGGATCAAGACAAATAGATCAGTTTCCTGTCTTATGTCTGTACTTTCCAAACCAGGGGAATGAATTTTGGGGTTCTTGGTCACGGAAATGATCACAGTAGTTTGAAAAACACTGAGGCCTGAATTCACACAACCCATTAAGCCATAATGTGGTTGGTGTGGTTTTATCTATAAGCAATAATGGACAGTTTCATGTATTGTGTGAATCCAGCTAACCCTGTGGTCACGTGATCGCCATTTTCGACCTTCCTGGCCAGCTTCTGGCAAGCAAAATCAATGGGGAATTGTGTGATTCGCTTAACGACCATGTGGTTCGCTTAATGCCCGCGGTGATTCTCTTAACAACTGCCACAAAAAAGGTTGTAAAATCAGGTCGGATTCGCTGAGAGAGCCAGTTTGGTCTAGTGGTTAACGCTCCAGGCTAGAAACCAGGGGGCCGTGAGTTCTAGTCCCGCCTTAGGCATGAAAGCCGGCTGGGTGACTTTGGGCCAGTCACTCTCTCTCAGCCCAACTCACCTCACAGGGTTGTTGTTGTGGGAAAAATAGGAGGAGGAAGGAGTATTAGGTATGTTCCCCGCCTTAAGTTATTTGTAAAAATAATAAAGGCGGGATAAAAAAAATTAAATTAAAAAAATTAAAATTAAATTAATGCCTGCTTCGCTTAGCAACCGAAATTCCAGTCCCAATAGTGGTCGTTAAGCAAGGGCTACCTGTAAGTAAAGAAGTAAGTAAATAAACAAGTGCTTCAGCATGGGCATCCATGTGCTTTTCTTTCTACTGCATTCATCGCAGCTTAATGCAGTAAAGCGATGGAATGGATACGAGCACATGAAAGTGACAAGAGCCCAAAATAGACTGATTTTCCAAATGATGGCAGGCCTAAATATAGTTCAAGGGAGAAGAATGAAAAGGAGATTGCAGCAGGAGAGCTTCTTCTGAGCTCGTTTCACAAAGGCTCAGCAGAACACGTTGATTTGTCGGTGAAGTAGGTGGGGTGACTGGCATTAAGAGAGCTCATTTCTGTACGTTTTTCGCTCCCTTGCAGGTGAACTGGCATCTTGATTTGAGAATAGGCCCCATGAGGTTATGCTCTGCTTCCTCCATCGATGGACGTTGTCGTCAGCAGTGACCGTTCTGTCCATCGCAACATCCAGCCGGATGCTCTCTCGAAGCATGCCTTTGATTGACTCTGTGCAGCCATGTTGGCTATGAGAAGCTCTTCTGTGGAAGAGCTCCTTCTTGTTCTTCACTCAGCAAACAGGGACTGGGGTCACGCTTCACACTACCCAATGGTTGCTCAACCACAGTGTATGGAAGGAAGCCTGTCTGAGTGGTCCATGCAACACACTAAGCCAGTGTTTCTCAACCTTGGCCACTTTAAGATGGGTGGACTTCAACTCCCAGAATTCCCCAGCCAGCATGGCTGGCTGGGGAATTCTGGGAGTTGGAGTCCACCCATCTTAAAGTGGTCAAGGTTGAGAAACACTGCACTAAGCTATAAACCTTGGTTGACTGACCACAATGGCTGTGTTCACAACATGCCAGACCAAAACCAGCCAACCACATTATGGTTTAGTGGGCTGTGTGAAGTCAGGTTAAGGTTCTCCCAAACTCTTCCTATATCCTTGGTCATTCTTTGGCCTTGAATCCAATGCTACTCTCCAATCCCTTCCAAGTTTCTCCTTCATTTCGGAGACATCCTTGCCTTCTGGGGTGATCCTTGGTGTCAGCCCTTTGAGGTAGTCCAGACAAGAAGCACGAGCCATGAGTACCAACCCTACCTTTATTGCAACGTTCCAGTAACAGAATCTTGTACGTCTGAAAGCACCTCTCCCCTCCCCTCCAGAAAACCAGGGAGGGTCCCTTCTGAGATGCTTCCCATTCCCCTTTTCCTTCTGTGGGTTGAGATACGTTTGGCATGACAGTTGTCTAAGCTGAGGCTCTTCCCCGTGTCTATCAAGGTTATTCCCACAGACCATGACACTCGGTTAGCACCTCGCTTCTGCCTTTGGGTTCTCCTCCAGTTTGTCTCACCTCTTAGGAGCCATCCTAGCTTGCTGCTGAATCTTGTTTCCAAGTTTCTCCTCTGTCCTGACTCACCATTCTCTCACGATTCCTTATGTCTATGAAGGTTCTCAATCATCCAGGTGGAATTGTCTGTAGCTTGAATCATGTCAACTGGATTTCTATTTTCTCAGTGGAAACGTTTCGCTCCTTATCCAAGGAGCTTCTTCAGTCTGAGCAAAGTTGGTAAGGGAATCCTAAATATGTTTCTAGGTAGCTGTGTGACCTTACACCTGGGGTCATGGTTATATTGAGATGTTATTTTAAGTCCTTTTATCATCTAAAGGAGGATCGTTAAGATCACCATGCTGCTGTTGAGCTTGTGAAATGGTCTTAATCTTCCTAGGCACAGAAGACAAAGCAGGGAGGAAAATAGGGGAAAGATTGTGCCTGAGGCCCCCACCTCTATTCAAGGAAGGATTTTCCAAGTTGGCATAAATGGATTCCTTGACCCCTCTCTCAAACCACCTATCTTCTCTGTCCTTGTTCCTTCCTCCTGAGTTCCCCTTTAATTCTGGCCTTCTCTTGTCTCCTATCTTGTCTCCATATTTATCCTCCTGGTCCGACTTGCTTCCTAGCCCTGAATACCGGCTGCTGCCACACATTCAATGAAAAAAACTTACCACCCCCCAATAATTTTTGCCCAGTTTGTGCAGAAGGATGTAGGCTTTGTCCTTGATGAGAACAGAAATGAAGCAAAATGGTCACCAGCCCTATTGTTTATCCGTTCTCGCCATGCCGGGCATAACTCTTTAAACTTCTAGCTAGGACTGTCTTAGTCCTTTTTCATGCATCCGTGTGTGCGCGCGCGTTTGTGCGCGTGCATGTGTATAGCTGAATGCTTCAGCTTGTCATTTATTACAAAGAAGGTGCTGGTGTAAGAGTTTTACTATGGTGAGATAATGAGGGAAACGCTGTCAAGGGATATATTTCTCTAGGGATCAGTCTTGCCGGCTTATCTTGGCCGCCTGACACGCAAGACAAGTGTTGAATACTTTGCTTGACACAGGATAAAGATATGAGGCACAGAGAAAGCCCAAAGAGACTTGTCCACCCATCCTCAATGAAAAAAACCTATATCTATTCCTTCCTTCCTTCCTTCCTTCCTTCCTTCCTTCCTTCCTTCCTTCCTTCCTTCCTTCCTTCCTTCCTTCTCCTCCCTCCCCTTCCTTCCTTCCTTCCTTCCTTCCTTCCTTCTCCTTCCTCCCTTCCCCTTCCTTCCTTCCTTCCTTCCTTCCTTCCTTCCTTCCTTCTCCTCCCTCCCCCTTCCTTCCTTCCTTCCTTCCTTCCTTCCTTCCTTCCTTCCTTCCTTCCTTCCTTCTCCTTCCTCCCTTCTCCTTCCTTCCTTCCTTCCTTCCTTCCTTCCTTCCTTCCTTCCTTCCTTCCTTCCTTCCTTCTCCTCCCTCCCCTTCCTTCCTTCCTTCCTTCCTTCCTTCCTTCCTTCCTTCCTTCCTTCCTTCCTTCTCCTCCCTCCCCTTCCTTCCTTCCTTCCTTCCTTCCTTCCTTCCTTCCTTCCTTCCTTCTCCTTCCTCCCTTCCCCTTCCTTCCTTCCTTCCTTCCTTCCTTCCTTCCTTCCTTCCTTCTCCTCCCTCCCCCTTCCTTCCTTCCTTCCTTCCTTCCTTCCTTCCTTCCTTCCTTCCTTCCTTCTCCTTCCTCCCTTCTCCTTCCTTCCTTCCTTCCTTCCTTCCTTCCTTCCTTCCTTCCTTCCTTCCTTCCTTCTTTCTTTCTTTCTTTCTTTCTTTCTTTCTTTCTTTCTTTCTTTCTTTCTTTCTTTCTTTCTTTCTTTCTTGTTTTTTGCTAATTCCTTCCTTACTTGACTTCTGAGTGGCATATTGAAAGAATGCCCTCTACAGACAAAGAATTACTATAAAATCTCAAGTTATCAAAAAAACAAGAAGAACTGGCCCAGAGCCATCCAGGGAGCTTCTGAGGCTGAGGGGGGGGGGGACTAGAACCTGGGTCTCCCTGTCCTAGTCCAACACCTTCATTGCTACCCCCACCCTGCCTCTTGTGCTGAAGGGGAAGGACTGGGCCAAGGTCCCCGCAGGGAGCTTCTGTGGCTGAGGGAGGGGAGGCATGGGTCTACTTCACCACTACACCTGATTGGCTCTTGGGCTGAGAGGGTAGGAGGGACTGGCCCAATTCAGCCAATGAGGTTCTGTGGCTGAAGGGGGACTACGACCTGGGTCTCCTGCTCCTGCTCCAGCACCTTCACCACTACACCTGATTGGCTCTTGGGCTGAGAGGGTAGGAGGGACTGGCCCAATTCAGCCAATGAGGTTCTGTGGCTGAAGGGGGACTACGACCTGGGTCTCCTGCTCCTGGTCCAGCACCTTCACCACTACACCTGATTGGCTCTTGGGCTGAGAGGGTAGGAGGGACTGGCCCAATTCAGCCAATGAGGTTCTGTGGCTGAAGGGGGACTACGACCTGGGTCTCCTGCTCCTGCTCCTGCTCCTGGTCCAGCACCTTCACCACTACACCTGATTGGCTCTTGGGCTGAGAGGGTAGGAGGGACTGGCCCAATTCAGCCAATGAGGTTCTGTGGCTGAAGGGGGACTACGACCTGGGTCTCCTGCTCCTGCTCCAGCACCTTCACCACTACACCTGATTGGCTCTTTGGCTGAGAGGGTAGGAGGGACTGGCCCAATTCAGCCAATGAGGTTCTGTGGCTGAAGGGGGACTAGGACCTGGGTCTCCTGCTCCTGGTCCAGCACCTTCACCACTACACCTGATTGGCTCTTGGGCTGGGAGGGTAGGAGGGACTGGCCCAATTCAGCCAATGAGGTTCTGTGGCTGACGGGGGACTAGGACCTGGGTCTCCTGCTCCTGGTCCAGCACCTTCACCACTACACCTGATTGGCTCTTGGGCTGGGAGGGTAGGAGGGACTGGCCCAATTCAGCCAATGAGGTTCTGTGGCTGAAGGGGGACTAAGACCTGGGCTTCCCGACTCTGGGAGTGGCCATTACTTTCTGCTATCTAACAAAAACACGCACAAACAAAAACCCTACTATCTTGAAGTCATCTTCATTGGGGCCCCCAGAATTGGTCGCACCAAACTGTGAGTCTAAAGGAAATATTTCCCATCTTTAGCCTCTTTCTGCCAGCCTGCTTTTGACAAGCTGTTTTTAAAGGCCTGGTTGGCCTGCCAGCACATTTTAAACGCTTGTTAGATAGATTCCTCTTTTGTTTTTGTACTTTCTTTGCCTGCCAAACAGGATTTCTGAACCTGAAATACGTTTACTTCTTGCCCTGCCTGTTAAAACACATTTCATTCCAGCACACGTACATTCATTGACTTGTCAAGAAATCAGGACTCATTGCATGGTTCAATTATAGAATTTAAATGCCCTTAAAAAAATTAAGACCATTTCCTTGGAGGCTTTTGTTTAACGAAGATTGGTGAATTTGTCGCTATTTTCATGATTTTGTGATCGGACCAGATTTAGAACACAGGTAAGGTAAAGGTAAAGGTTCCCCCCGCACATTTGTGCAGTCATGTCCGACTCTAGGGGCCGGTGCTTTTAGGTACTGAGCAATATGGAGAGCATGAAAAAAAATAGAATAAAATCCTGAGCAACTCATCCCATTTTCTGGAAAGACAGCTCCTGAGTTTACGTTAAACAAAAATTTAGTTCAAGTGAATTTAGGGTTGAAAAACATTCCCCAAACAGCTCCTTTCCCCTTCAAGCCAGCATTGCCAAAGTGAGGGAAGCTATGCCAAAGATCCACTGACATCATCTGCATGTAGGCACTCTGCTAATTGAGTGGCTCTGTTAATGGGGAATTAATTGGCATTAATTGCACAGATTCCCCATCCCAATTAACATGCCCACGGGTTGGTGGGATGGATGGCAAGCAATGCCATTCACTGATGGAACACCCACATATCTTTTTCCAGGCGGAAAGACACCAGCTCTATGTCTAGTTTGTAGAAGAGCCCAGGGATCTGGCAACGACAAAAATTACTAGATGGCTAATGGCAAAAACCAACTTTTTGGCCAAAAGCTGCCCACCATCTGTATAACATTTATAGACTGACTAGCACTAAAGTCCTCCTGGGGGCACCAGCTGTCAATGAACTGGCAAAGATAGCTTCTTCCACCAGAAAGGGCCATGGCAAGGGCAAAGAGAACAGAAGATTGGCTTCAGCTCAGGTGGCTAGGTAGCGCCATAATAGATCAGCAGTAGAAGGCCAGCAGTGGCGGGCTGAAAGGACCAGGTTTGTTCCCGGGTACCCAGTTAAAGGGTTCCTGGATGATCTCAACCTGTGAACTTGCACGCAACTCAGATGATGCCAACCCGCATTAGATGGACAACGTAAGTTGTTTACTGGTCTTCAGAGTCAATATTCTCTACAAACAGAAGATATAGTCTTTCTCCTAAGATGTTTGAGTCTACTGCAGAAGTAGACAAATCTTTGAGGGCAAGTGGGTACGATGCGATCTAGAGAGTATGGGGTGTGTCCAGCCCCCCACCCCCACCCCAAAAGCAGGGCATGATCAAGGAAGCAAGAACAACAGAGACTTCTACCAGATGTTTTAATGCAAGGGTTATTAGGACCTGCGGCCCTCTTTTACCGTGAGAGCATGAAGGCGGAGTCCCTTTTGAGAACATTTGAATCTCTTTTTCCAGAGCTTTTTGGAGCTGCTCTTTGTGAGATAAGCTACTAACAAACTCCATCCTAGCTGTTGGTTGTTTATAACAGGGGTACCCAACCCCCGGGCCACGGACCGGTACCGTTCCGTGGCCTGTTAGGAACCGGGCTGCACAGCAGGAGGTGAGCGGTGGGCGAGCGAGTGAAGGTTAATCTGTATTTACAGCCGCTCCCCATCGCTCGCATTACCGCCTGAGCTCTGCCTCCTGTCAGATCAACGGCATTAGATTCTCATAGGAGCGCGAACCTTACTGTAAACTGCAATTTAGGTTGTGCGCTCCTTATGAGAAGTCAGAATCCAGCACTTATTTTAGTCCGTGCGTGGCCCGCCCATTATTTTATTTACCACTTCCGATGGTTTCATCCCAGGGGCGCGGTGGCTCAGCGGGTTAAACCGCTGAGCCGTTAGTCTGCCGACCATAAGGTCGGCAGTTCGAATCCGCGTGGCGGGGTGAGCTCCCGTCACTAGCCCCAGCTTCTGCCCACCCAGCAGACCGAAAGCCATTGGTAAGTAGATGAATGGGGACCACTCACGTGGGCCAATTTGCTGGCGTCCTTTTCGGAGGGTCGCCCTCGGACCAAGAAGAGCTGGTTCCCGTAGATGGCGACGGAGGACGGTAGAGGATGGCGGATCCTGAAATAACAACTTCCTGGACGTCAGCAGCCGGCTCAGAAGCAAAGGTTCCTGGGACATGTAGTCCGACCTGCGGATGAAGAGCTGGTTCCCTTACCCCCTTCCTAACGCGCGGGTAAATATGATATGATTGTATAATTTGAATTTACATGATTGCAAGCCGCCTAGAGCCCTCCATTAGGGAGGGGATAGGCGGGGTATAAATAAGATAAAATAAATAAATAATAAATAAATCCCCTCCCCCCCCCCCGGGTCCGTGGAAAAATTGTCTTCCATGAAACCGGTCCCTGGTGCCAAAAAGGCTGGGGACGGCTGGTTTACAACATTCTGCCATTACTTTCTCAGCCTCTCCACAATCAATCAATCACAATGTAGAAACCACACAGGATCTGATAGCTGGAAGAACTCCCCCCCCCCCCCCCGTGCAAAGTTGGGGACATCTTTCAGCAACTTGCAGATCTGAGGTGGAGGTAAAGGTTTTTAGAGCCTGAGGTCTAAAAAAAGCTCACACTGTTCTTGAAAGTCCTGGTCTCAAGGGGAACCCTGATTCCTGAGTAATGTTTTACTCTGGAGGAGACTTCTACTTTTGACCCCCCCTCCCGTAGTTGCTCCTGCACATGGTTGCTAAGTAGGCGCCAATGCTGCTGTTCTCTAGGACAGGGGTCCCCAACCCCCGGGCCGCAGACTGGTACCGGTCCGTGGCCTGTTAGGAACTGGGCCGCCATGCCGGTCTCCGAACCCCACCCCCGGTCCATGTGATTGGCTCCCGCCTGCAAACCCCGCCCCCAGTCTGCACGATTGGCTCCCGCCTGCAAACCCCGCCCCTGGTCCGCGCAATTGGCTCCCGCCTGCAAACCCCGCCCCCCCAGTCCGTGGAAAAATTGTCTTCCACGAAACCGGTCCCTCGTGCCAAAAAGGTTGGGTGCCCCTGCTCTAGGAGAAAGGCAGGGCTGAAAAACATGATCAGTCACAGCAAGCCTAACCAAGATCGATTCTTTGCAAGCATAGTAAGTTTGTATGGATGCAGCTGGTAGATCTTTATCCGAACTGGGCAAGC